>CM046874.1:640053453-640715116 GCA_025667525.1 Glebionis coronaria
GTTTTTAATTGTGGCTTTTTCTTCCCATAAGATCAATGCATTAGGAATAAAACATAATTGCAATAAGTAAGGTCGTACGATTTGAAAGGTTACTTAGCCTCTAGCGCAAGATCGTTTAAAAGTTGCTCGGGGTTGAATAGAGTTCATAGCCAAGGCATAACTTATTGAAGCGGGACGCGAAGATTGGCGATTATCCAAAAAGGCCCTAACAAGGCATGAGGAGCTCTATTTTTGCTAAAGATCCAAAGATGATGTGAAGTATCATTATTCCAAAATCAATATGAAGGATCGAGACACACGGCGAGAAGCTATTACTCCCCTAAAGAATGGAGAAAGTCTATCCAAAAAGACCCTAACAAGGTATGAGGATAAATATATCCAAGTCCGAAAAGGAGGCGGATAGTTGTATATCAAAATCCAAAGTAAAGATTGAAGAAAAATGATGAAGTCGTGGTCCTATATGAAGAATCTCTCAAAAACGTCAAGTGAAGAAATTCCAAATATATGAAGAGAAGACCATAATTTTGAGAACGTCTTCCCAAGATTTGAAGTATGAAGTACATGCCAAATATCGGTCCGAGAAAGGTCTCAAATCGTGAAACGAGTTATGCCAAGATATGAACTTAAGGAGATACACGAGAAGCCGTTTTAAAAGATTTTGTCCTTCGGCTAACTATTGATCAAATCGTGCTACTTTGCTTTCGGACTAATAACTACTCAAATAAGTCAATATGAATCACTTGTGATCCATGACAAATAGATAAAAAATGCTAGTAACCCATTTCCTTTTATAATAACTAGGATTGCGGGGAGAAAAAGTATTACACAATTTGAACGTATGAGTAGTGTTAGCATTGTGACTTGTACCAACAATGATCTTGTTTTTGCACTTAGCATGGAATGTATGACAATCAAGGATGACGAAATTTACTCTAAGGAACATTGACTTGTTCCTATTCTTTGACCCTAAAAGTCACATTTTGGTGATGAAAATCATACATTATGTCTTTACACATTCTCGTAGTATGTTGCAAGTCTTTTACTTTTCAATAAAGGTTAATAAAATTGAACTTTGGTGATGCTTAGATACTTTATTCTAGCATTGCGTGAGGGCACGGCAATGGCTTAGTATGGGGGAGTGATGAGATGGCATTTATACATGATCTCATCGTTCTTTTCGGGCTTTAAATGCATAAAAATGTCATAAAATACCATATATATGCTTGTGTTTGTTTACTTGTGTATTTTAGGTATGGATATCGTGAAAAAGACAAAAGATCACAAGAATCAAGGAAAAACGAACACGAGAAACGAAGCCGTACAAAGAACCGGGCCCTAATCATGGAATTTTCATCAAATACCCTTAAAGACTTGAAGACAAAACAAGATTGATCCTTATTCTATGAAGAAATGACACTTAAAACCCTTGTATATTGATAATTACAAGTTTGGTCCCTTAAGTTTGTCAAATTTGCAAAAAGGTCCTTCAACTTTGAAGAAATGGCAAGAATAGTCCCTCAACAAATTCAAATTGCCAATTATGGTCCCTCATGAAGAGAAAGACACAATGAAGACCTTTGAAGATCAACTTTGTCCAAAAACAGCCCTTGAAATATTCAAAAGTGTCAAAAATCACCCTTGATAAGTTTTTACAAAGTCTTGTGCCAAAAATGTCAAGTGGGGAAAGTTAAATACAAAGGAAGTTACGTTTTTAGGGCAAAATACTTTGTATGCCAAAAATATCAAAACAAAGGGACCATTTATGCCAACTGAGAAACATTTAAAAAGAAAAGGCGCTTAACACCTTTTTTCCCCCATTTTCGGATTAAACTTGTTACTGTGCATCATTCTTACTACCCAGAAATTACCTTCATTAAACCTGGGTAAATTTTCAATTAAACTCACACACGTTTAATTCCCACACTCACAAACCCTTCCCACTCCTAAAAACCCCAATCCCACCACTTGAGGACCCCACCCCAATTCCCTCTCAGCCAATCACATCATACCTTAGTCCCCAAGGCACATGACGTGTCCAAAATGAACGCCCATGATGAATAGCTTACTCACAACGCACAAATAAACAGCCAGGATCAAAAAGGACAGCTCACCAACTCAAAACCGTCAAGGGCAACTTTGGGATTTTCTATGCATTAGGGTTTTATGTTTAAGAGCCTAGAATGTTCATTAGGTCTCTATATAAGGAGCTCACAGAATGTGTGAAGCCCTTGTTCCAGTTTCAAGTCTCTCACATGTAATTCCTTTTTAAAGAAATAAAAAGTTTGGTTTTTGAATAATTCAAGTATAATTCCTTTTTTATTGTTTTTAAAAGATTGTGTGTTGTGAAGAAGCTTGATTCTGAGTTCCATGTTTGATTTGGTTAAGTTACTTTGATTTTCAAAGTTGTTCATAGTTTCTGAAATTTGGACAAATTTTGGTAAGAATTTGATCCATTGGATTTTGTGATAAGAAGTGTGATTCATTTGGTGTTATAAGGTTATTAAAACATGTTTAAAAGGTTTGTAAGGTTTTACAAAGAGATTTAAAAAGAAAAGAAAAGAATCAGTAATATATATTGCTTGTTTTTGTTCTTCTCTTGTTTTTGATTTTGAGCAGGTGTGAAGGAGTTGTTGATCTAAGTCAGCCCCAACCCGAGTTGGGAAGGAGGTGACTAGGCTGTCACTAGGGCTTTGGATGTTAAAGCCCTAAGGTATTTTTCTTGTTTCCCTATTGAAATTTCAGAAAGTGTGCTTGAATGATCTTGGGTGATTTGCTGGTTTAAGTTAGTTATAAGCTGTTAGATTTGTGCTTACTTGAGTTTAAATGCATGTTAATGCTATTTGGATCAATTTTGCTTAGTTTTGTAAGGTTTTGGTTTGATAAAAACAATTTCAAGAATTTAAAAGAGTGTTTGGCAACACGTTTTAGCAGGGCACTTTGCTTTGATTTGTATTCAAAAACGTGTTAGCTAAGCTGTTTAGGGTTGAGTTAAGTTTGTTAGATAGTTGTTAGCAAGTTTAGATTAATTTGGAAGTTGGTTTAAGGGTTTAAGAAGAAAAAGTGTGTTCAAAATCTGCATGTCCACTTAATTGCTTGGTTTTATGAGTTTTGTTGCTTGATCTTTGAAAACTGATTGAGTAATAGGGTAATTAAGGTTTGCAGGTTGATAGTGTACCTATTGAAGATTTTGTATGCTTAATTTGAGCTGTTGAATGTCACTTGAGTGCTAAATATAAACTGAATAGTCCACTGCTCTAGTATTTGTGCATCAGCAACTAGCTATAGGCCTGTGTGAGCTTTGTTCTTGATTTGGTGTGTACTTAAGTGCTTGTTTTTGATTGTCTTGACTTCTTGTGATCAAAGGATCACAAGAGTGCCCCACTTGTTCCAAAATAACCATCAAATAAGCTCAAACCAAGCCCCTCTTGGTTCCAAGTGTACAAGTGTGCACTTGCTTTTGTTCATCAGAAAAACTACCAACCTGGCTCATTTTGATCATTCAAAACTAGCTTAATCTTGTGTTTAAGAGGATTTGGAGTTGGATTCATAGTTCATCAAGGTTACTGGATTGTTTTGGTGAGTAAAAATAAAAATATAAAAAAGAGCAAAAAGGGGGTATTTATAGACTCGAACCCCTGACGTCCCGTTCACAACACCAACAACATAACCATCCTGCCCTTGGGTCTTTTACTGACCAAGGTTGGATGGGTTAATCATTTAACCCGTTTTTCATTTGAGTTAGTTTTAAAAAGCCGTAGCTTTAATCCTCAATTCCAGCTTATTTATAAGCTAAATTTTGTGTGGCTTATTTTTCTTGGGATCCTGTTAGGTTAATAGACTTTTCAAAATTAGTTTTATATTTTTCCGTTCATTTAATTATTTTCTAGGATTTAATTAATAGCCGTTTTTTATTAAATCATTAAAAAATACCAAAAATAGTTTTAATTTTTAGGAAAAATAGTTTTTAGGTTTTATTTAATATATTTGAGGTTTACATCTTGTTTTGGTTTTAAAAACTTTTATTTTTAATTTTATAATATTTTAAGGTTTTTTATAAACTTTAAAGATTTTTATAAAATTATTAAAAAAGGTTTAGAAGCTCTAATTAGTGTTTTTCTCTTAGTTATATTATTTAGGATTTTTAGAAATTTTTTATTTTTAATTTTAGAAACTTTTTATTTTTAGCATTATTTTATTATTATTTTAATATTAATTTTTCAAAATTTCATTTTTCTTTCTTTTTCATTTTTCCTAGGTTCTTTGTCATTAATTAGGACTATTTCCATTTTTAGAATATTTTTATAACTTTTAGATTTATTTTTATAATTATTTTAAGTTTAATTAGGTTTTAATCATTTTTAATCATTTTTAGAGTTTTAAAAATAGTTTTAATAGGTTTTAATTTTTAGAAAATTACTTATTAGTCTTCTAATAATATAAGTTAAGTGATTATTCAATAAAATCATATTTTAGACTTTTGAATTAGTTAAATTTAATTTTTGGGCTTTAATTAGCATTTAAAATTAATTATTTAATTAATAAAAGGTTTTAAAATATCTTTGTTGAATTTTTAACTTTATTTATATTATTTAAGACTTGTTTTTAGCCTTTTTGATATTTTGTTTTTGGTTTTAATAACTTTTTTTAATTTGAGTAGTTTTTCACGGTTTTACGTTTTCGTCGTAGTTTAATTTTCACGTAACCGTCTTTCATCTTCTCATCCCCATTCTCTTAATATTAATCTCAAAGAAATACAAGTTAATTCACAACACATATACCTCCTTGGGAAACGAATCTTTCTCTCATTTTATTTGATTGTGGGTCATTTGTGTTGATTTTTCCTAAAATCATCACTCGATACTTACCGCTCATATACGTTCTTTTGTTTTCCTAAACAAGAGTCGTGTTTTACTACAATCATTTTGTCTCCCCCATACTAAGCCATTGCCGTGCCCTCACGCAATGCTAGAATAAAGTATCTAAGCATCACCAAAGTTCAATTTTATTAACCTTTATTGAAAAGTAAAAGACTTGCAACATACTACGAGAATGTGTAAAGACATAATGTATGATTTTCATCACCAAAATGTGACTTTTAGGGTCAAAGAATAGGAACAAGTCAATGTTCCTTAGAGTAAATTTCGTCATCCTTGATTGTCATACATTCCATGCTAAGTGCAAAAACAAGATCATTGTTGGTACAAGTCACAATGCTAACACTACTCATACGTTCAAATTGTGTAATACTTTTTCTCCCCGCAATCCTAGTTATTATAAAAGGAAATGGGTTACTAGCATTTTTTATCTATTTGTCATGGATCACAAGTGATTCATATTGACTTATTTGAGTAGTTATTAGTCCGAAAGCAAAGTAGCACGATTTGATCAATAGTTAGCCGAAGGACAAAATCTTTTAAAACGGCTTCTCGTGTATCTCCTTAAGTTCATATCTTGGCATAACTCGTTTCACGATTTGAGACCTTTCTCGGACCGATATTTGGCATGTACTTCATACTTCAAATCTTGGGAAGACGTTCTCGAAATTATGGTCTTCTCTTCATATATTTGGAATTTCTTCACTTGACGTTTTTGAGAGATTCTTCATATAGGACCACGACTTCATCATTTTTCTTCAATCTTTACTTTGGATTTTGATATACAACGATCCGCCTCCTTTTCGGACTTGGATATATTTATCCTCATACCTTGTTAGGGTCTTTTTGGATAGACTTTCTCCATTCTTTAGGGGAGTAATAGCTTCTCGCCGTGTGTCTCGATCCTTCATATTGATTTTGGAATAATGATACTTCACATCATCTTTGGATCTTTAGCAAAAATAGAGCTCCTCATGCCTTGTTAGGGCCTTTTTGGATAATCGCCAATCTTCGCGTCCCGCTTCAATAAGTTATGCCTTGGCTATGAACTCTATTCAACCCCGAGCAACTTTTAAACGATCTTGCGCTAGAGGCTAAGTAACCTTTCAAATCGTACGACCTTACTTATTGCAATTATGTTTTATTCCTAATGCATTGATCTTATGGGAAGAAAAAGCCACAATTAAAAACATATGAGTTTTTGAAAGAACATTTTTATGTTCTACGTTTAGCATGATCACTTGTCTAACTCTATCATTTCTCGTTCTTCACTATTTAAAGACCTCTAATTAAAGAGACTCGTGAATACTTAGCCGTGCAAGTCAAAATTAAGCCAAATTTGGATTAGCTTTCATTAAGACTATATCAAATCAAAGTTTTGGGTTTTCAAGCCACCTATAGGATCTTGCACTTTCTTAGACTTTTTCAAGTTTAGAGAATGCGTTTTAAAGTTCCCTTGATAAGTGACTTTCTAGAATCAATTATAGGAACTTGCGAAAAGTTCTTGTTCTTAACCCGAATGAATTAAGACTTTCGCGTTTTAAAGCTCCCTATATAAAAGTCTAGCAAAACTTGAATTGAGCGGGTTAAGGAATGTAAATGGCTCCAAATGCCCATCAAGTCAAAAATTAACTCTTATTCTACCCATCGGAAAATATACATTCGTGTCTTAAAAACACTTATGAAAACTAAGAAAATTTTTAAAATTTGGCCATTTTTAGCCTTATTAGCAAAACAAAACATTGAAAATTGGAAAACGTGAGGGCGTAGCAAAGCAAGTACCTATTCACCCCCCCATACTAAAAGTAAACATTGTCCTCAATGTTTCGAGTCTAAAGGTGGAGCACCCCCATACTAGAGACGAAGAGTCGAATGCTTAGGGTCTAGCATGGAAAGGGTGATCAACAATATATCTAAAGCCGTTTATTAATTATGCTAAAAGATAATTGTTAGAACAATAAAGGATATGTCATGGATTCGTGAAAAACTTCTTCAAACGAACGATGGAGGCTCACGTAAACGAACACGAGAGTCTTCAATCGTAGACGATGATGATGATCTAGATAACACAATCACAAACAACCACGAGACAACGAGTTGGAAGGGTACAAGTCCCCTTATTAGTGAATAAAAAACATAAAGATAAGCATGGGATCTCCCCCACGAGGCACCTCGTTTTTGATTACCGAGTCATGAGCTCGACTCGATCCCCTCAATGTTAATTATCATTGGGGAAGGTGTCTTGGTCGGGGGCAACCATTGAAGGAATTTCCCCACCAAAGTAGTGCTTAAGCCTATGTCCATTCACCTTGAAATTGGGACCATCATCTTGAGCTAGCTCAATGGTCCCATATGGAAACACTTGTGTAATGGTGAACGGACCCGACCAACGAGATTTCAATTTCCCGGAAAATATCTTAAGACGTGAGTTAAAAAGCAACACTTGATCACCAACGTTAAAAACCCGGTTTTTAATCTTTGAATCATGAAACTTTTTAGTCTTTTCTTTAAAAATTAATGAATTTTCATAAGCATTATCCCTTATTTCATCCAATTCATTCAATTGTATTTTCCGGTGATCTCCCGCGGTCTTCAAGTCAAAATTAGCATGCTTAAGGGCCCAATATGCCTTATGCTCCAATTCAATGGGCAAATGACAATTCTTCCCATAGACTAACTTATAAGGAGTGCAACCGATAGGTGTCTTATAAGCGGTCCTAAAGGCCCATAAAGCGTCATCGAGTTTGTCGGACCATGAAGCACGGTTTTCTCCAATCGACCTTTCTAAAATCCTCTTCAAAGCTCGGTTCGAAACCTCGACTTGCCCACTCGTTTGCGGGTGATAAGCCGTAGAAAGACGATGTGTAACCCCATATTTCTTGAGAACCTTTTCGAATTGGTCATTACAAAAATGGGTTCCACGATCGCTTATAATAGCACGAGGGGTTCCGAACCGAGAGAATAGTTGTTTCAAAAACTTCACTACCACACGAGCATCATTAGTAGGCAAAGCCTTAGCTTCCACCCACTTAGAAAGGTAGTCCACCGCGACGAGGATATATTTGTTGCCATGAGACGATGGGAACGGCCCCATAAAGTCTATTCCCCATATGTCGAAAATCTCACACACTTGAATTATATTTTGCGGCATTTCATCACGTTGAGACGATTTTCCTTGACGTTGGCACGAATCACACGACTTTACAAGTGCGTGTGCATCACGATAGATAGAAGGCCAAAAGAAACCGGCATCGAACACTTTCTTAGCCGTGAGATTAGCACCGTGGTGACCACCCGTGGGTCCCTCGTGACAAGCTCTAAGGATATTAGAAGCTTCGGCACCAAACACACAACGTCGAACGAGTTGATCCGCACAAATCCGAAAGAGATAAGGGTCGTCCCAAAAATAGAACTTGACGTCACGAAAGAATTTTCGTTTTTGTTGTGTCGTCATACCCTTGATTATGAAATTGCCCGCATGGTAATTTGCAATGTCGGCAAACCATGGGGTGGTGTCTTTAGAATTCACTACACCGAGAGTCTCAAGAGGAAATGTTTCGGTAATTTCCTTGTTCTCGAAAATATCTTTGTGAGGATCTTCTAGACGAGAGAGATGATCGGCCGCTAGATTCTCGGCTCCTTTTTTGTCAAGCATGGTGACATCAAATTCTTGGAGGAGGAGCATCCAACGAAGCAATCTTGGCTTAGCATCTTGCTTAGCTAAGAGATACTTGATAGCCGAATGGTCGGTATACACGATGCTTTTAGTCAAGACGAGATAAGGTCGGAATTTCTCAAAAGCATAGACCACGGCAAGGAATTCCTTTTCCGTTGTGGTGTACTTTAATTGAGCCTCGGTCATCGTCTTACTAGCATAGTGGATAGGACGGAAATGCTTGTCGTAACGTTGCCCTAAGACGGCCCCTATAGCATAATCACCTGCATCGCACATGATTTCAAAGGGTAATTCCCAATTAGGAGCAACAAGAATGGGAGCTTCGGTAAGTTTCCTTTTTAGAGTCTCGAAAGCCTTAACACAATCCTCATTAAAGTTAAAAGGAGCATCCTTCTCGAGAAGGTGTGTCATAGGACGAGAAATCTTCGAAAAGTCCTTGATAAAACGACGATAAAAGCCCGCGTGGCCTAGGAAACTACGAACTCCCTTAACGGTTTTGGGATGAGGTAACTTGGCGATGACGTCTACCTTAGCTTTATCGACCTCAATCCCCGCCTTCGACACCTTATGTCCTAAGACGATTCCTTGTTTACACATGAAATGACATTTCTCCCAATTAAGCACAAGATTGGTTTCTTCACAACGTTTTAACATTTGTTCGAGATTAGATAAACATGACGTGAACGAATTACCAAACACCGAGAAGTCATCCATAAACACTTCCATCGACTTCTCGATCATGTCGTGAAAAATCGCCATCATACACCGTTGAAACGTACCGGGTGCATTACAAAGTCCGAAAGGCATCCTACGATAAGCGAACGTTCCATAAGGACACGTAAACGTAGTCTTCTCTTGATCACGAGGGTCGATAGGGATTTGAAAGTAACCGGAAAAACCATCTAAAAAGCAATAGAATTCATTTCCCGCAAGTCGCTCCAACATTTGATCCATGAAGGGCAAAGGAAAGTGGTCTTTACGAGTGGCGTCATTTAACTTTCGGTAGTCAATACACACCCTCCAACCGGTCACAACACGAGTGGGAATTAACTCGTTGTTTTCATTAGGCACAACGGTCATTCCTCCCTTTTTAGGGACACAATGGATCGGGCTCACCCATGGGCTATCGGATATAGGATAAATCATTCCCGCGTCGAGGAGTTTAAGGACCTCCTTTTTAATGACATCGTGAATTTTGGGATTCACCCTTCTTTGACTTTGAATTACGGGTTTGTAGTCCTCCTCCATTAAAATTTTGTGAGTACAAAATTTTGGGTCAATACCCTTAATGTCGGAAATTTTCCACGCAATTGCCCCTTTATGAGCCTTAAGAACTTTCAAGAGCTCGGTTTTTTCATCATTAGCAAGATCTTTTGCAATAATAACCGGCAACTTGTCATCACCTTCCAAGAATGCATATTCAAGGTGAGAAGGAAGATCTTTCAATTCAAGGATAGGCGGTTCCTTGATTGAAGATTTTGGTTCAACACTCATAACTTCCATCGGCGGAAGAAATGGTGGAATAGAAATATCATTACTAATCAACACCTCATCTTCATTGTCGATTTCATTTGAAGTGACATCGCCTCCTTGGAATGGAGTGAGATTTGGTGTGGAATTAGCAAGAATCGGATCCAAAATAATGGGATTGCCACTTGACGAGCTATCGGAAAAACCTAACACTTCTTGTGAAAACTCATCGCAAACCACATCAACGATGTCAATGTGATTGATGGTAGCGATTGCATAAACATGAGAAGGCTTCGAGTTTTGAGTAGCGTTTATAACAAGTTCCTCTTCGTTGAATCTCAAAGTGATAGTTCTCGCATGAACATCGATAAGCGATCTCGAAGTATCTAAAAATGAACGACCTAAAATTAGAGGAACTTGAGGATCCGCGGGGATGTCGACTACTATAAAATCAACGGGATAGTAGAACTTCCCCACTTTCACGAAAACATCTTCGGCTACTCCACATGCCATAATCGTAGAATGATCGGCCATCTCGATGGACATGTTCGAAGGAATGAGAGCCGGAAGCGAAAGCGATTTCCAAATGGAAAATGGCATCAAATTAATGCTCGCACCAAGATCGGCCAAGGCGAGGCATTCTTTCATATCTTGTATGTCACAAGGAATGAGAAACTTTCCGGGATCACCAACTTTTTCCGGTATGCGGTTAAGATAAACCGAAGAACAATTAGCAAGCTTTGAAAGCTTTTCCTTATCGCTCATCATACTTTTAAAAGTGGAAGCGAAACGAGGCATATATAACAACGCGTCGGCTAAACTCACATCAAAATGCACTTGTTGAAACATCTTAATAAAAAGCTCGATTTGTTGTTTGTTACGTTCTTGCATTTTCTCTTTGTTTCGTCTCGAAGGGTAGGGTAAAGGTGGTGTGGGTAGGTCATTAGGCAACGGCCTTGGAATCTCGGGTTCCATACTTGGTATTGGTGTAACCGTAGGTGTGGTTTGAGCGGTACTTCGTGGGATTGTAATGTGCTCCTTTTCGACCATCACCTCGGGTTCTTTCTCGATTTCCTTCTCCGTAGAAGTACTTGGACGAGAGATTGGTTCCTTGAAAGTTTTACCACTTCGTGTAGTAATAACCTTCATTTCTCCCTTCGGGTTTGCAATGGTATCACTAGGAAGACCACCCGAAGAAGAGGGCTTACACATGATAGCTTCAAACATCTTAGCCATTCGGTCCTCAAATTTTGATTGCCTAGCATCCGCTTTCAATAACTCTTGCTTAATCTCATGTTGTCCTAATTCCATCTTTTGTTGGTTTTGTTGAAGACGTTGGACATTTCCTTCCATTTTGTTTGCATGAGTTTTAAGTTCATTAGCAAGTTCATTTTTAAGCTCGTTTTTCAACTCGGACCTTAAGCTAATCATCTCACGTTGCATATTATCAAATTTAGCATCATTTGCTTTTGCATAATCTAAAAATTCTCCTTGCAAATTTTTCGTGTGAGCATTTTGAAAACCTTGTGTAGTGTTTTGAAAATCACGGTTTTGGTTTTGATTAGAGATTTGTCCATTCCCACTTTGATAATTCCCTTTGTTGTAGTTGCGTGTGTTGCCTTGGTAATTACCTTGGTTGTTGTTTCGATAATTATTAGCATTTTGATTTGGTGGAGCTTGATTTTGGCGGGAACCTTGGCCGTTTTGGTTGTAAGTTCCCGTTGCTACATAAGCACTCGAAGTGTTACCATCCGCGGTAATGCACTCGGAAAGATCATGAGCTCCTCCACATGATAAACAACTCTTAGCAACCGCTTTAACCGAAGCGGAATTGGAAGCTTCTTGAGCCTTCCAATGGGACATTAGATTAGCAAATCTATCAAAAAACCGATTTTCCTCATTAGCTTCATCATGTAAGGCATTAATGCTACGAGACGATTGTGATGACGATGACGAACCCATATTGGCAACACTCGGTGTGTTACGAGGGCTATAAACCTTAGATCGATTCTCAATGATTTGTAAAGCCTCATTTGTCGTCTTGCACAAAAAATTACCACCCGCGGCGGCATTCAAATAATCTCGTTCATGATCATTAAGCCCATTATAAAAGGTATCAATTTGATGCAATTCCGAAAAATCATGGTGAGGACATTCATGTAACATCTCCTTAAATCGTTCCCATGCCATTGAAAAACTTTCATTGTTACGTTGCACAAATCGTGAAATCTCATTTTTTAAGTGTGTTGTTTTCGATGGTGGAAAAAACTTGTTCACAAACTTAGAAACGAGATCGGCCCATGTCAAAATCGAATTTGGCGGTTCTTTCTCGAGCCAAATTTTTGCGGGACCATCCAACGAATATGGAAACAACATCATCTTAATGGCGTCATGTGGAACATCTTTGAATTTGCTAGTGGCGGTGAGACGGTTGAAATTCCTAATATGGTAATGCGGGTTGTCTTTCTCGTGACCTCGAAATTTGTTTGCTTGTAGCATCGACATTAAACCCGTTTTAATCTCGAAATTCTCCGCAAGGATGGCGGGAATAACAATGGCCTCTCCAAATCCCTCGGTGGGTGCTTGTAGCAACTCCATCATAGTACGATTAGCCATGACGACTTCTTGTTCTATAATAGGTTCAACAATTGGAGGTTCTTCAACAATCAACGATCCTTGATTTGCTTGTTTTTGAAGACGTTTACGAGCTCGTTTTGCTTGATTACGAGTGATCATAAACTTCACGAAGAATGGGAGGTGAGCAAAGAAGATTCTTTTTGGTTGTTTTGTGGATTTTCAATTTTTTTGTGTTTTTGATGGTATTTAATTTTATTTTTTTTTTGGATTTTGGTGTATCTTCGTAGACAACAATCTACAAAATCTCTCCTCGAATCAAACTCTTGATTAAAGAAGCCTCAAAGGAATGAAAACGATCACGTGGAGTGAACGCCTTCGAATGACTTTAGAACTTTGGTGAAAACCAAATTGTTCACGAGGGTTTAATCACAAAGAAAACCAAGCAAATATAGTATACGTAATAATACTTTGGGCGGCAAAACCCTCGATTAGCCTTCAATTTCAAAATACTCACAAGCAAGCGGGGAAACGAGGCGGCGCGAAGCACTTAAGAGCCTTTTTCCTTAGGGTATATTTTATAATACCCGCCTTATACCCACCTTATAGTTCGTATTTTTCAAAATCGAGCTTCACGAAAGTATTTATCTATTTTTGCCTTTTCTTTTTGTTTGAGATTCGAATACAATAATTAGGAGATCAAATCCCAATTAAGGTTGTGTTTTCACACTTTTGGAGATATTATATTTTGATTGTGATACTTAATACAATATATTAATAATATTCACAAAGAAAAACCAAGAAAACCGATAATACGTGTTAAGGGAGTTCCACTTAACACAAATACTATTTATGGATAATATCAAAAACAAAATTTTCCAAATTAAGACACGACACACCTCCCCGGCAGCGGCGCCAAAATGATTGTAGTAAAACACGACTCTTGTTTAGGAAAACAAAAGAACGTATATGAGCGGTAAGTATCGAGTGATGATTTTAGGAAAAATCAACACAAATGACCCACAATCAAATAAAATGAGAGAAAGATTCGTTTCCCAAGGAGGTATATGTGTTGTGAATTAACTTGTATTTCTTTGAGATTAATATTAAGAGAATGGGGATGAGAAGATGAAAGACGGTTACGTGAAAATTAAACTACGACGAAAACGTAAAACCGTGAAAAACTACTCAAATTAAAAAAAGTTATTAAAACCAAAAACAAAATATCAAAAAGGCTAAAAACAAGTCTTAAATAATATAAATAAAGTTAAAAATTCAACAAAGATATTTTAAAACCTTTTATTAATTAAATAATTAATTTTAAATGCTAATTAAAGCCCAAAAATTAAATTTAACTAATTCAAAAGTCTAAAATATGATTTTATTGAATAATCACTTAACTTATATTATTAGAAGACTAAAAAGTAATTTTCTAAAAATTAAAACCTATTAAAACTATTTTTAAAACTCTAAAAATGATTAAAAATGATTAAAACCTAATTAAACTTAAAATAATTATAAAAATAAATCTAAAAGTTATAAAAATATTCTAAAAATGGAAATAGTCCTAATTAATGACAAAGAACCTAGGAAAAATGAAAAAGAAAGAAAAATGAAATTTTGAAAAATTAATATTAAAATAATAATAAAATAATGCTAAAAATAAAAAGTTTCTAAAATTAAAAATAAAAAATTTCTAAAAATCCTAAATAATATAACTAAGAGAAAAACACTAATTAGAGCTTCTAAACCTTTTTTAATAATTTTATAAAAATCTTTAAAGTTTATAAAAAACCTTAAAATATTATAAAATTAAAAATAAAAGTTTTTAAAACCAAAACAAGATGTAAACCTCAAATATATTAAATAAAACCTAAAAACTATTTTTCCTAAAAATTTAAAACTATTTTTGGTATTTTTTAATGATTTAATAAAAAACGGCTATTAATTAAATCCTAGAAAATAATTAAATGAACGGAAAAATATAAAACTAATTTTGAAAAGTCTATTAACCTAACAGGATCCCAAGAAAAATAAGCCACACAAAATTTAGCTTATAAATAAGCTGGAATTGAGGATTAAAGCTACGGCTTTTTAAAACTAACTCAAATGAAAAACGGGTTAAATGATTAACCCATCCAACCTTGGTCAGTAAAAGACCCAAGGGCAGGATGGTTATGTTGTTGGTGTTGTGAACGGGACGTCAGGGGTTCGAGTCTATAAATACCCCCTTTTTGCTCTTTTTTATATTTTTATTTTTACTCACCAAAACAATCCAGTAACCTTGATGAACTATGAATCCAACTCCAAATCCTCTTAAACACAAGATTAAGCTAGTTTTGAATGATCAAAATGAGCCAGGTTGGTAGTTTTTCTGATGAACAAAAGCAAGTGCACACTTGTACACTTGGAACCAAGAGGGGCTTGGTTTGAGCTTATTTGATGGTTATTTTGGAACAAGTGGGGCACTCTTGTGATCCTTTGATCACAAGAAGTCAAGACAATCAAAAACAAGCACTTAAGTACACACCAAATCAAGAACAAAGCTCACACAGGCCTATAGCTAGTTGCTGATGCACAAATACTAGAGCAGTGGACTATTCAGTTTATATTTAGCACTCAAGTGACATTCAACAGCTCAAATTAAGCATACAAAATCTTCAATAGGTACACTATCAACCTGCAAACCTTAATTACCCTATTACTCAATCAGTTTTCAAAGATCAAGCAACAAAACTCATAAAACCAAGCAATTAAGTGGACATGCAGATTTTGAACACACTTTTTCTTCTTAAACCCTTAAACCAACTTCCAAATTAATCTAAACTTGCTAACAACTATCTAACAAACTTAACTCAACCCTAAACAGCTTAGCTAACACGTTTTTGAATACAAATCAAAGCAAAGTGCCCTGCTAAAACGTGTTGCCAAACACTCTTTTAAATTCTTGAAATTGTTTTTATCAAACCAAAACCTTACAAAACTAAGCAAAATTGATCCAAATAGCATTAACATGCATTTAAACTCAAGTAAGCACAAATCTAACAGCTTATAACTAACTTAAACCAGCAAATCACCCAAGATCATTCAAGCACACTTTCTGAAATTTCAATAGGGAAACAAGAAAAATACCTTAGGGCTTTAACATCCAAAGCCCTAGTGACAGCCTAGTCACCTCCTTCCCAACTCGGGTTGGGGCTGACTTAGATCAACAACTCCTTCACAC
Organism: Glebionis coronaria; assembly: GCA_025667525.1. NCBI lineage: Eukaryota > Viridiplantae > Streptophyta > Magnoliopsida > Asterales > Asteraceae > Glebionis > Glebionis coronaria. The sequence goes on from CM046874.1 coordinate 640,069,274, forward strand.
CTGCTCAAAATCAAAAACAAGAGAAGAACAAAAACAAGCAATATATATTACTGATTCTTTTCTTTTCTTTTTAAATCTCTTTGTAAAACCTTACAAACCTTTTAAACATGTTTTAATAACCTTATAACACCAAATGAATCACACTTCTTATCACAAAATCCAATGGATCAAATTCTTACCAAAATTTGTCCAAATTTCAGAAACTATGAACAACTTTGAAAATCAAAGTAACTTAACCAAATCAAACATGGAACTCAGAATCAAGCTTCTTCACAACACACAATCTTTTAAAAACAATAAAAAAGGAATTATACTTGAATTATTCAAAAACCAAACTTTTTATTTCTTTAAAAAGGAATTACATGTGAGAGACTTGAAACTGGAACAAGGGCTTCACACATTCTGTGAGCTCCTTATATAGAGACCTAATGAACATTCTAGGCTCTTAAACATAAAACCCTAATGCATAGAAAATCCCAAAGTTGCCCTTGACGGTTTTGAGTTGGTGAGCTGTCCTTTTTGATCCTGGCTGTTTATTTGTGCGTTGTGAGTAAGCTATTCATCATGGGCGTTCATTTTGGACACGTCATGTGCCTTGGGGACTAAGGTATGATGTGATTGGCTGAGAGGGAATTGGGGGTGGGGTCCTCAAGTGGTGGGATTGGGGTTTTTAGGAGTGGGAAGGGTTTGTGAGTGTGGGAATTAAACGTGTGTGAGTTTAATTGAAAATTTACCCAGGTTTAATGAAGGTAATTTCTGGGTAGTAAGAATGATGCACAATAACAAGTTTAATCCGAAAATGGGGGAAAAAAGGTGTTAAGCGCCTTTTCTTTTTAAATGTTTCTCAGTTGGCATAAATGGTCCCTTTGTTTTGATATTTTTGGCATACAAAGTATTTTGCCCTAAAAACGTAACTTCCTTTGTATTTAACTTTCCCCACTTGACATTTTTGGCACAAGACTTTGTAAAAACTTATCAAGGGTGATTTTTGACACTTTTGAATATTTCAAGGGCTGTTTTTGGACAAAGTTGATCTTCAAAGGTCTTCATTGTGTCTTTCTCTTCATGAGGGACCATAATTGGCAATTTGAATTTGTTGAGGGACTATTCTTGCCATTTCTTTAAAGTTGAAGGACCTTTTTGCAAATTTGACAAACTTAAGGGACCAAACTTGTAATTATCAATATACAAGGGTTTTAAGTGTCATTTCTTCATAGAATAAGGATCAATCTTGTTTTGTCTTCAAGTCTTTAAGGGTATTTGATGAAAATTCCATGATTAGGGCCCGGTTCTTTGTACGGCTTCGTTTCTCGTGTTCGTTTTTCCTTGATTCTTGTGATCTTTTGTCTTTTTCACGATATCCATACCTAAAATACACAAGTAAACAAACACAAGCATATATATGGTATTTTATGACATTTTTATGCATTTAAAGCCCGAAAAGAACGATGAGATCATGTATAAATGCCATCTCATCAATTTACCCAATTTCGGATTCACCATGGGTTAGTCCAGTCCATTGTGTGCCTAAGAAAGGCGGAACTACCGTTGTGCCCAATCAAAACAACGAGTTGATTCCTACACGTCTCGTTACTGGGTGGAGAGTTTGTATAGACTACCGCAAACTCAATGATGCCACGAGAAAGGATCATTTCCCTCTTCCTTTTATGGACCAAATGCTTGAACGTTTAGCGGGTAATGAATATTACTACTTTCTTGATGGTTTCTCGGTTTATTTCCAAATACCCATTGATCCCTAAGATCAAGAGAAGACAACATTCACTTGTCCCTATGGCACATTTTCCTACAAAAGCATGCCTTTTGGCTTATGCAATGCCCCAGGGACTTTCCAAAGGTGCATGTTGGCTATCTTCCATGACATGGTTGAGCAAACCATGGAAGTCTTCATGGATGATTTCTCGGTCTTTAGGGATTCCTTCTCTTCTTGCCAATTTAGAACGTATGCTTAAGCGGTGCGAAGACACTCGCCTTGTTCTGAATTGGGAAAAATGCCATTTTATGGTAAAAGAAGGCATTGTGCTAGGACACAAAATCTCTAAAGCCGGTCTTGAAGTCGACCGTGCTAAAGTAGATGTCATAGCCAAATTACCTCCACCTTCAACCGTGAAGGGTGTGAGAAGTTTTCTGGGTCATGCGGGCTTCTATCGTCGATTCATTCAGGATTTCTCAAAAATTGCTCGCCCGATGACCCACCTCTTGGAAAAAGATACTCCTTTTATCTTTTCTAAAGAGTGTATCGAAGCCTTCAATCTTCTTAAGGACAAGCTAACTAAGGCACCGCTCTTGGTTACCCCTAACTAGGAGCTACCCTTTGAATTGATGTGCGATGCTAGCGACTTTGCTATTGGTGCGGTTTTGGGACAAAGGATCAACAAACACTTCCAACCAATCCACTATCCTAGCAAAACAATGACGGGGGCTCAATTGCATTATACGAAAACCGAAAAAGAGCTTTTAGCTGTTGTCTATGCTTTTGAAAAATTTCGCCCCTATCTTGTTTTATCCACCACAATCGTATACACGGACCATTCTGCGTTGAAGTACTTGATGACTAAGCACGACTCTAAGCTAAGACTTCTTTGCTGGGTTTTACTCCTTCAAGAATTCAACATTGAAATTCGTGACAAGAAGGGTGCCGAAAACCTAGCCGCGGATCATCTTAGTAGACTTGAGGATCCATATCAAGGGGATCATCCGAACAAAGAGATCAATGACTCTTTTCCCCTTGAGACCTTAATGTCTATTAATCTCAATCTTGATGACACCCCGTGGTTTGCCGACATTGCAAACTACTTAGCGGGCGGTGTTCTCATCAAAGGGTTAACAACCCAACAAAAGAAGAAGTTCTTGAATGATGTTAAGACTTACTTTTGGGATGACCCTTTTCTATTCAAACAATAAGTTGACTTGATTATTCGCCGATGTGTTGACAGACCGGCCGCTTTGAACATTCTCCAGGCTTGCCATAAAGGACCCATCGGTGGTCACTTTGGTCCCAACTACACCGCCAAAAAAGTGTTTGACTCTGGATTCTATTGGCCCACCATTTATCGTGACGCCCACGAAATAGATAAGCATTGTGATGCTTGCCAACGCCAAGGCAAGATCACACATAAAGATGAGATGCCTCAAAATTTCATACAAGAATGTGAAATCTTTGACGTATGGGGCATCGACTTTATGGGGCCATTTCCATCATGCAAAGGGCACAAGTACATCCTCGTAGCTGTTGACTACGTTTCTAAATGGGTTGAAGCTAAGGCTCCCCAACGAACGATGCGAGGGTGGTTGTGAACTTTTTGAAGCAGTTGTTTGCTCGATTCGGTGTTCCTCGTGCTATAATCAGTGACCGCGGGACTCATTTTTGCAATGATCAATTTGCAAGAGTCATGGCTAAGTATGGTGTTACTCATCGTCTTTCCACCGCCTATCATCCCCAAACCAATGGGCAAGCCGAGATTTCCAACCGTGGATTGAAGCGAATTCTGGAACGTACTGCGAGAAAGCATGCCACCTCCCCATCGAGCTGGAACATAAGGCGTACTGGGCCTTGAAGTGGGCTAACTTCGACATCAACAAAGACGGTGATCTTCGCAAGATTCAACTCAACGAGCTCAACGAACTGAGGAATGAAGCTTACGAGAATTCACTGATCTACAAGGAGAAGACCAAGATCATTCATGACGCAAGGATTAAGAACCGAGAGTTCCACGTTGGTGATCAAGTCTTACTTTTTAACTCTCGGTTGAAGATCTTCTCTGGCAAGTTGAAGAGCCGATGGTCTGGTCCATTCACCGTCACCAAAGTCTTTCCATATGGCACCATTGAGCTTTCTTAGCCAAATGGGCCTAATTTTAAGGTGAATGGCCAGCGTTTGAAGCTATACTTTGGTGAGGACATCTCTCATGAGATGATTCCATCCCTCACCACGTTTCCCATGAACTAAAGTTGGGTCGAGTCAGGCTCGTGACTCGGTTATCAAAAACAAGCGCTTCTCGGGAGGCAACCCATGTTCTATCCTTTACTTCTTTCATAATAAGTGTAGGGGGAGCCCCGTATGTGTTTGTTGTCTTGTTTCTTATGCTGTGCAGGGATTAAAGCTTCAAAGATCCACCCTTGATGACATTTGACGAACCGTGATACCGTGTTCCCATCTTCCCGGTTCTATCCTAAACTCTTGTGATTCAATATTTCATATTTTATATGTTCACACTGAATTCACTTTAGTTGTCCTTTCCTTAGCAAGATTTAAACAAAGTGCACGATGTCATAAGTGTAGGGGAGTTCACTCCCACATGCTTAAATATTGAGGATAATGTTTATATCAAGTGTAGGGGGGACTTCTATCGAAGTAAGTGGTCTTTTCCATGAATTTGTCCTCATTTTAACCGGAAAATTTGATTTTTCGACATTTTTCAAAATTTTTAATCTATTTTGGTCTAGTGGTATAGTTGTATTTTCCTTTGTTATGGTTATTTTCTTTCCTTGCTTAAATAAAGTGGTTTTAAATTTTTCTTAGTCGTGAAATATTTTGACTTAACCCGAGTTTACTTATCTAAGTTTACTCTAGCTAGTATCCTTAACGTGTTTAAGTCAAGTTTTGCTAGGCTTTATATAGGGAGCTTTAAAACGCGAAAGTCTTAACTCTCACGGGTTAAGAACAAGAACTTTTCGCAAGTTCCTATAATTGATCCTAGAGAGTCGTTTATCAAGGGAACTTTAAAATGCGATTTCTAAAACTTGAAAAAGTCTAAGAATTTGCAAGATCCTATAGATGACTCGAAAACCCAAAACTTTGATTTAATAGGCTAAGCATCCACAGTCTCATTCCTTGAGATTTGAAACTGTGGAGGATGAGAGATGATAGAGTCAATTATAAGTTTGGTATTCTTTCGCGAATTTATGTGAGTTAATTATGAGCCTATTCTCCCATCGCTTGTTAATAAATTTATCTGCAATAAATAAGGTTATATGATTTGAAAAGTTACTTAGCTTCTAGCCCAAGATCGTTTAAAAGTTGCTCGGTATTAATTAGAGTTCATAGCCAAGGCTTAACTTATTGAAGCGGGATGCGAAGATTGGCGAGTCCGAAAAGGCCCTAACAAGGCTTGAGGGCTACATTTTGTTGCTAAAGATCCAAAAGTGATGTGAAGAATTATTTATCGAAAATCAATATGAAGGATCGAGACGCACGACAAAAAGCAAATACTCCCCAAAAGATCATGGAGAAGTCTATCCAAAAAGGCGCTAACAAGGTATGAGGATAAATAGATCCAAGTCCTAAAAGGAGGCGGATAGTTGTATATCAAAGTCCAAAATAAAGATTGGAGAAAAATGAATAAGTCGTGGTCCAAGTATGAAGAATCTCTCAAAAAATTTCAAGTGAAGAAATTCCTATTATTAAGAGAAGACCATAACTTCAAGAACGTCTCTCAAAGATTTGAAGTATGAAGTCACTGCCAAATATCGGTCCGAGAAAGGTCTCAAATCGCGAAGCGAGTTATGCCACGATATGAACTTTATGAGGTCCCGGGAAGCAGTTTTAAAAGATTTTGTCCTTTAGCTAACTATTGATTAAATCGTTCACTTTATTTTCGTCCTAAATAACTATAGAAATAAGTCAAACAATGCACCCTTGTGATCATTCAAGACAAAAATAAAATATAAGAGATACACCTAGGAATAAGGGAGTCTAAGTGAATAATTGGCCCACATGAATTCGTGTTAGTCTGCTAACATATAATAACAATGATCTCGTTTTTAAGCTTGGTATGGGGAACGTGAAACTTGAGGATGATAAACGTTCATGGCAGCCAAAACCCAATGTAAGTCTTTAATTTCTTTACCTGTTTCTATCTATTTATGTGTAATATTTAATAAAGGCAAGGTGGGTTATTTATGATGAAGAATGTAAACCGTGCTTTAAAATTAATGCATTGCATGAGGGCATTGCAATGGTCAAGCGTAGGGGATTTAATAAGTGTGAAAACACTTATCCTTTTACCACTTATTTCCAATAATAACAAGACCAAAACGTGTGATTTATGTCGTAAAAATCAGAATTATGCGTGGTTTGTGTTTTTATTGCGTTTTAGGACCAAAAGATGAAAAAGGAAGAAAACACGGGCTTTCACGGGCTTTTATCGAAGAAAACGGGAAAAGACGAAATCAAAAGATCAAGAGTGCAAAAAGAACGGAAGTCCAAGGCCTATTCTAAAGATTTATCGAAGAAAAATTCTAAAGACGGAAATTTAATGAAGTCGATGAACTCAAGTCTAAATTAAAGAAGAAAATTATCAAGACAAGTTCAAATCCCAAGACGACGTCGAGAAAAGACAAAGAATTAAATCGAGTCGAGAAGACGTGAAGAAAGAAAGAAAGAAGAGGCAACACATGCACTCCTTCCCATTTTTCCCTATAAATACCCTCCTAATACACATTAGGAGGGTGGTTAGTTTTTAGTAGTTAGTTTCATTTTTCATTTTTCTTTCTAGTTTTAGAGAGAGAAAGTTCTAAACTTTCTCTCACTAAGTTTTCATCTTTTCTTTCTTTTAATCTTTCAAGATTAAACCTTTGTGTATTGTTGATTTCATTAATCAAGTTCAAGTTAAGCTTTTAAGCTTTCATCTCTCTCTACCTTTCTTTATTTTTGGTTAACTTTTGGTGCGAAATGCATTTAATCCGTGTTGATCTTGATGTTTTTGTGCTTAAAAAGTTAATCTTTTTGTTCCTACATCAGTTTTCATACGAATAAGCTTTAAGATCTTTGTGCTTATTGGCTTGTTTATATGTTTAGCTTATTTACTTTTCAAAAGTTTTCTTAAAAAGTTCATCTTCTTATAGTTTGATTTAAAAGATTGCTTATTTTAAGATGAAAAAGTTGTTAGTTGTGTTTATTTTGTCCGTTTCACTTTAGATTCGTTCAAGTTTTGGTGTTAGCTTATCAAGTTAGCTTATAGCCTAGCTTATTTTCAAATCATAAGGGTAATCGGAAAAGGTATAAACCCTTTTCCGATTGTGGTATTCTGATTAGTGCTCCCCCAGTATTCCGATCATTAAGATCGGATTAGGGTTATTGTATTCCGATTTGGCAGTCTTGATATTCCGATCCAATGATCGGATTAGGGAATTAACATTCTGATTGTAGGTATTCGTTGGCATTCCGACGTGAGAATTTCTTTACATATTCCGATCTGTATCCCATTAGTGTATTCCAATTGTGCCATTCTTCACATATTCCGATCTGGGTGTTAATATTGACATTCCGATTGGGGTTGTTGTTACACATTCCGATTGCAGCAGTATTCCGACGAGGGTGTATTCCGATCAGTCTTTCCGACCTTACATTCCGATCAAGTTCCGACTTGGTTTTCCGATTGTTTAAATTTCTTGTTTTTACAAAGTTTTCAAGTGTTAGTTTCATTAAGTTTTTTAAGTATTTTTCTAATCTTTTCTTTAAGTTTTCAAGCATTTACTTTTCACTCGTTACTTTAGTTTAATCTTTAAAGCTTTTACTTTACTCAACGACATTTACATTTATTTGCTATTAGTTTAAAAATAGATAATCAAGCAAACCATTTATTATTCCACCAAAAGACAATTAAGTCGCACTTTCTACCAATAGTCAATTCGAAAAGATTCGGACGATAAGATTTTATACTTGGTGTAAAAGCCTTGTATTAGTTGGGATTGAAAGCAATTGGAGAAAATGGAGGAGATTCAAGGCTTTCATAGGGAGAATAAGACATTTTGGGATGTGAAGTAATGAAAAATGCTTATGGTTTAAATAGGGAAGGCTTAGGGTATTTTTGGGGTGGTCAAAGGGTTTGAAACAAAGATTCTCAAAAATGTTGGAGCAAATCTGGAGTTTCAGACAAAAACCCGAAAAAGGAAGGCACTGTAGGCGGTTCCTTATCTAGGCTGGCGGTACCTTATATAAGGTACCGCGGTTCACTTATGGAACCGCCTGCAGAGGCTGTGATTGGTGTTTGGAGGAAGATTTTTCAGCAAATCTTATTTTTCTAGTCTAACTTATCATAGGGATATGCTTAAAAGCAAAGATGGACAAAGAAAACATATGCAAACTTACCAAATAGAGATTTGACCAAAATACATGGATTTTTTTAAAAAAAATCGATGTAGGAGGTGTGTAAAACAAGACCTTAAGTCATGACACAATGATCCTCCATGATTCTATCTTGTTCTTGCTATGTTTGAGAGAATCATACATATGAATTATGTAAGCTCTTAGATTAATCGCGAGAATCTATGAAAAATGGTTTTTAGATTGAATTAACAATGTCAAACGTATTTCTCAACCTTTTTCGAAAGAGACTTTGAGAATTTTGAAAAGGAGAAGAGAGGGATTTTCAAAAAGAGTTTGTAAGACTCAATGACTCAAAGTGGTTAAAGAAATCACACAAAAAGAAAAGAAATTAAGGAAGATGTTCCATTAATCCTAGACCTAGACGCAAGTAATTAAAAGGTTCCCTCTTAAGTGGCTTTGTGAAGATATCGGCTAAGTTGTCCTCGGAGGGCACCTTTTCAATATAAATGTTCCCCTTTTGAACATTATCTCTAAAGAAATGGTGTCGAATTTCTATGTGTTTGGTTCGCGAATGTTGCACGGGATTCTTGCTAAGGTCTATAGCACCTTTATTATCGTACATGATGGGAACATCATCAAGAGAAATCCCGTAATAAACAAGCGCTTGCTTCATCCATAGAGCTTGTCGGCATGCTTTTCTGGCACTCACATACTCGGCTTCCGTGGTGGATATTGCAAGAGCGGTTTGTTTCTTGGAGAACCAAGAAGTTAAACAACAACCCATGAAGGTGCAAACTCCACTAGTGCTTTTCCGGTCCACATAGTCTCCCGCATGATCCAAGTCCGCGTAGACAATGGTTTCTACGCCGGTCCCTTTAGGATACCATAATCCTAAATGTATAGTGCCTTTAATGTATCAGAAGATACGCTTAACCGCTTCAAGGTGAGAGGTTTTGGGAGCCTCTTATAAGCGAGCACAAAGGCAAACACTAAACATGATATCCGGTCGACTTGTCGTTAGGTACAACAAACTACCAATCATACCTCTATATTTGGTGTTGTCTACCGACTCACAACCATCATCTACGGTGAGTTTAGTATCCGAGGCCATTGAGGTCTTCATTGGTCTAGATTCTTCTAATCCAAATTTCTTTAGCATTTCTTTAGCGTACTTAGATTGACTAAAGAAAATACCATCGTCCATTTGTTTAATTTGGAGTCCTAAAAAGAAGTTAAGTTCTCCCATCATACTCATTTCAAACTCATCATGCATGATTTTGGCGAAGTCATCACACAATACTTGACAAGTTGAGCCAAATATAATGTCATCAACATATATTTGTATGATTATGAGGTGAGAACCTTTCTTCTTTGTAAAGAGTGTATTGTCTACCATCCCCATGGTATACTCATGTTTAACAAGAAACGCTTTAAGTCTATCATACCAAGCTTTGGGTGCTTGTTTGAGACCATAAAGTGCATTCTTAAGCTTGTAAACATGATCCGGTTTCTCAAAATCAATGAAGTCGGGAGGTTGAGCCACATATACCTCCTCATTGATCAAACTGTTAAGAAATGCACTCTTTACATCCATTTGTTGAAGCTTAAAATCTAAGGCACAAGCGTAGGCTAAGAGGATTCTAATGGATTCTAATCTAGCTACCGGTGCATATGTCTCGTCATAATCAATCCCTTCTTGTTGATTATAGCCTTGAGCTACAAGTCTAGCCTTGTTACGAGACACAACACAATTCTCATCTAACTTATTCCTATATACCCATTTGGTTCCTATAATGGTAGAACTTCTAGGTGGAGGAACAAGTTCCCAAACATCATTGGCAACGAATTGATTTAATTCTTCTTGCATCATAATGACCCAACTCTCATCCGTCAAAGCTTCTTTAACATTCTTTGGTTCAATCAAGGAGACGAAACAAAAGAAGTTGCTTTGGTTTTGGACTTGAGATCTTAGGGTCCTTTGATTTAAGTCACCAATGACATTATTGAGAGTATGATCCCTAGACTCCTTAATGATTACTTCCTTTTCAACACTAAGGTCTTCAACTCCTATTTTTCTAACCTCTTTAGCTTTAACTACTTCTAATTCATCCAAGTCATCATCAACCAATGGTGGTGTCTTGGGTGAAGGAGGGGTTTCATCAAAGGTTACGTTGAGTGATTCTTCAATAACCCCCGAGGTTCTATTTAGGACTATGTTAGGACCATTGTAATAGTTAAATATAATAGGTAGACTAGGAGGTATGTAGTTCCTCCTGGTTCTAGTAGTAGTAGGAGCAAGTCGTGCTCATGGTCCTGGTCAAAGTCAAACTTTAGTATCTATTTATTATTCTGTTAGGATATGCATGAGATATGTTAGGGAAGGATATGCATATCAGTTTTACACGTTTTGTTTAATGATGTATTAGGGTTTCCTTGTAGTATAAAAGGAACCTTAGGCAGAAGGGTTATACACACCTTCACCAAACGTAGTTCTAGTCATTATCAATATTAGAAATCCTTAGAAAGGATCAAGTCTTTATAGTTATTCTGTTCTTCTTTATTATATTTGTATTTTGCATTCATATTGTGTATAGAGTCTCTCTATGGATTGACTTGTGATTACAGAAGTCATTCACCGTTCCTGACAGGCTGCAAGATCTACATCTAGTAAACCCTACAAGTGGTATCAGAGCCTGGGAGGGTCTCTATACAAGAAGAATCAAGTTTTCTTATTACTGACATTTTTGTTTTATCATGTCTGCCTCAACTTTTACTCAAACAGGAGAAGACAACACTCCTAAAATTGTGCAACCTCAGCAGATCGTTGCTACGGTTTCCAACACGAATGGAAAATTCCCTCTTCTGAAAAAGGATGAATATGATAGCTGGGCAATGAAGATGGAATGGTGGATCACCAATACTGATCAAGACCTTTGGAAGATTATTCGGAATGGGAACAGCAGGAAGCTAACTGGAAGAGACAAGAATGGTAATATTACTCTTCTTGACCCTAAGTCTCATGAAGAAATCATAGCTATTCAGAAGGAGGTCAAAGCAAAAACGATTTTGCTTCAATCTCTTCCTGATGATCACATGGGTGACTTCTACCATTTGGATGATGCCAGAGAGATCTGGAATGGTATAAAAGCAAGGTTTGGTGGGAATGAGGAGTCAAAGAAAATGCGAAGATCCATGCTGAGAGATGAATTCACATAATTCAAAATCTCAGAAACTGAAGGTTTACATCAAGGGTATGACAGGTTTCAGAAGATATTGAGCCAATTGAATCAACTTCGGTCAAAGCCTGATGATGGTGATATTAATGCAAGGTTTCTTAAAGCCTTACCCTACTCATGGAATCAGGTGGTGATCTCTCTCAAAGCCAAAGGTGGGATTGACTATCTCAACTTTGATGATCTGTTTCATAAGCTCAGAACTTTTGAACCTCATGTGAGAGGATATTCAAGTGACTCTTTTCCCACTCCTGCTAATTCTGCCTTTGTGAGTTCTATGGCATCCAGTCCCATGTCATATGAAAGTAGCCCAAGCAATACTGTGTCCTCTCAACATACTTTTCAGCATACTTCTGCTCCTGATCCTACTACCAAGTCTGGTAGTATGGTAGAAGCCGTTCTTCATTCTTTTGTGGTTGATGTTGATGCTCAACAACAACTTGCTTTTGATGACTTCAAACAGGTCGATAAACTTGACCTGGATGAAATGGATCTTAAATGGCAGATGGCCATGCTCACTCTTGGGGTTCACAAGTTTGAGAAGAAAGCAGGTCGAAAATTCAATTACAACCCTCGGGAGCCAGCAAGATTCGACAGAAGCAAGGTTCGATGCTATAACTTCCAGCAACAAGGTCACTTTGCAAGGGAGTGCCCTAGCAAGATTGACCAGGAGAAGAGCAGGTACTCAGCTTTTAAGGTTCAGGAGGTAAAAGATGACAAGAAGGCATTGGTATCAGTTGACTCTATGGTCAACTGGAATGATCATCAGGATTCCACTCTGGAATCAGCTGAATCCTCGACTGACGTATTTGCAATGATTGCTGGGAATCTCTCTGATGCAGAAGAAGTAGACGAGTTTGCTCTTATGGGCATCTCACCTCAGGTACAACATTGTCCTCTTGGTTGTCATGATAAATACTCTGAATTGTTGTCCAAATTTAATGAAGTGAATGATCAAAATGATAAGTATTTTTTAGAAGTTCAAGCCTATAAGGCTTCTTTAAACACACTGGAACAACAAAAGAGGTGGCTACAAAATACTCAAAGTGAGTATGAGGATAAAATTCGGATACTAAGCATCAATTTAGAAAACACAACGAATATGCTTAAATATACAGAAAAGGTAAGAGATGCCAGCATCAAAGAAAAACAGGAGATGCAAAAAAAATTAGATGCTACAATGTTGAGATTTAAAAAATGGCAAAAGGCACCTAAAAATCTTTCAAAGTTAATTGATAGTAGCATGTCTGGTAGGACTAAAAGAGGATTAGGATTTGATAAGTATATTGATTCAGAAGATGTGTTTGATTTATCTTTTTCGAGTGTCTTTGATGCCGACAAAGAGGAAGAGGGAAAACCTAGTTACAATAGGTTTAAATCAGCAGCAGAAATGCATGCTGTCCCTCCTCCTCTTACTAGAACTTTTATGCCCACTTCTTGGCATAATGACTTGGATGGATCACAGATGCACGAGTCCCCAAAAAGTTCTACTAATTCTAATGACTTTGTCTCGTGTAATTTCAGTGACAAAGCCAGTGACTCTGCATCAAGTGATTCAAGTGAAGGGTCAAGACCTATGAGTTCCAAGTCGAATGATCATGCTGCTACTAGTGCTAGGATGTGTAAAAAAAGTGTTGCTGTTAAGTCATGTGTGTCTGGTCCTGGTTTATTGAGTCCTAGGAAGTTTGATACTCCTAGAATTGTGTGTAATAATGTTTGCAGTATGAAACAATATCATTCTAATAAAAGGTCTATTAAAACATGTTTTGTTTGTGGAAGTGCATTTCATTTGATTAAAGATTAGGATTTTTATGACACACATGCTTCTGTTAATCAAGCATTTCCTGCTCCTGGTCCACCAGGAGCTCCTTCATAAACTTCTAGAAGACTCAATCCTAGTGCTCAATCGTTTTCTTCTTCTAGACATCCCTCTCCATTACCTTTTAATCATTGGAGAAACATTGGATTCACAACAAATAGATCCACCAGTAACTATTTTCAAAATCTTAATCCAATTTATCCACAAAATTTTGACCATATGTATTTTGGTTTGGGAGGTTTGGGAACTGCTGTTAAGCCCTCAACAGGTTGTTCTTGGTCAAATAATAATACCCATATGATGCATAGGCAACCAAGGAACAACGGTGGATCTCATCAATCTTCTTGGCACTCTACTAAAGATCCACAAGGCAGGCTCAAACCTGAAAAGGTTTGGGTCCCCTTAAGACACTAACTTTTGCATTTTTATTATCTTGTTGTTGTAGGTTACTCCATACCAAGATCCTAGTCTAGGCATTGTTGATAGTGGTTGCTCCAGGAGCATGACAGGAAATAAAAGTCTTCTCTCTAACTTTGTACCATTTCATGGCGGCAAGGTCTATTTTGGTAGGGGTGAAGGCAGGATCACTGGCAAAGGAACAATTAAGACGCCTAATTTAAACTTTGAGCAGGTCTACTATGTGGAAGCACTTCAACACTTCAACTTGATATCTGTCTCTCAGATTTGTGACAAGAAGCAGTTTGTTCTCTTCACCGATACTGATGCACTTGTGCTCTCCAAAGACATTCAGCTTCCGGATGACTCACAAGTTCTGCTCAGAATCCCTAGACGACACAATCTCTATAGCAACAAGCTGAATGAAGTCAATCCTACTGGTCAACTAGCATGTCTGGTTGCTAAAGCCTCAGAAGATGAAGCTACTCAATGGCACAGAAGGATGGGGCATGTGAACTTCAAGACCATTCACAAACTAGCAAATATGAATCTGGTCTCTGGTTTACCTCCCAAGTCATTTAGGAATGATATAAACTGTATTGCTTGCAGCAAAGGCAAACAGCATAAAGCATCCTTCAAGGCCATTACTGCTCTTAGTCTTATTACTGAGCCATTGCAGCTACTACACATGGATTTATTTGGTCCTACTTCCATTAGGAGCATTGACCACAAACAATTATGTCTGGTGGTATCCTCCTGGTTCTAGTAGTAGTAGGAGCAAGTCGTGCTCCTGGTCTTGGTCAAAGTCAAACTTTAGTATTTATTTATTATTCTGTTAGGATATGCATGAGATATGTTAGGAAAGGATATGCATATCAGTTTTACACGTTTTGTTTAATGCTGTATTAGGGTTTCCTTGTAGTATAAAAGGAACCTTAGGCAGAAGGGTTATACATACCTTCAACAAACGTAGTTCTAGTCATTATCAATATTAGAAATCCTTAGAAAGGATCAACTCTTTATAGTTATTCTGTTCTTCTTTATTATATTTGTATTCTGCATTCATATTGTGTATAGAGTCTCTCTGTGGATTGACTTGTGATTACAGAAGTCATTCACCGTTCCTGACAGCTGCAAGATCTACATCTAGTAGACCCTACAGACTATGTAGGCTTTGCTAGTTTGGGAATAACCTAAAAGGATACCTTTGTAAGACTTTGGGTCAAACTTGGTAAGGTATTCTTTGGTGTTAAGGATAAAGCACTTGCTTCCAAACACCCTAAAGTATTCTAATGAGGGTTTCTTACCTTTAAGAATCTTATAGGGGGTCTTTCCTAGGAAAGGTCGAATAAGAATTAGGTTGAGAATATAAGTCGATGTGTCCATGGCATTGCACTAAAACTTTTGAGGCAAAGATTACTCGTTTAACATCGTCCTACTCATCTCTTGGAGAGTCCTATTCTTCCTTTCAACTACCCCATTTGATTGTGGAGTGCGAGGAGCCGAGAAGTTATGGGTAATACCATGAGCTTCACAAAAGCCACCAAATTGCACTTCATTATCAAATTCCCTACCATGATCCGTCCTAATAGAGACAATTGAACATCCTAGTTGATTTTGAATTCTTCGACTAAAGATTTCGAAGTGATCGAAAGCTTCATTCTTAGATGCCAAAAATCTAGTCCAAGTGAATCTAGAATAGTCATCAACTATAACTAGGGTATAAAGGTTACCTCCATAACTCCGTATGGCGGAAGGTCCAAAAAGATCCATATGTAGGAGCTCTAAGCACCGAGAGGTCGAAACCAAATTCTTGGCTTTGTGACTTGAGTGAACTTGCTTTCCAACTTTGCAAGCATCACAAAAGTGACTATCAAACTTAATCTTGGGGAGGTGTCTTACCAACTCCTTAGAGACTAAAGATTGAATTAAACGCATATTAGCGTGACCTAATCTCCTATGCCAAAGAGTAGAACTATCATCTATAGTCGCAAGACATATGTTGTCTTTTGACTTCTTATTGACCTTCATAACATAAAGCCCATGCTTTCTAATACCTTTTCCAATGACCTTTCCATCTTTTACGATTTCACTGTCATGTTCCAAAAAGATGACCTTACACTTATTATCACAAATTTGACCTATACTTAAAAGGTTAAACCCTAAGTTATCTACGTGCTCAACATTTTCAATGGTCATGGAGTCAAGAGAAACCGTACATTTTCCAGTGATATTACCACGTAGACTACTAGCGAATGTGACGTTACCTCCATCATATGCTTTGTAATGCGAGAACAAACTTCGATTACCCGTCATGTGTTTAGAACATCCACTATCCTTAATCCACTCATCGGGCTCCAAATTAATTCCCAAGCATATCTACGTAACAACACACAAGATCAAACATTTGGTCCCCAATATCTCATGGGTCCAAAATTGTTAGTTCCAAACATCCCTTGCATTTGGTTGGGATGCATGAATGAAGGAGGGGTTCCCCATGGAGAACAAAATGGAGGAGGGTAGTAATTCATGTAACCATTTTGTTGTTCATTATTTCTCCTAGGTGTATTTGATCTAGGTTTAGAGTTATGATTATTCCTTCTAGGTGTTGGAGTTTTACTTCTAGATCGTGAATTGTTTTGATTATCTCTTCTAGGCGTTGTCGTTCTACTTCTAAGCTTAGACTCATTCCGTACTCTAGGTGGAGTAGAAGATAGTCTAGATAAACTTCTATTTCCCATGAGAGGTTTACTCAATGGCTTGTAGAACTTATCAATAGCATTGTCATCAAGTATGGGTAATTTTACCTTATTAACAATAAGATGCTTTGGTTTTTCATCTAACTTAGATTTTTCAGAAAGTTCAGGATTTTCACCAAAATCACCCTCTGGACGCGGTACCTTATCTATGGCGGCGGTTCCATAGTTATAAGGAACCGCCCCATACAATTTGGGACCGCGTACAGCAGACATTTTTTGTGAAAACCTGACTTGTTTTGGTTCACTAGTTGAGGCTTCATTTGAGTTAAAACCTAGACCAAGTCTTTCCTTAGAATGAACTTGTTTGTTTAACATATCATCAAGAGCACTAGTACATTTCATGAACTTTTCCAATTTAATGGAGGTGCTCTTGAGATCTTCATTCTCTAATCTAAGTTTCTCACAACTTAAGCAACCTAAGTCCACTTCTTTATTTTTCTCAAATATTGCCAATTTCTCCCTAAGTTCATTGATCTCATTTTCAAGCTTAGTTTTGGTTGATTTTAAGGTTTTATTCTTTTCTATGAATTTAAGACTAAGTCTGTGTAAACTATCATATTGGCCTTTGAATTCAATATCATCAAAAGTGGAGCTATCATTGCTATAATATTCGGTTTCGAAATGTACCTCTTTAGAAGTGTGAGCCATAAGACATTTCTCCTCTTTGGGGTTGTCATCGTCATCTTCACCGCTATCGCTCCAAGCGCCACTAACGAACGCCGTGTGGTTCTTATCGCGAGCGGGCTTTGGACAATCACCAATGAAGTGATTTGGATCACCACATCTAAAGCAATTCCTATCACCTTTTTCGTTCTTGGCAAACTGATTCCTTGATAATGGGTTCTTGTCATTGTTGGGTTGCCTAACGTGTTGACCTCGTCTCTTGAAGAACTTCTTGAAATCTCTCACCGCCAATGCATACTCCTCGTCATCGCTTTCCGAGGAACTATCGTGGTCACTTTGTGCCTTCTTGGCTTTAAGTGCAAGAGATTTCCTTTCACTCTTGGTTTTCACTAATTACGAGTCCTTCAAAATTATCATCTCATGAACCTTCAAGTTGCCTATGAGTTCATCGAGTGATAAAGTTGAGAGATCTTTCGATTCTTCAATCGCCGTGACTTTTGCTCTCCACTTTGGATGTAAAGCCCTTAGAAACTTCCTAACGTTGTTCTTGCTAGAAAAACCTTCATCAAGTGCTTTTAGACTAGTAATAATGGTGTTACACCTAGCAAATGCACTATCAATAGTTTCATCTTCTAAGATGACAAATTGTTCATATTGTTGGACAAGAAGATCGATTTTGCTTTCTTTGACTTGGCTATTACCTTGGTGGGTTACTAAAAGAGTGTTCCAAATATTTTTAGCGGTTTCACACATAAAAATTCTTTCGTACTCTTTCTTAGGTAAAGCATTATAAATCACCATTTTAGCCTCATTATTTTTTGAAAGTTTATTTTTAGTATCGTCATTAGCTTTGTCAAAAGTGACCAATTCTTTTGTTTTAGAAACTTCATTAAATTTTTAGGGTAAAAAATCACCATTGGTAATAACATGCTAAAGATCTAAATCTTTTGATTTCACATAAGTTTCAAATCTATTTTTCCAATAATAAAACTATCGGTTTCAAAAAGTGGTGGTCTTTGCATAGATTGCCCTTCTAGGTATTTGTTGGAATCCATAGATCGATTCAAGTTTTAAAATACAATATACTTTAAAAATTCTTGAGCAACCACGCTCTGATACCAATTGTAGAAACTAGAAGGGGGTTGAATAGTTTCTTATATTTACTTGTTAAAATGTGGTTTTCAAAAATCCTTTTTCAAAAAACATAGGCTTGAGGAAATATGTGAAATCTTCTTATGCACAATATGAACAATGATAGTGTAACTAAACTAATACTAACAAAAATATATGCACAAAGAATAAAGAATGTAAAGAGTTAAGGGTAAAGAAAGATCAAACCGAGCACCAAGGATTTATAGTGGTTTGGCAACGAAGCTCACTCCTCGTTCCTACTCCACTCCTCGAGTACTCCTTACTCGAGAGTTCACTACACAACAAGCTCCTTATGGTGGAGAAAACCGTACACGTCGCTTAACAAATTTCCGACTCTAAGCTAAAAGTCGAGCCCTAATCGTAGCTAGGACCAATCTACACAACTATACTTAGTACATACACAACTTCCAAATAGACACAACTACTTGGATCTTCACAACTATGACACAACTACAAGTGTATAAAAATAGATCTTCAATGGATCTTTGGTGGTGGACTCAACACTTCACAAGGATAGTGTTCTTCTCTTTGCACTTGGAGTGGAAGGGATGGAAAATCAAGATTCACTTCTTAAACAAGTAGTAATCAAACAAATGATCAAAGATTTGAGTGATTAAAGAAGAGTGTTTGAATCTGGAAATAGATGTGCAAAAGAGGTGAGTTGAAAAGCTGAGAATGGTCCACTATTTATAGGACAAAGGACCAACGGCTATATCTGCCCGTGGTACCTTATCTTAGCCCGCGGTACCTTATCGATAAGGAACCGCCTAGGAGCTAAGGTACCGCTGGACTAGACACCACTCCCTTTTTGTCCTTTAGTGGTGGAGGTCATATCTGGTTTAAAAATATCCTGATAGAATATTCCTAACCAAAAAAGAATATGCCATTTTCAAATTTTCAAATAATTAATTTAATAAAACATTTTCTTAAAAAGAAAGTTTAATAAAAACTTGTCACACTTAATAAAAAGTGAGTTTTAAGAAAAGATTAAATCACTTGATCACTTGATTAAGGTTAGTACTTTTTTATCCATACCTTAAGTGAAAATGGGATAAATGAAAAATACTTGAACTCAAGAATTCGTTTTTCGTTGTTTTCGTAAATGCTAGTTTTTACATATTGTCGTAATCAAAGCAAAGCGAGACCGAAAAATGCAAGAAACGTTTTTAGGCATTACTGCATTAACAAACTTGATTCTTGGAGGACTTTTCTTGCCAAATCTTCAAGAATGAGGGACCAATGTTGACAATCTTCAAAACTTCAAGGACCATTTTAGAAATTCATGATTCGGGTCCGGTTCTTTGTGCGGCTTCGTTTCTCGTGTTCGTTTTTGCTTGATTCCTTTGATCTTTTGTTGACTTCATGATATCCGTACCTAAAATACACAATGAACAAACACAAGCATATATTTGGGTATTTTGATGATATGTTTAGCGTTTTAAGCTCGATTTGGACGATGAGACTATGTATAATCGCAGTCTCATCACAGTCTCAGATAAGTCACCATGTAAAAATGCATTCTTGACATCAAGCTGATCAATCGGCTAATGTCGAGAAGCAGGTAAGCTAAGTACCGCCCGAATAGTACCCAGTTTAACCACCGGACTAAAAGTCTCATCAACATCAACACCCTCTATCTGTGTACTACCATTTTCCATAAGACGAGCCTTGTAGCGACTAAGGATGCCATTTGCCAAATACTTGTGACGAAAAAGCCACATACATCGAACAATGTTGGTGTCCGCACGTTGAGGTACTAAAGTACAAGTTCTATTTTTAATAAGCGCATTATATTCATCACGCATAGCATTTTGCCAATTTGGATCATTGAACGCATCACGATAAGACTTTGGTAACGGTGAGATAGTGGAAACATCAAAATGATACTTTAGATTGGGATGATTAGTCCCGACACGGAAACGTGTGACTATGGGATGAACTGAGACAAGGTTTGGGTTTTGAGGTGGATCAAAAATAATATGCGGGTGAGTAATGGTTTGGTTTTAATTCACGGGTGTACCTGTAAGCGTAGGTGGAGAGAGCGCTGGTGATTGGTGTTGGGTCGAGGTACGATGGTGGGTCGTGTTGTGCGTTGTCTGGTAATGGATTGGTGTTTGTGGTGTTTGATCTTGGGTAGAGGTAACAATAGTTGGTGGATTAACGGGAATGGTTGGAGGGTTTATATCAGGTGAATCATCGAGGAAGGAATACGTGGGGCGAATGACTAGTTGTTTCGAGCCATAAGAAAATACGGTTTCATCGAAGGTAACATGATGGGATATAATGATGGTGTTGGTGTGTAAATCAAGACAACGGTACCCTCGGTGATTAGAGGCATGACCCCAAAAAATAGATGGTGTGTATATCAAGACAACGGTACCCGAAGGTGCGTAAAAGGCTATAATCTGGTTTTGTACCAAATAATCGGGTATAAGGTGTGCCGTTGGAAATGGATTTAGAAGGTAAAATATAGAGTAGGTATGTGGCCATGTTAAGTTCTTCGACCCAAAAGGTTGGTGGGAGATTTGCTTGAAAAAGTAAGGTGTGAATAAGGTTATTAATCGTGCGAACCATGCGTTCAGATTTACCATTTTGTTGGGATGTTTTTGGGCTCGAAAAATGAAACTGAATGCCATTGTCAGCAAACAGTTTATGTAAGGCACGGTTGTCGAATTCGCCGCCATGATCACACTAAAAAGATTGAATTTCACACATAAATTGAGTGTGAACATATTGATGAAATATGTTAAACTTAGACATAACATCAGATTTATGTAACAAATGATAAACCCAAAGAAACTGCGAGTAATGATCCAAGAACAAGACATAATATTTAAAACCTAAAAGACTCGAAATAAGGGAGATCCACACATCTGAGTGAATAATGTCAAAACAAGAAGCAACCATAGAATCAGAACTAACAAAAGGAAGCCTCACGTGTTTGCCAAGCTGGCAAGCATGACAAAGAACATGAGGTTTCTCATTATTACAAGAAATGAAATTATAAGAAACAAGGCAACGCAACACATCACTTTCCGGGTGTCCAAGACGTTGATGCCACGTATGCTGACTCGCAGTGAAAGCTTGAGGAATGGAAGGCAAAGCTGTGACTGGGTAGAGGTCCCCGATGCTATCACATCGGAGTAGAACTCTCCGAGTCAGGAAATTCTTAACAGAAAAACCAAACGCAACAAATTCAACGGTGCAATTATTATCACGAACAAATTGTCGAACATAAATTAAGTTTTTGACTATATTAGGGGTGACAAGAACATTGTTTAAATGGATGGATTTAAAGGGAGTTGGCAAAATGCTATGGCCCGTGTTGGTGAAAGGAATAGAATGACCATCACCAACTGAGACAGATGAATACATGCAAGAATTAAAAATATTACTTAGATTAGATACCGAATTATTAAGGTGAGAACTCGCACTTGTGTCCATAATCCAAGCCCCAATAGTAGGATCGTAAATAGTCCCCACAGTAAAAGCACTAGGAAGAGTGGTCTCTTGTCCTGAAGTAGAGGACATAGAACCAATGTGGGTCTGTGAGGATGTCGGCATAATAGGTAGTGGAGCATGCTGTCCTACAAAAGGATGCTAAGTCATCTGCGCTACAGGACCAAACTGTTGGGCCGAATAAGGTGTAACCTATTGAGTTGACGAATAGGGAAAATGGATAGGAGTATCCTGATTTGGTGAAGTTGTTGGTAAAAAACCAAATCCCGGTGGTGGCCCAATGTGACTAGGATTATTTACCGAATATGGATAATAAAAATAGGGTAGGTCCACCGGAGGCTATGTATGCATTTGGTGTTTGTGGACTAACAGTAGCCATTTTATTCAAAAGCTTGCACATAAGGAGATGGGTCCACATTTTTAGATTTCCCTATTCGTTCCAATAATTTCGCAAGTATATCCTCTGTATTATTTGCCTTAGAATCAACATGTTTATTAGGGGTAGCCTTAACATTACTATCGTGAACATACTTGAAAGTTTCACCTAACCGACACATTCCCTTAGCAATATTGTAACAAGGATGCCACGACTTGACTTGAGTTGTAGAAGAGTGGCGAGTGTTACCTGAGTCGGCCATGAGAACCATAGGAGAAGAAGAGTAACTGGCTTAAGCAATCTCCTTGGATTTCAAACGCATGTCTTCCGTAACCAATCATGAACGTGATGTTTTGAGATCGAGAAAGGTTTGTTGATAGTGCATATAGCCACAAACTTGAGTATACTTGTCAGGGAGACCTTCAAGTGCATAGTGAACAACGTCTTCTTCATTGACATGATAATCGAGACTCTTAAGAATGGTCACAATCGACTCAGTTTTTTGAAAATAAGCTTCCATGCTTTGTGTGCCAAGTTTGACGGAATGCAATTCCGCCTTCAAAGTTGAAGTGCGAGCCCTTTTGTTGTCCTTAAAAATATCGGTGATGAGAGTCCATGCCTCTTTAGCGGACTTAGGACGTGCAACAACTAGTCTCTTTTATAGGGCATCAGATAGCATAGTGAAAATCCAAGAAAGAATTATTTTGTCCACCTTTAGCTCGTCAGGTGTGAGAGCAGTTGGGGTACTTGAACCGCTTGGGCTTGTATCGTCATGGATAAACTTAGCAACATCATAGCTTGAACAAAGTTGTTCAAAAAATAATTCTCATGATCCAAAATTCCAATCTTCAAGGTCGAGTTTAACGGGGACCCTCGTGAGGAGATGATGATGGGTAACAAGGGATAGTTTGTCCGAGAGATAAGTGACAGCATCGGAGCCGGTCATGGTGTTTAAATAATTTTGGGAATAATGGAGAACACTTAGGGTTAGGGCTGTGTATGGATGTGGAACAGAAGGGTTATGTAGGAAAAAACAAAAGAAAAGAAGGTTGAACAATTGTGGTTGTGAGGTTACTGTGAGGAAATCAAACACCAATAACAAATGGTAAAACTAAATGTGGATCAATGACTAAAACACTGATCACCAAACAAGTAATAACAAATGTGTGGATTGATAACCAAAGTATCAATCACCAACACAAAACTAGAGATGTTAGGCAGCATGTTTTGGGTAGGATCATTTTGTAAGATGTGATACCATGTAGGTTATGATAATCATTGTATATTCATTGGCTGCTAGGGTACAACATTTATACGATACAAAGAATATTCTAGACATGGGCTTGAGTCCACTACAGCTACAAGTATACAATATAAGTAATATGCGTTAACATGGGCATCTAGATCCAGATTGCTCATTTACTGGAAGGCTGACAAGGAAATCAGATGTGTATTCTTTTGGAGTAGTATTTCTTGAAGTGCTATGTGTAAAGCGTGCATTGTATATAACTTTTAATGAAGAGCAAATGAGTTTAGCAAGATGGGCTAAAAATCTATCAAAGAAGGCAATGTAAAGAATATAATTGATTCTGATATACACGGTCAAATATATCCAAAGTGTTCGAAGGAGTTTACTCGAATTGCAGAGAGATGTTTGTAGATGGATCTAAAGCATCGTCCTACAATGGCTGAGGTTGTAGTCATTCTCGAGTCTCTAACTATTTTACAATAGAAAATCAACAATTCATCGAAAACTTCAATCACAACAATGTTTGGTAAAATGGTTGATATGATTGCTTTCTCGTCCAAGACAGAGACCTCTGGTATATCTAGCTGCTTTTCAATTGTGTGTATGATCATTTATATCAAAACATCTAGGACAATACGTAAATGTAGCTCCAATTAAAGTTAGAAACAAGTGCATATTTTTGTTTCGTTTTGTTTCATTCTGTTTTACGATACCGACAACAAACTCGAAGTTCGATAACGCGGAACCACTAGATCGCGAGTTGTATCGAGCACAAGTAGTGAACACGAGAGATTACAAAGAACAGATAAATATATGCACACGGTATACCCTCAACTACCTCTTTATTAATAACCCTAATAAAGACTACATTGAGTAAGAAGATTACAATGAACTAGGACCCCCCCCCCCCCCCCCCTCATCCCTATATATAGAGATAAGGGGGTAGGCACCTCCTTAAGTCAAATAGGAAACTTCCTATAAACCAACTTAAGGAGGTTAGCCTAAATACTTCCGAATACAAATCTATTCCTAATCTATATTACAAAGTACACTTAAGTCCCTAACCTATGTTTAATATTACTCCTAATATTCTAACAATTTCAACCTTAGGAGTAACATTTAAACATAAAGGATAAACAACACCTTTTACCGGTGTTGGAACCTCGGATCCGGGACCACCTTGTTAACCATGCATTGTACTTCTGTAATGTACCTAGATTAGCTTCCATAGACCCCTTCACGTTCTTCTTCTCAGCAACGTTAACCTCCGCAACCTCTTGACCAGGTACTCTTGTTACCGTAATATTTTCCCCCACCTTTATACCAAGGTGTATCTTTTCCTTCTCATTTACCAAGCAGCTCATGTTTATCTTTTCTTCAGGTTGTTGTCCTCCAACCGTCTTTGAGCCACTGCAACATGATCGTTACTAACCTGAAAAACCTCAGCTTCACGATCCTCTTAGGCTCCCTGCAGTTCCACCTCAAACCAAACACGTTTATTAACATGTACTCCATGGACTCCAGTTTTAACACCAGGACCAAGTTGTTTCAACCCAACTTGTTTAGAACCTCCATGCTTGTGTACATTAAACCCATCGAAATTTTCGATGTCAAACCTAGTTATAGAACTAGCCATTCTTCTTTATCCCTTTGTCGTTTGCTAAACCTTGTGAAAAATCTCACTATCACAAACCGACAAAGTCCCTTCGGTAATTCGCTAAACCTTGTGATATATTAAACCTCACAATCACGAATTACGAAGTCCCCTTGTACAAAGAAAAACCCTTGCTTTATCGATATATCCCTATAAGAAACCCTCTTGGAAATCGATCAAACCAAGTAACCCTTCAAAAGAACACCATTTCTTACTCAAATATCGATTGAGCCTTGGAAATTAACCTATCCAACAAATCAAAAACCCTTGAATCAAGAAAGTACCCGAACCCTTTTGAAGTAACCCTTGTCGTACTATTAATTTTTCAAAATTGATCCCTAATAACCTAAGAGATCTTGCAACCTCGACAAGTCTTGAATCTTCTTTTACCTTGTTACAAACCTTGTCAAGTTGTTTCTTAACCAACTTTACCGACAAGCCTCACAAGCCGTGTGCAATATAACCGTTGTTGCTAAAACCCTTTTCTTACAAATCGAATTAACTAGGATAAACCCTAAACCCTCGATTAGAACAAGCAACCCGATCGTTAAATTGAAAACCCAAGTAAACCATGATCAAACTTGAACCACAAGAAAATACCCTTCTTGCAAATCGAATTTATTAGATACCCTAAACCCTCGATCATGAACAAGCAACCCCGACCGTTAACTTGAAACCTCAGACAACCATGATCGTAACTTGAACCACAAGAAAATACCCTTCTTGCAAATCAAATTTATTAGAAAAACCCTAAACCCTCGATTTCGAACTAGTAACCCCAATCGTCAACTTAATAACCATGCGACCATGATCGAAACTTAATCCACAAGAATACCCGCAACGACGAAACCCTTCATGTTAATCGAATTTTCTAAACAAAAGACGATTAGTGAAATACACCTTCAATAATCAACTTTATAGAACCAAATATTGCGATTAACTGGGTGATATTCAACTTTGACTTTTATTCAATAAAAACAAAAATATCATCAACTTTGTAGCAGTATCCACGTGAATAATAACAAAACGAAAACGAATTAATGAAATTGTTTTGTAATCAGAATTTGATGATATTGTGAATAAAAACAAAAAGAATTACCTAACCTTGTTTTTATTTCCTTCACGTGGGAATAGGTCGATCGATTAAGTCGGTAAAAAACGATCTCCTTCCTCTCGTCAACCAAATCGCTATTCCAACGATTCGAAACAAAAACAATCGCTGACTTCGACGATTCGTAAAACCCACGAAACTCGAACCTCGATATTTTAACCAACTCGTAACCTCGATCTAGCACTCGATCTTCGGAGACCACTATAACCGTAGCTCTGATACCACTTGTTGTACGGTCCCGACAACAAACACGAAGTTCGATCGCGAAACCGCTAGATCGCGAGTTGTATCGAGCACAAGTAGCGAACACGAGAGATTACAAAGAACTGATAAATATATGCACACGATATACCCTTAACTACCTCTTTATTAATAACCCTAATAAAGACTATATTGAGGAAGAAGAATACAATGAACTAGAATCCCCTCATCCCTATATATAGAGATGAGGTGTAGACACCTCCTTAAGACAAATAGGAAACTTCCTATAAACCGACTTAAGGAAGTTAGCCTAAATACTTTCTAATACAAATCTATTCCTAATCTATATTACAAAGTACACTTAAGTCCCTAACCTATGTTTAATATTACTCCTAATATTCTAACACATGATACCGCTAACTTTTATGATATATGCTCTATCTAATAACAGACTTCTCTAATCCATACTAGGATTATCTATTCCTCATAAAGAGGTGTCACGTAACGCTATTCACTACTTACTCTGTATTAGTACATCGCACATGCACATGTACTTCCTTTTGAGAACAAGTCTATTTGTGGAACAGTTAAGATATGGATTATTTATATAATCTGGGCATATTTATCCATTTCAGTCAACGTTGATTCCAAGATATCAAGTAACACTGATGGTTGTAGAATCACACTTGTTTAGGAAAACAAGGCAATAATATAGGGTAAGCACGACGATTTAGGAAAACCGTGTATGAATGACCCTAAGAGTGAGTTCGTTCTCGAGGAGGCACGTGTGTTGTGTAATGAATTGATTGATTATGTTTTTGATTATTAATGAGAGGAAAAGAAGAAAAAATGACGAAGACGAAAAAAAAATTAGAAAAATAAGGCAAAACACTACTAGAAAGTTACGACGAAGAATGTGAAAAACACAAAATTTAAAATTTAAACCTAAAAATTCCTAAAAATTACTAAAAACTCCCAAATAATATTCTAAGGGTTTACAAAAAATTCAAACTTGCCAAAACCTTTTAATTAATTTAATAATGACTTTTTAATGCTAATTAAAGCCCTAAAAATCACTTTTAAATATTAAAAAGCCCTAAACAAGATTTTATAGTTTGTAAACCTCAAAAATGACTTAATTAAACTAAAAACTATTTTTAAAAATTTTAAAAACAAATTAAACTATTTTTAAACTCCTAAAAACTATTAAAAACTATTAAATCTTAAATTAATTCTAAAAATTAATTGAAAAGCCTAAAAATTATTCTACAAATGGGAAAAGTCCTAATTAATGCTATAGAATCTAGGAAAAATGAAAAAGAAATTAAAATAAAACTTTTTATTTTAATGAATAAAATAATATTAAAATATTCTAAAAAATTAAAAGTCCTAAAATAAATTCTAAAAAATTCTCAAAAATCCTAAATAATCTAACTAAGAAGAAAATGTAAATTAAAGTTCCTAAAACCTCTTAGTTAATTTTATATTAATTTTTAAAGTTGCTAAAAAACCCTAAAATTAAATAAAATCAAAAATTAAAGTTTTTGAAAACTTTTTCACATGTAAACCTCAAAAATATCACTAGAAACCTAAAAACTATTTTTTTGTATTTTTTTACTACTGTTTAATATTTTTAAATGACTTTCTAAATTAAAAACTAAAAAATAATCCTATTAAATAATTTAATAAAAGGAAAAATAATATTTTTGGACAGAAAAATCCCTAAACCTATTAATATCCTAGGAAAAATGAAAAGAAGCTAGAAAGCTTAATGAATAAGCTAAAAATAAGCAATAAGCCCACGGCTTATTTAGAAAAGCTAAACTCAAATACTCCTTAAGTATAATTCAAAACCAAGGTTAGTAATCAAAGTCCCCAGGGCGCGTTGGTTGAGGTGTTGGTGTGGTGAACGGGTGGTCACGGGTTCGAGTCCTGGCACCCTTTTTACTTCTTTTTTTTTTTTTTTTTTTTTCTGCGCCGCAAGGCTTGTGGCTTGCGCCGCAACAAGTGTTGCGAGAGCACCCTTGGTCAGCAGCTCTTTCAGTTGCGCCGCAGCTAGTAGGTCATGCGGCGCAACGTGTGAAACGAAAGCAACTTTGGTCTGTAGGTTCGTCAGTTGCGCCGCAACTAGTAGGTCTTGCGGCGCAAATGTGCCTGGTTTTTGCTTTTTAAACTTTTAAACACTTGATCAATGACCCTTAATAGCTTCCAAACACAATCCAACTTCCAAATTTACCCAAGATTTAACAAGTTATGATCAAAAACATTTCCAGGTCTGCTTAGTTTTCTGAAAAACAAGTGAGTTCACTTGTAAACTTTTGGAAACCAAGAGGACTTGGCTTGCTTGCTGTTTTTGGTGATTGTTTATGGAACAATGGGGCACCCCTACACTCTTTCTGAGTGTAGGGAGTCAATAACAAGCTGAAAACAACACTTAGCAATCAAAAATCTCACAAAAATGATGCACACAAAGCAATTTCAAGTTGCTGAGACAAAAATGCTAAGTCTGTGGGCTTATGGCTAATTACTTGCACTCTAGTGGGTTTCAAGGTTCCAAAATTTGCACACAATGGCACCCAATGGTACACAATCAAGTTCTATAACCCCTACAACCTAACACTTAGCAGTTTGCAAGAATCGAACACCATTTTTATGAAAAATTAGGCAAAAGTTGATATGCAGATTTTTGCTATACCTTTTTCACTTTTTAGCACACAAATTGGCTTAAAACTTGTTTTAATCTTTCTAACAACTAACTAGCATCCTTAATCTACCTTAATCAAGTACCCTAACACTCTTAATAATCACTAATCAAATGTTCTCCCCTGCTAAAACGTATTGCCAAACAGTCCTTTATCTTTTGAAAACCAAATTTTTACAAAGTGAAACCTAACAAAACCTATTCAAACTAGTTCAACTAGCATCTATCATGCATAATAACATAATAGAACACAATTCAAACAGCTCTTAACAACAATTATCCAACACTCATTCAAATCACATAAGCCACAACTTTCTGAAATTTTTCAAAGGTAAACGAAAATACCTTAGAACCCTTACATCCAAGGGTTCTTGTGGATGAATATCCACCTCCAATCCAACTCGGGTTGGAGCAGAACCTTTATCAACAACAATGATCTACCTGAAAAAGAAATTCAAAAAGAAAAACACAATATATATGAAATATTTTGGTTTTTACCTTTTACTTTCTTAAAACCTTACCAAATACTTTTAAACCTTAACACAAACGTTTTAAAAACACTCAAACTCACAAATCAAATAGTTCTCTTCCACTTTCACTTCCAAGAACAATGATTTGTGGAATTTGACCCTTTTAAACCCGTTTTGAAAATCTTAACATAAACCTTCACAAATGATAATGGAACTCAGCTTTTGCATTCAACAACACACAAACTTTTTATAAATATTAAAAGGAATTACAATGACTTAAACAAACACCAAACTTTAATTTTATAAAAAAGGAATTACAAGTTTATGCAAAAACTGGAACAAAGGGAAATGTACAAGCCACATTCTCCTTTTATAAGCTTAAACAGAACATTCTAGGCCTAGGATTAAAATAATAGTAAACTAAAACCCTAAAATCTGAAAATCCGAAAATGCCCTTGGTCTTGAGTTTGAATTCATGGTCAAAGTGATCATGTGATGCATAGCTGTCTTTGACCCATCTTGATCGTTTAATTTAAGCTTTGGGAAGAAGGGATCCTTATGGTTCGTTGATGGGACTGCCTTGTTTGTTTTCTTGAATAAAGTGGGGACAGGGGTGGCTTGTGAGGGGACAAAGGTGAGAGTGATGGGTGTTTTGGGAGGTGGGTTTTACTTAGGAGAGGGTTAATCAACATTCTGGAGCAAATTAGGGATTATCCCTTTGATTTAAATGGAAATTGAGATTAGGGTTTATAGGATGATAGAGGTTAGCAGGTTGGGTTTTGATTTGGTTTGGGGTAATTGTTTTTTTAAAAACGTGTTTAGGGAGGGAAAACAATAATTAATTAAATAACTGATTAGTTATTTGGGTGGATGGTGACGTGGGAGATTGGGTGAATGTGATTGGTGGGTGAGTGGGAGGTGGTGACGTGTCGGCTGGTGGTTGGATGATTAGAGTTTAGTTGTCTGCCCCAAATGCCCCCCTATAATCCCATTCACTTATCACTTTAATATAAACAGCTCAAAAAGTGTATTTCCTTAACAAACAAAGTTTTCAACTTTTGATTTTGGCCACCAAAAGTTTGATAAACTAATTTCAAGGGCTTAAGTTGTACTTTGACCAATCTTCAAGGACTAATGATGTATTATCTCATCATTTTAGGGACCCAAGTGTAAAATTGAGGATTTACAAGGGTTTAAAATGACAAGTCTTCCAAAGTTGAGAGACCAATCTTGCCAATTCTTCAAACTTCAAGGGTATTTTTGCAAAATCCAAACTTGGGCCCGGTTCATTGTGCGACTTCGTTTCCCGTGTTCGTTTTTGATTGATTCTTGTGTCCTTTTGCCAATTCCTCAATATCCGTACCTAAAAATACACAAGTAACAAACACGAGCATATATTTGGCATGTTTTATGATATTTTATGCATTTTAAGCCCGTTTTGGACGATGAGACCATGTATAAAAGCAGTCTCATCACTCCCCCATACTAAACCATTGCCGTGCCCTCACGCAATGCTAAGAATAAAGTATCGAAGCATCTCCAAAATTTAATTTTATGACTTTTATGAAATGATAAACTAGCTACACACTACAATTACTACAACTTGCGTTTTAGACCTAATGTATGATTTTCATCGCAAAATGGGACGTTTAGGTTCATAGAACAAGAACACGTGAATGCTTCGTTAGAAATAATTTCATCGTCCTCGATTTTCACCTTAATTCCATGCCAAGCGTGCAACGAGATCATTGTCATTATAAGTTAGTAATGCTAACACTACTCATATGCCCTAATCACGTACTTATTCTCCCATTATTCCTAAGTTGTATCTCTTATATTTTATTTTGTCTTAATGATCACGAGGATACATTGTTGACTTATGCGATAATAGAGATTTAGGTCTAAAAATAGAGTCCTAACGGTGTAACTAAGACCATCAAATCAATAACCCCTCCTAATAGACAACGATGTTAAAAAATTAAGTTGACAAGAAGAATCGATAAACACGGTTTTATAACGGTTTTGAACATGAGACTTATTACCAAGACTTTTATACGCCCCCTAACGGAAGGGCCTTATTATCTTTGGTTTACCTCCATCTTTTATTCAACTTCGCCATGAAGCTTTTATTATGACTTCGGTCTTGCCTTGCCTTTTATTATCCGCCTCATCGGTGGTTTTATTAGCCAAAGACGTATATCCTCACGCTAAAGCGAATTTTGGATCTTTAAAGCTTCGAAGATTAAGGCTTGATTCACTTTCAATTTTGCATAGATTTTAGGCCTTGTGGGGCTTCAAATTGTTTGCTTGATTTAGGTGAGCACTTGAAATCTTTATTATTAGGTGAAGCTTTCGATTATTTGGGTGCCAATACTTCAAAACCGTGACGCTGGCGATACCTTAATGTCTTCCCAATTTAATTACACGGAAGCTACTAGAAAAGACTAGAAACCCAACAATCAAAACTAAACCGCTAAATCAATATTTATTAAGCAAAAAAATATTTACATGCGAAGGGAGAATAAGCAAACAACGAGAACACATGAGTTTTTGAAAGAATACGAGTACTCTACGTTTAGCATAGTAACTTATAATTAACTCTATCATTTCTCGTCCTCATTTAGGAGACTTAGCCTAATGTGTAGTTAAGGAATCAAAGCTAAGTGCTCAACACGCACGGTCGAGTCAAAAATTACTCTTATTCTCGCCATCGGAAAATCTACATTCGTGTCTTCAAACACTTATGAAATATGAGAAAAATTTTAAAATTTGGCCATTTTTAGCCTTATTTTGCAAGAAAACGATAAACAAAACTATAAACTTTGGAAAGCGTGAAGGTTTGGCAAGGCAAGTATCTATTCACCCCCCCATACTAAAGTTAAACATTGTCCTCAATGTTTCGAGTCTAGGGGTACAAACACCCCCATACTAGAGACGTAGTCGAATGCCTAATCTAGCATGGAAAGGGTGTAACCAATAAGTTTAAAAACCGTTTATGAAGTGTGCTAAAAACCTAAGGTTAGAACATAAAAGGATATATCATATGTGGATATTGGGAAAGGCCTCCAAAGCAAACGATCGAGTGCTCCCATGAAACGAACACGAGAGGCTCCAATCGTGAAGATGATGATCTAAAAGACACAATGCACAAACAACCACGGAACAAAGGTTGGAAGGGCACAAATCCCCTCACATTACACTAATTAGAAAGCAATAATATGTACATGGATAAGCATGGGTCTCCCCCACGAGGCACCTTGTTTTTGATAACCGAGTCAATAGCTCGACTCGAATCCCCATAAATGTGATCATTTAGGGATAAACATGGTTTGGTCAATTTTTGGTGGGGCTTACATGATAAACAAGGCCCAAAAACAACCGGTATTAAGGACTAAGTCCTTTGATGATGCAAAATACCGGGATCAAAGATGGCGTTCTCGTTTTCTTTGGAAAAACAAATCAACGCCACTTTGTCGTGTGTCAACACAAACTCAAAGAGTTTCAAGAAAATAGATGAGAAGAAATAGAAGGGTGGGACAATGGGTAAGTCTCTAAAAACATGAGCTACTCGAGGTAGACTCGCACCAATCAAATGAAAAGATTTTCCATTTATTGCATCGGTGGAAGACCGAGATTTCCCTATACATGAAATTCCGGGATCAAAGATCTCGTCCTCGGTGGAGAAAGGGGAGGGAACATATGGGGCTTCCCCCACACTAGGTCCACACAAAGCATCGTCAAAAGGGAAAGACGAGCTTGTAGTACTCAAGACACGCGGTGATGACGGAGTTAGGATTTTAGAAAAATCTTTTAAATTAAATTCAAAATCTTTTCCTTTTTCATCTTTAACACTCTCCTTGTGAAAACCCGATTTAATTATGTCGAAAATATTTGGTGTATCTAAAACAATGTTAGTCACACTAAAAATTCTCACATTTTGAAAGCGTTTTGGTTTAGGTGGTGGCAAGTTTTCAAATCTTTTGTCAACAAAGAAAACCTCCCCATCGGGATCAACGTATTCATCATCCGAAGAATCACTCGAGATTGGAATCATAGGCTTAACACTCTTAACCTCCATCGGCGGAGGGGACGGAACTTCATTTTTATCAACTCCTAAAACTCTATTTGAAATCTTTTGACAAATGTTTTTGATGGGATTGACATTGTACAAAGATGTGATCGAATAAACATGAGAAAGCGTGGAGTTTTGGGTTGCATTAATGACGAGTTCTTCCTCATTGAAACGAAGAGTGATTTTTCTTGCATGCACATCGATAAGTGCTCTCGAGGTATCCAAAAAAGATCGACCTAAAATTAACGGAACTTTAGGATCGATGGGAATATCAACAACTATGAAGTCCACGGGATAATAGAATTTCCCAACTTTCACGAAGACGTCCTCGGCTACTCCACAAGCTAGAATCGTAGAATGATCGGCCATTTCGATTGACATTCTTGAAGGAGTGAGATTTGGAAGATTAAGCGACTTAAAAATCTCGAGAGGCATCAAATTAATACTAGCACCAAGATCGGCCAAGGCGTAGCATTCTTCCATGTCTTGGATAGCACATGGGATTAAAAACTTTCCAGGATCACCGACTTTTTGAGGTATGCGGCTTAGAAAAACCGAAGAACAACTAGACGATTTTTGCAATTTTTCTTTGTTATTCAACATACTTTTGAAGTTTGCGGCAAATCGAGGCATCATGACTAAGGCGTCGGCAAAACTTATATTAAAATGCAAGTCACGAAACATTTTCATAAAGAGTTCAAATTGATAATTATTTCGTTCTTGTGCCTTTTCCTTGTCTCGTCTTGATGGGTAGGGTAAAGGTGGTGTGGGTTGGGGCAAATTAGGCATAGGCATCGGCCTTGGAATCTCGGGTTCCATAATGGGTATTGGTTCAACCGTAGGTGTGGTTTGAGCGGTACTTCGTGGGCTTGAGATGTGCTCCTTTTCAACCACAACCTCGGGTTCTTTCTCTTTTTCCTTCTCCATAGAAGTACTTGGACGAGAAATGGGCTCTTTGAAAGTTTTACCACTACGAGTGGTAATAACCTTCAATTCTCCTTTCGGGTTCACGATGGTATCACTAGGAAGACCACCCGAAGAAGAGGGCTTACACATGATTGCTTCAAACATTTTAGCCATACGGTCTTCAAACTTAGATTGCCTAGCATCCGCTTTCAACAACTCTTGCTTAATCTCATGTTGTCCTTGCTCCATTTTTTGTTGATTTTGTTGGAGTCGTGTGACATTTCCTTCCATTTTATTAGCATGAGTTTTAAGTTCATTAGCAAGTTCGGTTTTAAGCTCATTTTTCAATTCGGACCTTAAGCTAATCATCTCACGTTGCATGTTGTCAAACTTAGCATCATTAGCCTTAGCATAGTCTAAAAATTCTCCTTGCAAATTTTTAGTGTGAGCATTTTGAAAACCTTGAGTAGGAGTTTGAAAATCACGGTTTTGGTTTTGGTTTGAAATTTGCCCATTTCCACTTTGGTAATTACCTTTGTTATAATTCCTTTGATTTCCTTGGTAATTTCCACCTTGATTGTTGTTGTTGCGATAATTATTAGCATTTTGATTGGGTTGAGCTTGATTTGAACGTGAACCTTGACCTATTTGGTTATAAGTTCCCGTGGCTACAAAAGCATTCGAAGTGTTACCATCCGCGGTAATGCACTCGGATAAATCATGAGCTCCCCCACACGACAAACAACTTTTAGAAACCGCTTTAACCGAAGCGGTGTTGGAAGCTTCTTGAGCCTTCCAATGGGACATAAGAGTCGAAAACCTATCGAAAAACCGATTCTCCTCATTTGCTTCATCTTGCAAGGCATTAATGGAACGAGATGATGACGAGCCCAAATTGGCAACACTCGGTGTGTTACGAGGGCTATAGACCTTAGACCTATTTTCTATGATTTTCAAAGCCTCATTGGTCGTTTTGCACAAAAAATTACCACCCGCGGCGGCATTTAAATAATCTCGTTCATGTTCATTAAGCCCATTATAAAAGGTGTCAATTTGATGCAATTCGGAAAAATCATGGTGTGGACATTCATGTAGCATTTCTTTAAATCTCTCCCAAGCCATTGAAAAACTTTCATTAGGTCTTTGTGTAAAACGTGAAATCTCGTTTTTCAAATGTGTTGTCTTAGATGGTGGAAAAAATTGATTCACAAATTTAGACACGAGATCGGCCCATGTCAAAATCGAATTCGGCGGTTCTTTCTCAAGCCAAATCTTGGCGGGTCCATCTAACGAGTAAGGAAACAACATCATCTTAATGGCATCGTGTGGTACATCCTTAAACTTGCTTGTCGCGGTGAGACGATTAAATTGCCTAATGTGATAATGCGGGTTGTCTTTTTCATGACCGCGAAACTTGTTTGCTTGCAACATAGACATTAAACCCGTTTTGATTTCAAAGTTCTCCGCAAGGATGGCGGGAATCACAATGGCCTCTCCAAAACCCTCGGTGGGTGCTTGAAGCAACTCCATCATAGTACGATTAGCCATGATAGCTTCTTGTTCTATAATAGGTTCTTCAATTGGAGTCTCCTCACTAGAAGGAGTAGTCGATTTGTTTCTTCGTTTACGAGCACGTCTAGCTTTAGAGCGAGTTTGCATAAACGTCACGTACAACGAGAAGGCGAGCAAAGAAGATTCTTTTTGGTTTTTTGTGTTTTTTTTTTAATTTTTTTGTGGTTTTTGATTGTATTAACCTTTTTTGGAATTGGTGAATGTATTAAGTAGACAATGAGTCCACAAATCTCCTCACTAATCAAATCTCTTGATTAAAAAGGCCTCAAGGAATGAAAACGATCACGTGGAGTGAACGCTTTCGATGACTTTAGAACGATGGTGGAACACCAAATCGTTCAAGAGGGTTTAATCAAATGAAACCAAGAAAATATATATGATATGTAGTAATACTTTGGGCGGCAAAACCCTCGATTCACTCTCAAAATCAAATACGCACAAGCAAGCGGAGGAAACGAGGCGGCGCTAAGCACTTAAGAGCCTTTTTCCTTTAGGTTGTGAAATACAACCGCCTTATACCCACCTTATAGTTTGTATTATCAAGATTAAGCTTCACGAAAGTATTTATCTATTTTTGCCTTTTTTCTTTGGTTTGAGATTCGAATACAATGATCGAGTGATGAAATCCCGAATCAAGGTTGTGATTGCTCACGTATTTGGAGTACTTGTGTATTTATTGTTCTACGTATACAATATACTAATAGTATTCACACAAAAACCGAAAAACGATAATACGTATTAATAGAGTGCTATTAATACAATTATATTTATGGCTAATATATAAAAAAAACAACAATGGTCAATCAAAACACAACACGCCTCCCCGGCAGCGGCGCCAAAATTGATATAGTCAATTTACACCCTCTTTATTTTAGGAAAAACAAAGGAAGTGTAAAAGTAGTGGTAAGCGTTAAATACAAGTTTAGGAAAACGAGTATTAATGACCCTTAAGTTCGTATCCCAAGGAGGCACGTGTGTTGTGTAATGAATTGATTGATTATGTTTTTGATTATTAATGAGAGGAAAAGAAGAAAAAATGACGAAGACGAAAAAAAAATTAGAAAAATAAGGCAAAACACTACTAGAAAGTTACGACGAAGAATGTGAAAAACACAAAATTTAAAATTTAAACCTAAAAATTCCTAAAAATTACTAAAAACTCCCAAATAATATTCTAAGGGTTTACAAAAAATTCAAACTTGCCAAAACCTTTTAATTAATTTAATAATGACTTTTTAATGCTAATTAAAGCCCTAAAAATCACTTTTAAATATTAAAAAGCCCTAAACAAGATTTTATAGTTTGTAAACCTCAAAAATGACTTAATTAAACTAAAAACTATTTTTAAAAATTTTAAAAACAAATTAAACTATTTTTAAACTCCTAAAAACTATTAAAAACTATTAAATCTTAAATTAATTCTAAAAATTAATTGAAAAGCCTAAAAATTATTCTACAAATGGGAAAAGTCCTAATTAATGCTATAGAATCTAGGAAAAATGAAAAAGAAATTAAAATAAAACTTTTTATTTTAATGAATAAAATAATATTAAAATATTCTAAAAAATTAAAAGTCCTAAAATAAATTCTAAAAAATTCTCAAAAATCCTAAATAATCTAACTAAGAAGAAAATGTAAATTAAAGTTCCTAAAACCTCTTAGTTAATTTTATATTAATTTTTAAAGTTGCTAAAAAACCCTAAAATTAAATAAAATCAAAAATTAAAGTTTTTGAAAACTTTTTCACATGTAAACCTCAAAAATATCACTAGAAACCTAAAAACTATTTTTTTGTATTTTTTTACTACTGTTTAATATTTTTAAATGACTTTCTAAATTAAAAACTAAAAAATAATCCTATTAAATAATTTAATAAAAGGAAAAATAATATTTTTGGACAGAAAAATCCCTAAACCTATTAATATCCTAGGAAAAATGAAAAGAAGCTAGAAAGCTTAATGAATAAGCTAAAAATAAGCAATAAGCCCACGGCTTATTTAGAAAAGCTAAACTCAAATACTCCTTAAGTATAATTCAAAACCAAGGTTAGTAATCAAAGTCCCCAGGGCGCGTTGGTTGAGGTGTTGGTGTGGTGAACGGGTGGTCACGGGTTCGAGTCCTGGCACCCTTTTTACTTCTTTTTTTTTTTTTTTTTTTTTTTTTCTGCGCCGCAAGGCTTGTGGCTTGCGTCGCAACAAGTGTTGCGAGAGCACCCTTGGTCAGCAGCTCTTTCAGTTGCGCCGCAGCTAGTAGGTCATGCGGCGCAACGTGTGAAACGAAAGCAACTTTGGTCTGTAGGTTCGTCAGTTGCGCCGCAACTAGTAGGTCTTGCGGCGCAAATGTGCCTGGTTTTTGCTTTTTAAACTTTTAAACACTTGATCAATGACCCTTAATAGCTTCCAAACACAATCCAACTTCCAAATTTACCCAAGATTTAACAAGTTATGATCAAAAACATTTCCAGGTCTGCTTAGTTTTCTGAAAAACAAGTGAGTTCACTTGTAAACTTTTGGAAACCAAGAGGACTTGGCTTGCTTGCTGTTTTTGGTGATTGTTTATGGAACAATGGGGCACCCCTACACTCTTTCTGAGTGTAGGGAGTCAATAACAAGCTGAAAACAACACTTAGCAATCAAAAATCTCACAAAAATGATGCACACAAAGCAATTTCAAGTTGCTGAGACAAAAATGCTAAGTCTGTGGGCTTATGGCTAATTACTTGCACTCTAGTGGGTTTCAAGGTTCCAAAATTTGCACACAATGGCACCCAATGGTACACAATCAAGTTCTATAACCCCTACAACCTAACACTTAGCAGTTTGCAAGAATCGAACACCATTTTTATGAAAAATTAGGCAAAAGTTGATATGCAGATTTTTGCTATACCTTTTTCACTTTTTAGCACACAAATTGGCTTAAAACTTGTTTTAATCTTTCTAACAACTAACTAGCATCCTTAATCTACCTTAATCAAGTACCCTAACACTCTTAATAATCACTAATCAAATGTTCTCCCCTGCTAAAACGTATTGCCAAACAGTCCTTTATCTTTTGAAAACCAAATTTTTACAAAGTGAAACCTAACAAAACCTATTCAAACTAGTTCAACTAGCATCTATCATGCATAATAACATAATAGAACACAATTCAAACAGCTCTTAACAACAATTATCCAACACTCATTCAAATCACATAAGCCACAACTTTCTGAAATTTTTCAAAGGTAAACGAAAATACCTTAGAACCCTTACATCCAAGGGTTCTTGTGGATGAATATCCACCTCCAATCCAACTCGGGTTGGAGCAGAACCTTTATCAACAACAATGATCTACCTGAAAAAGAAATTCAAAAAGAAAAACACAATATATATGAAATATTTTGGTTTTTACCTTTTACTTTCTTAAAACCTTACCAAATACTTTTAAACCTTAACACAAACGTTTTAAAAACACTCAAACTCACAAATCAAATAGTTCTCTTCCACTTTCACTTCCAAGAACAATGATTTGTGGAATTTGACCCTTTTAAACCCGTTTTGAAAATCTTAACATAAACCTTCACAAATGATAATGGAACTCAGCTTTTGCATTCAACAACACACAAACTTTTTATAAATATTAAAAGGAATTACAATGACTTAAACAAACACCAAACTTTAATTTTATAAAAAAGGAATTACAAGTTTATGCAAAAACTGGAACAAAGGGAAATGTACAAGCCACATTCTCCTTTTATAAGCTTAAACAGAACATTCTAGGCCTAGGATTAAAATAATAGTAAACTAAAACCCTAAAATCTGAAAATCCGAAAATGCCCTTGGTCTTGAGTTTGAATTCATGGTCAAAGTGATCATGTGATGCATAGCTGTCTTTGACCCATCTTGATCGTTTAATTTAAGCTTTGGGAAGAAGGGATCCTTATGGTTCGTTGATGGGACTGCCTTGTTTGTTTTCTTGAATAAAGTGGGGACAGGGGTGGCTTGTGAGGGGACAAAGGTGAGAGTGATGGGTGTTTTGGGAGGTGGGTTTTACTTAGGAGAGGGTTAATCAACATTCTGGAGCAAATTAGGGATTATCCCTTTGATTTAAATGGAAATTGAGATTAGGGTTTATAGGATGATAGAGGTTAGCAGGTTGGGTTTTGATTTGGTTTGGGGTAATTGTTTTTTTAAAAACGTGTTTAGGGAGGGAAAACAATAATTAATTAAATAACTGATTAGTTATTTGGGTGGATGGTGACGTGGGAGATTGGGTGAATGTGATTGGTGGGTGAGTGGGAGGTGGTGACGTGTCGGCTGGTGGTTGGATGATTAGAGTTTAGTTGTCTGCCCCAAATGCCCCCCTATAATCCCATTCACTTATCACTTTAATATAAACAGCTCAAAAAGTGTATTTCCTTAACAAACAAAGTTTTCAACTTTTGATTTTGGCCACCAAAAGTTTGATAAACTAATTTCAAGGGCTTAAGTTGTACTTTGACCAATCTTCAAGGACTAATGATGTATTATCTCATCATTTTAGGGACCCAAGTGTAAAATTGAGGATTTACAAGGGTTTAAAATGACAAGTCTTCCAAAGTTGAGAGACCAATCTTGCCAATTCTTCAAACTTCAAGGGTATTTTTGCAAAATCCAAACTTGGGCCCGGTTCATTGTGCGACTTCGTTTCCCGTGTTCGTTTTTGATTGATTCTTGTGTCCTTTTGCCAATTCCTCAATATCCGTACCTAAAAATACACAAGTAACAAACACGAGCATATATTTGGCATGTTTTATGATATTTTATGCATTTTAAGCCCGTTTTGGACGATGAGACCATGTATAAAAGCAGTCTCATCAAACACCAATGGAAACAGTACAAGTACTGATAAGACCGTAGGAAGTGGCAGAAATACATTTTCAGACATAGGAGAACCTACTACAAAAAGCAGAAGTCTAAGTTTGAAGGAATTCAAATTTTCTGATCTGGAAAAGGCTACAAGTAACTTTAGTAAATATTTTCTCTTGGGCAAGGGAAGTTTCAGAAAGGTGTTCCTAGATTGTGTTAGTTCATGCTCGTTGGATTAGCCAAATATGGCTAGAGGTGTGTGAGCCTATTGGGGGCACACACGTTAAACACTTAGAGTGCGTTTTCACTTCACGTTTAAAGAAAACCTTTGAATGATAAACCACAAGTAGTGAACGACTAAGACAACCTTCTTAGGCTGTCCTAAATTCGTTTTGGCAGACCTTGAAAGGATCTAGAAAGGTTCTAAAGTGTCTAGGTTCATTGAGAGGATAAGAATAAAGTATTAGAGTTGTGATAAGAGTTGGGATAGTCTTGATAAGGCTTAAGTTGAGCATTATCAAAAGTAGGGTTTGAAGGCTATATAAACCATCAACCCTAACTCATTATGAACGTCCAACATAACAAAAAAACACAGCAATTAATCTCCGATCTCTTCCATTCTTATAATCAAATTGCTATAAACCTAATATTAGGGTTTATATCACTTGATCTCATCTCACCATCATATTCACTTGTTCTATTTGTTCTAAGGGGTTTAGTAACTTAGAATCAATCCTAAGTTAGCTAAAACAAAGCTTAGAACGAAGGTTTATAAAGTTGTTAAGGTACAACAGCTTGAAGAAGGTTTTTCTGGCTTCCTGATCGTTCTCGGACAGAAACTGTTTTTTGTCATATTTTGTGTTGTCCGATATCGTACAGCAAAAGGAAAGGTTCTCGGGTAAAGGTTATATATCGGACAACAAAGCAGTTTTAGGCTGTTTTGTTTTTTTGGGTTCAGATCGGGTTTTTCGACACTTGGTGTTTGGGTATACGTGGAGTTCGGCTAGCAATCCGGACGTGTTCATTTGACGTGTTTGTGTGAGCAACCGTAGAGGTGGTATATTTTATCACTCGTTTTAGTTTCATTGCTTTTGGATGAAGGTTAGTTTTCGCGTTTACTTTATTGTTTATTATTAATTACGTGTTAATCATAATTGCTCAAACTAGATCCATTCCGTTGCGCACTCGTAGTTACATGGTTAACTAGGTATTAAATCCCAACAGTGGCATCATGAGTCATGCTCGTTTGGTGGTTATGGGTCACGTTTTAAATAAACACGCGAAACCGCATGCATGAAACCTCATTTAGTTATTTGTTTTATTTTTATTTGATAGTACTTGTCATTATTTATAAAAAAATAACAAGTAATTATTAAAATTAATTGTTAATTAGAAACATATAATTAAAATTAAAGGGTTAATTAGAATACATAAAATAAAATAAAATAAAAATTAATAGTTAATTGTTTGCCATGATTATTTTATGTGTTATCCGGCTATAAGACTCACTACAATCACGTAATGTGATGCATGGGACGATTTAGGTACTTGATGAAAACCTAATGAGAGTCTTATGGTTCTTCGTTTGGGAAGACTCTTTGGGATCTTGGATTTATGTGTTTATTTAATGTCTTATGTTTTTTGTATTTGTTTTCCTAATTGCATTATTGTTACATGTTTTTCAAAACACCTAAATTACATGCAATATGGATAAATACTTATAGAGAAACATGACATTGAAATTGGTCAATATTTTACATGCATAAATACATGCTCATTGTGACCGGTTATGTGTTACGTGGAAAAGTGTTTTATAATATAAAAGGACATAAACACTATTGGAACACGCTTTCATGAAAATAAAAACTGGACGCTATGGACTCATGGGATGTACGGCTCACCCACTAGAACAAACTATAAGGCGGGTATAAGCCGGCGCGCACAGTCACACCTAAAGGATATCCGACTATTGCCTTGCGCTGGTCTGGTCCTGCGCTTGCTTGCGAGTTCGATTGGAGCTACCGTAAACCATCGTAGATCACTACAGTGTCATTACTAAAAGTTTTTAAAAATCGTGCTACAAAGTTGTTTACATGCTTCTTTGTACACATGTTTTACCACATTTATGTGTTATACCCTATGTGAAATTTAAGTGTATGCCAGCCAACTAAGAACACGTGCATTTGATTTGGCTTCTCTGGACAGTCCTAAGGGCCTTGTCAAACCCATGGCAAATTTTTCACGACGGTCGGACCCTGTGTGATATTTGCATGTTCTTGCTTGGTTAACTTAACTCGAGTATGCACGGTCAGACCCTGGACCCGAGGCATAAGATGAGACTAAACATGCTCATGACACTACTACCGTTTTACTAGTGTCTTGAACGGTCTCATAAAGTCTAAGAGTTGCATGTTATGCAATTAACGCTCGTCGCTTACCTCTTGCCCCACTTGTTTACATATTGGACAGTCCTTTTGTAATGAGTGGGAGTACAAGATGGATCTTAGTCTTAATTAGTAATTAATTAGGTAGTTAATTCTATTAAGAATGTAATTATCGAAAATACTAATTGTTTGAACTTTTTAATTGTAGATGACTACCAATGTCGGAAACAATTCGGTACTCAGGAGTTTCTTCGAGAAACACAAACTCACTGGGCCTAACTTCATTGATTGGTACCGCCAGTTGCGCATTATCCTATCAGCTGAAGACAAGGAACAATACTTGGAACATCCAATTCCTGCTGCACCTGTTGCAACTCCTGGTCACCAAGTCCCTCCCGATGCTCTTGTAGCTCATGCTGCTTGGGTCAAAGGGTCAAAGGACACTGCTGCCCTTATGCTCATGACTATGGACTTAGAGATCCAACGAAATCTAACCCATCTCGGAGCATATGACATGTTGCAGGAGCTGAAAACCATGTTTTCTCAACAAGCAAAACAAGAACTTCTTCAAACTGCGCGTGAATTTCACGTGTGCAAGCTTGAGGAAGGTCAAAATGTAGGCTCATATGTTCTTAAGATGAAGGGCTACATTGAGAACTTGGAGCGTCTTGGTCACCCTGTGACTGTCAGCTATGGAATAAGCCTGATCTTTATAGGCCTTTCCAAGGAGTATGACAGTTTCGTTTAAAACTTCCACATGCATGGCATGGGGAAGACTGTGAATTCGGTGAATGAACTGCATGCCATGCTTAAACAACATGAGCAGACACTTCTCAAGAAGTTTGTTTCACCTACACTTCATAATGTACGTGCAGGCAAGGTCCAGAAAAACTAAGGTCAAAAACCGCCTAAGGCTGCGAAGGGGAATTATGGTAATGGAAAGAATAAGCTGGCTTATGCTCCCGAGCACAAACCATCTTATGCTCCCAAGAACAGAAATCCTCCACCACCCAAAAAGGATAATCCTGCTAAGGACGACCCCTGTCACAAATGTGGTCAGATAGGTCATTGGAAACGGAACTGTCCCGAGCACTTAGCCGAGTTGCAGAAAAAGAAGAGGTTGTCTCAAGAAGCCAACACTTCAGGTATTTCCACAATAGAACTATATTCCCTTCCGAGTAATTCATGGGTATATGACACTGGTTGTGGTACTCACATTTGTAATAATACTCAGGGTCTAAGGGGAAGTAAGAAGCTGAATCCAGGAGCTTTGAATCTGTACATGGGCAATGGTCAACGTACAGGAGTCGAGGCTATTGGAAATTATCATTTATGTCTCCCTAGTGGATTAGTTATTGTTTTGAACAATTGTCATTATGCTCCCTCTATCACTAGAGGGATTATTTTAGTTTCTGGTTTGTTTAAAGATGGTTTTGTAAACTGTTTTGATTCGAATAATGCAATTTCAGTTTCTAGGAATAACGTTGTTTATTTTACTGCTACTCCCCGAGGGGATGGCATTTATGAAATTGATATGTCTTGTTCTAAAACCAATGATAGTTCTATGTTTGCTGTTAGCAATAAAAGAGCCAAATTAAATTTGGACTCTACTCTCTTGTGGCATTGTTGTCTTGGACACATAAGCAAGAAACACATGGAGAAGTTGCAACATGATGGACTTCTCACCTCAAGTGACATTAAGTCATTTGAAAAGTGTGTCTCTTGTATGTCTGGGAAGATGGCAAGAAAACCCT
This sequence comes from Glebionis coronaria, assembly GCA_025667525.1. Classification (NCBI taxonomy): domain Eukaryota; kingdom Viridiplantae; phylum Streptophyta; class Magnoliopsida; order Asterales; family Asteraceae; genus Glebionis; species Glebionis coronaria. The sequence continues at coordinate 640,114,060 of CM046874.1, forward strand.
ATTCACATCAAGTTGAAAGGGCTAAAGATCTACTTGGACTAATACATACTGATGTTTGTGGCCCATTTAGAATCGTGTCAAGGCAAGGAGCTAACTACTTTGTCACTTTTACTGACGACTTTAGTCGGTATGGTTATGTTTACCTGCTAAAGCATAAACATGAAGTGTTTGAGACATTTAAAGTGTTTCAAAAGGAAGTAGAAAATCAACTTGGTAAGACCATAAAATCACTACGATCTGATCGTGGAGGTGAATATATGAGTCAAGAGTTTTTGGATCATCTTAAGGAGCATGGGATTATTGCCCATCGAACTCCTCCCTACACACCTCAACATAATGAGGTGTCTGAGAGGAGGAATCGAACACTGCTAGACATGGTTCGATCCATGACGAGTCAAACTACTCTTCCAAAGTCCTTTTGGGATTATGCCCTTGAGTCTGCTGCACGCATACTTAACATGGTTCCAACTAAGAAGGTTGAAAAGACACCGTACGAAGTATGGCATGGGCAAGCCCCTAAGTTGTCTTACTTAAGAGTCTGGGGTTGTGAAGCTTTGGTTAAACGTGATACGATGACCAAACCTAACAAACTGGAACCCAGATCTATCAAGTGTATCTTTGTAGGATACCCAAAGGAAACAATGGGATATTCCTTCTACTACCCACCTGAGAACAAAGTTATTGTTGCTCGTAATGTTGAGTTCTTTGAGAGAAATCTCTTAGATCAAGAAGCAAGTGGGAGTATAGAAGATCTTGAAATTATTCAAGATGAAGATACAAATCCTTCTGATGACACTGGCTTAGATCATGATGAGGATGATCAAGAAATTGAGGAACCTCAAAGTGATATCAATCCCATTCGTAAGTCCTATAGGACACGTCGTGCCCCAGATCGAGTGTGTTTATACGTCGATGCTGAGGAGCATGAGTTAGGGGATCTTGGAGAACCCGCTAACTATAAAGCTGCATTATTGGATCTTGAATTCGAAAAATGGCTTAATGCGATGAATGTGGAGATGCGATCCATGATAGATAATGATGTCTGGATATTAGTTGATCTTCCTCCTAACGGTAGAACCGTTGGTAGCAAGTGGATATTCAAGAAAAAGACTGACATGGATGGCAAAGTACACACCTTTAAAGCTCGTCTTGTAGCAAAGGGCTTCACTCAAACCTACGGGGTTGATTATGAAGAGACCTTTTCTCCTGTATCAGACATTAGAGCTATAAGGATTCTTATAGCCATAGCCGCGTTCTATTACTATGAGATTTGGCAAATGGATGTCAAAGTCGCTTTCCTCAATGGACATCTTTCCGAAGAAGTCTATATGGTGCAACCTGAGGGTTTTGTCGATCCTAAATATCCTAACCGAGTATGCAATCTCAAGCGTTCCATTTATGGACTTAAGCAAGCATCTAGGCAATGGAATAAGCGTTTTGATGATGAGATTAAGAAATTTGGTTTCACTCAGAATCAAGATGAGCCATGTGTATATCACAAAGCCAGTGGGAGTAGTGTTACTTTCCTAATTCTATATGTTGATGACATATTGCTCATGGGGAACAATATTCCAATGTTGAAAGGGGTAATATCCTACCTTGGAAAATGTTTTGCTATGAAAGATTTAGGAGAAGCTGCATATATTCTTGGAATAAAGATCTACCGAGATAGATCTAGACGGTTAATTGGTTTATGTCAAAGTGCTTACATTGAGAAAATCTTGACAAGATTTCATATGGAGAATTCCAAGCGTGGAACTATCCCAATGCATGAAAGCCCTAAATTGAGTAAGTCACAATGTGCTGTTTAACCAGCTGAAAAGCAACGCATGCAGAATGTTCCTTATGCCTCGGCTATAGGATCAATTATGTATGCTGTGAGATGTACTCGTCCTGATGTTGCGTTCGCTCAGAACATAACAAGCCGATTTCAAAAGAGTACTGGTGAACTTCACTGGACTGCTGTTAAAAATATTCTTAAGTATTTACGAAATACTAAGGATATGTTTCTGGTTTATGGTGGTGACGAAAAACGAGAGCTCAGGGTTTCTTGCTACACTGATGCTGGATATCTGACAGATGCTGATGACCTAAAATCTCAGACTGGATATGTTTTCATTCTAAATGGAGGTGCTGTTGACTGGAAGAGCACAAAGCAAAGTATTTTTGCAACTTTATCTACAGAAGCTGAGTATATAGCTACTTTTGATGCAGCTAAAGAGGCTGTTTGGATTCGTAAGTTCATTTCTGGGCTTGGTATTATGCCCACAATTGAAGATCCCATTGATGTGTATTGTGACAATACTGGAGCCATTACTATAGCAAATGAAAGCGGAGTCACCAAGGGGGCTAGACATTTCCGCGCAAAAGTTCACTATCTTCGAGAAACCATTGAGATGGGTGATGTTAAGATAGCAAAAGTTCATACAGATGACAATCTAGCTGATCCATTTACGAAGGCGTTAACATTCCCTAAGCATTCTAAATTGACTCGGGGTATTGGTATGATACCAGCTAGTAGTCTCATGTAAATCTGTATGTTAATTAGTATTTGGATAATTTGGAATTGTAAGACAATTTTATTTTCTGATAAATAAAGATACGAGGTATTTGTTATTTCACTCATATAAAATTTGTTGTTCTATATTTGCATGTTTAATCCATGAATGATTTAATCATTCTAAATATCCATTGTCGGTTAGCAATATGAGAATATTGTTTACTTAAGGCAAATGTGAGTGTTGGATATATTCTGTGAGAATGAGAATTGTTCTAAGCCAAGCTCATATGTATTCATAAGGGATGCATACTGATTCCCCAACTTCAAACATTTACTTTTGGATCCATGTCATGAGTAAGATGTTGAAAATGGTCTGTTAAGTCATCCTTAGACTTGAGATGCAAACAAGTTCTGCATGTGTGGATATCACTTTCGTAATTATATGCAAAACGCTGTCCTGAATAAGGTAGTTATAAAAGTTATTTTTCGGAGTGATGTGAAGCAGCATCCACAACACTTGTAGTCAATAAAGGACTTGTTACTCCACTTAGTATGTGCAGAATGACACCATGGCGCCTCTCTAGAATTAATCAGATAATTGTTTGGCCAAACCCAAATGGTAATGCAAGATGAATCTTGGTTACATTTGGTATATCTGAATTGAATTCAATAACGAGAATCTAAATGGTTAAACTATATGGAATGAGTTAGGATCCATATCCAAGTGGGAGCTGTTAGTTCATGCTCGCTGGATTAGCCAAATGTGGCTAGAGGTGTGTGAGCCTATTGGGGCACACACGTTAAACACTTAGAGTGCGTTTTCACTTCACATTTAAAGAAAACCTTTGAATGATAAACCACAAGTAGTGAACGACTAAGACAACCTTCTTAGGCTGTCCTAAATTCATTTTGGCAGACCTTGGAAGGATCTAGAAAGGTTCTAAAGTGTCTAGGTTCATTGAGAGGATAAGAATGAAGTATTAGAGTTGTGATAAGAGTTGGGATAGTCTTGATAAGGCTTAAGTTGAGCATTATCAAGAGTAGGGTTTGAAGGCTATATAAACCATCAACCCTAACTCATTATGAACGTCCAACATAACAAAAAAACATAGCAATTAATCTCTGATCTCTTCCATTCTTATAATCAAATTGTTATAAACCTAATATAGGGTTTATATCACTTGATCTCATCTCACCATCATATTCCCTTGTTCTATTTGTTCTAAGGGGTTTAGTAACTTAGAATCAATCCTAAGTTAGCTAAAACAAAGCTTAGAACGAAGGTTTATAAAGTTGTTAAGGTACAACAACTTGAAGAAGGTTTTTCTGGCTTCTTGATCGTTCTCGGACAGAAACTGTTTTTTGTCAGATTTTGTGTTGTCTAATATCGTACATCAAAGGGAAAGGTTCTCGGGTAAAGGTTATATATCGGGCAACAAAGCAGTTTTAGGCTGTTTTGTTTTTTTGGGTTCGGATCGGGGTTTCGACACTTGGTGTTTGGGTATACGTGGAGTTCGGCTAGCAATCCGGACGTGTTCATTTGACGTGTTTGTGTGAGCAACCGTAGAGGTGGTATATTTTATCACTCGTTTTAGTTTCATTGCTTTTGGATGAAGGTTAGTTTTCGCGTTTACTTTATTGTTTATTATTAATTACGTGTTAATCATAATTGCTCAAACTAGATCCATTCCGCTGCGCACTCGTACTTACATGGTTAACTAGGTATTAAATCCCAACAGGTTGGTTCTCCAAGAACCTGTTCGCCCCTGTAAGTCAAGGTGCTTGAATTCTTGTGGCTGTTGAAAGGCTCGATCAAGATAATACTCAAGGACTACGTGAATGGAAGGTACGCATTTTTGAACTATATTTCAACTTAAATTTATAATCAAGACAAGATTCAGATTTCTGTAGCCGTACTCACCTAAAAGTCGGACACTAATTCCTGCCAATATAGACCTTGTTTTCAAAATAGTGAGAGATGAATACACAACTTGGTAAAGTGATAAACAATTCCACATTCACAGAAAGTCGCCATGATTTAATTACAAATTAGGCATAGAGATCATTAAAAAGGCACAATTGAGCGATTGATGATATGATTTAATTTTAACTTCACTAAAGCAAGTGACTATTTTCTTGTGTTTTAATTTCTGATATGATGGGGCGTCAATTTACAAAAATTACTAAACTTTCTAATTCTTGAATATTTTCTAAATTCAGGCAGAGATGAGCATTTTGGGACCTTTGGCTCATTCCAATATCGTTACTCTCTTGGGGTACTGCCGACATGAACATGAATACCTGTGTGTTTATGAGTACATGCAGACAGGAGGCTTTGATCAATTTGTTAATAGAGGTAATTTGTATTCTAATCTCTTTAACCGGATTCTTTTAATGGCATCCAGAATTTATTATTCGACCAATATTGATTATTCTATATTAACCTGAGCCTTTCCAACGAAAGTAGCTGACATGACACAAATGTGAACAATTTTCAGATGCACCTGATCCTGTTGAACCATTATTATGGCAAACACGATTTAACATCTTGATAGGAGTTGCTCGTGGACTTGCCTATTTGCATTCATTGGAAGATCAAGTGATACACCGCAATGTGAAAAGCTCTAGTATCTTTCTGGATCATGTAATCTTTAACTATCTATTGTGATGAAGCTTTGAATGCTTTTTGTTTAATCCCATTTACATTACTATTTCTATTATTCCAGGAATTTAATGCAAAACTAGGGCACTTTGGGTTAGCAAAATCTAGATATGAATTAGGGAAATGTCATGTTAGTACACGCGTTGCTGGTACCTTGGGGACCCACATAGTTGGGAAACGGGTACGTTGCTATATAATGAACACGTGTATTAAAGTGTAGCAAAGTGATTATGAATATAACACGCTTCTATATTACAGGTCATTTTAGTGTTAAGAGTGACAGTTATGGTTACGGAGTGGTGATGCTAGAAACTTTAACAGGCTTACCAGTTATAGATGGAAATAGGCCCCATGATCAGCATAACTTGGTAGAGTGGGCAAGTCCAATCCTAGTAGACAGAAGAGAGCTAAGCGAAATAATGGATCCACGTCTTGAACATAATACCCCGAAGAAGCTGCTTTTGAATGCGCTAAACTTGCACTAAGATGTCTGGAAAATAATCCTAAGGATAGGCCATCAAGCGAAGAACTTTTGCGAAGTTTGGAACAGATAAATGCTCTTAACGTGTAAACGAAAACAACTCCAACGTCCAAACTATTGATGTATGATGACTCATTGTTGTGATGTTAAATGTTCTTCCTTCTATTAATATACAGAGTAAATTGTACATATCAACCATATGGTAGCGTTGACTTGCATATATGGTTCTTTGATTTGTTTTCATGTCAATCGTTCTTAACATGTGTAGGGTTTAATACCTATAACCTGATTACTAGATGCGGAATACTCGATCGTGAAGACAAACCTACAAGCAGAATCGACAATAAAAAAACACAAGGTAATATCCCTAATCGACTACGATTAGTATTATGAAAGAATGACGTGAATTGGTTCGTTCCCCCTCACCTCCTTTCATAGAGATGAGGGGAATCGACTATTACAAGTCCTACGGGTCGGGTTGGGCTTAGACATTGCCAACCGACCTTTATTCTTAGATATTAGGAAACTAGGCTACTCGACTCTTAATTTCCTAGACACGACATAGGCAAAAGATAAAGACTAAACATAACAATTTCCACCTTAGACTTTATACTAGCCTATCCCAACACTCAGCAACTCCAAGCAGTGTTGTAACTTGCGTCTAGGTACCACCTTCGTCAAGGCATCCGCAACATTGTGTTCAGTACCCACCTTCAGAACTTCGACCGTCTTTGCTTCCAAGACTTCTCTGATAAAGTGATAGCGCACATTGATGTGCTTAGTTCTTTCATGAAAAACATGATTCCGCGATAAGTGAATCGCGCCCTGATTATCACAATTAACTGCAACGGTGTTGAGCTTCATGCCCAACTCTTCCAAGAGTCCCCTTAGCCAAATAGCTTCCTTCACGGCCTCCGTAAGGGCCATATACTCCGCCTCTGTAGTTGAAAGAGCCACCACGTGTTGTAGCGTTGCTTTCCAGCTTACAACACATCCCTGTACTAAAAATGCGTAACTAGTGAGAGACCTACCTTTATCCGGATCCTTAGTGTAGTCTGAATCAACAAAACCTGTTACATCCACATGGTTTCCACGATTTATCCCATACACCAAACCCACGTTTACAGTGCCTTGCAAATATTTCATAATCCACTTCACTGCTTCCCAATGGAGTTTACCCGGATTCGCCAAATATCTGCTAACTACACTTACTACATACGTTATGTCTGGCCTCGTGCACACCATCAAGTACATCAATCTCCCAACCGCATTTGAATATGGCACCCTACTCATTCTTTCAACATCACAATCCCTAACCGGGCAATCTTTCAACGACAACTTGAATTGCCCATCCAATGGTGTCTGTACCGACTCCCCATTGTCCATTCTAAACCTGTTTAAAACTTTAGAAACGTACCCGGATTGTGACACCCTCATAATCTTGTGACTCCGATCCCTAACGATCTCCATACCAAGAATCTTCTTTGCTTCTCCGAGCTCTTTCATGTCGAACTCCCTTTTAAGCAAAGACTTGGTAGCCGCGATCTCAGTCTTGTTTTACAAGCAATCAACATATCGCCTACATATAACAGTAGATAGATATACCCCCTGGTGCATAACTCTTGTAATATACGTAGCTGTCATAACTACTACGCTTAAACCCATTTCTCAACATATACTCATCAAACCTCTTGTACAATTGCCTAGGTGACTGCTTCAAACCATAAAGAGATTTCTTTAACAAACATACCTTGTTACCTTGTTCAAATCCCAGTGGCTGCCTCATGTAGATCACTTCTTCAAGATTTCCATGTAAAAACGCCGTCTTTACTTCAAGCTGCTCCAGCTCATAATCTTTACACGCAGTCAATGCAAGTATAACCCGAATAGATGTGTGTCGAACTAATGGCGAAAATACTTTATTGTAATCAATACCTGCCGTTTGTGTGAATCCACGAGCCACCAACCTTGTCTTGGACCTAGGCTTTTGAACACCTTCATTCCCTTCCTTTATTTTGAACAGCCATTTGCAACTCACCGGCTTTTGCCTAACTAGATGATCTACTAACACCCAGGTCTTGTTCTTCCTCAGAGAATCCATTTCTTCTTTCATAGCAGCTTTCCACTTAGATCTGTCTTCACAAGCAACTGCTTCCTGGTATGTCAATGGTTCATGAGTATTTTCTTCCTCTGGTGCAGCAAACGCGTACGCAACCATATTACTCTCATCCTGAAACCTCGCCGATTTCGTTCTTGTCCTTGGCTCTCTATCCCAAACCAACTGATAATATGTGGGATCCTGTGGATGATCAATTTTTTGAACCATGCACCTTCATCATAGCCATCTTCCTGATCCGTCTGGTCTTCCTGATATGTCTGATCTTCCTGACCTGTTTGATCTTCCTGATCGGGATGGTCTTCCTCAGGCGTATGATTATTTAACCTCTGCAGTTCCACCTCAACCTGTAATTCCTCAAAAAACTTATCTTTACCTGCACCTGAATCCTTCAACGTGTCTTTGTGCACGACACTTTCATTGAAGACCACGTTCCTGCTTATGACTATTTTAGGTGATTTATTATCAACCCTATATAGTCTTTACCCCTTTACACCTTCAGGATACCCCAAAAGAACGAATTTTACCGCTCTCGGCTCGAGCTTACCTTGTTTAACGTGTGAATACGCAACATAGCCGAAAACCCTCAACATCCCATAATCACTAGGATGTCCCGACCACATCTCCATAGGTTTCTTCTTCCCAATCGATGTCGATGGTGACCTATTTATAAGATATGCGGCCGTACATGTAGCTTCCGCCCAGAAGGTCTTGGGAAATCTAGACTGTATTAATAAACAGCGTACCTTGTCAATGAGAGTTTTGTTCATCCGTTCTGCTAACCCATTCTGCTGTGGCGTCCCGGAAACTGTCAAATGTCTAGAAATCCCCACTGTCAGTGCATAGCTGATTAAAGTCCCGGTTACAGAACTCAAGACCATTATCCATCCTAAGCTTCTTAACCGTCCTCCCAGTCTGATTTTCCACTAACTGCTTCCACTCTTTGAACTTCCCAAGTGCTTCGTATTTGAACCTGAGAACATAAACTCATACCCTCCTAGAATCATCATCAACTATAGATAAGAAATACCTCTTACCTCCTAATGATTCCACCTGAGACGGACCCCATAAGTCTGAATGAACATAGTCTATCACTCCTTGAGTAGTATGCCTTCCTACACCGAAATAGACTCGACGTGACTTTCCCAGAACACAATTCTCACAAAAATCGAGCTTACCTAGACTCTTCATGCCAAACAAACCCCGCTTTTCCAGCACCTGTAGTCCCGCCTCACTGATATGTCTGAGTATTTTATGCCAAACCTACACAAGACTGTCTTTTTCTTCAACACTAGCATTAAGCTCACCGGCCAATGCATGGCCATCCAAAGAGTACACGTAGTTCTCCCTTCGGGTTCCAGATATAATAACCCTAGAACCATTAATCACCTTGATTTTGCCCGACTACAATTTACAGTATATCCCTCTTTTTCAAGAGTTCCAAGAGATATCAAGTTTCTTTTCAATTCAGGAATATACCTGACATTGTGTAACACAAAACTTGACCCATCTTTCAGTTGTACCTTTACCTTTCCAATACCCCTGATCACTCCTTGTTGTCGCCCAACAGTACGCTGCCCCCATCGCATTCCAGAAAATCAAAAAAATCATCTAACGTGGGTGACATGTGATATGAACCTCCTGAATCCATGATCCAATCTTGCATTCTTTCTGCACTCATCACCATCATCACCTCAGAATCATCGTAAATCGAACCACTGAAGCTTGGTTGATCATCTTTCTTGACTTAACCTTTTGACTTCATGCGATTGTTCTTCGAACAGTCTCTTCTCAATTGCTCCTCAGATTGGCAAATAAAGCATTTGATTCTTCCACCTCGATACTTTGATCTTGACTTTCCCTTTGACTTATTCGAATTCCTACGATCAGTTCTTCCCCTCACGTATAACCCTTCACCATCACCCCCCTTCGCCTTGGACCTTTCTTTGATTTCCTTTGAATTTAGTGTGGCCATCACGTCCTCCAAAGTCAAAGCTTCTCGTCCATAAAACAAGGTATCCACAAAGTGTTCCTATGATGTTGGTAAAGAAGTGAGTAACAATAAAGCAAGATCTTCATCTTCGAATTTGACCTCAATATTTGCTAAATCAAGAACGATTTTGTTGAACTCATCTATATGCTCGGAAATCTTTCGTCCAGTCGGCATGTAGAATGTATAAAACTTCTTCTTCAGGTACTGCCAGCGACTTTGTCATGTACAAAGACTCGATCTTTGACCAAAACCCCGCTGCAGTCGTCTCCCCGGTAACCTCTCTCAAGACCTTGTTACCTAGACACAAAATCATGGCACTGTGAGCTTTCTTGTCAAGATTAGATTTCTCTTCAGCTTCCATATTCGCGGGTAAAACCTCTAGAGCTGCTTCAAATCCATTATGGGTTAATAAAGCACGCATCTTGATTCTCCATAACCCGAAATCACCAGTTCCATCAAATTTCTCGATATCAAACTTGGCTTCCGTCATTCTTTAATTCCTTTGTTGATTTCCTAAACCTTGTGATAAACCCTCACAATCAAAAACCGACAAAGCCCCTTGGGTAATTCTCTAAACATTGTGACCTCACAATCACGAATTACGAAGTTCCTTGTCTAAAACCTTCAAAATAATATAACTTTTGTTTAAAACAAAATTATATTAGTCCAATATAGATAAATTACCCAATAAAATTGTTGGCCCATGATATGAGCTTAAACTCATATCCATTTATCAACAAATAACCCTAAAACATGAAGCAAAATACCAATTTATCTTGCAAAAACAGTATTATGTGGTATGTTTGTGTTTGTGTACACTTGTGTAGGTAAAAGGATGCATTTTCAAGCAAACAAGGAATTATCAAGCTAAAAATTGATGAAAAAGACAAAGAAGGATCAAAAGTGACAAGACTTTGAAGTACAAGGACCTATCTTGACAAACTGCCAAAATTGAAGGACTAAAGTGCAAATATTGTAAAAAGTCAAGATCAAAGTAAAAATTGGTCAACTATCAAGTCAACAAAGTCAAAAGACCAATTCTGCTCAAGAATGAAGTTTGGAGGACTGAAAGTGCCAAAGAAATGAAGTTACAAGCCTTAAAGTGCAATCTGCCAAAGTTCAAGGGTTGAAACTGCCAATGTTGGAAAGTTTTACAAGTTTAATCCATGTGATTGAGTTGTGGGCCAATAAGAAGCAAGTATGAAGTGCACACGGATTTCCAAATATGTGCATTTAATACCCACTCAGCCGCCACACATTAAATAACAAAATCCTAACAGTTCAATCCGTGTGACTTCGTTTTGACCACTCAGAGCATGCCACGTGTATCTTTCAAGCAACCAAAATTTCCAGGATCGTTTTTGAGCTAGACTGAATATCATGAAAAGTTGTAAACATCAAAAGTGCTTATTTTGGAGAGACGAACACATTGGTCATCACCAATTAACAAGAAATCAACTCTAGAAGAAAGCCCCAATTCGTGTTCATACTTTGAAGATCAAGTTTGCAGAATCATGCCACGTGGAGACCTGGGATTGGTCTCAACACGTCATCATCCCCAACAAACTCCTTCTTCAAGCCTATAAATAGCTTGCTAGGTCCTCATTTGTAACAAGTAGTTAATTTTGTAAAAACACACACTTTACAATTTCCTTTCATCTTTCTTCCTTTTTAGCCTAACTACTCAAGAGTCTGACAAACTCTTGAGTTAGTTAGTTAGTTAGCAGCTGTACAACAACTTTGTAACAAATTTCCATGAATAAAATTTGAATTCTCCATTTCCCGCCAAATCTCATCTTCATTCTACTGTTCATATCTTGCTTCTACTTGATCATTGTGTTGCTGAATTGAGTTTGTTATGATCATTGAATGATCATAACTGACTTAGAAGGAGAATTGTAGCTGTTGTTGTGATTTCAGTTCAATCCTTAGCCTTTTTGAAGTTTTCATGCCATAATGATGAATTCTAGTTGATTTGTAGCTGATGTTGATAGTAGATTGATGATCTAGTGATAAGGTGGTGGTTATCACTAGGATAAGAGAGTTCAGCACTCCTCTTCTTCCCAATGGTTACTACAAAAGGTTTCAAAAGTTCTGATTTTGGTTCACCTAAATTTGTCAATTGCATGCTATATTTCCTAGTGTAAATCTTGTTGATTGCCTGATCAAAGTTGCTTAGCTCAGTTGTTGATTGATTGTGTACTACTTGTAGCTTAATTCTTGTTTACCTGCTTTTGATTTTGGATTGTGTCTAGTTATTGCTTATTTCATTCAATTTCAGTCTTTGCATCTTATTTGAGTAATAGTTGTTCTTAGTTCTTGCTTGTAGTCTTAAAACATCTAATTTTGAGTCTCAAGTTTGGTAGTCAAAGGATTTGATTCAGTTTAAACCAGCTCTTTAAAAGTCTTTGAAAATTCTCATTAAGATCAGATTAAGGAGTGTTTGGTATTAGCATTTGAAAAGTTTTCAAGTATTGGAAATTGGCAAGTTGATGTTCATTTCTAGTTGATAGGTCATAATAAAGTGTTTTAAGTCAATTTCAAGTCAACTTGAAGGTCAAACAGGCAACTGGCCATAAAAAGTGTGGGTCTTATTTCATTCAGTTTTGCTCTAATAAAGTTCTTAATTTCATTTGCCTAGCAATTACTGAGTTCTTGATGAAAACTTGCCAAACTTGTTCTGATTTGTAGTTCATATCATAAAGTTTCAGATTCCAAAAGCATTTTATACAGTCTTCATTAAGCAGTGAGAAATAAGCAAAGTTCTGAAAAGCTGAGTTAAGCTAAGTTTCTGTAACTTGAAACTGATTTTTGAGATCTTTTGATTTCATTCATTAACCAAGCCATTTTATTGCATAAATCCACTTAGTATATGATGTTACATGATATTTGAAAGTTTTAGCTTTTGTCAAAATAATTGGTCAATGCTTGGTCAACGATAAGCCAAATTTTAGCTTAATTCAAATTCCCAGCTTATTACTTGATGAAATTTGTTCTAACTTGATTTCCCATTCATCATTTGAGTTGCTTAATCAGTTTTGGCAAGAAAATCAAGTTGTGCTTGTTTAGATTGTTCTAGAGCTTATTTTGGGCTTATTGAAGAGTGCTTATTTGCTTATTTTGTACTTTCAGTCAAAATCCTGTTAGAGGTCTTGCTTATTTTGAATTTGGAGTGTTTTGAAATTGGTTTCATTGAATTTGGTTTAGTAGTCAGCTCAAACGAGCTTATTTGTTTTCCAAACCCGTTTTTGGCTTAAAAAGTTTGTAAAATTGCAATTTGGTCCTTCTTGTTTCAAGCAGTTTTTAATCATGGCTAATCTTCCATCTTTTTAGGGTTTGCACATTTTAGTCCTTTCAGTTTTGAAGTTGGTTAAAATCAGTTAGCAAGTTTGGTTTTTGGTTACAAATTGGTTAGTTAGTTACAAGTTTTACATTTTTAATCCTTTTAGTTTACTGATTTACACTTTCAGTCCCTATACTTGTTAGAATTTTTATTTCAAGAATTTATATTTCCTAGAATTTACATTTTCAGTCCTTGTAGTTTTAAAGTTTACATTTTGAATATTACTTGAATAAAATTTAGTAAGTGCACTATGTTTTACATATAAGTAGGTAATATTTTTCAGTTTTACAAGGCTTTGTTGAAATAGCAAATAGAATATCCAAAAAAGATTAACAACCAAAAACAGTTAAAAACCCGATATTGGTTAGACTTTCAATTAGCAAGAACTGAGAAAAACGAACTGCATTATACACAATTTCAAATGGCGTCGCTGCCGGTTCTTTGACTTTACGAGAGACTATCGATTGACGGTTTTCATTGGCTTTTGGGATCCGTTCACCTTGTGAACGTTATTTTTACGTATCATAAATCAAAAACAAATAAAAAATATAAAAAATATAAAAAATATATAAAAACTAAAAAATTAACAAAACAATTCTTTTCCTAAAGAATTGACCAAAAAAAATTAAAAAATCCAAAAAGCAATCTTTTTCCTAAGAGATTGCACCCAAAAATATATATTATTGGATTCTCTCGGTTTTTATGTACATATAGTATTTTCTCTTAAAAAACTCATAAATACAAAAATATTTTCCATATATTATTATAAGTAAATACGTATACGTATAAGAACAACCAATCTACATATTCTCCATAAGTATTGCCAAGGCAATACACCGTGTTGAGGGGAGTTCCGGTCCTTGACACGTGTATCGATCAAACAAATAAAGCAAGAATAGATAAATACTCTCAATAAGCAACAATTCGAAGAATACGAACATTTAAGTGAATAGAAAGGCGATGTGCTATAAAATGCCATCTAAGGGTCAATAGGTACTTAAGTGCTTCGCGCCACCTAACCCCCCGTTCACTTGTATGTATTCTAAGAAGGAAGGCTTCATTGGGGGTCTTGCACCCAAGTAGTACATACGTATATTGTTATTTCCTTGTGGATATTTAATATTGAAACTCGAAGAGGATAATCCATTTCTCTTCAAAGTCACACGAGAGCTTCTCTCTCATTCCTCGTTTTGAGTTGCATGCTCACTCGCGAGCGTGCACAAATACCGATTGGTGTACAACCTCTTCCTCTGAAAAGGAAGAAAAAGAGAAAGAGTAAGACCACCACCGTCCACCAAGCCGATCACGAGAATCGTGCTTTGACTCCTCCACCACAAGAAGCCATGGCTATTGATAATCGCTCTTTGTTGGAACGTATGCAAACCAATATTCATGGATATGCTAGTGCTATTAAGATTCCCGACTATCCCGTAAACACATTTGAGCTACACACATCTATGATTACTATGGTTTCACAATCACCTTTCTATGGTAACAAGAATGAGGATCCTCATGCTCACCTTAAGAGATTCCTTTCTCATTGCAATACCATTAAGCGTAATGGAGTTCCACATGAGGTTATTAGGATGATGTTAGTGTCATTTTCCCTAGAGGGACCCGCTAAGCATTGGTTAGACACCCAACCACCCGATAGTATCACCACATGGGATGGTTTCACCACTATGTTTTTGAACAAGTTCTTTCCTCCACATAAGACTATGGCCTTGAGGACCTTAATTATAGGCTTTCAACAAAAACCTAGTCAATCCATTAGTGATGCTTGGGAAGAGTATAGTGAGTTATTGAGGAGATGCCCTAATCATGGATTGGATGATGTTCACCAAATCAATATCTTCTATAATGGCCTTAAATCTCACCACCAAGATTCACTCAATGCTTCCACGGGAGGGAATATTCTTCTTAAATCCTACCAAGAGGCTTTGGACATCATTGAGACTAAAGCAATGGTTCAAAAAAACAATCAATTTGAAGAAAGGGTTCATGTTATCCAAAACAATTCTCAAACCCCTTGTGACAACCAACTCCTCAAATTTCAACAAGAGATCCTTCAACAAGTCAAACAAGGACAACAAGAAATGCTTCAAGCTTTTAAGACCATGTCATTGAACAATTCTTCAAATAATGTGAATGCCATTATTCTTTCTTGTGTTACTTGTGGAGGTCCCCATTCTTATGAACAATGTGATAAGGTGCAAGTTTATCAAGGAGAATGCTATGCTTACCAAGAGGAACATCGTGAACACTTCAAGCCAAATATCAATCCAAATAACCTTTCTTACAAATCCCAAAACTACCTTACTCCACCCGGATTCCCACCCCACCCACCCACCCAAATTCAACAAAATCCACCTCAAATTTTACCAAGGAATCAAGGGCAAAGACCACCTTACCAAGGAAATAACTACAAGGCACCCAACAATGTTCAACATCAAGGAAATACCTTTTATCCACCACAACAAGGATTTAATCAACCACTTCCATTTTTCCCCAATCAAGCATATGCTCCAATACCAAATCAAGCTTACCCATGCCTTCACAACCTTTCTCTCACGATGTGATTTACAAAGGAGAATCTTCTAAGGCAACCAACACTTGTTGTTTTCCCATCAAGGAACGGATTTTTGATCCTGGAATAGAGCTTGCTAAACTATCTCAGTATCCGCCTGATGCAACAAAAGGAAACCTTATGAAAGATTTGAGAGCTTTACACTTTCACCTTGGGAAGAACATATGGGAAACCATTTTAGAGAACTACACCTCATTCTTTTCACCATTGCTTGGGAAGCTAGTTGTTGAATTGTGTTATAAGTGGGAAGGTAATTATGTATTTGATCCTGGGGGATATTTATGGAGTTTTGATAAATGAACACTTGTTTTACCTCATCATGGATATTTTTCTTAAAAAGGGAAAATTTTTCTTCTCCATGATAGGTTTTAGACACTTTTAAGTGTGGGACGAGTCGAGCTAGAGACTCATTAACTCAAGCATCGTATAACTAGGTTTAGAGTGTTGTAGGTTAGCAATAAAGGTATAGACTTGGAGATAAGTGTAGGGGAGACCTTCTTTTGTCTTCATGATTGTTTGTAGGGTTGCTCACTCATCTCATGCTTTGGAGCTTATGGAGGAGGCCCTTGTATCCGGTTCACTTCGTTACTATAGTGATTTTTCATTGACACCTTGTGCTTAAACATGATTTCACTAATAGTTGTCCTTTCCTTAACTTGGGTTAAGCAAAGTCTATTCATTGTCATAAGTGTAGGGGAAGTTTTTATACTTCCATGCTCTTAAACATTGAGGACAATGTTTAGCTTAAGTGTAGGGGGGGTCTTCTATCGAAGTGACCTTACCTAGAACTTGTCATTGTCTTGCATGATAACATGGAAAATTGATTTTTCAACATTTTTCAAATTTTTGATCTACTTTGGCCAACAAAAATATGCATTCATAATTTTTTGCATCAATCATTTTGCATATCACATTTGCATTGTATATATCTATTCTCTTATTTTCATCAAAAATATATAAAAGGAAAAAAATATAATAAGGACATGGTTTAACAAATTTAGACTTCTTTGACATATTAGGCCCGCCATGGATATTTTGACTCAACCCGAGTTTGCTTATCTTAGCATTCTCTAGCTAGTATCCTTAACCATGTAGTCCTTCATTGGTTTATTAGGCTAAGCATCCACCAATCTTATTATTTGAGATTTTAAATTTATGGAGAATGGGAAATGATAGAGTTGAAGCAAGTAAAAAAGGGCTAGATAAACTTCATGATAATTACTTGTGGTTAAACCCTTCTCTTCTTTACCTCTATTTTCTTCGCATGTATATAATTGTTAATAAATAATCAAGAACGGTTTTAATCGGTTTGTAATCTCTTATGCATTTTTGTCTAATCATTCATGGTTGATATAAGTACGTCTTAAGATTCTAAGTTAGAACGTTTTATGTGTACTAGACTTATGTCATGCTCAATATTTAGCGGGTGTTTTTCCTTTTATTCTTTTCAACTTTCTTTGTGAGGAATAAAGAAAAATAAGAGCGGCTTATGAAAAAAATAAGTGGCTAGAAAAAAAAAAGAAAAAGAAAAAAAGTTTATACAAGACTCCCAAGAGGGGCAGTGTGGTGTTAATTATAGTGACTATTGAGTTCCAATATTACCTTGACGGGTTGCGGGGATTCAATAGATTGCTCCAATCCAATATTACCTTGACGGGTTGCGGGGTTGAAGATCCAAAGTCTCAAAAAGATGGCGGATGTAATTATTGTGTGAGTTTTATTTTTCTTTCCTTAGCGAGTGTGTAGCTACTTATGAAAGCATGCCATGAGGATTTTACACATAAGGCGAATGACTTATTATTCTTGAAACGGATTTGTATTACTTGTGAGCGGTTTTTCAAGTAATGGATGAGAGGATTACTTAGGATTAAAACCGTGCTTCCTTATTTTTGGATTTTACACTTCTTATACTTCACACTTGAATAAATGACAAATTTGCCCACAAGCAATTTGCTCAAATAATAACCGGTTCCACATTTAATTGTCATGAATAAGTTGATGCACTTTTTACTTGTGAATGCAATGATCCCATTTTTAAGCTTGGTATGGGGAAAGTGAAACTTGAGGGTGATAAATGTCCATGGTACCCAAGCCCTAATCTAAGCCATTGAATTCTTTATGAGTTATTTCCATCAAAACCATTTCAAGAAAAAAAACAAAAGATATAAATAGAATTGTACTTTGTTCATTGCATTATTAAAAGTCAAAATCATGCATCATGTAGTTTAGAGTAGTGTAGATGCATCCCATATGGCCAAGGTGGGTTAATTATGAGGAGAATGTAAATTTGAGCTTTTATATATAATATTGCATGAGGACATGACAATGTTCAAGTGTAGGGGATTTGATATGAGCTTAAACTCATATCCTTTTATCAACAAATAACCCTAAAACATGAAACAAAATACCAATTTATCTTGCAAAAACAGTATTATGTGGTATGTTTGTGTTTGTGTACACTTGTGTAGGTAAAAGGATGCATTTTCAAGCAAACAAGGAATTATCAAGCTTAAATTGATGAAAAATACAAAGAAGGATCAAAAGTGACAAGACTTTAAAGTACAAGGACCTATCTTGACAAACTACCAAAGTTGAAGGACTAAAGTGCAAATATTGTAAAAAGTCAAGATCAAAGTAAAAATTGGTCAACTATCAAGTCAACAAAGTCAAAAGACCAATTCTGCTCAAGAATGAAGTTTGGAGGACTGAAAGTGCCAAAGAAATGAAGTTACAAGCCTTAAAGTGCAATCTACCAAAGTTCAAGGGTTGAAACTGCCAATGTTGGAAAGTTTTACAAGTTTAATCCATGTGATTGAGTTGTGGGCCAATAAGAAGCAAGTATGAAGTGCACACGGATTGCCAAATATGTGCATTTAATACCCACTCAGCCGCCACACATTAAATAACAAAATCCTAACAGTTCAATCCGTGTGACTTCGTTTTGACCACTCAGAGCATGCCACGTGTATCTTTCAAGCAACCAAAATTTCCAGGATCGTTTTTGAGCTAGACTGAATATCATGAAAAGTTGTAAACATCAAAAGTGCTTATTTTGGAGAGACGAACACATTGGTCATCACCAATTAACAAGAAATCAACTCTAGAAGAAAGCCCCAATTCGTGTTCATACTTTGAAGATCAAGTTTGCAGAATCATGCCACGTGGAGACCTGGGATTGGTCTCAACACGTCATCATCCCCAACAAACTCCTTCTTCAAGCCTATAAATAGCTTGCTAGGTCCTCATTTGTAACAAGTAGTTAATTTTATAAAAACACACACTTTACAATTTCCTTTCATCTTTCTTCCTTTTTAGCCTAACTACTCAAGAGTCTGACAAACTCTTGAGTTAGTTAGTTAGTTAGCAGCTGTACAACAACTTTGTAACAAATTTCCATGAATAAAATTTGAATTCTCCATTTCCCGCCAAATCTCATCTTCATTCTACTGTTCATATCTTGCTTCTACTTGATCATTGTGTTGCTGAATTGAGTTTGTTATGATCATTGAATGATCATAACTGACTTAGAAGGAGAATTGTAGCTGTTGTTGTGATTTCAGTTCAAGCCTTAGCCTTTTTGAAGTTTTCATGCCATAATGATGAATTCTAGTTGATTTGTAGCTGATGTTGATAGTAGATTGATGATCTAGTGATAAGGTGGTGGTTATCACTAGGATAAGAGAGTTCAGCACTCCTCTTCTTCCCAATGGTTACTACAAAAGGTTTCAAAAGTTCTGATTTTGGTTCACCTAAATTTGTCAATTGCATGCTATATTTCCTAGTGTAAATCTTGTTGATTGCCTGATCAAAGTTGCTTAGCTCAGTTGTTGATTGATTGTGTACTACTTGTAGCTTAATTCTTGTTTACCTGCTTTTGATTTTGGATTGTGTCTAGTTATAGCTTATTTCATTCAATTTCAGTCTTTGCATCTTATTTGAGTAATAGTTGTTCTTAGTTCTTGCATGTAGTCTTAAAACATCTAATTTTGAGTCTCAAGTTTGGTAGTCAAAGGATTTGATTCAGTTTAAACCAGCTCTTTAAAAGTCTTTGAAAATTCTCATTAAGATCAGATTAAGGAGTGTTTGGTATTAGCATTTGAAAAGTTTTCAAGTATTGGAAATTGGCAAGTTGATGTTCATTTCTAGTTGATAGGTCATAATAAAGTGTTTTAAGTCAATTTCAAGTCAACTTGAAGGTCAAACAGGCAACTGGCCATAAAAAGTGTGGGTCTTATTTCATTCAGTTTTACTCTAATAAAGTTCTTAATTTCATTTGCCTAGCAATTACTGAGTTCTTGATGAAAACTTGCCAAACTTGTTCTGATTTGTAGTTCATATCATAAAGTTTCAGATTCCAAAAGCATTTTATACAGTCTTCATTAAGCAGTGAGAAATAAGCAAAGTTCTGAAAAGCTGAGTTAAGCTAAGTTTCTGTAACTTGAAACTGATTTTTGAGATCTTTTGATTTCATTCATTAACCAAGCCATTTTATTGCATAAATCCACTTAGTATATGATGTTACATGATATTTGAAAGTTTTAGCTTTTTGTCAAAATAATTGGTCAACGCTTGGTCAACGATAAGCCAAATTTTAGCTTAATTCAAATTCCCAGCTTATTACTTGATGAAATTTGTTCTAACTTGATTTCCCATTCATCATTTGAGTTGCTTAATCAGTTTTGGCAAGAAAATAAAGTTGTGCTTGTTTAGATTGTTCTAGAGCTTATTTTGGGCTTATTGAAGAGTGCTTATTTGCTTATTTTGTGCTTTCAGTCAAAATCCTGTTAGAGGTCTTGCTTATTTTGAATTTGGAGTGTTTTGAAATTGGTTTCATTGAATTTGGTTCAGTAGTAAGCTCAAACGAGCTTATTTGTTTTCCAAACCCGTTTTTGGCTTAAAAAGTTTGCAAAATTGCAATTTGGTCCTTCTTGTTTCAAGCAGTTTTTAATCATGGCTAATCTTCCATCTTTTTAGGGTTTGCACATTTTAGTCCTTTCAGTTTTGAAGTTGGTTAAAATCAGTTAGCAAGTTTGGTTTTTGGTTACAAATTGGTTAGTTAGTTACAAGTTTTACATTTTTAATCCTTTAGTTTACTGATTTGCACTTTCAGTCCCTATACTTGTTAGAATTTTTATTTCAAGCATTTATATCTCCTAGAATTTACATTTTCAGTCCTTGTAGTTTTAAAGTTTACATTTTGAATATTACTTGAATAAAATTTGGTAAGTGCACTATGTTTTACATATAAGTAGGTAATATTTTTCAGTTTTACAAGGCTTTGTTGAAATAGCAAATAGAATATCCAAAAAAGATTAACAACCAAAAACAGTTAAAAACCCGATATTGGTTGGACTTTCAGTTAGCAAGAACTGAGAAAAAGAACTGCATTATACATAATTTCAGCCCAAAACACCCTTAGCCCAAAAAATACTTATCTACGTATTGGTTGTATATCTTTTGAAAGTTGACTTGACTTTCTTATCAAAAGTCCGTCGTCTGTTGTTTCTTTTTCCTTTTATCAATGGCGACAAAAACCAAGGAAAAGCAAGAACAGACCGTTCTTTGATCTTCGATAAATCAAAAAGCAAGAAACTCCTGTCGATCGACCTTGCTGCTGCTCCAACTTGATGTTCTCAAACCAGAAACACTAACCACCTTCGTTGATCGATCCTAACAACCAGTCCTTGCGAACCAAAGCTCTGATACCACTTGTATGGTTTAATACCTACAACCCTGATTACTAGATGCGGAATACTCGATCGCGAAGACAAACCCACAAGCAGAATCGACAATAAAGAAAAAACAAGGTAATATCCCTAATCGACTACGATTAGTATTATGAAAGAATGACGTGAATTGGTTCGTTCCCCCTCACCTTCTTTTATAGAGATGAGGGGGAACCGACTATTACAAGTCCTACCAGTCGGGTTGGGCTTAGACATTGCCAACCGACCTTTATTCTTAGTTATTAGGAAACGAGGCTACTCGACTCTTAATTTCCTAGACACGACATAGGCAAAAGATAAAGACTAAACGTTACAACATGAAATGCGATGCTAATTAAAGAAAATTTAGTGTTTCATAATTCTTGTGTTTATGCTTTTACTAGAGGAGTACCCGCGCATAACGGCAGAATTTCTTAACGCCTGATAATTAACGATATGCGATATTGTGATGAGTGTTTCGTGTAATTTTAAAAATGAACGTGAAAGTATCAAAATGAAGTTACAAATGCTGATAACCTGCGATAAATTTTCAACACGTATCAAATAACATATAAAGCTTTTGATGAAAGGCATCCATTTTATACACAGTTATGAATTTTATATAATCATTTTTTAATTTGATCATTACTACATAAACGAACTCCCAAAACACAAACACTTTATAATAAAAGACCAAACATGATAAAAAAATGAAGTTGGATTTCATGAAATCCATGTTAGACCTTTTCCATCTTCGGATGCAAAAGCTTTGTCAGCATTTGAAGATTCTTCCTCACAAATATACAATATGCAACCGTAATTTGTGACAACCAGATCCGTACTAAGTGAACTCATTATATTGCTAAGAGAAAAGATACATTATTCGAACAACTCATGTACATTACTTTTAATTTAAAATATTAATGTATTAAATCTTTTCCAGAAATATACAAAAGATTATCAGTTACGGATAGAGATGAACGGTAATATTGCGTTTTATCTACCGAGCTTTTTGAAACGTTTCATAATAAGTCAAAAACAAATTGCCAAATATATATATTTGTTTCAGTGACAAAATTGAAATGTTAATCAATACTTAGGCTATGATACTTTATATACTAAAGACAATGTTTCTTAGCTTTCTATACTGTCGTTTTACACTTACCAAATTTTTTTAACTTTTATTTCTAAACTTAAAAAGACTACTGATTATGAACCAAAGATAATTCAAGTAAAACAATTATTAAATTTTAAATACAAATATCTTTTACTTATGCATTTTTTAAAATTTGTTGTAATAACTATTATAATTTTAGTAATTATCAAAATTGGTTAAATGTACAGTATAATCTGTTTTACATGTATTATCTTTACATCAAATTGGAAAAAAGTTTGGCTTAGATAAGAAGAAAAATTTAGCTTGAATTTCTTCTCTTTTCTACCATCACTGCTTTGATGGGTCGTGATTTGGAACTGAACTGTTAAGATAGTAAGGTGTATACGTTTGGTGGATTGTGATGGTTTGAACCAAGACATACTAACAATAAGACATGCGGTGGTGGCACGAGGGGAGTTCATTATGGTTCATATATGTATGAAGGGGAAACAATACCAAATGGCTACATTTACCTATTAACATTAACAAAATAAACAAACTAGTGCTACTTACCATAATAAGTTTCAATTCCACGATTACATTAAAAACAATTATAATAAATCTTTTTAAGAAAACAAACTCTCTTGACAAAAAAACTTAAGATACATAGAACCTTATTATGAGAAAATCTGCATGTAGCTACAACAGTGTGGCAAGATGAAACTATTAATAGCATCAAATGAATATACATAAAGATTTTATGTTGCGACTGTTCGCCATAATTAAATATGAAAATGACAATGTCATGGACCCTGGATTAGGTTGAGCCATACACTTTGAAATCCACATCATGTTCCTGATCTCCTGTTCTGCGAGCCACATGTATGTGAAAACACACCATAAGGACTATAAGATACAACGATTATGATCACATGATTAAATCAAAAAATCAATTTGGATGCACAAACCTGTTGTTCAAAAGATTGGCAGAGAGCTTCACTTCTTTTTCATAAAATACCTTACCAAGAATCTGGCTCTCACTATAGGAATTACAATATATCAAGTCACACGTATTAAAAGAAAATGAAGAGAAAACTAAACTCAAGAACATTTCAACATTTTTTTATTGTTCATTGTCATTCTTATATTTTTCTTAAATGTGAATGATAGGAATGCACACAATAAGATTCTTTAAATGTTTAATAAAACCTTAACTATTTATTTAATTAAAGGTATAATTTATCGTGAGTACGTATAATTAAATTTATGAGAACAAAATCAATTCTAGAACACCCCCTAGGCCATTAGGCCGATTATTCCCACAAGGGAGTTCTAGAAAAAATAAATTGTTTATTGATTAAGCTAAAGATCTTAATCTTAATTAGTTTTCTTGGAGTAGGGACCAACTAATTTTAAGAGCTGTAGATTAGTATAAATACACATCTTCATAGCTCATAATTTTTGTCTCTCTCCTCTCCCGTTATCGACTAAAGCACCAACGAAAACCAAACTTTTTGTAAAACCCGCATGCTTTTACCATGAATAGTATCCTTACAATTGTACGTACATGATTAGAACTTTCCTTTTATAGCACGTTACGATTCACGAACAAGATTTACAAGTATTACGTACGTGTTATAACACGATAAGTGTTTAATACGTATTAAGACACAATAATTATTTCAATAATAATTATAATCACGAACATACGAACATGAAATCATGAACGTAAATAATATGAGCTTAATATTATGTATTTACGTATATTTATTACGATTATGAATAAATATATTACGACACGAACGATAACTATATAAAACACGTAAAAATGACACGAGAACACGTATAATAATTAGACATGGAAAACAATGGGTTACCCCTTGTGGGCCCCTCTTACCCGCGACTAGAACACAAGAAAGGGCCAAGCCCATTTGATTTTTACTAAATAAGAAAATAAAGGGAAACATATTTTTCATATCACAGGAAATTAGAAAAATATTAAAAATCCTAATCTCTTTTGCTCTCTCTTGGCCGCCGGGTAGAACAGACACAAAGAGTGTGTTTGTTGATTTTTGGTGATTGATTTCTTGCAAGATTGTTAGTGTTATCGTTCTTCATTGTTTCACGTAATCGGTAAATCCTTAAATCCCTTTTTCTTTATGTTTTTATTTAATTGAACACATGAAATCATAAGTGATACAAAAACAAGAAATCATCATGTAAATAAATCATGGGGGGTAAGGTAATTATGGTGTTTTAGGGGTGTTTGTTTGGCCGACGCAAGGAACCGAGACCCCATGGTCTCGACTTGCTTTGTTGCGCATCAACCGAGACCCCATGGTCTCGGTGTGGTGTTGTTGTGCCTTGGCCGTAAGAACAAGGGAACCCCTGACCTTGTCGGGGGGTGTTGTGGTGTTTGGTTGGGTCTCGGCAGAAACAAGAACCACCACCGGCTTAAGCCGGTGGCTATATATGGAAAGCAGGGGGAACCATGGCTGCGATAACAAGGGGGAACACCGGCTAGCCGGTGGGAACTTTTGCTAGCCGGCGGCTAGCCAAGACCAAGTGAACCACCGGCGTGGGCCGGTGGCTATTTTTGCGCAAACAGTGGCAACCGGCTAAGCCGGTTAGCCACTGTTAAGGGTGCGTTTGATTGGCCCCGGTTCACGGGTACGGTTCACGACTTAATAAATTTTACAAGTTTAGTTATTTTACAAGATTATTTATTTACAAGCATAATTAAATTAATTGACATGTTACTTAATTAATTTAATTACAACATGACTTAGGTTATAATTATTGTTAATAATACATAGATTTTTAACCTAAGTATTTATTATCTAAATTAGACTATATAATTAATTAATTATTAAACATGCCTTATAATTAATTAATTTACATGACTTAGATTATATTATTAATAGATATTAATACATGTTTTAACCTAAGTATTTTCACTTTTATTTAATTAAATCATGTTATATTTAATTAAATACTTTAACCTATAGTTTATTTAATTCACATGTAATAATTAATAAACTCTACTTTATATCACATGACTTAGAATATAAATCAGTAAACACTTAAGCTTATATTATTAGCTTAATAATCCAGCTTATTCTATTTATGGAAAATTTCTATTTTTAGAAACTTATTTAATTAAGTAAGCTAATCTATTTATGGAAAATTTCTATTTTTAGAAACTTATCTATTTTAAGCAGTAAATCTATTTTTGGAAACTTTCTATTTTTGGAAACTTTCTATTTTTGGAAACTTTTTATTTTAGGAAACCTGTTATTTTTAGAAAGTTACTTATTATTACACAACAAACATAATAATACAAGTAATACTTAATCAAAATAGACAGAATACATGATAAACATAGTATAAGGCTTAAATCAGTAAAACATGACATGAACATATAAAACAAGTTAAGACATGACATAAAACAAGTTACGTACTCAGTAACCAGAATACTTATACACGTATATTATTTATGTAGCATTAGTGATATCGAAGTAGGACTCTCTTTCGTTCGTCTTCTTCGTTCACTGGGCACAAGGTACGGATTCTCCGTCCTTTCAGTATGGACATTCTTCCTTATTAGGATTCCCTGTATGCTGCCAAATGTTTTCCCAGTATATGTTTTATATGTTTTGATTGCTTATGTTTAATTAGATACCTAAAGCCATATACATGCATGACCAGTTTCACCTAGTTATGGATGTACCATAACCATAACATTGGAGGCACCAGTGTTATGACTTCACCATGGCGGAGTGATAGCTCGTGGCGTCCCTTCAGCTTTTGGCCATATTATTATTATCATGTGGGGCGTATGGGTGCATCCTAGTTTACATGTTTTCAGAAGATTATTCAAGTGAATGTGGTGTGTGCTTGCATCCTTCACAAGGAGCTGATCGCTCCCACCCAAATAATATATTAAATTAGAGGCAGCCCCTCTAATTTGCATGACGAGGTCACCCCTCCAAGTATTCATGCACGTTGATATTTCATGACCAATATTGGCTAATGGTAAACATGTTAAACAGTTTTTATAAGATAAACATAAGGCTTTTCAAACTATAAAACTAGTTTTACTAAGATATACCAGGTTATCCAGGACTTTGTCTTTTCTGCTGCTTCATGCTTATATGCTTATATTATTCATGCTTTACTTGTATATCCGTGCACTGAGCGTTACGCTCAGCCATTTTTCCTTTCATGTTCCCAAAACGACAGGTACTCAAGGACGCTCGTAGACCTTAAGCGTACGTGCATATGGATTGGAAGCTTCCTAGCCTTCATTACTTTATGCATTTCTTCATACTTTTGATACTCATTTCTATAGACATTGTTTAGTCCTTTTCATTTACAGTACTTATGTTTGTGTGGGATGAGTTCTACTTTTGAGATACCGATGTTTGTTTCTGGTATTTCCTTTATGGTCATGTGATGTTTTATACATTTATCCTTGTATGCTTTGATGACACGCCATAATCACGCGTGACGTTCTATTTATCAAAATGGGGTGTTACAATTATGGTATCAGAGCCAAGGCTTCGACCTGTAGGCTCTCAAAACACGACCTGTGATTAGTGGGTAGTCACAATGGTCTTCCTAGAACTGACAGTCGGTTTTCATGCATTCATCATTTTCATGCATACATATATATGTCATTGTCGCAGGTTTATGAGTAAGTAATGGTTGGTACAGGACTGGCACTATTTAGTCGCATGTGCTTTTATCGAAACTTTTAACTTTGGGACCGACCCATTGGCGTCCCCTCTCCATGTCTTTTGTTTTGAGTGAACTGACCATAGGCGTTCACTCTCGCGCATACAAAAGTTTTCATAAAACTGCATCATGCATTCATGTATAAATTTTCTTGCATAAAATTTTTCTCATGATTTATTGGTATAATTTTTTTTTCATGTATATAGTTTATGTTTTGATCAGTTTAATCATGTATTTTATGTTATACTGTCAGATGGTTCTCACACGCGAGCAGGAACAATTCAATGCAGCAATCCAAGCTGCAATGCAAGCTATGCTTCCTCAGTTGAGGAACGAAATCAGGGCTGAGGTTCAGGCTGCCAACAATCAGCAGTAACACCCAGTACTCCTCAAGCAACATTGGTCACATGGCTGGAGAGATTCAATAAGCTACGCGCTTGATCTTTCGAGAGAACAGATAGCCCCAGTGAAGCTGAAAGCTGGTTGGCTCACATTGGGAAGATCTTCGATGCTATGGGTTGTGACCCCGTCTTCAAGTCGAGGTTGGCCTGCTACCGGTTCGAAGGTGATGTGCTATCATGGTGGACGGCAGTGAAGCAGTCCGAGGGAGGTGATAATTGGATGGCTGGTTTGACTTGGGCTCAGTTCAGGGATTTGGTGATGGGACAGTTCTTTCCCAAGGCTGAGCAAGATAAGCTGAAGAGAGAGTACCATGGAATCCGACAGAGAGTTGGGGAGAATAGCAACGAGTTCATGCAGCACTTTCTTCGCTTGGCGGGTTTTCTTGGTGCAGCAGCAGGTACTCCTGAAGAGCAAGCACACCACTTCAGGTGGGCTCTTCGTACATCGTTCGCAAACAACCTAGTGTGTGCTACGTTCAAAACGGTGGCACAAGTGGTCGATGCAGCACGTAAGCTGGAGATGCTACAGGAAAGAAAAGAGTTCGGGGAAGCAGAGAGACCCGATAAGAGGTAAACATTCGTATTCAGCGGTGACCAAACCGTATTCTTTCAGTATATGTCAATATTTCATCTCTTTAAACTGTATCTTCCAGGCAGAAGACTTGGGACCAGTCTCAGCCGGCTACTCAGCAACAGCCTACTCAGCCCAAGGGAAACGGTCAGACTCACGACCGTTATACTACGGATAGGTGTGGCGGTAATGATAATTACCGTAGCAACGCTGAACACCCCAACAGCAGCAAGTCCTTATACTTACTCATTTTCTTATGATTACATGCTATAATTCTTAATTCTGGCACATTAGAGAATCTTCTACCAGGAATCATGGTAACGGGAGGGACCAAAACCAGAGAGGTTCACAGCCTAACCGTCCAGCTATCACTGGTATTCCATCTTACGAATTATCCATATTGTCCTTGTACCTATGATCATGTCTCATGTATATTGTTCTTATCAGGCTCTCAGCTAGTCAGGACACCTGCTGGAGGATATACTCATCCTCTTTGCACTACCTGCCATCGTAGGCACCCATGGCCATGTCGCCGCGACATTGACGCATGCTACAAGTGTGGTCCTGGCCATCACATGATGGACTGCCGCAAGGGCGAGATGGAGGGCACATTAGGACATGCTGATACCAAGCCGCCTCCTACTAGTGGACGCGTTTACACGACATCTCGTGATCAGGCCAACAAGTCTACAGGTACCATCACTAGAATCTTGTATATGTATGGTCAAGATGCATGTGTTCTGTTTGATATGGGTGCTACTCACTTGGTCATTTCTACTGCTTATGCCAAAAACGTTAAGATACTCCCCATGCCACTAGAGAATATACTGAATATTTCCACGCCTTTGAAAGACCATGTACGCATAACCCATGTGTACAAGAGCCTTCCCCTAGAGTTTGATTACAAGGTTCGTCCTGTTGACGCACTTCCGCTGGACATGAATGATTTTGACCTGATTTTGGGCATGGATTGGCTATCCAAGCATCATGCTACCATAGACTGCCATTCATACCGAGTCATCTTCAGTGATGTTAATGCGCCATAGTACATTCACAACGGGTTCGTACCCGGAAGGTCTGTACAAATCATATCAACCCTGCAAGCACGTGCATTACTTTCACATGGTTGCGAGGGCTATCTAGCTACCGTTCATGACATGGATGCTGAATCCACATCAATTCAGAATCAGCCGATAGTGTCAGAATTTCCAGATGTATTTCCAGAAGAACTTCCGGGCATACCACCTACACGTGAAGTAGAAATTATTATCGAGCTCATCCCAGGAGCTGAGCCGATTTCCAAGGCTCCTTATCGCATGGCTCCCATAGAGTTGAAGGAGCTGAAGGATCAATTGCAAGAACTTCTAGAACGAGGCTTTATTCGACCGAGCGCATCTCCATGGGGCGCACTGGTCTTATTCGTTAAAAAGAAGGACGGCAGTATGCGTCTTTGCATAGACTATCGCGAGCTCAACAAGATTACCATCAGGAATAGGTATCCACTACCACGTATAGACGATCTGTTTGACCAACTCCAAGGGGCCAAACATTTCACCAAGATTGATCTAAGGTCGGGCTATCATCAGCTACGGGTTAAAGAGAAGGACATCGCCAAGACTGCTTTCCGTACACGCTATGGCCACTACGAATTTGTAGTCATGCCATTCGGCCTTACCAATGCTCCAGCAGTGTTCATGGATCTGATGAACAGAATATTCTATGAATTTCTGGACAAGTTCGTCATTGTCTTCATTGACGACATCCTGATATTCTCTAAGTCCAAGGAGGAACACGAAGACCATCTTCGTACAATGCTATAGATTCTTCGCCAGAGGCAGCTGTATGCTAAATTCTCCAAGTGTGAATTCTGGTTAGACAAGGTAGCCTTCTTAGGTCACATTGTATCAGCAGAAGGAATCACGATGGATCCATCAAAGGTTGAGGCTATTACCAAGTGGCCAAGACCGACATCAGCGATTAAAGTCCGCAGTTTCCTAGGCTTAGCTGGTTACTACCGTAGGTTCGTGGAGAACTTTTCCCGTTTAGCACTACTATTGACCAAACTGATGCGGAAAGGGGAGAAATTCGTCTGGACTGAAGAAAGAGAGAAGAGCTTTGAAGACCTAAAGGAGAAGTTAGTATATGTACCGATGCTTACTCTCCCATCTGGTACAAGTGGATTTCAGATCTACAGTGATGCATCGGGAAAGGGACTTGGCTGTGTTCTCATGCAACATGGGAAAGTGATCGCGTACGCTTCACGGCAGCTTAAGCCTTATGAGGAAAATTACCCTACGCATGACTTGGAACTTGCAGCAGTCGTGTTTGCATTGAAGATATGGAGGCACTATTTGTATGGAGAATCATGCGACATTTTCACGGACCACAAGAGCTTGAAGTACATCTTCACTCAACGTGAATTGAACATGAGACAGGGGAGATGGTTAGAGCTGTTGAAGGATTATGACATTAATCTGCAATATCATCCCGGCAAGGCGAATGTAGTGGCAGATGCACTTAGCAGAAAGTCCAGAATGATAAACGGCATTAAAATTGAGGAGGAAATTATAAGAGACTTGGAGCGACTAGACATAGAGATCATGGTACGTGGACAACACGGTTACTGGGCTAATCTTAGAGTGGAACCCGAGTTACTCTCTGGGATCAAGGAAGCTCAGAAAGATGATGGTGAAATCTGGGCGATAATTCAGAATTTGGAGAAGCAGATAGAATTTCGAGTAGACGCAGATGGTATCTTATGGCAGGGCACGAGACTTTGTGTTCCTGATGATCAAGAACTCCGGGAAGCATTGTTAGCTGAGGCTCATAACTCCCCATTCTATATTCATCCTGGTTCGACCAAGATGTACCATGACATCAAGCAGTACTTTTGGTGGAGTGGTATGAAATAGGATGTTGCAACTTACGTCTCCAAATGTCTTACCCACCAGCAGGTTAAGATCGAGCATCAGAGATCTGGCGGTCTTCTACCACCGTTAGATATT
Organism: Glebionis coronaria; assembly: GCA_025667525.1. Classification (NCBI taxonomy): domain Eukaryota; kingdom Viridiplantae; phylum Streptophyta; class Magnoliopsida; order Asterales; family Asteraceae; genus Glebionis; species Glebionis coronaria. The sequence continues at coordinate 640,145,257 of CM046874.1, forward strand.
CCAGAGTGGAAGTGGGACAAGATCACCATGGATTTTGTTACCGGTCTTCCGCAGATAAAGAGGAAGCACGATGCAATTTGGGTTATCGTTGATCGACTTACCAAATCAGCTCATTTCTTACCGATTTGCAAGGAAGATTCGGTTAGTAAACACGCCGATACTTATAAGAAGGAGATCATGAGACTTCATGGTGCTCCATCCAGCATCGTCTCAGACAAAGATCCCCGTTTCACTTCACGATTTTGGAGAAGTTTGCAGAAAGCTTGGGGTACAAAACTTAAGCTTAGCACGACTTTTCATCCTCAAACAGACGGGCAGTCGGAGCGAACAATTCAGACATTGGAAGACATGTTGAGGTCATGTGCGTTGGAATGGACGAGAGATTGGGACGATTACATCTGTTTGGTAGAGTTTGCATACAACAACAGTTGGCACGCAAGTATCAAATGTGCTCCATTCGAGATGTTGTATGGCAAAAAGTGTCGCGCCCCAATCTACTGGGATCAGGTTGGTGAGAAAACACTTGAAGGACCAGAAATGATTGAGTTGACCAATGAGAAGGTCACAGTCGCTAAGCAGAAACTGCAAGAAGCACGGTCACGTCAGAAGAGTTATGCAGACAAGCATCATAGGGACTTACATTTTAACGTAGGAGATCACGTTTTCCTTAAGTTTTCGCCGGCACGTGGTGTTAGACGTTTTGGAATCAAAGGGAAGCTCAGTCCTCGATTCATCGGACCATTTGATGTCATTGAACGAGTCGGTGAAGTATATTACCGTTTAGCGTTACCTCCGCAGCTTTCTCATGTTCACGATGTTTTCCATGTGTCCTTACTCAGAGGGTACAAGTATCATCCCCTTCACATGGTTCAGTATCCACAGGAACAGATTCGTGAAGATCTCACTTTCATAAAAGAACCCGAACGAGTTCTTGACAGACAAGAACGAGTCATGAGAAGGAAGACGATTCCATTCGTCAAAATCCTTTGGAGGGATCATACCGAGCGGGAAGCCACTTGGGAAACAGAGGAGTCCATCCGGGCTTCTTACCCTCATTTCATATTTTGTATTCGGGTATGTTATTCTTTTCCAGTTTACGTTAGTTATAATTCGGAGACGAATTATTCTTTTTAGGGCGGAAGAGTTGTAAAACTCGCATGCTTTTACCATGAATAGTACCCATACGATCGTACGTACATGATTAGAACTTTCCTTTTATAGCACGTTTACGATTCACGAACAAGATTTACAAGTATTGCGTACGTGTTATAACACGATAAGTGTTTAATACATATTAAGACACGATAATTATTTCAATAATAATTATAATCACGAACATACGAACATGAAATCATGAACGTAAATAATCACGAGCTTAATATTATGTATTTACGTATATTTATTACGATTATGAATAAATATATTACGACACGAACGATAACTATATGAAACACGTAAAAACGACACGAGAACACGTATAATAATTAGAGACAGAAAACAATGGGTTACCCCTTGTGGGCCCCTCTTACCCGCGGCTAGAACACAAGAAAGGGCCAAGCCCATTTGATTTTTACTAAATAAGAAAATAAAGGGAAACATATTTTTCATATCACAGGAAATTAGAAAAATATTAAAAACCCTAATCTCTTTTGCTCTCTCTTATCCGCCGGGTAGAACACACACAAAGGGTGTGTTTGTTGATTTTTGGTGACTGATTTCTAGCAAGATTGTTAGTGTTATCGTTCTTCATTGTTTCACGTAATCGGTAAATCCTTAAACCCCTTTTTCTTTATGTTTTTATTTACTTGAACACATGAAATCATAAGTGATATAAAAATAAGAAATCATCATGTAAATAAATCATGGGGGGTAAGTTAATTATAGTGTTTTAGGGGTGTTTGTTCGGCCGACGCAAGGAACCGAGACCCCATGGTCTCGGCTTGCTTTGTTGCGCATCAACCGAGACCCCATGGTCTCGGTGTGGTGTTGTTGTGCCTCGGCCGCAAGAAAAAGGGAACCCCCGACCTTGTCGGGGGGTGTTGTGGTGTTTGGTTGGGTCTCGGCAGAAACAAGAACCACCACTGGCTTAAGCCGGTGGCTATATATGGAAAGCATGGGGAACCATGGCTGCGGCAGCAGGGGGAACACCGGCTAGCCGGTGGGAACTTTTGCTAGCCGGCGGCTAGCCAAGACCAAGGGTGCGTTTGATTGGCCGGTTCACGGGTCCGGTTCACGGGTTCACGGGCACTGTTCACAACTTAATAAATTTTACAAGTTTAGTTAGTTTACAAGATTATTTATTTACAAGCATAATTAAATTAATTTGACATGTTACTTAATTAGTTTAATTACAACATGACTTATGTTATAATTATTGTTAATAATACATGGATTTTTAACCTAAGTATTTATTATCTAAATTAGACTATATAATTAATTAATTATTAAACATGCCTTATAATTAATTAATTTACATGACTTAGGTTATATTATTAATAGATATTAATACATGTTTTAACCTAAGTATTTTCACTTTTATTTAATTAAATCATGTTATATTTAATTAAATACTTTAACCTATAGTTTATTTAATTCATATGTAATAATTAATAAACTATACTTTATATCACATGACTTAGAATATAATTAGTAAACACTTAAGCTTATATTATTAGCTCAATAATCCAGCTTATTCTATTTATGGAAACTTTCTATTTTTAAAAACTTATTTAATTAAGGAAGCTAATCTAATTATGGAAACTTTCTATTTTTAGAAACTTATCTATTTTAAGCAGTAAATCTATTTTTGGAAACTTTCTATTTTTGGAAACTTTATATTTTTGGAAACTTTCTATTTTAGGAAACCTGCTATTTTTAGAAAGTTACTTATTATTACACAACAAGCATAATAATACAAGAAATACAAGTAATACTTAATCAGAATAGACAGACTACATGATCAACATAATATAAAGCTTAAATCAGTAAAACATGACATGAACATATAAAACAAGTTAAGACATTACATAAAACCAGTTACGTACTCAGTAACCAGAATACTTATACACGTATATAATTTATGTAGCATTAGTGATATCGAAGTAGGACTCTCTTTCGTTCGCCTTCTTCGTTCATTGGGCACAAGGTACGGATTCTCCGTCCTTTCAGTATGGACATTCTTCCTTATTAGGATTCCCCGTATGCAGCCAACTGTTTTACCAGTATATGTTTTATATGTTTTGATTGCTTATGTTTAATTAGATACCTAAAGCCATATACATGCATGACCAGTTTCACCTAGTTATGGATGTACCATAACCATAACACTGGAGGCACCAGTGTTATGACTTCACCACGACGGAGTGATAGCTCGTGGCGTCCCTTCATCTTTTGGCGATATTATTATTATCATGTGGGGCGTATGGGTGCATCCTAGTTTACATGTTTTCAGCAGATTATTCAGGTGAATGTGGTGTGTGTCTTGCATCCTTCACAAGGAGCTGATCCCTCCTACCCAAACAGTATATTAAATTAGAGGAAGCACCTCTAATTTGCATGACGATGTCACCCCTCCAAGTATGCATGTACGTTGATATTTCATGACCTATATTGGCTAATGGTAAACATGTTAAACAGTTTTTATAAGATAAACATAAGGCTTTTCAAACTATAAAACCAATTTTACTAAGATGTACAAGGTTATCCAGGACTTAGTCTTTTCCATTGCTTCATGCTTATATGCTTATATTATTCATGCTTTACTTGTATATCCGTGCACTGAGCGTTACGCTCAGCCGTTTTTCCTTACATTTTCCCAAAACGGCAGGTACTCAAGGACGCTCGTAGACTTTAAGCGTACATGCATATGGATTGGAAGCTTCCTAGCCTTCATTACTTTATGCATTTCTTCATACTTTTGATACTCATTTCTATGGACATTGTTTAGTCCTTTTCATTTACAGTACTTATGTTAGTGTGTGATGAGTTCTACTTTTGGGATACCGATGTTTGTTTCTGGTATTTCCTTTATGGTCATGTGATGTTTTATACATTTATCCTTGTATACTTTGATGACACGCCATAATCACGTGTGACATTCCATTTATCAAAATGGGGTGTTACACTTTTCCCATAAACCCTAAAGTTACATTAAAGTGTAAACCTTTGCGAGACCGACTACCTTTAGGTACTCCCTTGTGAAGTTTCTAAGCCTTAACTAAACTCTTGAACCTCGTGTCAAGATTTTAGTCTTGTTTTTGGTTCCCCTTGTGGTTCGTCCAACATAAACCCTAAATTAGGGTTTCGGTTGATTTCTCCAAGTATCTTGTAACGTTTTATAAACCGATCCTTACGTAATCCCAATTAGGGTTTTGGATTTAGGGTTTCTAGTTACAAGATAAATCGAAGTGAAGTTACTACAAGCATCGTAGTGATTGTTCATTTGACGTGTCGTGTGAGCAAACGATAGAGGTGGTTATTTAACCGTTATAGTTCAAGATAAAGATCCATGTATTTACTGCTTCAATTAATTCAAGGTTGGTTAATCATGTTTGTTATACTAGATCTATTCCGCCGCGTACTCGTAGTTAACGGTTTAACTAGTTCTTAAATCCCAACATTAACTAGGTAGATGATTTTTGATGTTATGACGGGGTTTGATGTTATGGAAAAAAGTGGTAATGTGACACCTTTTTTGCCCACACTCTAAACTTAAGGCTCAACCATACCTAGAGCTCTTACTATTGTTGAGCATGCCTATATATAGTATCAAAAAGATACCATACCTACTTGTGTACAACTTACACCTCGAGTGTATTGGATGATTGCTTATATTCTCTACATATGTACAATGAGTCGTGGGTAGCATTTTCATCACGACACGAGATCACGGAGCCACTGACCATACGTTGTTGGTGTTTTCGTTGTTTGCGTAGAGTGAGTCAGCCGAAGTGGTGGGCGACGACGCGAGCTCACGACGCGAACGCTGCACCGTGGGTCGGGTTTTTTAATTTTTTTTTCTTCTTTCTTTGCAGATCTATGTGTTTGAGTTGATGTATATTTTTCTTTGTTGAGTGGATGAAAAGAGGGACGAAGAGAGGATATGATGGGGTTTTTTATATATGGGTTGGGTTGTGCAAAATATTGGGATGGAGAAAAAAATAATCTTTTTAAAAATATATATACGAATGTTAGGTGGGCAAAATATTAAGCCAGATTTTAGTGTACATATACTTATTTATAAAAATTTGATTGAAGTTTAAATATTTATTTATAGAAAACTGATAAATATTTTTTATAAAAAAAATGAGTTCATCATAATGCCAAAAAGTGTGGTGTTAACTAAGGAGGCGTTTTTTGGTGTTATAGTGAGGTTTGGTGTTACAGAAAAAAGTGGTAATGTGACATTATTTTTTGTCCATGGCTCAACCGTACCTAGAGCTCTTAAGGTTATGTTTGGTGACAAGCATTTAACATTTAGCATATACTAACATTTAGCATATACTAACATTTAGCATTTGAATATATTAGCATGGTACCCGCGCAATGTATCGACAAATATTCGATGACTATATTTTTAACAATTAAATTAAGGGTTAATATACAAAGAAGTTACTAAAATTTCCAAGAAATTTGTCCTAAGGTAACGAACGTTCGTATTTTGTTTCTAAGTTAAAACTTTACTAAACTATACATCACTATAATTTAGTGTTAATTTGAGTAACCTGAATGCATATTTTTTGATAAGTTAAGTAACATAAATGTCTTGTTTTTCATGTTAAGTAACATAAATATCACGCTTTTAATAAGTGGGTAACTTAATCAATCGGTCATATGAATATTAGTAACTTAGAAACACAAAATGAATGTTCGTTACCTTAGAACAAATTTCTTGGAAAGTTTAGTAACTTCTTTGTATATTAACCCATTAAATTAATGTTAAAGTGTACAATAATTTGAATTAAAATAAATAAAATCACAAAAAAATAGAAAGATTGTAAATGTATCAAAATGAATGTTGGATAACAACAAACTTTTAAAAAATATGGTAAAATTAGATTATAAAAAAATAAATGAATTAAAAAATTTTCAAGTTAAAAAAAGTGATTTTTTAACAAGTTGTTACAAATGTTTATTAAAAAAAATAGATGGTCAAAACTGCAAATTTGATTTAGAATTAGGTTTGAATTAAAAATAATTTAATGGTTAAGATTTAATATATTAATCTTAATTTTCGGTTTGTGTTAGGTTTATAGTTAGGATGTATATATAGTGTAAATTCATGCTTGTTTTGTAACCAGCATTTAGACTTTTTGTTTTGTTTAAATACTCACATGCTAAACAAGAAGGATACATCCAGAGTCTGGTTTAAGGCTATGCTAGAGATGCTCGATCGTACATGGCTCTCAAATTTTCCCCCAATGTTATGGACGCATTACTGATTTGATTCAGGGTTTAATGTAATGCATATGAGCATAGTTTAGAACTTATTATTTTTGTTCTATATTATTGAAAGAATTATTAGTTTCAACTAGGGATGAGCATTTCGACCCGAATCCCGAATAGATCCCGAACCGTTCCCGGAACCGTACCGATTCCCGATACCCGAATCCCGTTCGGTACGGTACCGGGACTACGAAATAAGGTGGAAAAAAATTCGGGACCACTAATTCGGGACGGGACCGGTACCAAATCGGGAAATTCCCGAAAAAGAACGGGAAAATCCCGATTTCCCGGTACCGGTACCGATTCCCGTACCGGTACCGATACCCGAATCCCGTTCGGTACGGTACCGGTACCATAAATTTATGCTCGGGAAATAATCGGTACCACTAATTCGGGACGGGTTCGGGACGGGACCGGTACCGTGCTCATCCCTAGTTTCAACTGATTTATGACATAACAATTACCATATTTGCAGTCATGATAAAAGGCTTGAGGAAGTCAAGAAGATGATTAGTGATTACTATGGTCAATATTTATTTTTACGCCCTAGAATTTATGTATTTATGTATTTTTCAATTTCATTTCCCATGAACATATGCAAATAGTAAAACTTCCTTCTCTCACTAAAAAAAATATTATCCTCTCCTACTTCTCTCCAAAGTTTACGCCGCCTATTTTTCTGCCCCTCTTCCGGCGGTTGGCTTCGACCGACCGTCCGGACTTTTGTAATTTCCCTCCTACTTCCCACAATAAAAATCCTTTGCTTACAGATATGTCTTTTTCTATCGCCGGCTGTCCGTCACCGCCGCATTATTATCCGATGGCTTGGTGCTACAGTTTGTTTCTCTTCTGGTCAGATCCGCTACCGTTTGATCTCTTCTGCTCAGATCTGTTGCAATCCGCTAGTGTCGTCGGTCGTCTGCTGCTGCTGCCGCTTTGAGATATGGATTTAGATTTGTTTGGTTTATGTTTGACTATTTTAGAGATGTTAGGTTTTATCTTTTATGTATGTTTTTCTGTACTTTATGTACTTTTGCTCCAAGCTTACACTATATGGTTGTGGCTAGCTAAAGCTCACATTGGTGATTCCCCCTCACCCTTGTATTGTGTTGTTGTTCTTTGTCACAACCTTTTCGATGTATGTCTTGGTTTGTCCCAACTTGTTACCTCGTGTACTTTGTTTGACAAATTGCCTTTTCTGGTTGGATGTAACTTGTTTTCTACAATCTTCTTCTTGTGAGGTGTGATATGAATGATCTGTTAAAAAAGAAAAAAAAATTCATTTCCCTTTTTAAGGGTGTGTTTAGTTAGGAGTTCTAGGGGGTAAGAAATGTGAGTGAAAATTATTAATAATGTTTAGTTAGAAAAAATATATTTAATTATTACTCATTATTAACTAAGGAATCATTCCCCTCTAAATTAGGAGTAATGTATACAAAGTAATAGATTTAGGTTTGTGTGTATCACCACTTACCACCATCACCATCGTTGACCACCAGCATTGTCGTTACCACCACCCTCCTAACGTCACCACCACTCTCCGCCGCCACCACTACCACCACCACTGCCACCGGCCGCTACCACCTCACCATAGATTCAAGTGTGTATTTGTCCATCAACAACCACCACCTCTACCGATGTCGCCACCACACTCTACCACCATCATGAACGACTACTTATGGCGCCACTGTTACCACCACCACACCGCCGATCATCACCACTACCACAACCTCCACATCTCGTTGCCACCTATACCAACTACCACAACCACATATCGCAACCACCAACTGTCAATAACCACCCTAAAACCACTAAATCACCGATCATCACCATTACCACCACCTCCACCTCTGACCACCACCTCTGCCGAGTACCACAAGTCCGCAATTGTCTGTTGCAATGGCTGTCTTCCTCAACCACCAGTAGCCGTCACTATTTTTCATTCATTGCTTCCCTTACCAACATTGGTATCGTTGCGACCCTAACTACCACGCTAGCCGTTGTTGCTATCTTCTCTAATCACCATCACAACTTATATTAACTAAACACCAATAATACTGATGATAATACTCGAAAATTCTCAATGCATTATTTGTATTCTTTTACCTTTACTTATTTCTATTCCTCTCAGTATAATCAAGCGTCCTCTCAATTTCATTCTTGAATAAAAATACGAGTGATTTAGAGATTACACTTTTAACCCGAGTTTAAAAGTGTTCTTGTCATAAATTATTATTATATTATAATTATAGAATTAGGATCTAATAAGAAAAAATTAACTAAAATGAGGAAGATAAAAAAAAACCACACACATTTTAGATGCAGCTAAAAATGATGTATCTCTCTTTAAAATTTTCTTTTCTTTTTTGGAATTTGTGGTCTTATCATTTTTGTTATTTTACTTCTTATTAGAATTAGAATTATATTATAATCAGTATAACTTATTACTGTTTTATTGTTTTACGTAATTTGTGAACAGTGGACATGCAATTTTTTATTAGTATCTCAGTGTTTTGGCGGGAAAAATTGCCATAAATGCACCATCCACTGTTTTGGGCTCCGATGGTTCTTCCGATGTGCTGGCGTTCATGCAAGTATCATAGCAAAGGTGTCAAATTTTTGTGCGTCTATATCATTTTCTTGCCGATGGGAATTCTCACTTTCAGATCTGCGAAAAAAAATTAGGTTTTCTTTGATTCGTGATTCTGGCCGTGTGTTTGTTTCGTTCTAGATTCTTATAACCGTAGGAATTCCGATTTGTATGACTGATTGAATATTTGTTTTTATTGCATGGTTTTAGGGATTCAAATGATTATTCTTCTCTGTTGCTATTTGAGGTCAGTTTTTACTGAGTTTGTACTTTTTTTTTCTTATATTTAGATTGGTCTGACATTAATATGTTCTTATTATTGGTTTTTCTTGCCATTGCTGCGATTACGTTTGGCCTTTTTTTTATGCCTATTTTGTTAGTGCCCAAACTTTTGTTGCTTTTCCTTATGTTGCCTACTTGATTACTGCGTTCATTTGTTTGCCCCATACTTGCCTTTAATTAATGGTGAAAAAAACCCTGCTGCGTTAGATATCCCAGTTGAGGAGCATTATGTAGGGCCTGTTTTAGGTGACCCGATTATCCAGTGTGAACGTTTAGACGTGGTGCGAAGTCCGGATTGTCATACTCTGTCGTGCGAGGAGACTTTTCCGGATTTTGATGCAGGTTCCAGTCTTGGACATTTGTTTGGTGGTGGTGTAGGTAGTGACACTTGCGTTGGTAATTAATACTATTGCTGGTCCTTTCCTGCATACTTCTACCGTTGATCGCTCTAGCGGTTTTGGCAGTACAAATATATTAGGCGGTGCCATTTGTGTGGGTATGAGCGTTGGAAGTGTCTATGTGGTTTTGGATTTTGAGAATTCGGTTGTCAGGCCTCTACCATGTGTTGCTTCTAACGACACGCCGTGACCTACATCTGATGTTTGCCCTATGCCGTTGGCCAAAAGCCCTTATGATTCATGGTTCCATCGACTTAATTGGCAGTGTTTGTACTATAGGTAACGAAGTTCTCTATGGTTTGTTTGTTTTGTCCACCTGAGGTTTTCTTTAACTGTTTTTTTGTTCTTTTATGTTTAACAGGCTCCACGTCAGCCAATAGCTTCTATGGGAGTCAGGGTCCTCCAAATGTTAATTCTACACCGCCTGCGAGCCACTCACATATGCCATTTCATCATTCAGCCTTTTCTGATGGCGGTTTGTGTTTATTGTCATACGTCGTTTACATTGCTAGTCCTTCTTCCTTTTTTCCTTCTTTTCTGGGTTTTCTTTCTTCTCTTGGTATGTTGTTTCTGACGTTGGTTTAATTTGATTTCCAGGTAGGCATAGATTTGAGGCTGTTGGACAGCGTCGCAGGCTCGACGGTCCCATTCCTAGGAGCAGCCGTCGTCGCGCTTCCACTTAAACTTTCTTATACTCTGTTTTATTAAGGTGTACGCAGGTTATAGTGCTTAGCCTGAAGCGGTTTATACTCGGGTTCTTGATTGTGTGTTTCTTGATTGCTAGAAAGTTATAAAGAAAGATGATGGTAAGTATAACTAAAAGAATGTCTTGAATAGCTTATTTAGCTGCCTTATAGGGTTTTTTTTGTTGTTTTGAAAAAGCCCATGGCCTCACTTTCCAGAGCTTACCAATGTTCTAAAAAGTTAGCTTAAGTAATTTTCCGAAAATATATAGGGTCATAGGACACTTATACATAATGCATGTCATTGGCTCACTCACTAAGAGGGTGTTTGGGATTGCGTTTGAGAGCAGATTATCTGCTTATTCCATTTTGAAAATGCAAAAATCGAGTTTCAAGTGTTTGGATAGTAAAAGTGAAAAAACACTTATTTGCGTTTGACACCCATGAAAACGCCGTTATGAAAAAGCACGAGGATACCTACTTTTGCAAAAACGCATTTCATAAAAAGGATTTGTTTGTGTTTATTTTAGACCTACTTTTGATGTGGAAAATTAGGGCCATGGGGATACCTACTTTTGTTTAAAATATTCAAACAACCAGGTCAAGGAGTGCTTGGATTGCAGGTATGGATTTTATATCTATGTTTCCTTGCAGTATGTGTTTGTTGGGTTTCACAGTGGTACTGAAACGTGTTTTGGTAAATCTGTTTTTGTTTTGTGGTTACTGTTTTGATGGGGTTTATAAAGTATCTAATATCACTATCTGTCATCTGTTTATTACAAATGTGTTGTCTCCAATGAGAGGCGGTACGCCTTATGGTGAAGCTCAAATTTAGGTTGCAGAACAGACGGAAGGTGCTTTTTTGCATACCTACAGAGTTAATAAAAAATGATGAAAAATGGTCAGCAGCTAAACTGTGAATCATACACATTTATGATTCTCGGGACAATTTTTATGTCATTGCTTGCTGGAGCCCTTTTTAATGTTATTAAGGCATCTTTTGAGCTGCAAAGTTACACCGGTCTCTGGATACTAGGAATGTGGACTGTCTGTATTGAAGGTGAATAATCTTTTTTAGTTTTCCCTATCATTAGCTGCTTCATCAAGGTTCAATGTGTCTACCTACTGAGGCCAACAAAAGGACATGTGTCACTTTGAATTTGCTTGATATCTGTCGATCGTTTATGCAGGGATAATCATTTTCTAGCCACTAATATACTCACCAAGAAACATTTGCCGTACCACTGCTGAAATCAAAGGTGCCGATGCTTATCAGATTTTAGGTATGGTCATCTTTTATGTTAGTTAGTTTACAAAAAAGCACACAGTCCATCAAGTAGACTCAGTACTTGGTCTGTCAACATACGAATATAATATATTACCATCATTTTTTTCCTTTAAATAAAACCAATGTTAGAGATCTGATGTTGCACATCAAAATTTTGGTTGCAATGTTAGAGATGTAAAATGAGTGTCTAGATACCTTTTTTCCAGTTGTCTTAACAGCCTTCAAAGAGTGTTAGAAGCGGCATATAAAGTTGTTCGAAAAAACATAAAAAACTGTTACAAAAAGCACACGAAACTGTAAGGCGGTGTTTGTTTATGGAGTTATTATTTGTTGGAAAACGCATACTATAACCAATTAATTACTCAACTTGATTTGTGGTACGAGAAGACAACCGACAAGTACAAGAACGATATATGTGTTGCCTAAGCACCTTGACGAGAAAGTGGTTTCATTTCATCTTTGCGATACCAAAATGCTTAAAATAAATGGAATGTCATTTTGTCATTTGTATCCTGTTAGACCACAAGTAGCTGTGGTTCAAGTGTTAGGTTTGTTGGCTGTGATTCAGGGTCGTGGTTTAGAGGGATATGTTCTCTATGGTAATTATTATCAACTAAAATAACTCATGTTCCAAATAAACATACGAGTTACAGTTGCTAAATAACTCATGTTTCAATTATGCACCTATGCAGGCACACGTGGTTTTGAAGAGTGAGGATTGCTTATGTATTTTTTGACCAGAGTCCAAGTTCACTAATGGTCTTTTTAGTATTTCATTGCATCTTTAATTGTCTATATAAATGTCATGTTTGAATAAATTGTTAAGGAATTGCATATATGGAGATGCAAAAATAGTAACAGTAGGTTCATCCATTTTTATAATATAAATCCTTTTTAATGAAAAACGCTTTAAAACGTGCAGTTTATGCTTGAATTGTTAACTTGATCAAATTACTTATAGATATTTTCCCGTCAAACTGTGCAGGCTTGAATTTTAGCTTTCCCTGCAACGAAGCGCGGGTGTGACCATCTTGTTCAAACTGAACTTTGTATATATTGTTTAAAGAATTGTTATTTCTTGACCAGTGAATAATAATTTGATAAATTTATACATGTTATTGATACGAACCTATCCCATACTAGGCTCGTAATCGGTTCATAAGTCCCAAGTGTAGAACTCACTCAAAAAGCTAGCTTGTTTGAGGAGGGGACACCTGGACATTATAAACCATCAACCATTCCCATACATGGCCGATGTGGGATCATAACATTATCCCACCCTTTGAAGAACCAACGTCCTCGTTGGTCACGGCTATGTTGGTCACGGTTGGCACCCCCTTTGGGTCCAAGCCACCACTCCATAGGCCACCACTCCGAGCTCGTTGGTCACGGCTATGTTGGTCACGGTTGGCACCCCCTTTTGGGTCCAAGCCACCACTCCATAGGCCACCACTCCGAGTGTTGGAACCTCGTAAGGTAGGGCTAGCTCTGATACCAATTGATACGAACCGGATCGATTATAGGGGATAAAAGAACAATAACGATAAATAAGGATAGGTGATCAACTTTCGAGAGGCCGATCTCTCTCCCAATAATGATATTAAATCACTAATTCATTCATATTAATCTGCATAATGAAATTACAACCCTAATGATCTTTATATAATAATCCTATTCCTGTAGAACAAGTCGGATCATAATCTTTACCTAAATAAAACATATCTAGTAAATAAATAAAATTATACTAATACTTATTTAATAATGATACGATCCTGCTGTCTCTTATTATATTAATTAGATAATTAGTTTTTTTTTTTTTTTTTTTTTGCAACCCTAGAATCAAAAGCTCTGATACCAATTGATACGAACCGGATCGATAATAGAGATAAAAGGATAGATAGATTATATTAATGGGATAACCCGACCCCCCAATGGCTTATATTAGTGAGATAAACCGACTCCCCAATTGATTAATAAAACCAATACTTCATAATCATTAAACATAATCATCTTACAGCCCTTAATCCTCTATATATAATAAAAGTTGCCCTAGACTTAACTTGGTCCCTAAGATAAAACAATAAAAGGAAAGTAAATAAACTAATTATCTAATTAATATAATAAGAGACAGCAGGATCGTATCAATACTCCCGCCCCCAAAAACACCTTGTCCTCAAGGTGTTGCATAAAGATGTAGCCTCGAGTAATCCCGGGATCCCAAACTCTTCTTTGAACTCCCCTCCTCTCATGTTGGTCATCATTAGGCCTAAAAACTTGAAACACATGATTGCTTTTGATAATCGATTTTGTAAAAACATTCAGGCCAAAATTCCATTTTCTTTCTGATGGATGACGATCGATCCCTGGATTCCAAGTTATCCTTTCTTCCTTTCTTATGTCACAATGAAGCCCCTCGGAAGCCCTTAAATCAAACCCAACAGTAAGTTTTTCCAGCTCTGCACCCAAAATCTGTCCAACCATTTGTTGTTCTCTCGGCCCATGCGAAGGTACATCCTTCTCTCGTACACGTGGCTGATCCTTTGTCATGTTCGTGTTGTCTTGGTTATTTGCTTTTTCTGGAACCATGGTGCATGTGCCAATGTCTTTTGTATCCAAATCCGGAAGTGCATTTTCTGTTTGTGGTAGGTTTTCCCCACCATGTACATCAGCATCTTCTTTTGAATCTGTGACATGAACACCTTTAACAACGTTGCCTTTCAACTCCACTTTCACCTCCTCACCACTTGTATAACTTTGCCCGCTATTTTCTTCAAAACGTAGGGTATTTTGAATCGATTTTGCGGGTACCTTGGTTGTTACGGGTGGCGATATGGGATTCCGGAAAGAATCAGTTAGATTTATCATCTTTTCAATCTTTTGATTCCACGCTTCACGCCTCTTATCCTCTTCAATCTTTTCTTCAATCATTTGATTCCATTCTTCACGCCTCTTATTCTCTTCATAAGCTCTAATCGCCGAATATTGCTCATACAAACTACCCTCACGAGATTGTTGGAATCTGTTAAATATTCGCCTTTTAAAATCCTCCCAAGATCTAAACGGAGATCGACAATCACTCCAACAAAACCAAGAAAGAGCTTGTCCCTCTAAACATAACTCCGCAGCCGTTAATTGATCCTTAGCCTCAATCCTCTCGATATGAAAATATCGTTCCATGCGGTAAATCCACCCAAAAACATCACCTCCTTCAAAGATAGACATCTTTAAATCTCTTCCGAATGAACGTATGCTGTTAACCATCTTCTTGTGCCGGACGAACAGTAGTCGGTGAACAGTAGCGATGAACAGTAATTTTCTGGATGTGAACAGTGATTCGGATGAATAGTGGTCAGGTGAACAGTTTTTTTTTTTTTTTTTTTTTTTTTTTTTGCAACCCTAGAATCAAAAGCTCTGATACCAATTGATACGAACCGGATCGATAATAGAGATAAAAGGATAGATAGATTATATTAATGGGATAACCCGACCCCCCAATGGCTTATATTAGTGAGATAAACCGACTCCCCAATTGATTAATAAAACCAATACTTCATAATCATTAAACATAATCATCTTACAGCCCTTAATCCTCTATATATAATAAAAGTTGCCCTAGACTTAACTTGGTCCCTAAGATAAAACAATAAAAGGAAAGTAAATAAACTAATTATCTAATTAATATAATAAGAGACAGCAGGATCGTATCAGTTATATATTATTTCTTTCACTTATCGTTATGGGTCACCAATAACCACCCCCTTCAATATTGTCGACTTCAATTTTTTAGTAACACTGTCTCAGTATATAAACATCAAAATAGTCTTTTGGTAAATAAATCTGACCAATCTTACTAGCTACAACTTGATGTTTAAAAATATATTTAGCATATAATTGTAATTGTGTTTTTTTAAGAGGTCTATATTGTCAAATTGGCACAGGCCTTCAAATTCTTTCAAAATCTACTAATTATTTGCCACTACTTTTACAGAGTGTATTTATATTTTATATTATATATGCCTGACTGAATGCATTATTTGTTGGTTTTAAAACACTCTGCATGAATATTCAATCTAACGTTAGGTACTTGCTTGGCAGATGAAGACATAGTTCTATGGATCCCACACTATTTTAACATTAATGATAGAAAAATTCAGCAAAGAAATATATTAAATCATACAGATCATAAATTATATTTTCTTCGACAGTGTGGATAGAGACAAAAATGGATTTGTTTAACTGTATGTGCTTTCATTGACTTACATGCAGGCCGCATCGCTCTTCTATCAATCATCCACATCATCAATAGCTATGTCTGCTGCTACTGGTTATGGGAAGGCACCTGAAGCCTCCACCTCCTCCTCTGCTCAATTGTCACAACAATGCCGTCACTTCCAACTTTTTGATATTCTGTTAGCAACAGAAAACTTTACCGAATCATTAGTAATTGGAAAGGGTGGATTTGGAAAAGTTTTCAGAGGTACCATATTCAATGGATCTGCAACTGTTCTTGCTGCGATTAAACGGTTGGATCCTAACTCAAAACAGGGGGCACCCGAGTTTTGGGCTGAAGTTGAGATGCTTTCAAAGTTGCGGCACTGCAATCTTGTCTCTTTATTTGGCTATTGTAATGATGAGGAAGAGATGATCCTGGTATATGAATATATGCCGAATGGAACACTTGAAGATCATCTTCATAAACTTGGCACACCACTTTCTTGGGTTCAACGACTCAAGATCTGTACAGGTGCCGGTCGCGGGTTGCACTATCTTCACACTGGTACAGGGATTGATGTTGGGGTCATACATCGCGATGTCAAGACCTCAAATATTTTGTTACAGGAATCATGGGCAGCGAAAATTTCAGATTTCGGCTTGTCCAAGATAGGCCCCACAAATCAGCCTATGACTTACGTCAAAACACTTGTGAAAGGTACTTTTGGGTATCTTGATCCCGATTATTACGCAACTGGAAATCTAACAAGGAAATCTGATGTGTATGCTTTTGGAGTGGTATTGTTAGAAGTGCTCTGTCGGAAGCGTGCAATATTTAATATTGACGGAGAAGCGTTGAATTTGGCTAATTGGGCTCAGGAATCTATCAAAGATGGCAATTTCAAGAATATAGTAGATTTTGATATAAGGGGTCAAATATCCCCAAAATGTTTGAAGGAGTTTGTTCGAATTACAGAGAGATGTTTGCACAGCAGTCCGAAGCAACGTTCTACCATGGCTGAGGTTTTGCACAGTCTCGAGTCAATACTGATCTTGCAAGAGAAATTCAATAATTCGGTGCAACCTTCAGGCAGAACAATACTCGATAGAATGGTTAATATGCTTCCATTTCCTTCCAACGGAGAGAAGACTGGTATTTCTAGCTCCTCATGAATATTTGCACATATTTATTATAAAATGTGTGTGCATCCATCTTGGCATAAATTAGCAGAACATCAATTATAATACAGAAATCTAATTTTACGTCTATGTTCTTATCTCAAGCCCTGTCCATGGTAATTCTATCTGTTGAGTCTGCATGTGCCACTAGTTTCATCACTTACATTTGTCTAATCTAAGCCAAATGATAGACATCTAATGGTTTCCAACAACCCATGGTTTTTCATTGACATAACTTTGTGGCTCCTTTTCAACCACTTTATGTCTTTAGTTTCGCATGTATTTTATCTGAAGACCTCTTATGGAATATGTCTGGGATGAATTCTAGGCGTGCCTAATTATGTTTCTCAAGAGAAGATTATTTCTCACTATTAATTAGTGGTTGTTATAACAGAACTTTAATTATACATACTGGTGGATGTCTGGATCTGTGCTAGAATAGAGGCACTGTAATACCCAAATACCTTGTATTTAAAGATGTCGATATGCGGTGACCCTTAAAGTTGGATAATATCGCATATTTCATATAATGATCTTCAATAAACCTGAGGCCTGTATTAAGCAGTTCTTGACCCTTTCTTTACTTAGTCATGCATACTGAAAATGGGTACAGTAAATTTTTATATAGTGCTGAAAAGTTGAAATACTATATATGTAATCTGTTTGAGTGTTTGTAATAAATTTATTCTACAGCCCAAGATGAATCAAAGCCATCAAGTGAGGGAAAGAGTAGAATAGGCAACAATACAGTTCGGGACACATCAGAACTTCCTGCAGATTCCGAAGCCAGAAGCTTAAAAAATTTTGAGTATGATGATTTGGAAAAGGCTACTAAAAACTTTAGTCCAGATATGCTTTTGGGTAAGGGAGGTTTTGGAGAGGTGTACTTAGGGTGGGTTGACCAGAATACGTTCGCCCCTTCCAAACATGGTGTTGGAATTCCTGTTGCTGTTAAAGGGCTTACTCAAGATAGTATACAAGGACGTTCTGAATGGCAGGCAAGTATTACCAAATGTGAATTAAATTACACCTATAATAAAAAAATAGATACTTATGAGAAGTATAGGTCTCTACATCTTGCATCGGGCATTTTTTACTCATTGTGCCTAACATCATCAACTAAATGTCCTTGATGCATATCTTAATGTAAAACTAGCGAGAAAAGAACATAGCATTTAAATTGTGTGAAAAAAAGACAAAGGTAGCTATCAGAATTTATATATGCTCGAAGTGTACTTAAACGTACATATGTTTACTTCTTTATTTGCTAGTATAAGTTAGTCTATGAATGCAATGGAGTTGTCTTTCTCATAAATTAGCGCGATATTTTTTGTATGAATTGTTTTGTTCAATTTAACTTTCAGGCAGAGGTGAGCTTCTTGGGACGGTTGGCTCATCCAAATATTATTAGTCTCTTAGGATACTGCAGCAATGAACACAAACGCTTGCTTGTTTATGAGTACATGGCGAATAAAAGTTTGGATAGCTTCTTATTCACAAGTAAACCATGTCAGGATCTCTTTAAAACTATAAATCATTTTTCTTCTTGAAATCAGCATTATTGCAACCAGCTATATATGTTGTATGAATTACTTTGCAGATGGACCTAATGCACCAACAACTACTGCTGAACCACTTTCATGGGGAACGAGACTTATCATAATGATGGGAGTAGCACGTGGACTGGTTTATTTGCATTCTCCACAAAATCAAGTCATGCTTCGTGGCGTAAAAACTAGTGACATATTATTGGATAAGGTACTTACTCTTAATGTTTATGACCTGATGTTGGTGATCAAACCACTTTGATGATTCTGGCTTTGTTCCATCAAGTAAATAATATATTTTTACTCTGTTATTCCAGGACTTTACAGCAAAACTTGCAGACTTTGGGATGGCGAAATCTAGCCCTAAAATAGGGGAGTCACATGTTAGCACAGTGGTTGTGGGAACCATGGGTTATGCAGACCCAGCGTATATTCAAACAGGTACGTTTCCAAAAATAAATGGTGACATTAAGAAACTTTGGATTAGTCTGTAAATGTTTTACAGAATTTGCACTTTTTATAAATAAAAGTAGCAGCACACACTTGCTGTTGCTGATATAGCTTGTCACATAGAACACAAGTGTAAATGTAAAATAGAATTGATAAGTGAAAAGTGAATTGGAAAGGCTAGAGTGATATGTTCCACCATTACATTAGCCCGTTATTTATAGGAGTACAAAACTTACTACCTAGTCCTTTCTTTGCTTCAAGTATTCTTAGTAGCTATGTATCTTCATGGTTAAGAGTACTAAAATATCTAGTATCCTTAAGAGGCAAGGATATACTTAATGTCTAAGTTACTTAAGATGCAAGGATGATTACTAGTGAAGTATCCTTCGTCACTAAGATTGCATAATATCTTTCTAAGATAATACTACTGATTAAACAACAATCTTAGATATAACATAGTCGTATATGTCTGGAAGAGTATCCTTCTTTTAAAAAGTATAACAACAAATATTAAAAAAAAAGGTATTTGGCGGAACCATCTTAAATCCGTGTACCTTTTTGGTACCGAGCCCCCCACCAAACAAGGAAGGCATATCCTGGTAAATTACCTAGGCAATACTGGCTGATCAAGCCGGGGCCCGGATTCGAACCCCCGCCTTTTCGCTTGACTTGATAAACTGCGTGCTTTTGCGGTAGTTGGTGGCCAACAACAAATATTTTAGATACTAGATTTAGAAAAATCATCATACACATGACTTTTCGTTGCTTCAAAATGTGTACGTATTTGTAATAATGTTTTTTAATAGAATAATCAAGTGATGATGAGATACAAAAGTTAAGGCCTCTACTTGAAAACTTGATGATTGGGCACACGACAATGGTTATTTCATTTTAATAAAAGAACCACGTTTTTAACGTAAAAAACACACTTCAATGCTACAGGTCATGTGTGCGTGAAGAGTGATGTCTACGGTTTCGGAGTGGTGTTGTTGGAAACTCTAACAGGCCTGCGAGTAATAGATAAAACGCGGGACGGTAAAAAGCGTAACTTGATCGAATGGGCTCGTCCAATTCTAGGAAGTAAAAGAAAGCTAACGACTATAATGGATCCACGCCTTGAACAAAATTACCCCCTAGATGGTGCTTTTAAATATGCTGCACTTGCATTAAGATGTCTGAAAAGATATCCCAAAGACAGGCCTTCAAGTGAAGAAGTCTTGCAGAGTTTGGAAGAAATATATGCTACTACGGAATAATCTAAGGACAGTTCAAGACATGCCAATACAAGATACTAGACAACACTTGAATATGCTTACACTTTTGTATATACTTCTCATTTGTTGGGAGATATGATTCAGCTGTCTAGTGGAGATGTTTAAACGTATTTTCTTCTCATTTGCTGGTTGTTGCTTCTTTGTTACTTTTGAAATAATACATGTTTATGAGACTGCCAAATTGTTTGGCCACATTGATTGTGCTGGGGTGGTAGCTAGATTGAGATCCATAAATAACAAGGGCTTATTTAGACTAATAATGGGTTGGGTATCTCCAGGTCCAAAATATTGGGCCCAATTGGAGGTTCAGTCCCAACACATGCTAAACAAGTAGATGACCCAACCCAACTATATAGAGAGGGCTACATCATCTGTCCAAGAGCAGGCCCATTATTTACTGGATGAATATAATCTACCTCAAGTATTTGCTCGGAGGATGAAGACATGGTCTTGTGGATCCCATTGTTTTAACACTATGGTTCGTTTGGTAGGAAAGAATAAAATGTCAAATGAATTGAATAAACGACATAATGAAATAAATGATTTAATGTAATGATTCATTAAATCTATTAATAATGTTTGATTGGTACAATAAAACGGAATGTAATCGATAAAAAAGAATAAAATGCCTCATTGTTAATAAGAAGCTTATTTAATGTGTTTAATTAATGATGAACTTTCGTGCGATAATTGTAAACAAACAAGATTTTTCCATTCAATAGTAATAAACTTTTCCATTACAACTTTCATTATAGCCTACCAAACGCTATGTAAAGATAAGAAAATTCAGCAAAGAGATATATTAAAACATAGAGATCAGAATGTTTATTTGAGGTGGTGGATAGAGACACAAAGGATTTGTTTAACTCTGTGATTTCATCATTGACTTAGCCTAACAGATTTAACACAAAGATTACTCTGTTTTTTGTTTTTTCAAATTTAGGCCTCACGGAAGTTTTTATCTTTCCCATGAGTTTAAGTTGACACAAGAAATGTAAAACATCACAAATTTGTGATTATGTATAATACACTAAATGTTATACGTCATTTGTTGCTGGAAACTCTAACAAGTCTAGAAGGAATTGATGAAAGTGGTCGTGCGTGTTGACAAGAATTGCCCCAAAGAAGGTGCTGCTTTCAGATGTCCTAGACTAACTGCGTGCATTAAGATGCGTTGCAAAGATACCCAAGGATATGCCATCAATTAAAAAGTTTGGCAGAATTTTGCAAATAATATATGCTATTAACAAGTAATGGAAAGAAGTCAATGGATTACACGATGCTAGAAAATGCTTCAACTAGCTTTCATTGAAAAGATAATATTTTGTTTATCACAACTAGCTCTTAATTAATGAGATATATGATCATCGTTGCAAGTGACCTGGTCACACTGGCAAGCTAATTTAATGATTTTAGACCATTACGTACCAACCGGCCAGACAAAAGCATAGACGAGTGATATCAAATCCTTTCTAGATATTGATTTTAACATACTATTAAACAAGGTTATAGAAAACTGATCTTACTATTTTGGTTGGAGAACTCATTAGTATGTTAGAAATCTTGGGATTTAAAATCTACTTAACCAATTAACTACGAGTACGCGGCGGAATAGATCTAGTTGAGCAATTATGATTAACACGTAATTAATAATAAACAATAAAGGAAACACGAAAACTAACCTTCGTCCAAAAGCAATGAAACTAAAGCGAGTGATAAAATATACCACCTCTACGGTTTCTCACACAAACACTACTAACGAGTATGTCCCGGTAATGCTAACCGAAACCCACGTATACCCAAATCCCAAGTATAGTAGCCCAAAACGGATCAAAAACCAAACAACCTAAACTGTAGTTTTGTCCGATATACTTCTCTGTCCAATAACCCGGATCTCACTGTTGTCCGATATCAGACAACACTGTGCGATAGAAAACACAAGTTCTGTCCAAAAACGATCAGACAGCAACAAAACCTTTCACAAGCTTTTACGATTAACCAGATCGTAAACCTTCGTTTATAGACTTTGTTTTAGCAACCTTAGGATTGATTCTAAGTTACTAAACCATCTTGGATTGAATATAATGCAAGTATTTAGTTTTAAGATGATTAATCAAATTGTATAAACCCTAATTAGGGTTTATAGAACCGATTTATGAAGATGGGGAAAAGGGCCGAGATTTTCTTGTTTTGGGGCTGTGCAAAATTCGTTTGTTTATAGTCTGGGGGTGAGGGGTTTCTTGTTTTGCTGTGCAAAATTCGTGTGTTTAGAGTCTGGGGGTGAGGGGTTTATATACCCATCAAACCCTAGCTTTAGATAAAGCCTAAAATCAAACTTAAGCTTTATCCAAACACTCCTAATCACATCATAATACCTCTCTTCCAATTCTTATCAACTCACAACGAATCTAGACACTCAACCCCCCTTCTAGAACCTTCTAAACCGGCCACAACAGGGTAAGGATCATTAGGGAGTTTGTCTAATTCATTTCTTGTCCAAACGGGTCAAAACGAGTCTTTTTTAGAATCGTATACGTAAAAATTGAAACATATTCTAATGTTTAGTGTATGTGCCCCCAATAGGCTCACACACCCCTAGCCACATTTGGCTCATCCAATGAGCATGAACTAACAGCTCCCACTTGGTCGTTGGAGTAGACAACACAAATGTCAACGACAGAAACGTCTAGCAACGCTCACACTCGTTATTTAACTTGTGGTGTCTGAGAAATAGTTTTATAGAGCATTCTCAGTAGCATGGTCATTTATGTCTGTTGATCCCAAACTTAGATCAATTTAGCTTGTGTAAACGAGATTAAATCAAGTTAAACACGTAGAGAAACTTTGTTGTGTATAAAACAATTTAAGTATTATGCGGAATTAATACTTAAACAAGAACACACAAACAATGTAAACCAAACTTTCACTTTGATTGATAAATCAAACTTGCGTACAATGAAAGTGTGAAAACGTATATCAAACATAAACCTAAAGGCCTCCTTTTATAGATTAAGGAGCCTTGTACAAGAGTCTACAAATCAGCTATTTTAGGTAAAGATAAACATAAGAAATACATTGTCGATCATATCTTTACTAGAAACATAATACGTGTAGACTAAGTCTTCTATCAGGGCTTGACTTCTTCTTATCAACGCTTGACTTCTTCCTGTCAACGCTTGTCCTGTCAACGCTTGATTTCTTCTTAACAACGTCCAGATTGCTCTTGTCAGCGTTCAAGTGTATTGGCTACATTTTATTCCCAACAATCCTCCCTTAAACTTGATATCTACTCTAGTAATCAAGTTTCTGGATAAAAACTAAGAATTAGGAGGATTCTTACAAATCTTATCAAATTGGTAATAAACATATCTAATCAAATCTTTGGCCACGTCACTTGAGTAGTCAATCTCCAGCTGTGTTGTCTTCATCTTTTCCAAAACTTCTTTGGACATAGGATACTCAGCATCCACAAGAAGATATTCAGAAAACTTTGTAGAACTCAAATGATACACACCATTTGCTGAATATAGACGCCATTAAAGTCCACTGATATCATCCTCAAGATCCTTCCAAATTGGATATTCTTCTTCTGGTGCACACAATCTCTTGAATGTTGACCAAAGCTTTATTCCATTGACTGAAGTAGGTGCTTCAGTCTCATACTTGGCCAACAGTAACCTCCAAAGGTCTGCCAAGTCTTCCCTATCCATACTTGCAAACAAAGACATAAGAGTAGTAAAAGTATGTACCTCTTTCCCATATTTGTCAATCATCCAAAACCCACTTGCATCTTCTTCATAACTAGTGATAGGGTTTCTGGAATCATGAGGTAACACTTTTACCATATCTGAAGCTTCCATGGGTGAGAGCTTAATGCTCTTTCTAATAACAGCTTCACTGGGATTTACTTTATTCAAATCTAAAGGAAACTCAAGAGGAACTCCCTTCTTCAATGGTCTTGGTACAATCATAGCCTTTTGAATCTCCATCTCCTCTGCAAGTTCTTCTTTCCTTTCATCTGAAAGAAGTCTGATAGTGTTCATCTATTGCACTCTTGCCCAAATAGGATAAGCCTTATATTCCAATTCTTTAAAGGATAATTCGTGTAACTTTTGAAAAGTCCATCCTCCTTGATGACATCTAAGCAACATATAATAAAGCTCCCTTCTATCTCTCCTAGACTGTGATAAAACTTTGCTGGCCTTATATTTTAGGATTACCTAGCAATCCTTTTGAATCCTGAGAAGAATCTTCAATCCCCAAATCTGATTGATAAAGACATATATGGATTCTCCATGATCTTATTCTCCCAAGCAAAGTACATCTGGGAAACTTCTGGCATCTTATAATCCACCTTTAGTTTTAATTCTGCAAGTTTCTCCCTTGCCAACACATCACCATATTCAAGTATTTCTGGTTCTTCAATTATCATAACACTTGAATCCGTGCTTTCATCATTACTTCCTTCTTTCTCTTAAGAAGTAACCACAAATGGTGACTCAACAACCTTCTTATTTTCTTGTTCCATAAGTTGTGTAGCCAACATTGAATCAAATTGTACTTGTGCTGCATCCTTAGGAACCTCTGTTTCTACCATGGTACCTGTGAAGACACTTCCTTGATGATAGCTGATGACTGGAATACATCAACCATATCTGCAGATTTATCAATGTCCAAAACCTGTGTGTCAACGCCCAACTTACTCTTGTCAGCGTCCAAAATCTTCTTGTCAACACTCATCTTACCCTTGTCAGCGCTTCTTGTGAACTGCTCCATCATTGCTGTAAAGGATAAATTCAAATTTTTAGGAGTAACCAAAGAGACATCAAAACCTGGTTGCTTCTTCAAATATGTAAGAGCTTCAGCCACACCCAAAGATTCTCCATCATATGAGCCTTTGCCACTCAAATCAATTGGCTCTGTAGCAGCTTCATGTGAGCTTTTATCACTCAAATTAACAGGCTCTGTAGTAGGTTCCTCCCCTTTGTAAGAATCCTCCCCTGATGAAAGGACTCTTGTCTGCCTTCTCCTAGATTCAGCAGTTTCTAAAACAACAATCCTCTCCCTCAATTGCTTGAGTTCAAGGCCTTAGGTAGAGACAGTATGTACCAGGTCTGCATTTTTCTTTTGCAAGCTAATGCAGACATCCGTCAATTCTATCATTGTATATGGTTCCAATCTGCCCTCCTCTAGAGTGGGGATTTGACTTCCCAAAATAGAGTCATGGGGCATGGATGAGGTCTTAAGGATGTTAGGACTGGCTTGGCCTGCATCTAAGCGAGTACTAATAGTCCTAGCCTCACCCATATCACCAACCACACTTGTGGTAGTGGTTCTCTTTGCAACATGGCTAGAACCACCAGAGGAGAACACTCCAATGGTCCTTTGGCATTTTTCTATCCTATAGTCTGGGGGTGAAGAAGATGATGTGGATTGGGTAGTAGTTTGAAGGTTAAGGGGTGTTTGGGTCTGTTGTGGAAAGGTGTCAACGTTTGGATTTGAAGTGTCAACGCCAACATTTAATATGTCAGCGTTGAAGGGATCTTGGTCAAGTTCCATATGTTGAGATGAAGGTGATGGTTCAGGTAATGGGTCAAGTTGTGGTTGTGGGTCAGGTTGAGGTTGTGCTGCTATAATAACAACAATCATGGCTTGGGTAAGGGGTAAGTCTCTATGGGGGGGTGAATTCATCTTACTAAAAATAGCTTTCTTTTGCATAGGAATTGCATAAAAGTCATCATGATCCCTGGTGAAATACCTTTGCTCATCAAAAATCATTTGTAAAAATCTTGGGTAAGCCAAAGTCATCTTATTACCCTTGTTTTTACACATGCCATCAAAAATCAGTTTAGAAAAATTATACTTTTGCCCATTAGTAATACACACAATAGCACTAGCAATCGATATGTTAATTTCATTATGTGCAGTACTTTTGGGAATTAAACATTGAAGGATGGCATGTATTAAGTACTTCCAAGCTGGGGGAAATTCATGTTTATTATATTTGTTTAAAGTACCCTCTTCAAGGAAAGGATACCCCAAAGCTTGAAGTCCATGTTCTATCTCACTAATGGGAAGAGTGGTTATACCATCTGCATCATTAAGATGCAAAGCCTGGTGAACCAAGGCTTCAATAACCACCCATGGTCGCCCATGGACAATAGCAGTTAATGTAGACACATTATTAAGCGTTGAGGAACTAACAGTGTTCCAAAACTGTTTAATATGAGTGATAGGGATAAGAGGAGCATGAGAAAGTGCATACGTAATGGGGATGCATTCAAATACGCCACCATCTGAGTGTACTGAGGAAACAGAGCATCATCAGCCTCCAAATAAGCAACCATATTATGCTGACTTCTGAATCCCAATACCAAGTCACTCGGTTTAAACTTAGGCGCCATTGATGTAGAAAGCTGTTTGTGAAAGGTTATGAAAGATGAATATAGGAGAAAATTTGTTAGACAAGAGTATGAAAGTACCCTGTTTAAAAATAAGGAGCCAAATATATAGGAGAGGTAGGCACATGTGATTGGTAAAAAATGAGGCAGTTATTTTCAAAATACAATGATTAAAATCTTGAAAAGAAAATAACTTATCTTGTTCATTAATTAAAAGTTACCAACTCCTAAAAATACGGCCCCAATTTTTGTCAAAAATAACAACTGGGTAGGACCCAATGAGTGTCAACGGTAAAAAATAACCTATCAACACTCAACGGCTATATTCTTGTCAACGTTGGAAAAAGCCATGTCAACGTCTAAATTGGTCCTAACAACGTTTGGAAATATATTTGTCAACGTCCAAAAATAAAAATAATAAAAATGAAAAAGGACCTTAACAAAGTGATTTATCCTAGTGAAGATAATCTATAAACTGAAAATTACTATAGGGTGGCAAGCACTGTCCAATCATGCACACTTGCTTATGCAAGATAGACATAACAACCCTCTAGTGTCCCTTGCTAACAAAAGTTCTTAACAGTGAAGTTATCTCATAAAATCCTTTGTAACTTCCCAGGTAAGCCCGATATAAATCATACCCAAGTCTCCCAACAGACCACAACCAATTCTAGGCCAAAAAGTCTTGGCAGCGTGCATAGTATATCAACTTTGCATGCTAAAGTGCCTCATGAGTTAGTAAACTAATTCATACTCACCAGTGGACACAATCTAGAATTGTGATAAGAGTATTATAAAAATACCCAAAAAGTCCTAAAAGGTTCCTAAACCTCCCCTTAAACTATGATACATAAGTTGCCAAATAATATGCATGTAATAAAAATTTATGTCAAGATAGGAATATAAATATTCCAACCATCATCCATAAATTGAAACATGCCTCAATAATGCTCCAAAAATCCATAAGCAACTCTGTATCCAATGGTACAATGCTAACAACGCCTGCATAATTAGATCAAAAACCACAAAACTAACATGTTGCTGACAACGTCACGTTAACACTTATCAGCGTTACAATAACCTTTGTCAGCGTTAGACAAATAAAGTGGAAAATCTAATTTGTATAAAGACCAATAACAAATGCATATCCTGTACATACTTTTACAATAAGATCCCAAAACACATATTAAGTGAGATTGATCATTCAAATACTTGTTACCAAGTATTGAAATCTTCCAGTATCAAAAGGTTTAGTTAATAAATCAGACACATTTTCTTCTTTGTCAGCCCTATCTGGTTGTATTAAAGCCTTTTCAAAACAGTCTCTTATAAAATGATGTCTAATTTCTATGTGTTTTGTTTTAGAATGATGTATAGGATTTTTAATAATGCATAAAGTACTGTTATTGTCTACAAAAATCTTGGTATGCATGAAATTATACCCATAATCCAACAACTGGTTCTGAATCCATAAGACTTGTCCACAACAAGCAGCTGCAGCCACATACTCTGCTTCAGTTGTAGAATTGGCCACCACTGTTTGTTTCTTGCATTGCCAAGATATCAATTTACTCCCAAGAAATTTGCATCCACCAGTTGTGGACTTTATATCAAATTTATCACCACCATAATCACTGTCTGAATATGCAATAAGCTCTAATGGGGAATCTTTTGGATACCATAATCCCAGATCTGGATAACACCTAAGGTATCTAAAGATCCTCTTGACAGCATGAAGATGTCACTCTTTGGGAGTCACTTGATGACGTGCACATGCACATACAGCAAACATAATGTCAGGTCTTGAAGCTGTGAGGTACATCAATGAACCAATCATTGACCTATAATGCCTGACATCCACCTCTTTTACATCTCCAACTTTTCCCCAAGGGTGTTCCCTATCCATAGGAGTGCTAGCCCGTTTTTCATGTGGAGAAAAGCCAAACGTTTTCAAGATTTCTGCTACATATTTGTCTTGAGAGATGAAGATACCATCTTCTTTCTGCTGAACTTGTAACCCTAGAAAGAAGTTCATCTCTCCCATTGCACTCATCTTGAACTTGTTTGTCATAAGCTTGGAAAAATCTTTACTCATCTTTGGACTAGAAGAGCCAAAGATGATATCATCCACATAGACCTATACAAGTAAGAAATCCTTACCAGTCTTCTTTGTAAACAAGGTCTGGTCTATGTTGCCCCTTTTAAATCCATTTTCCACCAGATAGGTGGACAATGTGCCATACCATGCTCTTGGGGCTTGATGAAGTCCATACATAGCTTTCTTTACTCTATACACCTTGTCTGGATGTTCTGAATCTTCAAAACCAGGAGGCTGCATAACATAAACCTCCTCTACAATTATGCCATAACGAAAAGCACTCTTCACATCCATTTGATAGACTGTAAATCCCATGCAGGAAGCATAGGCTAGAAAAATCCTTATAGCCTCAATCCTTGCAACAGGTGCAAAGACCTCCTCATAGTCTATCCCTTCCTCTTGTGTATATCCTTGTGTCACTAAACGTGCCTTGTTTCTGACCACAATGCCTCTTTCATCCTTTTTGTTTCTAAGAACCCATCTTGTCCCAATAGGTCTGACATGTCTGGGACAACCAACCAACTCCCAAACATCCTGGATATCAAATTGGTGAAGCTCATCTTGCATTGCTTCTACCCAACTTGGTTCTTTGAGAGAATCAAAAATCTTCTTGGGTTCCTGTTGTGACAGAAAACAGGCAAACAAACATGCTTGAACAAGTGGGGTATCAATCTTCTTGTGAATATTGGCAATAAATCCTCTTTGATTCTGATGAGACCTTCTAGTTTGCACAGGAGTCATTACATCACCAATAATTAGAGAAGGAGGATGATTTTTAATTGTAGAAGTAAGCACTCCTCCTTTAATAAGTATATTGTCCTCAATATCATCTTCCATGTTACCAATATCCTCTTCAGACTCTCTTCCATCATTATCTGAATAAACCTCTCCATTTCTGTTTGAAGGTTCACCTTGTTCAAAATTATTGGAAGAGAAAAGATGGTCAAAAGATATGTCAACGCCTGAACCAAAGTTGTCAACGTTTGAGTCATCAACGCCTGAATTTGTCTTGTCAGCGCCTGAACCAAAGTTGTCAACGTTTGAGTCATCAACGCCTGAATTTGTCTTGTCAGCGCCAGAATTTCCTTTGTCAGCGTCTGAAGGATCATGCATGTTTTCAACTGGTGATACTTGGGGACCACCTTTTTCCTTTTCAGTAGCAGCAAGTGCATCTGTCCATATGGGAATGGTAACATACTCAAGTATGGGTGCTGTTTTGTCTGCTTGTGATCCAACCTCTTCATCAACCTGTTTACCTGAAACATCAACAACTGGTTCTTCCACAACATTTGAAGTCACCTTCACAATGTTTGGATTAGTAACAGGCATATAATTCAATGTCCTAGATAGAGGTTCCAAGTCAAATAACCAATCTGGACCACTTTCAGGATCACTAGGTTTACTTTCTAAGAACCTAACATGTACTTATTCAAGTATACTTTTTTCTTTCTTAAGGTAAACTCTATATCCTCTACTCTGCACAGAATAACCCATTAAGTAGCCTTCATCACCTTAAGCACTAAACTTACCTAAGGCATCACTAGTATCCACCACAACTACATGACATCCAAAAGGTTTAAGAAAACCAATATTAGGTTTTTTGCCCCAAAGTAGCTCATAAGGTGTTTTGTTATGAATCTTGTTGACTAATGCCCTATTCTGAACATAACAAGCTGTATTCACAGCCTCAGCCCAAAAAGCAATGGGAAAGTGAGCATCAGCCAACATAGTCCTGGCTGCTTCTATGAGGTATCTGTTCTTTCTCTCAGCAACCCCATTTTGTTGTGGGGTTCTAGCTACACTAAATTGTCTAGTAATCCCTTTCTTGGCACAAAAGTCATCTAACAGCTTATTTCTAAACTCACCACCATTATCACTTCTAAGCATCTTAACCTCATTACCAGACTTCTTTTCAATTTGGGTAATAAAATTAATCAAAGTATCAACAGTGTCACTTTTCAAAGCTAAAAAGAAAGTCCAAGTAAATCTAGAAAAATCATCAGTGATGACAAAACAGTAGGATTTACCATTTAAGCTTTCTATATTAGTTGGACCAAACAAGTCCATATGCAGCAAGTGAAGTGGTTTAGAACTAAAATGCACAGGTTTAGACTTAAAGGAGACCTTGTGATGTTTTCCTTTAAGGCATGCAACACAAGAATGGTCATTGTGGAAAGCCTTTTCATGCAAACCATCAACTAGTCCATGTCTCACAAGTCTATTTATATTTTTAAAATTAATGTGCCCTAATCTTCTGTGCCAAAGATTACTCTCATCAACTGAAGCCTTAGCATATAGACATGACAAATTATTATTCATCCTAATTCTATTAAGATTCATATTATAAATGTCCTTATGCCTAGGTGTTCTATAATCAATGAATTTCTCATCTGGTATTTGAAAATCTTTGCTCAACACCAAGCATTCAGTATCAGTGAAAAGAACCTTATTTTTGTTATCACACACTTATGATACACTAAACAGATTATAGTCAAGTTCTTTTACCAGAAACACGTTTTCAAAACGCAAATTATTGGTGAGAAGAGTGCCTTTTCCAGTAATAGTTCCATATCCACCTCCAAAGTACACTTTATCACCATCTTGAATGGGGATAAAATTTGTCAGATAATCTTCCTTCCCCGTCATGTGCCTAGAGCATCCACTATCCCAATAGCCATAATCATTAACCTGCTTTTGAATGCCCTGCACATAAAAAAACAAATTAGTTTTCTTTGGGAACCCAAGCCTGAGCAGACTTGGATTCATTTGGTTGCTCAACAAGAAAAGACTTAGTCCTTATGACAACCCCTTGTTCATCCCGTTTTGGATTAAACACCCAGTTAACCCCAATTGGTTTTGTTATGACCTTTGAAATATAATGAAATCTGTTACAGGTCATAGAAATCCCATCTGAATTAGGGTTTTGGTCTTGCTTAGGTCTCCATGTCAAGCTAGAAGAAGCTTTAGACCCTTTTCCCTTTGGTTGCAAATATTTTCCATTATTTGGTCTGGCAACATTCCTGTCAGCGTTTAATTTGGTCTTTTCAACGCTGAAATTTCCCTTATCAGCGTTGAACCTAGGGTTTGCTACAGGAACCCATTGTCTGTTAGACCATGTATTGGTCTTCTGAAAAGGTCTTTGTCCATAAGTATTAGACCCTTTAGTAAAGAATGGGACTGGTCTAACAACTTGTGGACTTTGTTGGACAAAAGGTTTGGGTTTGACAATGTTTAACTTTTTATCAGCGTTGACCTTTTAAGCATTGACACACTTATAGGCTAAATGTGAAAAACTTCCACAAGTATAATAGGCTTTTCTAGACATAGCTCTAGGTCTAGAAGAAAAGAAACCTGTCCCATTATCACTAATTTGGCTTTTTGGTGACCTAGGTTTTCTATACATTTCTACATATTTAATACTAGGTTTTCTATCAATGTTTAAGCCAAGGTCAACAATCTTGCCAGTGGTTGGGTTTGTCACTTTTATGGGTGTAGACTCATTTGGGCTGTCACTAAGCATGCCACCCTTAACAAAAAAGGTAGGGTTGGCTTTCTTCCATTGGTCCATATCAGTCAACTTCTGCTTGTATTCCTCTACGGGGGTAAGAACTCTTGGTGGAGGAATAAATTCCTCTTCTTGGAGCTCTGGTATACCAGTCCAAGACAAGTTCTTTTTAAGGACACCATAGAAGTTCCCAGCAGGTGGTGGAACACCAACATACTCTTTCATCCCAATCCCTGTCATACCCCTAGAATCCCTTTGTTCACTAACACATTTTTCTTGGGTTTGTGAAGCTTTGTCAAATCTCTGAATTTTAAGATCTACATTATCTTTGTTTTTGATAGCCTCATCTAACTTAGCCTGTAAAACACCATTGGCTCTCTCCATGATGTTTCTAACCTCAATACTAGCATTTAAATCATGAGTTAAAATATTGATTTGATCTTTTAGGTCAAACTCCATTTTCTTATACTCAGCTACAGTCTTTTCAGTTTGAGTAAGAGCAAGTTGATAGTTAGATAACTTGCATATTTCATTAACTACATCTGTTGTCAATTTTAAAACTTCTTTGTTAAGTTTTTCAGTATTTAGACGACAACCCTTACTACAAAATGCATCATCATATACCTCATTGTCTGATGAAGATGAGGAGTGTGCCATGAAAGCATAGTGAACATGCTCTTCTTCTTCCTTTTCTGCAACCAAAGCTTTGTTCTCTTCCTCATCCTTGGCCAAATAGCTCCAATCCCAACCAACACCATCAATGTCTTGCATTGCAACCATAGCTTTGGAATCCTGAGCCTTGATGATTTGGCTTGAGGGTTTTCTAGCATCAGATCTTCTTGGAGATCTACATTCTCTCATAAAGTGTCCCATTCGATGACAATTATAACACTCAACCTTGGATTTATCAAATACAGCAGTGTCCTTAGCATTAAAAGTCATCTTCTTCTTAAATCTTCTATTCTATCTATTTGCCCTTATGCTTGCAAGAGCCATATTCCACTTTATGTCCATCTCCTCCAAGTGCTCATCACTAATTTGCTCAAGGTCCTCATATGTAATCACTGAACCATTAGGCAATGAAGCAATGTATGCACAAACAGTATCTAGATCAATACCATCAGGCTTAACTCTTGGAGAGTCAACCTTGTATGTGTCAGCGTCTGAATGTGAGGCGTTGACACAGCTTGATCCAGCGTTGACACAAGTTGATCCAGTAACGGGGTGCATGTATGACTCCTTTTGATCAAATTGACCTTCACTATGTGAGAAGAAGGCCATATTTCCATTGGTATACTTGCTTCCTTGATCCAAAAGAGTTTCATTCTCTACCAACCTCAGTTTATTGTAAACATCATCAAAGGTAGAACTTTTGTGAGTATTATTAGCAATTATAGACCTTGCTTCAATCTTCCATACATCACCAAGACTTTTAAGAAAAGTGGTGATGATATCAACATCACCAAGCACTGTTCCCATAAAGCAGCTTGCTTGTAATGTCAAGAATTCTGCTTCTCACTCCACTTAGCTTTTCATTGGGTTGAGCTTTAAAAACAGCATACTCATGCAAGAGTTGCTTCTTTTTCTCTTGTACAGTATTAGCATTACCACCATAAGCAACTTCAAGGGCTGCCCAAAGATCTTTTGCAGATTCATAGCTTCTATATTTGTGCCGATTGGCTTGTCCCAAAGAGAGTTTGAGAATGCTTAGGGTTTTCATGTCATTCCTTCTCTTTGCTATGTCCTCAGCTGAGACAGCTCTACCATCTTTAGGTTCTTCTTTTCGATCCTCTTAAGTAGAGCCTTGAACACTTGATCCTGTCAAGATGGCAGCTGCAATCTTTTGAGCTTTATTGAATGTGTTTCCATATTCAATAATTTCCCATAGGGTGTAGTCATGGATTTGAAGATACTGTTCAAAGTTAAACTTCCACAGCTCAAAATTGTCTGGATCTAGCATGGGAATCTTGATGTTGGGGGTTGAGGAGGAGGATGAGGTTAACTCTGGAGTAGACATGTTGTTTTTAGGATTTCTTGAAAATTAGGGTTTTTGATGATTTTAGGGTTTTTGTGTTCTTTAGACCAAAGTTTCTCAACAAGCTCTGATACCACTTGTTTATCCCAAACTTAGATCGATTTAGCTTGTGTAAACGAGATTAAATCAAGTTAAACACGTAGAGAAACTTTGTTGTGTATAAAACCATTTAAGTATTATGCGGAATTCATACTCAAACAAGAACACACAAACAATGTAAACCAAACTTTCACTTTGATTGATAAATCAAACTTGCGTACAATGAAAGTGTGAAAACGTATGTCAAACTTAAACCTAAAGGCCTCCTTTTATAGATTAAGGAGCCTTGTACAAGAGTCTACAAATCAGCTATTTTAGGTAAAGATAAACATAAGAAATACATTGTCGATCATATCTTTACTAGAAACATAATACGTGTAGACTAAGTCTTCTATCAGTGCTTGACTTCTTCTTATCAACGCTTGACTTATTCCTGTCAACGCTTGTCCTGTCAACGCTTGATTTCTTCTTAACAACGTCCAGATTGCTCTTGTCAGCGTTCAAGTGTATTGGCTACATTTTATTCCCAACAATGTCTTACTTTTACCATACTTTGTTATAGATACCGTTAAACCATGGATATGGATCCTTACTCATTCCATATAGTTTAACCATTTAGATTCTCGTTATTGAATTCAATTCAGATATACCAAATGTAACCAAGATTCATCTTGCATTACCATTTGGGTTCGGCCAAATAATTATCTGATTAATTCTAGAGAGGCGCCATGATATCATTCTGCACATACTAAGTGGAGTAACAAATCCTTTATTGACTACAAGTGTTGTGTATGCTGCTTCACATCACTCCAAAAAATAGCTTTTATGACTCCCTTATTCAGGACAACGTTTTACATATAATTACGAAAGTAATATCTACACATGCATTACTTTTTTGCATCTCAAGTCTAAGGATGACTTAACAGACCATTTTCAACATCTTACTCATGATAAGGATCCAAAAGTAAATGTTTGAAGTTGGGGAATCCAGTATGTATCCCTTATGAATACATATGAGTTTGGCTTAGAACAATTCTCATTCTCACAAAATATATCCAACACTCACATTTGCCTTATGTAAATAATATTCCCATATTGCTAACCGACAATAGATATTTTGAATGATTAAATCATTCATGGATTAAACATGCAAATATAGAATAACAAATTTTATATGAATGAAATAACAAATACATCGTATCTTTATTTATCAGAAAATAAACCTGTCTTACAATTCCAAATTATCCAAATACTAATTAACATACAGATTTACATGAGACTACTAGCTGGTATCATACCAATACCCCGAGTCAATTTAAAATGCTTAGGGAATGCTAATGCCTTCATAAATAGACCAGTTTAATTGTCATCTATATGAACTTTTGCGTATCTTGACATCACCCATCTCACTGGTCTCTCGAAGATAGTGAACTTTTATGCGGAAATATCTAGCACCCTTGGTGACTCCGCTTTCATTAGCTATAGTAATGGCTCTAGTATTTTCACAATACATATCAATGGGATCTTTAATTGTGGGCATAATACCAAGCCCAGAAATGAATTTAAAACAATCCAAACAGCCTCTTTAGTTGTATCAAAAGCAGCTATGTACTCAGCTTCTGTAGATGAAGTTGCAAAAATACTTTGCTTTGTGCTCTTCCAGTCAACAACACCTCCATTTAGAACGAAAACATATCCAGTCTGAGATTTTAGGTCATCAGCATCTGTCAGATATCCAGCATCAGTGTAGCAAGAAACCCTGAGCTCTCGTTTTTTTATCACCACTATAAACTAGAAATCTATCCTTAGTATTCCGTAAATAGTTAAGAATAATTTTTACAGCCGTCCAATGAAGTTCACAGTGCTCTGTTGAAATCGGCTTGTTATGTTCTTAGCGAACGCAACATCAGGACGAGTACATCTCACAGCATACATAATTGATCCTACAGCTGAGGCATAAGGAACATTCTACATGCGCTGCTTTTCAGCTGGTGAAATAGCACATTGCGACTTACTCAACTTAGGGCTTTCATGCTTTGGGATAGTTCCACGCTTGGAATTCTCCATATGAAATCTTTTCAAGATTTTCTCAATGTATGAACTTTGACATAAACCAATTAACCGTCTAGATCTATCTCGGTAGATCTTGATTCCAAGAATATATGCAACTTCTCCTAAATCTTTCATAGCAAACATTTTCCAAGGTAGGATTTTAACCCTTTCAACATTGGAATATTGTTCCCCATCAGCAATATGTCATCAATATATAGAATTAGGAAAGTAACATTACTCCCACTGGCTTTGTGATATACACGTGGCTTGTGACAATCTAACATTTTCAGGTAGTGAATTATTTTCTCGTATAATATTTTGAAACTTATTTTTGTGTTGGTTGATGAACTCACAATTTACGGATTTAAATTTGGGCTTACGTGCATAATTTAGCGTCCTTTACGATTAAACCGGAAACCTTAGGATTACGTATTTACGTTTTTGAACTCCGTTTTTGATGAGACAATTTTTATTGGATTCGTTTTGTGTCGTTGATTCATAATTTATAAAAATGTTTTTCGTGAAACGACCCGAGGGAACGCAAATCGAGGAAACTAGAATCGAGGAATACCCGGAAATTAGTGAGGTGGGACAAAATACATTATCCCACCCCACTACACATGGGACGGCTCACACATAACACCACATCAAAGATGTGGCATCATGTTAGCTTGTAACTTACAAGTGTAAGTTAAGCTTACACTTTAAGCTACTTTCTAGCTAAAACCATCAACCTAAACACATACCACCATTCATTCATGCAAAATCAACCAAAAATCCTCTCAACCACATCACCATTGCCGTCCACTTTAAAGAACAAACACCCCTTCTTGATCTTTTGTAGCCACAAAATACTTGTTATCTAGCTATATCTTGGAGTTACCATGAAGCCTTGATTACTTGGTGGCCATTTTAACAACAAAGGAGGTGATTTGCTTGTGTCCTGGGGTTGATTTCTCAACTTATATTGTTGGTGTTTGATGATCTTGGAGTTACATTTGGTGTTCATCAAGTTCTTGTCTTCCAAAAACAAGATATACTCTTGGTTGGTAAAGAAGATCATCCTCTCCATTTTCTCTTGTTATTTTTGTAAAGATCAAATGTATTTTATTTCTTGTTGTATATGTATATGATGAATATATGATGATAAAAATGTTGTGTGGGGATCAAGTGTTGATAAATATGCTTAAAAAGATTAATAAATATAAGAAATAAGGCTAAAATCATGATTAATTAGTTGGCTGTATAAAAACAGTATGTAACCAAAGCTTGAACTGATAAACTTGCATGGTAGAATCCATTTACAGTAAGTACAAGATGTCATACACATGTGAGAGTTGGCCATGCAATGGAATCATTAAAATGAGTGAGATATGATCAAAACAAGATGAGTGTGCTAATCTGAATAAGCTGTTTTGTAGGGACTGTTAAGGATAGATAAACTTAAAATGAGAAGTAGCTATATCTAAGTTAATTGTAGCAGATAATATGAAGATCACGCCATCCAAAAATGAGCTTCTAATTCATTGTAGAACTCTAGATATGATAAAAATGGTGAAGATGAAAATAAAAATCAGATTTTGAAGAATTAATGTTTATTACTATTATATAAGCACTCAAAATTATATTGTATAAAATGTAAAATTTAAAACCTACTAACTATGAATTTTATTTATATAAATATGTATAAGGTTAAATAAATGGAAAATTTATAAAAATGGTAGTGGAATAATATTTATAAGTTATAAAAACTATAAACTTGATTTTTACGACTTTTTCGGCTATTACCGTAAAATTAACGTTTTTCGCCAATTAAAACTTAGACGATCAAACCCGTTTAATGTAAAGTTTTTAAAAGTCATATACTGATATATGAGTATCTAATACAAGTAAAAACCGATAAAACCCGAACTATAGGACATACGGACATTAACGAGCTAAATAAGCATATTGGACTAATAATTGGACTAAATAAGTTAAACACTTATAAAAAGTACTTATTGGGCTTAACCCATTTGGGCCTAACATATAAAGTGTGAATACTGATAATATAAGTATAAAATGGATTAAAACAAGTTAAAGAACTTATGATAAGCTTATTGGACTTAAAATATGTAAATAGATAAAACTAGTAAACTAGTAAAAAGTTACCAATACGTAAACACTAAAATGAGTAAACAAGGATATATAAACCCACTTGAAAATCATCATATGTACAAAATCATCATATGTATATTGTTATTTTGATAAAAGTCATTGGACAAGAGTCTAAGACCGATTATTATTTATATAGGTTTCCGTGACCGAAGCACGCCCGTAGCCGATAATCCGCCTTTCATTATCAACGTGAGTTCATAGCCTTGCACTCTTTTAAATGTTTTATAAAATGATTTGTAAACCCGCGAGTGAGATAACATGCTAGTTTTTGATAAAAATAGAACACAAGTAGTCCCGATGGTATGCTTAATGATATGGACCCGAATGATGCTATGACGCTATAAACGAGACAAAAAGGATTATTAGTAGTTAGGTTATGTCACTTAAAGTCCCATTAGCATGAATTGTGAACTACCGGGATTTGGTAGACGCTTATGCATTTGATAGTACTATTTGGGGACGATCACCCCAGTTCGCGCCTTGACGGTTGATCCCCGTCGTACCACATTGATTGGTAAGCGAATTTATGTATGAGAAGATTCCATAGCGTGATTTTTGTGACGACACGCTAACTTAGATGGGAAAATTGTTTGTCAGGTTCGCGGCCCGTTGTTTTCATAGTAAGGTAACAATGTCATGCGGCTAATAATAATCCTATATAATCTATAATTTAATCCAATAACGAC
Organism: Glebionis coronaria; assembly: GCA_025667525.1. Lineage (NCBI taxonomy): Eukaryota > Viridiplantae > Streptophyta > Magnoliopsida > Asterales > Asteraceae > Glebionis > Glebionis coronaria. The sequence continues at coordinate 640,184,577 of CM046874.1, forward strand.
GCTAATAACGATGAATATATTACCTATAATGGTAATATTGAGGCTACCGTCTCATGGACGGTTTAAGATGTATGCTTGATTTATATATTGCCTGACTAGCAATACGAGGACTTACTTTGGATATTATACTTGTGTTCTGATTTTAACGATTGTTTTATATAACGGTTTTTATTAAACTCTATGAATTCACTCGACATTCGCAGATATGATTTTTGCATGTTTTTATCTCAGGTGCTTGAAGGTAATCCGGATAAAGATCGACTCTGATGGCCCACATAATATTAAAAATGTTCATTCGATCTATGTTTTGTAAACTTAATGACCTGTATAATTTGGGACCTGTTGTACGCTTTAAAAATTTTTAATCGAATGAATGTATGTTGAACCTTGTACAACCATTTTTATGTGTTGTCTATGATTGGAGTTATTGTGCTATCCCGTAACACTCTGAAAGACCCTTCCGCTGTACCGATACGAAAGTTGAGAGTGTTACAATTTGGTACCAGAGCTCTCGTTATAGAGAACAAAAGATTTTAAAAACCAAGGTTTTGAACAAAACTTTTCAAAATATTTTGACAATGAACATTTAAGAAAATATTTGAAAAATCTTTTGACTATAACGGTGCCAGAGATCTCTGACGTTACCAACAAGCCCTATTGAGAAGATATATATTTTGATATATATAATTTAATTTATATATATGTATATATCGTGGTTTCAGTATGTGATTGTTTAAATAGTATGTTATCCTAATATGAGATATATATATATATATATAAATGCGGATTGTCATGGCTGACCCTAATATTCCTGTAGAGAACCATGCTATTCCCGAACCTAATGTAGATGATGATCCTTATTTAGACTTAGTAGATTATGATATGGATGATGAGGAAGAACCATTTGAGGATCCCGAGCCCGAGGTAGGAATAGGAGATCAGATTGCCCCTCAGGTTGATATGGTAGAAAATGAGATTGATAATGTTGTTATTGAGAATGATGAGGAGATTGGGTTAGATAATTTAGATGATGAGATTGACGACGAGGATGTCGAGGAGGATGTAGGTATAGACGATGAGGTTGATGACGATGAGGAAGCCGAGCTTATTTACCCTTATGATGTTCCAGAGGGCGAGCCTTTACCCCCACCAGTTTATTTGTCTGATTCTGAGGTTGAGCTACCTAGGGATGAAATGTCTGAATCGTCTGAATCTTATTCTGAATTAGAGGAGGATGAGGATGACAATGCACATGGTGGTACTGATGGTATTGCTACTCGTAGACGTGTGATAGGAGAGTCGTCTAGTACTCGAGAGGCTACTCATATTGATGGTCTTGCACCATGGGCCTTGAGACGTGATCTAGATGCTTCCCGTGTTAAGAGTAGTATGATAGAGATTGGATTAGGTGTTGTTCAGACTCATGTTGCTTATTTGGAGTCGAAGACTTGTTGGTGAGAAAGAGCGGGAATTGCTTAGTTTGGATATGACTGATGTAGAGCGTGGTTTGAATGAGGATTTTAGGAGGTTATCGGTGTTAGAAAGTGGTGAGTTTGCTGCTATGAAGAAAAAGGTGAATTCTATGGAGATTCACTTGAATGTAGCTCGTGCGATGCGTGAGAAAGCTGAGAAGGAGTTGAATATATCCGTGGGTTGGAATAGTAGATTTTATGCTGACATGGTTGAAAGAGGAGTGATCCGTAAGCGCCCAGCTGAAGATGTGTCTAGTGATCGTCCGACGAAGATACAGAAGATGATGGATGATGGACCATCTGGCGGTTCTCAGTAGACCAGTCTGTGTTTAGTAGTGACCTTTGTATCTTTTGTACTTTTGTAGCTTTGACTGAACCGACTTGTTAATAGTAGACTTGGCACGAATTTTGATTATATATAGTTCTAGAACTTTGATATGGAATGTAACTAAGACAATGCTTTTGTTTCAAATCGAATGAAATATGTATCTTGTCTTGAATTCCATATTGTGCCTTATTTGTATCTTGATTATGAATTCAATCCATATTATATGAATCCCTTGTTGGGTGAATGCTTAATACTTTGAAATTGTGAAATTATAGAACTATGCCGCTCAAGAAGGTTGTGACTGAGGTTGATGTACGTAGGATTATTAGGAGCAAGTTACCGCATCTATGACTGAATTTATAGCAAATGCTAGAAATGAAGCTGGCGGTAGTGGAGCTGGCGGTGGTGGAGCTGGCGGTAGTGGAGCTGGCGGTAGTGGAGCTGGCGGTAGTGGAGCTGGCGGTAGTGGAATTGGCGGTACTAATGTGAATGTGAATGCTAATAATGTGAATGCTAATGCTGGTGGAAATGTAGGAGGACTTGGAACTAATGCACCTGAAGTTGGTGGTTGTACTTATGTGACGTTCATGAAGTGTGAACCTCTACCTTTTAATGGAACTGAAGGTGCTGTAGGATTAAGCCAGTGGATTGAGAAGATTGAGTTGGTGTTTCGGATTAGTAAGTGTAAGGAGGAAGATAAGGTGACTTTTGCTATGGCTACTCTTAAAGGTCGTGTGTTGACTTGGTGGAACGGGAGAATTGCTTTCATGGGTATTGATTCTACTAATGCTACTCCTTGGGCTGAAATTAAGAAGTGGATGACTTTGGAGTTTTGTCCTCGTAGTGTGATCATTAGGTTAGAACAAGAGTTGATTCATCTGAGAATGAAAGGTGTGGACATTGATAGTTACACAAACCGATTCCATGAATTGGCCTTGCTATGTCCTCGATTGGTGGAACCCGAAGAGATCCGAATTGAACAATATATTAAAGGGTTGACCAAGAATATCCGGGGGGACGTGACATCATCTAAACCACTGACCATTGATGATGCTGTTCGAATGGCTTACCAACTCATTGGACAGATAATTCAGGATAGGGAAGATGAAGCCCGTGTTGGTGAGAAAAGAAAGGGGGACGGTGATCGTATAGATAGAGGTGATAATAGGAAGAAATTCAATCGCCGTCAGAACCAGAGAAAGGGGAATGCAAATGCTCTTACCAACAACACACCGCGCAACGATGATAAATGTCCTAAGTGTGGCAACAAGAGGCATGATGGCGACTGTTGGAAGTGCCGAAATTGCGGAAAGCTTGGACACAAGGTTGAAATGTGTAGGAAGGGAACCATTTGCTTCAACTGTAATGAAGAAGGTCATAGGAAATCGGAATGCCCCAAGTTGAAAGCGATTGTACCTGGAAGAAACCCCCGGGGTGGTGTCTATCAACTTGGAACAATTTAGGTAAAGAAAGAAGATCCGAATGTCGTTACCGGTACGTTTTTACTCAATTATCATTATGCTGTTGCTTTATTTGATTCGGGTGCTGATAGGAGCTTTGTATCCACTAAATTTAGTGCCCTTATTGACATTGAACCTGTTGAGATAAATACCAGTTACGAGGTGGAATTGGCTGATGGTAAATTAGTGAAAACTAATAAGCTATTAGAAGGATGCTCTCTAAATCTCTTGAACTATTCCTTTTCGATTGATTTGATGTTGATAGAATTAGGTAGTTTTGATATTATTATTGGTATGGATTGGTTGTCGTTGAATAATGCTACTATTTTATGTGGGGAGAAGAAAGTTAAGAGTCCTCTTAGGAATAGGACGTTAGTAATTGATGGTAATCGAGGTGAATCCCGTTTGAAAATCGTTTCATGTATTAAAGTCCAAAAGTACATCAGGAACGGTTGTGAGTTATTCTTAGCTCAAGTGACCGAGAATGAGTCTAGGGAGAAACGATTGGAAGATGTACCTATTATTTGTGAATTTCCTGAGGTATTTCCTAAAGATTTACCCGGACTTCCACCGATAAGGCAAGTAGAGTTTCGAATCGATTTAATTCCTGGTGCTGCACCGGTGGCACATGCGCCTTACCGATTAGCCCCTTCTGAATTAAAGGAGTTATCTAAGCAACTTAAGGAGTTGTTTGATAAAGGTTTTATTCGATCGTGCTCGTCGCCTTGGGGAGCTCCAGTCTTGTTCGTTAAGAAGAAGGATGGATCTTTCCGTATGTGCATTGATTATAGGGAACTGAATAAGTTGACAATTAAAAATCGATATCCTTTACCTAGGATTGATGATTTGTTTGATCAACTACAAGGATCTAGTGTGTATTCTAAGATAGATTTGCGGTCAGGATATCACCAACTTCGCGTCCGTGAAGAAGATATTCCTATATCTGCATTTAGAACTCGTTATGGACACTATGAATTTCAAGTAATACCATTTGGGTTATCTAACGCACCTGCGGTTTTCATGGATTTAATGAATCGAGTGTGCAAGCCCTACTTGGATAAATTTGTGATTGTGTTTATTGACGATATTCTAATCTATTCTAAGAATGAAGATGAACATAGAGAACATTTAAGGATTGTTTTGAATTTGTTGAAGGATGAAAAGTTGTATGCTAAGTTTTCGAAATGTGATTTCTGGTTAGATTCTGTGCAATTTCTTGGTCATGTGATTAACAAAGATGGAATTCATGTTGATCCTGCAAAGGTTGAAGCCATTAAGAATTGGTCTGCACCGACAACGCCAACGGAGGTGCGACAGTTCTTAGGATTGGCTGGCTATTATAGGCGATTCATTAAAGAATTTTCTTTGATAGCTAAACCCTTGACTAAGCTTACCCAGAAGAATAAACCTTTCGTTTGGGGAAGTGATGAAGATGGAGCATTTCAGACATTGAAGCAAAAATTATGTAGTGCGCCAATCTTATCATTACCCGACGGGAGTGAAGATTTTGTAGTGTATTGTGATGCATCTCTTAGAGGCTATGGAGCTGTTTTGATGCAGCGAGAGAAAGTGATAGCTTATGCTTCTAGGCAATTAAGGAAGAATGAGGAGAATTATACTACTCATGATCTTGAGTTAGGAGCTGTAGTCTTTGCTCTTAAGTTGTGGAGACATTATCTGTATGGCACCAAGTGTACGGTATTCACCGATCACAAAAGCCTACAGTATATTCTCGATCAGAAGGAATTGAACATGAGACAACGAAGATGGATAGAGTTGTTAAGTGATTATGATTGTGATATAAAATATCACCCAGGAAAAGCCAATATTGTTGCCGATGCGTTAAGCAGGAAAGATAGAGAGCCTATCAGGGTACGTTCTCTAGTCTTGACCGTGCACAATAATTTGCCTGAGCAAATTAGAAATGCGCAAATAGAAGCTTGTAAGAAGGAAAATTTTGTTAATGAAGGGTTCCGAGGAGAAGGAGATCCTTTAGAGGTTAGAACTGATGGAGTGAAATGCTTAAGAGGTCGTATGTGGATACCTAAGTTTGGAGGCTTAAGAGACTTGATTATGTTAGAATCCCATAAATCTAAGTATTCCATTCATCTGGGATCTGATAAGATGTACCATGATTTGAAGAAGTTGTATTGGTGGCCCAATATGAAAGCTGATATTGCTATGTATGTTCTTCAATGTTTGACTTGTGCTAGAGTTAAAGATGAACATCAAAAGCCATCAGGACTACTTCAACAACCAAAGAATCCTGAATGGAAGTGGGAGCGAATTACGATGGACTTTATCACCAAGCTTCCTAGAACATCATCTGGAAACAACTCGATTTGGGTTATTGTCGACAGATTGACCAAATCAACACACTTCATTCCGGTTAAAGAGTAGTTCTCACTGGAGAAGCTGGCTCGTATATACCTTGAGAATGTTGTATGCAAGCATGGAGTGCCTGTATCGATCATTTCAGATCGAGATCCTAGATTCGCATCGAATTTTTGGAAATCTCTCCAAAGGTCTTTGGGAACGAATCTCGACATGAGCACTGCTTATCACCCCCAGACTGATGGGCAGAGTGAAAGGACGATACAAACACTAGAAGATATGTTGAGAGCTTGTGTGTTAGATTTTGGTAAGAATTGGGATAAACATTTGCCGTTAGCAGAGTTTTCGTATAACAATAGTTACCATTCTAGTATTAAGGCTGCACCGTTTGAAGCTTTGTATGGTAGGAAGTGTAGATCTCCTGTATGTTGGAGTGAAGTTGGGGATACCCAACTCACGGGACCGGAATTGATCCGGGAGACTACGGAGATGATAGTTCAGATTAAGAATAGGTTGTTGACTGCCCGTAGTAGACAGAATAGTTACGTGGATGTGCGGCGGAAGCCAATGGAGTTTAAAGTGGGTGACCAAGTAATGTTGAAAGTGTCGCCATGGAAAGGCGTTATAAGATTTGGAAAGCGAGGAAAATTGAATCCCCGTTATATTGGACCCTTTAAGATTTTATCTAGAGTAGGTCCGGTGGCTTACAAACTAGAGTTACCCCCAGAAATTCATGGTGTTCACAACACATTCCATGTATCTAATCTGAAGAAATGTCTAGCAGTGAGTGATGAGAAAATTTCGTTAGATAAGGTTCGAATAGATGGGAAGTTGCATTTTATCGAAGAGCCCGTAGAGGTTATGGATCGTGAGGTAAAGCAACTGAAACAAAGTCGGATACCTATTGTCAAGATCCGATGGAATTCAAAGCATGGACCGGAATATACTTGGGAACGAGAGGATGAAATGTGGAAGAAATATCCGCATCTCTTCGATTTCAATAAGAAACGAACATCCAAATGAAATGGATCACGAGGACGTTGATCCCTTTTAGGAGGAAAAGCTGTGACAATCTAACATTTTCAGGTAGTGAATTATTTTCTTGTATAATATTTTGAAACTTATTTTTGTGTTGGTTGATGAACTCACAATTTACGGATTTAAATTTGGGCTTACGTGCATAATTTAGCGTCCTTTACGATTAAACCGGAAACCTTAGGATTACGTATTTACGTTTTTGAACTCCGTTTTTGATGAGACAATTTTTATTGGATTCGTTTTGTGTCGTGGATCCATAATTTATAAAAACTTTTTTCGTGAAACAGCCCGAGGGCACGCAAATCGAGGAAACTAGAATCGAGGAATACCCGTAAATTAGTGAGGTGGGACAAAATACATTATCCCACCCCACTACACATGGGACGGCTCACACATGACACCACATCAAAGATGTGGCATCATGTTAGCTTGTTACTTACAAGTGTAAGTTAAGCTTACACTTTAAGCTACTTTCTAGCTAAAACCATCAACCTAAACACACACCACCATTCATTCATGCAAAATCAACCAAAAATCCTCTCAACCACATCACCACTGCCGTCCACTTTAAAGAACAAACACCCCTTCTTGATCTTTTCTAGCCACAAAATACTTGTTATCTAGCTATATCTTGGAGTTACCTTGAAGCCTTGATTACTTGGTGGCCATTTTAACAACAAAGGAGGTGATTTGCTTGTGTCCTAGGGTTGATTTCTCAACTTATATTCTTGGTGTTTGATGATCTTGGAGTTACATTTGGTGTTCATCAAGTTCTTGTCTTCCAAAAACAAGATATACTCTTGGTTGGTAAAGAAGATCATCCTCTCCATTTTCTCTTGTTATTTTTGTAAAGATCAAATGTATTTTATTTCTTCTTGTATATGTATATGATGAATATATGATGATAAAAATGTTGTGTGGGGATCAAGTGTTGATAAATATGCTTAAAAAGATTAATAAATATAAGAAATAAGGCTAAAATCATGATTAATTAGTTGGCTGTATAAAAACAGTATGTAACCAAAGCTTGAACTGATAAAATTGCATGGTAGAATCCATTTACAGTAAGTACAAGATGTCATACACATGTGAGAGTTGGCCATGCAATGGAATCATTAAAATGAGTGAGATATGATCAAAACAAGATGAGTGTGCTAATCTGAATAAGCTGTTTTGTAGGGACTGTTAAGGATAGATAAACTTAAAATGAGAAGTAGCTATATCTAAGTTAATTGTAGCAGATAATATGAAGATCACGCCATCCAAAAATGAGCTTCTAATTCATTGTATAACTCTAGATATGATAAAAATGGTGAAGATGAAAATAAAAATCAGATTTTGAAGAATTAATGTTTATTACTATTATATAAGCACTCAAAATTATATTGTATAAAATGTAAAATTTAAAACCTACTAACTATGAATTTTATTTATATAAATATTTATAAGGTTAAATAAATGGAAAATTTATAAAAATGATAGTGGAATAATATTTATAAGTTATAAAAACTATAAACTTGATTTTTACGACTTTTTCGGCTATTACCGTAAAATTAACGTTTTTCGCCAATTAAAACTTAGACGATCAAACCCGTTTAATGTAAAGTTTTTAAAAGTCATATACTGATATATGAGTATCTAATACAAGTAAAAACCGATAAAACCCGAACTATAGGACATACGGACATTAACGAGCTAAATAAGCATATTGGACTAATAATTGGACTAAATAAGTTAAACACTTATAAAAAGTACTTATTGGGCTTAACCCATTTGGGCCTAACATATAAAGTGTGAATACTGATAATATAAGTATAAAATGGATTAAAACAAGTTAAAGAACTTATGATAAGCTTATTGGACTTAAAATATGTAAATAGATAAAACTAGTAAACTAGTAAAAAGTTACCAATACGTAAACACTAAAATGAGTAAACAAGGATATATAAACCCACTTGAAAATCATCATATGTACAAAATCATCATATGTATATTGTTATTTTGATAAAAGTCATTGGACAAGAGTCTAAGACCGATTATTATTTATATAGGTTTCCGTGACCGAAGCACGCCCGTAGCCGATAATCCGCCTTTCATTATCAACGTGAGTTCATAGCCTTGCACTCTTTTAAATGTTTTATAAAATGATTTGTAAACCCGCGAGTGAGATAACATGCTTGTTTTTGATAAAAATAGAACACAAGTAGTCCCGATGGTATGCTTAATGATATGGACCCGAATGATGCTATGACGCTATAAACGAGACAAAAAGGATTATTAGTAGTTAGGTTATGTCACTTAAAGTCCCATTAGCATGAATTGTGAACTACCGGGATTTGGTAGACGCTTATGCATTTGATAGTACTATTTGGGGACGATCACCCCAGTTCGCGCCTTGACGGTTGATCCCCGTCGTACCACATTGATTGGTAAGCGAATTTATGTATGAGAAGATTCCATAGCGTGATTTTTGTGACGACACGCTAACTTAGATGGGCAAATTGTTTGTCAGGTTCGCGGCCCGTTGTTTTCATAGTAAGGTAACAATGTCATGCGGCTAATAATAATCCTATATAATCTATAATGTAATCCAATAACGACGCTAATAACGATGAATATATTACCTATAATGGTAATATTGAGGCTACCGTCTCATGGACGGTTTAAGATGTATGCTTGATTTATATATTGCCTGACTAGCAATACGAGGACTTACTTTGGATATTATACTTGTGTTCTGATTTTAACGATTGTTTTATATAACGGTTTTTATTAAACTCTATGAATTCACTCGACATTCGCAGATATGATTTTTGCATGTTTTTATCTCAGGTGCTTGAAGGTAATCCGGATAAAGATCGACTCTGATGGCCCACATAATATTAAAAATGTTCATTCGATCTATGTTTTGTAAACTTAATGACCTGTATAATTTGGGACCTGTTGTACGCTTTAAAAATTTTTAATCGAATGAATGTATGTTGAACCTTGTACAACCATTTTTATGTGTTGTCTATGATTGGAGTTATTGTGCTATCCCGTAACACTCTGAAAGACCCTTCCGCTGTACCGATACGAAAGTTGAGAGTGTTACAATTTGGTACCAGAGCTCTCGTTATAGAGAACAAAAGATTTTAAAAACCAAGGTTTTGAACAAAACTTTTCAAAATATTTTGACAATGAACATTTAAGAAAATATTTGAAAAATCTTTTGACTATAACGGTGCCAGAGATCTCTGACGTTACCAACAAGCCCTATTGAGAAGATATATATTTTGATATATATAATTTAATTTATATATATGTATATATCGTGGTTTCAGTATGTGATTGTTTAAATAGTATGTTATCCTAATATGAGATATATATATATATATATAAATGCGGATTGTCATGGCTGACCCTAATATTCCTGTAGAGAACCATGCTATTCCCGAACCTAATGTAGATGATGATCCTTATTTAGACTTAGTAGATTATGATATGGATGATGAGGAAGAACCATTTGAGGATCCCGAGCCCGAGGTAGGAATAGGAGATCAGATTGCCCCTCAGGTTGATATGGTAGAAAATGAGATTGATAATGTTGTTATTGAGAATGATGAGGAGATTGGGTTAGATAATTTAGATGATGAGATTGACGACGAGGATGTCGAGGAGGATGTAGGTATAGACGATGAGGTTGATGACGATAAGGAAGCCGAGCTTATTTACCCTTATGATGTTCCAGAGGGCGAGCCTTTACCCCCACCAGTTTATTTGTCTGATTCTGAGGTTGAGCTACCTAGGGATGAAATGTCTGAATCGTCTGAATCTTATTCTGAATTAGAGGAGGATGAGGATGACAATGCACATGGTGGTACTGATGGTATTGCTACTCGTAGACGTGTGATAGGAGAGTCGTCTAGTACTCGAGAGGCTACTCATATTGATGGTCTTGCACCATGGGCCTTGAGACGTGATCTAGATGCTTCCCGTGTTAAGAGTAGTATGATAGAGATTGGATTAGGTGTTGTTCAGACTCATGTTGCTTATTTGGAGTCGAAGACTTGTTGGTGAGAAAGAGCGGGAATTGCTTAGTTTGGATATGACTGATGTAGAGCGTAGTTTGAATGAGGATTTTAGGAGGTTATCGGTGTTAGAAAGTGGTGAGTTTGCTGCTATGAAGAAAAAGGTGAATTCTATGGAGATTCACTTGAATGTAGCTCGTGCGATGCGTGAGAAAGCTGAGAAGGAGTTGAATATATCCGTGGGTTGGAATAGTAGATTTTATGCTGACATGGTTGAAAGAGGAGTGATCCGTAAGCGCCCAGCTGAAGATGTGTCTAGTGATCGTCCGACGAAGATACAGAAGATGATGGATGATGGACCATCTGGCGGTTCTCAGTAGACCAGTCTGTGTTTAGTAGTGACCTTTGTATCTTTTGTACTTTTGTAGCTTTGACTGAACCGACTTGTTAATAGTAGACTTGGCACGAATTTTGATTATATATAGTTCTAGAACTTTGATATGGAATGTAACTAAGACAATGCTTTTGTTTCAAATCGAATGAAATATGTATCTTGTCTTGAATTCCATATTGTGCCTTATTTGTATCTTGATTATGAATTCAATCCATATTATATGAATCCCTTGTTGGGTGAATGCTTAATACTTTGAAATTGTGAAATTATAGAACTATGCCGCTCAAGAAGGTTGTGACTGAGGTTGATGTACGTAGGATTATTAGGAGCAAGTTACCGCATCTATGACTGAATTTATAGCAAATGCTAGAAATGAAGCTGGCGGTAGTGGAGCTGGCGGTGGTGGAGCTGGCGGTAGTGGAGCTGGCGGTAGTGGAGCTGGCGGTAGTGGAGCTGGCGGTAGTGGAATTGGCGGTACTAATGTGAATGTGAATGCTAATAATGTGAATGCTAATGCTGGTGGAAATGTAGGAGGACTTGGAACTAATGCACCTGAAGTTGGTGGTTGTACTTATGTGACGTTCATGAAGTGTGAACCTCTACCTTTTAATGGAACTGAAGGTGCTGTAGGATTAAGCCAGTGGATTGAGAAGATTGAGTCGGTGTTTCGGATTAGTAAGTGTAAGGAGGAAGATAAGGTGACTTTTGCTATGGCTACTCTTAAAGGTCGTGTGTTGACTTGGTGGAACGGGAGAATTGCTTTCATGGGTATTGATTCTACTAATGCTACTCCTTGGGCTGAAATTAAGAAGTGGATGACTTTGGAGTTTTGTCCTCGTAGTGTGATCATTAGGTTAGAACAAGAGTTGATTCATCTGAGAATGAAAGGTGTGGACATTGATAGTTACACAAACCGATTCCATGAATTGGCCTTGCTATGTCCTCGATTGGTGGAACCCGAAGAGATCCGAATTGAACAATATATTAAAGGGTTGACCAAGAATATCCGGGGGGACGTGACATCATCTAAACCACTGACCATTGATGATGCTGTTCGAATGGCTTACCAACTCATTGGACAGATAATTCAGGATAGGGAAGATGAAGCCCGTGTTGGTGAGAAAAGAAAGGGGGACGGTGATCGTATAGATAGAGGTGATAATAGGAAGAAATTCAATCGCCGTCAGAACCAGAGAAAGGGGAATGCAAATGCTCTTACCAACAACACACCGCGCAACGATGATAAATGTCCTAAGTGTGGCAACAAGAGGCATGATGGCGACTGCTGGAAGTGCCGAAATTGCGGAAAGCTTGGACACAAGGTTGAAATGTGTAGGAAGGGAACCATTTGCTTCAACTGTAATGAAGAAGGTCATAGGAAATCGGAATGCCCCAAGTTGAAAGCGATTGTACCTGGAAGAAACCCCCGGGGTGGTGTCTATCAACTTGGAACAATTTAGGTGAAGAAAGAAGATCCGAATGTCGTTACCGGTACGTTTTTACTCAATTATCATTATGCTGTTGCTTTATTTGATTCGGGTGCTGATAGGAGCTTTGTATCTACTAAATTTAGTGCCCTTATTGACATTGAACCTGTTGAGATAAATACCAGTTACGAGGTGGAATTGGCTGATGGTAAATTAGTGAAAACTAATAAGCTATTAGAAGGATGCTCTCTAAATCTCTTGAACTATTCCTTTTCGATTGATTTGATGTTGATAGAATTAGGTAGTTTTGATATTATTATTGGTATGGATTGGTTGTCGTTGAATAATGCTACTATTTTATGTGGGGAGAAGAAAGTTAAGAGTCCTCTTAGGAATAGGACGTTAGTAATTGATGGTAATCGAGGTGAATCCCGTTTGAAAATCGTTTCATGTATTAAAGTCCAAAAGTACATCAGGAACGGTTGTGAGTTATTCTTAGCTCAAGTGACCGAGAATGAGTCTAGGGAGAAACGATTGGAAGATGTACCTATTATTTGTGAATTTCCTGAGGTATTTCCTAAAGATTTACCCGGACTTCCACCGATAAGGCAAGTAGAGTTTCGAATCGATTTAATTCCTGGTGCTGCACCGGTGGCACATGCGCCTTACCGATTAGCCCCTTCTGAATTAAAGGAGTTATCTAAGCAACTTAAGGAGTTGTTTGATAAAGGTTTTATTCGATCGAGCTCGTCGCCTTGGGGAGCTCCAGTCTTGTTCGTTAAGAAGAAGGATGGATCTTTCCGTATGTGCATTGATTATAGGGAACTGAATAAGTTGACAATTAAAAATCGATATCCTTTACCTAGGATTGATGATTTGTTTGATCAACTACAAGGATCTAGTGTGTATTCTAAGATAGATTTGCGGTCAGGATATCACCAACTTCGCGTCCGTGAAGAAGATATTCCTATATCTTCATTTAGAACTCGTTATGGACACTATGAATTTCAAGTAATACCATTTGGGTTAACTAACGCACCTGCGGTTTTCATGGATTTAATGAATCGAGTGTGCAAGCCCTACTTGGATAAATTTGTGATTGTGTTTATTGACGATATTCTAATCTATTCTAAGAATGAAGATGAACATAGAGAACATTTAAGGATTGTTTTGAATTTGTTGAAGGATGAAAAGTTGTATGCTAAGTTTTCGAAATGTGATTTCTGGTTAGATTCTGTGCAATTTCTTGGTCATGTGATTAACAAAGATGGAATTCATGTTGATCCTGCAAAGGTTGAAGCCATTAAGAATTGGTCTGCACCGACAACGCCAACGGAGGTGCGACAGTTCTTAGGATTGGCTGGCTATTATAGGCGATTCATTAAAGAATTTTCTTTGATAGCTAAACCCTTGACTAAGCTTACCCAGAAGAATAAACCTTTCGTTTGGGGAAGTGATGAAGATGGAGCATTTCAGACATTGAAGCAAAAATTATGTAGTGCGCCAATCTTATCATTACCCGACGGGAGTGAAGATTTTGTAGTGTATTGTGATGCATCTCTTAGAGGCTATGGAGCTGTTTTGATGCAGCGAGAGAAAGTGATAGCTTATGCTTCTAGGCAATTAAGGAAGAATGAGGAGAATTATACTACTCATGATCTTGAGTTAGGAGCTGTAGTCTTTGCTCTTAAGTTGTGGAGACATTATCTGTATGGCACCAAGTGTACGGTATTCACCGATCACAAAAGCCTACAGTATATTCTCGATCAGAAGGAATTGAACATGAGACAACGAAGATGGATAGAGTTGTTAAGTGATTATGATTGTGATATAAAATATCACCCAGGAAAAGCCAATGTTGTTGCCGATGCGTTAAGCAGGAAAGATAGAGAGCCTATCAGGGTACGTTCTCTAGTCTTGACCGTGCACAATAATTTGCCTGAGCAAATTAGAAATGCGCAAATAGAAGCTTGTAAGAAGGAAAATTTTGTTAATGAAGGGTTCCGAGGAGAAAGAGATCCTTTAGAGGTTAGAACTGATGGAGTGAAATGCTTAAGAGGTCGTATGTGGATACCTACGTTTGGAGGCTTAAGAGACTTGATTATGTTAGAATCCCATAAATCTAAGTATTCCATTCATCTGGGATCTGATAAGATGTACCATGATTTGAAGAAGTTGTATTGGTGGCCCAATATGAAAGCTGATATTGCTATGTATGTTCTTCAATGTTTGACTTGTGCTAGAGTTAAAGCTGAACATCAAAAGCCATCAGGACTACTTCAACAACCAAAGAATCCTGAATGGAAGTGGGAGCGAATTACGATGGACTTTATAACCAAGCTTCCTAGAACATCATCTGGAAACAACTCGATTTAGGTTATTGTCGACAGACTGACCAAATCAACACACTTCATTCCGGTTAAAGAGTAGTTCTCACTGGAGAAGCTGGCTCGTATATACCTTGAGAATGTTGTATGCAAGCATGGAGTGCCTGTATCGATCATTTCAGATCGAGATCCTAGATTCGCATCGAATTTTTGGAAATCTCTCCAAAGGTCTTTGGGAACGAATCTCGACATGAGCACTGCTTATCACCCCCAGACTGATGGGCAGAGTGAAAGGACGATACAAACACTAGAAGATATGTTGAGAGCTTGTGTGTTAGATTTTGGTAAGAATTGGGATAAACATTTGCCGTTAGCAGAGTTTTCGTATAACAATAGTTACCATTCTAGTATTAAGGCTGCACCGTTTGAAGCTTTGTATGGTAGGAAGTGTAGATCTCCTGTATGTTGGAGTGAAGTTGGGGATACCCAACTCACGGGACCGGAATTGATCCGGGAGACTACGGAGATGATAGTTCAGATTAAGAATAGGTTGTTGACTGCCCGTAGTAGACAGAAAAGTTACGTGGATGTGCGGCGGAAGCCAATGGAGTTTAAAGTGGGTGACCAAGTAATGTTGAAAGTGTCGCCATGGAAAGGCGTTATAAGATTTGGAAAGCGAGGAAAATTGAATCCCCGTTATATTGGACCCTTTAAGATTTTATCTAGAGTAGGTCCGGTGGCTTACAAACTAGAGTTACCCCCAGAAATTCATGGTGTTCACAACACATTCCATGTATCTAATCTGAAGAAATGTCTAGCAGTGAGTGATGAGAAAATTTCGTTAGATAAGGTTCGAATAGATGGGAAGTTGCATTTTATCGAAGAGCCCGTAGAGGTTATGGATCGTGAGGTAAAGCAACTGAAACAAAGTCGGATACCTATTGTCAAGATCCGATGGAATTCAAAGCATGGACCGGAATATACTTGGGAACGAGAGGATGAAATGTGGAAGAAATATCCGCATCTCTTCGATTTCAATAAGAAACGAACATCCAAATGAAATGGATCACGAGGACGTTGATCCCTTTTAGGAGGAAAAGCTGTGACAATCTAACATTTTCAGGTAGTGAATTATTTTCTTGTATAATATTTTGAAACTTATTTTTGTGTTGGTTGATGAACTCACAATTTACCGATTTAAATTTGGGCTTACGTGCATAATTTAGCGTCCTTTACGATTAAACCGGAAACCTTAGGATTACGTATTTACGTTTTTGAACTCCGTTTTTGATGAGACAATTTTTATTGGATTCGTTTTGTGTCGTTGATTCATAATTTATAAAAACTTTTTTCGTGAAACAGCCCGAGGGCACGCAAATCGAGGAAACTAGAATCGAGGAATACCCGTAAATTAGTGAGGTGGGACAAAATACATTATCCCACCCCACTACACATGGGACGGCTCACACATGACACCACATCAAAGATGTGGCATCATGTTAGCTTGTTACTTACAAGTGTAAGTTAAGCTTACACTTTAAGCTACTTTCTAGCTAAAACCATCAACCTAAACACACACCACCATTCATTCATGCAAAATCAACCAAAAATCCTCTCAACCACATCACCACTGCCGTCCACTTTAAAGAACAAACACCCCTTCTTGATCTTTTCTAGCCACAAAATACTTGTTATCTAGCTATATCTTGGAGTTACCTTGAAGCCTTGATTACTTGGTGGCCATTTTAACAACAAAGGAGGTGATTTGCTTGTGTCCTAGGGCTGATTTCTCAACTTATATTGTTGGTGTTTGATGATCTTGGAGTTACATTTGGTGTTCATCAAGTTCTTGTCTTCCAAAAACAAGATATACTCTTGCTTGGTAAAGAAGATCATCCTCTCTATTTTCTCTTGTTATTTTTGTAAAGATCAAATGTATTTTCTTTCTTGTTGTATATATATATGATGAATATATGATGATAAAAATGTTGTGTGGGGATCAAGTGTTGATAAATATGCTTAAAAAGATTAATAACTATAAGAAACAAGGCTAAAATCATGATTAATTAGTTGGCTGTATAAAAACAGTATGTAACCAAAGCTTGAACTGATAAACTTGCATGGTAGAATCCATTTACAGTAAGTACAAGATGTCATACACATGTGAGAGTTGGCCATGCAATGTAATCATTAAAATGAGTGAGATATGATCAAAACAAGATGAGTGTGCTAATCTGAATAAGCTGTTTTGTAGGGACTGTTAAGGATAGATAAACTTAAAATTAGCAGTAGCTATAACTAAGTTAATTGTAGAAAAAAATATGAAGATCATGCCATCCAAAAATGATCTTCTAATTCATTGTATAACTCTAGATATGATAAAAATGGTGAAGATGAAAATAAAAATCAGATTTTGAAGAATTAATGTTTATTACTATTATATAAGCACTCAAAATTATATTGTATAAAATGTAAAATTTAAAACCCACTAACTATGAATTTTATTTATATAAATATGTATAAGGTTAAATAAATGGACAATTTATAAAAATGGTAATGGAATAATATTTATAAGTTATAAAAACTATAAACATGATTTTTACGACTTTTTCGGCTATTACCGTAAAATTAACGTTTTTCGCCAATTAAAACTTAGACGATCTAACCCGTCTAATGTAAAGTTTTTAAAAGTCATATACTGATATATAAGTATCTAATACAAGTAAAAACCGATAAAACCCGAACTATAGGACATACGGACATTAACGAGCTAAATAAGCATATTGGACTAATAATTGGACTAAATAAGTTAAACAGTTATAAAAAGTACTTAGTGGGCTTAACCCATTTTGGCCCAACATATAAAGTGTGAATACTGACAATATAACTATAAAATGGATTAAAACAAGTTAAAGAACTTATGATAAGCTTATTGGACTTAAAATATGTAAATAGATAAAACTAGTAAACTAGTAAAAAGTTACCAATACGTAAACACTAAAATGAGTAAACAATGATATATAAACCCACTTGAAAATCATCATATGTACAAAATCATCATATGTATATTGTTATTTTGATAAAAGTCATTAGACAAGAGTCCAAGACCGATTATTATTTATATAGGTTTCCGTGACCGAAGCACGCCCGTAGCCGATAATCCGCCTTTCATTATCAACGTGAGTTCATAGCCTCGCACTCTTTTAAATGTTTTATAAAATGATTTGTAAACCTGCGAGGGAGATAACATGCTAGTTTTGATAAAAATAGAACACAAGTAGTCCCGATGGTATGCTTAATGATATGGACCCAAATGATGCTATGACGCTATAAACGAGACAAAAAGGATTATTAGTAGTTAGGTTATGTCACTTAAAGTCCCATTAGCATGAATTGTGAACTACTGAGATTTGGTAGACGCTTATGCATTTGATAGTACTATTTGGGGACGATCACCCCAGTTCGCGCCTTGACGGTTGATCCTCGTCGTACCACATTGATTGGTAAGCGAATTTATGTATGAGAAGATTCCATAGCGTGATTTTTGTGACGACACGCTAACTTAGATGGGCAAATTGTTTGTCGGGTTCGCGGCCCGTTGTTTTCATAGTAAGGTAACAATGTCATGCGGCTAATAATAATCCTATATAATCTATAATGTAATCCAATAATGACGCTAATAACGATGAATATATTACCTATAATGGTAATATTGAGGCTACGGTCTCATGGACGGTTTAAGATGTATGCTTGATTTATATATTTCCTGACTAGCAATACGAGGACTTACTTCCGATATTATACTTGTGTTCTGATTTTAACGATTGTTTTATATAACGGTTTTTATTAAACTCTATGAATTCACTCGGCATTCACTGATATGATTTTTGCATGTTTTTATCTCAGGTGCTTGAAGGTAATCCGGATGAAGATCGACTCTGATGGCCCACATAATATTAAAAATGTTCATTCGATCTATGTTTTGTAAACTTAATGACCTGTATAATTTGGGACCTGTTGTACGCTTTAAAACTTTTTAATCGAATGAATGTATGATGAACCTTGTACAACCATTTTTATGTGTTGTCTATGATTGGAGTTATTGTGCTATCCCGTAACACTCTGAAAGACCCTTCCGCTGTACCGATACGAAAATTGAGAGTGTTACATGGCTCATCTTGATTCTGAGTGAAACAGATTTTCTTAATCTCGTCATCAAAACGCTTATTTGACTGCCTAGATGTTTGCTTAAGTATATAAATGGAACACTTGAGCTTTCATACTCGGTTAGGATATTTAGGATTGACAAAACCCTCAGGTTGCACCATATAGACTTCTTCAGAAAGATGTCAATTGAGGAAGGCGGGTTTGACATCCATTTGCCAAATCTCATAGTCATAGAATGCGGCTATGGCTATAAGAATCCTTATAGCTCTAATGTCTGCTACAGGAGAAAAGGTCTCTTCATAATCAACCCTGTAGGTTTGAGTGAAGCCCTTTGCTACAAGACGAGCTTTAAAGGTGTGTACTTTGCCATCCATGTCAGTCTTTTTCTTGAATAGCCACTTGCTACCAACGGTTCAACCGTTAGGAGGAAGATCAACTAACACCCATACATCATTATCTTTCATGGATTGCATCTCTACATTCATTGCATTAAGCCATTTTTCGAATTCAGGATCCAATAATGCAGCTTTATAGTTAGCGGGTTCTCCAAGATCCCCTAACTCATGCTCCTCAGCATCGACGTATAAACACATTCGATCTGAGGCACGACGTGTCCTAGAGGACTTACGAATGGGATTGATATCACTTTGAGGTTCTTCAATTTCTTGATCATCCTCATCATGATCTAAGCCAGTGTCATCAGAAGGATTTGTATCTTCATCTTGAATGATTTCAATATCTTCTATACTCCCACTTGCTTCTTGATCTAAGAGATTTCTCTCAAAGAACTCAGCATTCCGAGAAACAATAACTTTGTTCTCTGGTGGGTAGTAGAAGGAATATCCCAACATTTCCTTTGGGTATCCTACAAAGATACACTTAATAGATATGGGTTCTAGTTTGTTAGGTTTGGTCATCATATCACGTTTAACCAAAGCTTCACAACCCCAGACTCTTAAGTAAGACAACTTAGGGGCTTGCCGATACCATACTTCATACTGTGTCTTTTCAACCTTATTATTTGAAACCATGTTGAGTATGCGTGTAACAAACTCAAGGGCATAATCCCAAAAGGACTTTAGAAGAGTAGTTTGACTTGGATCGAACCATGTCTAGCAGTGTTCGTTCCTCCTCTCAGACACCCCATTGTGTTGAGATGTGTAGGGAGGAGTTCGATGGGCAATAATACCATGCTCCTTAAGATGATCCAAAAACTATTGACTCATATTTTCACCTCCACGATCAGATCGTAGTGATTTTATGGTCTTACCGAGTTTGTTTTCTACTTCCTTTTGAAACACTTTAAATGTCTCAAACACTTCATGTTTATGCTTTAACAGGTAAACATAACCATACCGACTAAAGTCGTCAGTAAAAGTGACAAAGTAGTTAGCTCCTTGCCTTGATATGATTCTAAATGAGCCACAAACATCAGTATGTATTAGTCTAAGTAGATCTTTAGCCCTTTCCACTTGATGTGAATAAGGTTTTCTTGCCATCTTCTCAAACATACAAGAGACACACTTTTTAAATGACTTAATGTCATTTGAGGTGAGAAGTCCATCATGTTGCAACTTCTCCATACGTTTCTTGCTTATGTGTCCAAGACGACAATGCCACAAGTGAGTAGAGTCCAAATTTAATTTGGCTCTTTTATTGCTAACAGCAAACATAGAACTATCATGGTTTTAGAACAAGACATATCAATTTCATAAATGTCATCCCCTCGGGGAGTAGAAGTAAAATAAACAACATTATTCCTAGAAACTGAAATTACATTATTCAAATCAAAACAGTTTACAAAACCATCTTTAAACAAACCAGAAACTGAAATAATCCCTCTAGTGATAGAGGGAGCATAATGATAATTTTTCAAAATAATAACTAATCCACTAGGGAGACATAAATGATAATTTCCAATAGCTTCGACTCCTGCACATTGACCATTTCCCAGGTAAAAATTCAAAGCTCCTGGATTCAGCTTTTTACTTTCCCTTAGACCCTGAGTATTATCACAAATGTGAGTACCACAACCAGTGTCATATACCCACTAATTACTCTAAAGGGAATATATTTCTATAGTGAAAATACCTGAAGTGTTGGCTTCTTGAGACAACCTCTTCTTTTTCTGCAACTCGGCTAAGTGCTCGGGACAGTTCCGTTTCCAATGACCTATCTGACCACATTTGTGACAGGGGTCATCCTTAGCAGGATTATCCTTTTTGGGTGGTGGAGGATTTCTGATCTTGGGAGCATAAGATAGTTTGTGCTCGGGAGCATAAGCCAGCTTATTCTTTCCATTACCATAATTCCCCTTCGCATCCTTAGGCGGTTTTCTACCTTGGTTTTTCTGGACCCTGCCTGTACGCACATTATGAAGTGCAGGTGAAACAAACTTCTTGGGAAGTGTCTCATGTTGTTTAAGTATGGCATGCAAATCATTCACCGAATTATAGTCTTCCCCATGCCATGCATGTGGAAATTTTGAACAAAACTGTCATACTCCTTGGAAAGG
The DNA here is from genome assembly GCA_025667525.1 of Glebionis coronaria. Classification (NCBI taxonomy): domain Eukaryota; kingdom Viridiplantae; phylum Streptophyta; class Magnoliopsida; order Asterales; family Asteraceae; genus Glebionis; species Glebionis coronaria. The sequence goes on from CM046874.1 coordinate 640,206,049, forward strand.
CTTATCAAGATCAGGCTTATTTCATAGCTGACAGTCACAGGGTGACAAAGATGCTCCAAGTTCTCAATGTAGCTCTTCATCTTAAGAACATATGAGCCTACATTTTGACCTTCCTCAAGCTTTCACGCGTGAAATTCACACGCAGTTTGAAGATGTAAAACCCCTATGCTTTTACCATGAATAGTACCCATTAGATCGTACGTACTAGATTAAAACCTTCCATTTATAGCATGTTTACGTTCACGAAATGGAATTTTACGTATTACGTACGTGTTAGAACACGATAAGTATTTATTACGTACGAACACACAATAATTATTTAAACAATAATTAATCACGAACATGCGATCATGAAATCATGAACGTAATTTAATCACGAGCTAATACTAATTACGTATTTATATATATTTATTTCAAACACGAAGAAATATATTGAGTCACGATCGAAAACTAATTAAATTACGTAAACTACGTAAAACGTGATCACGAACATTAAACGATAATTATTATCACGTATATTTAAAGTACACGATAAGTAATTATGTACTTAATATTACTATTAAAATGCATAAGAATAAATACGAAAAGCACGACAGTTTAAATACACGAACACGTGTACGTTTTATTATCATTTAATACAAACGAATAGGGAGAAAGTAGAAGGGCCATTCTTGACAAGAAGGAAAGACATAGGACTTGGGCTCAAGGCCCAAGTGTGGGTTTTAGCCGTGTATAATAAAAAAAACGGGGAGGGGCTTTGTTTTCTTTTGGTCGACACAAACATAACACAAATCAGGAAACCCTAAATCAAATATAATCAGTCGCCTCTTTTTCTCCTTGTGCCTCTTCTGCCGTGAGTTTGCAACACCAAGAACAAGAACAAAAACCGAAGATTGATCCAAGGAATCAAGTTGAGTTCGTGTTTGTTCAATCCTAACCCTAAAACAACAAGTAAGTAAAAACCCATATTCGTTTTTTTTCCTTTCTTTTAATCCGAATATGGGGTATTAAAAACATGTTTAAACAATGATTTATAGCAGGGTTTCGTTTTAAGGGGGGTTGTGGTTGACCTAGCACATAAACCGAGACTCACAAGAGTCTCGATGATGAGTTAAATGCACCAGCCGCAACCCTAATTAGGGTTTTGGGCTTGGTTGTGCTACCAGTGGGAACCCGCATGGGTGTTTTGGTCTAGCAGTGGAAACCGAGAGCTTATGCTCTCGGTGGAAACTCAAAACTGGCAGGGGAAAAATCACCACTGTCGGTGGGATCTTGGAAGGGAAAGGGGTGTTTGGCAAACCGTTTTAGAACAGGGTAAAGGGGTGTTTGGTAGTCAGATTAATAAAAACAATTAGAGGGCTGTTTGGTTCGGCTTATTTAAAATACATGACACGAGTTTCACGTTTATATTAATAAAACACGGGTTCAGTTTTCAACGGATTTTTAATAAAATAATACATGAGTACGTGCTATTATTTTTACAAATTAATTTGCTTTACATGTTTATTTATTTTACAAGGTAAATTAAATTAGTACAATACGACTGGTAATTTCAAGATTGTGTATTTACAAGTTAATTAAATTAATTTAACATGCTAGATAATTAATTTAATTAAAACATGGACTTAGGTTTATTATTATTAATCAATAATACATGATTCTAACCTAAGTAATTATTTATTTAAATTAGACTAAGTAATTAATTAATTATTAAAACCATGAGTTATAATTAATTAATTCTCATGACTTAGGTTATATATTAATAGTTAATAATACATGTTTTAACCTAAGTATTTATACCCTTATTTAATTAAAATCATACTACATTTAATTAAATACTTTAACATATAGTTTATTTAATTCACATGAATAATTAATAAACTATACCTTATAATCTCATGACTTAGAATATTAATTAGAAAACACTTTAGATTATATTATTAGCTTAATAACCCAGCTTAATCTATTTATGGAAACTTTCTATTTTTAGAAACTTATCTATTTTAAGCAGTAATTCTATTTTTGGAAACTTTCTATTTTTGGTAACTTTCTATTTTTGGAAACTTTCTATTTTAGGAAACCTGCTATTTTTAGAAAGTTACTTATTATTACACAGCGAGTATAATAATACAAGAAATACTTAAACAGAATATACATAATACACGATAAATACAATATAACGTTAAAATCAGAAAAACATGACATGAACTTATTAAAATAAGCTAAGACATAACATTAAACCAGTTACATACTCAGTGATCAGATACTTATACACGTATGTATTTATGTAGCGTTAGTGATACCGAAGTAGGACTCTCTTCCGTTCGTCTTCTTCGTTCACTGGACATAAGGTACGGATTCCCGTCCTTTTAGTATGGACATTCTTTCCTTATTAGGATTCCCCGTATGCAGCCAACTGTTTTCCCGTAGTATAAGTTACGTGTTTGATTGCTTATGTTTAATTAAGATTACCTATAGCCATATACATGCATGACCAGTTTCACCTAGTTATGGAGGTACCATAACCATAACATTAGAGGCACTGATGTTATGACTTCACCACGGCGGAGTGATTGCTCGTGGTGTCCCTTCAGCTTTTGGCCATTTATTTATATTTATCATGTGGGGCGTATGGGTGCATCCTAGTTACATGTTTTTATTCAGGATTTCATGGTGAATGTGGTGTGTGCCTTGCATCCTTCACAAGGAGCTGATCCCTCCTACCCAAAAACCAGTATATTAAATTAGAGGCAACCCCTCTAATTTGCATGATGAGGTCACCCCTCCAAGTATTCATGCACGGTGGATTTTCACGAACTATATTGGCTAATGGTAAAATATGTTAAACAAGTTTTCATAAGATAAACATAAGGCTTTTCAAACTATAAAACCAGTTTCATGAACATGTTCTAGGTTTTCTAGGACTTATACATTTCCGCTGCTATTAAGTCTTTATTATGTTTAGTCATTCATATTATGTCTATATCCGTGCACTGAGCGTTTTGCTCAGCCGTTACTTTCCTTTCCATGTCCCAAAACGGCAGGTACTCAAGGACTGACTGGAGCATTTGGAGGACACGCATAGGATGGGAGATACCTTAGATTCCTTCTCCTCTTGCCTTCATATTTATGCTTATCTGGTCTTCCTTTTTGTTCATTTACTTTATTATGATTTGGGCTTATGTTTGGGAACCGATGTTTGATTCCGGTTTTCCTTGTGGTCATGAAATGTTTAGGCATGCATCCTTGTATGCTTTGATGACACGCCATAATTACACGTGACATTCCATTTATCAAAATGGGGTGTTAGAATTATGGTATCAGAGCCAAGGCTTCGACCTGTAGGCTCTAAAACTCGACCTGTGACTAGTGGGTAGTCACCAGGAGCTTCCTAAGGCAACGTTTTTCATTCTACGTATTGACGTTTTCAGCGCATTGTTGTTTTAACCATGATGTTTTCAGCACCTTGAGGTTTTAACCTTGATGTTTTCATCGATATTGTTTTACTAATATGGATGGACAACCGCCATTCATATTTAGTTATGTGTCATTGTTTCATGCATAATGTTCCTCGTGAACTGTGGCTATGTGGACTGAACCCCAGTAGTTCATAATTAGTCACGTAAAATTTTTTCTGATAAGTTTTGACAGATGGGTTTCATTTATTTATGTTTCATGTATCATTATTGCAGGGATTATGACTAAGTAATGGTTGGTACAGGATTGACCCTATTTAGTCGCATGTGCTTTTATCGAAACTTTTAACTTTGGGACCGACCTATAGGCGTCCCCTCGCCATGTCTTTTGTTTTGGGACCGACCCATAGGCGTCCCCTCGCACATATAAAGGTTTTTATAAACTACATTACGCATTCATGCACTGTTTTTCATGCATAAAATTTTTCTCATGATTTAAATTGGCATAAATTTTTTTCATGTCCCCTCATAAGTTACTATGTTTTTATGTCAAGTATGTTTTCATACTGTCATGGTTAACTTCAGTTTCATGCTGATTATGTTATACACTTCTTCATGATAGATGGTTTCATGTTTCTTCATGATAATTCCGTCTTCATGTTGATTATGTCTTACGCCTCTTTTGTTATTTACACCGTCCTGCAAGTGACATTGTTAGATTTCATTGAATCCTGCTTTCATGATAGTCATGGTTGGTTTTCATTGATCATGCTGTCAGGCAAATCATCGTTGAATTTTGTGTAACCACACTTTAACGTTTCCGTTACAACCCGAATGATGTCTATGCTAATACTGCCAGGTTATCATGATGGTTTTCCTAACCGTTTAACCGATATACTTTCCTTAAATCCTGACACATGATCGACCCCATACCGATCATTTCATGTGCATTCCACGTGTACTCCACGTACCATATTTCATGTGTATTACATGTACCTTAATCCATGTATATTCCACTTGCAATACTTCACGAGTAATTGCTAGTCGATTCTGAATCACCTCAGGCGTATTTTCTATTGCTAATATTCTACAAGATTGCTGATGCCGCTCATAACTTGGAGATGTTACTAAAGGTTGATGCTGCTGACGTTCGGAGACGCTACGAGATGCGGATGCTGTTCACAACCTGGAGATCCTACTAGACGAAGACAAAGGCGTCAGAGCAAAGCAATTGGACTAGGAGATGCTTCACCATCTGTGACAATCCGTCAATTTATGGTTGATATTTTATTCTCAATATTTATTTGAAAACATTATTTTAATGTTACAATATGAACTCACTTATTTTTGGGAAGTAATTTGGATTTACGTCTTGAAGTAGCGTCGACTACGTCTAAACCGGAGAATTCAACGTTACGTGCTTACGTTTACATACACCGTCTTTGGTGACAGTCCGACATTTCAGAAAATAAATTTATCCGTGAATATTATTTTGGAGTTTTAAATGTATGTTGGTTCATAAACTCACAAATTTACGAGAAAAGATTAGGACTTACGATTTTATATTAACGTCCTTTACGACTAAACCGAAAACCTTAGGATTACGTATTTACGTTTTCGAACTCCGTTTTGATGAGACAATTTTTATTAGATTCGTTTTGTGCCGTTGATTCGTAATTTATAAAAACGTTTTTCGTAAAACGACCCGAGGGCACGCAAATCGAGGAAACTAGAATCGAGGGATACCCGTAAATTAGTGGGATGAGACAAGATAAATCTTGCCCCACCCCACTCAATATGGACGGCAAGAACTAAGCCACAAACCCATTATGTGTCAAGTAACTAGCTTCCATACTACACTTGTTACTTAGCTTACAAAGTAAGCCAAGCTTACATCAAAACCACTAGCAAATACCACTACTCCCATTTCCATACATGCAAACAACACACACTTTCTCTCTTGTTCTCCCTATGTGCCATCCACTATTCCACATCAAACACCACTTTTGATCAAAGTTTACCATGAAATCTTATGTTATTCTTGCACATGTTGAAGCCCTTTTGAAATCTATTGATTGGTGGTGCTTATAACATCAAAGGAGGAGTTTCCATGGAGTACTAAGGCTGATTTTCCACAAGGTGTCCATGAAGAATGATGGTCTTGAAGATGGTCTTGGCTATGCACAAGTTTCTCCATCAAAATCCATGTTTTCATCATAACCTACATCAACTTGGTGGTATAAAGATTGTCCTCCTCATCCTCTTGTTATTTTTGGTTATGTAATCATGTATTTTATTTCCTATTGTATACTTATATGATGATTATATGATGATAAAAATATTGTGTGGGGATTTGATGTTGATAAACATGCTTAAAAAGATGGACAAACTACAAGTAAAATGGGTAAATCGTGTTTAAATGGTAGGCTGTATAAAAACAGTAACTAACCACATGTTAGACAGATAAAATGATGAAGTAGAATCAACTTACAGTAAGCTATGGGTCTTGTACATATGTGAGAGTTGGCCATGCAATAGAATCATTGTAATGAGTGAGATATGATCAAAACAAGTTTCAAGTACAAATCTGAGTTCACTGTTTTGGACGATTTTTAGAAAATACTTAGATGATGATTCAACAGTAGCTATAAGAGAGTTAAATAGAGCAAATATCATGTAGTTTATGTGATAAAAATTTGAGCTTCTATCTCTATATAGAAATCTAGATATGGCAGTTTTGGTGAAGATGAAAATAAAAATCAGATTTTGAGAATTAATGTTTATTATTATTATATAAGCACTCAAAATTATATTGTATAAAATGTAAAATAAAAACCCACTAACTTATTGATTTTATTTATATAAATATGTAAAAGGTTAAATAAGTGTATAAATTATAAAAATGGTAGTGAAATAATACTTATAAGTTATAAAACTATAAACTCGATTTTTACGACTTTTTTGGCTATTACCGTAAAATTAACGTTTTTTGTTAAATAAAACTTAGATGGTTGGACCCATCTAATGTAAACTTTATAAAACTCATATACTGATATATAAACATATATAACAAGTAAAAACTGATAAAACCCGAACTATAGGACATACGGACATTAACGAGCTAAGTAAACATATTGGACTAATAATTGGACTAAATAAGTTAAACTCTTATAAAAAGAACTTGTTGGGCTTAACCCATTTGGGCCCAACTTGTAAAGTTTAAATACTGATAATATAAGTATAAAATGGATTAAAACAAGTTAAATAACTTATAATAAGCTTATTGGACTTAAAACGTGTAAATAGGTAAAACTAGTAAACTAGTGTAAAAGTTACCGACATATAACACTAAAATGAGTAAACGAGAATATGTAAACCCACTTGATCATCATATATATATATATATATATATATATATATATATATATATATATATAATCATCATATGTATACATAATTGTTATTTTTATAAAGTCATTGGACAAGAGTCTAAGACGAGTGTTATTTGTCTAGGTTTCCATGATTGAAGCACGTACCGTACGTCCGAATTGCCGATAACCCGCCTTCCCACATCAACGTGAGTTCATAGCCTCACACTCTTTTAAATGTTTTATAAAATGTTTTATAAAACCGCGAGGGAGATAACATGTTAGTTTTTATAAAATTAGGACACCATTTGTCCCGATTGTTTGTTTATTGATTTGGACCCGAATGATTGAATGACCCGATTGTATGACCTGATAAATGATTAAAGGACCTGATAGATGAAATAAAAATGGATTATTAAAGTTAGGTTATGTCACTAAAAGTCCCATTAGCATGAATTGTGAACTACCGGGATTTGGTAGACGCTTATGCATATAATAGTACTATTTGGGGACGATCACCCCAGTTCGCGCCTTGACGGTTGATCCCCGTCGTGCCACATTGATTGGTAAGTGAATTTATGTATGAGAAAATTTCCATAGCGTGACCTTTGTGACGACACGCTACTTTAGATGGGAAAATTGAGTATCGGGTTAGCTACCCGTTGTTGGTTTAGTAAGGTAACAATGTCATGCGGCTTATAATAATCCAAATTAACGAAATACTACTAGACGCTCCGAATTACGACGTATTGCCTAACTAGCAATACGGGGTCATACTATTGATATTATGTTCGTGTTTTGGTTTTATATAACCATATTCATATAACGGTTTTTATTTAATCTATACAACGTTGCAAAACGTATTGTATGATGTTTTTACGACATTGGCTCGTATAATGATTTTTAAGGCAAATGCCTATATTACGATTTTGATGAAGATTTGTATAAAATGACTTTGGCTATTTTATGGCCTATTAAAACGATTTGTACAAAATGATTTTCAGTAATAATTTTATACTGATATTATATTGATGGATTTTATTAAACTCTATGAATTCACTCGGCGTTATCGCTGACCTTTTCTTTTAACATGTTTTGTCTCAGGTACTTGAAGGTGATTCTCGGGAAGACAACAAGAATTCATGGCCCGCACCTAAATACTTATTTCCATTCAAATGTTTTGTAAAACCTATATTAAATACAATGACTTGGGACCTATGTAACTTTGATATTTACGAATGGAAATGCTTTATTAATAAACGACACGATTTTTATGCGTTGTCTATGATGTGAGTAATGTGCTATCCCGTAACACCAACTAGTCTTCCGCTGTATTGAGTTGTATAAATTTGGGGATGTTACACCATCAGACAATTTCCATCAATCATTGTCCCTAATTCTTAGTTACATGTCACACGTCATTCGGTTGTCATTTCAGCCATATGAGTGCAAACCGGTACCAGCCGGCCACTCAGCTGAATAGTTACATGAATCACGGTCATGAGAATGACCGTCATGGAACTGACAGACAGGACGATAGTAACCAATACTATGACAGAAACTATCCTAGAAATCGCAACCGAGGCTCCGGCCGCGGGCGTGATCAGACATACAAAGGATCAGTAGTCCAACCGATCCGCCAAGTCTGGCATAATAACCTAATATTGTAATTCTATTGTTTTACGTCTCGAGACACATGTCAAGACATCAGTCAAGACACATGTCTCACGTATACTTCTGAAGACACACGTCAAGACACCATTCAAGACATATGTCATGCTTATAGTTCAAAGACACGAGTCAAGACACATGACTCACGTCCAACTATGGAACATTTCTAAGAAACTCAGGGTACCCTCCAAGGGTATATCCATTCTGTTGTGCCATGTATTAATCAGACCATAAGAATTTCAGTACCATTACCGGCGCAGCAGTGGGAACTATCAAGTTTCACGATGACACTTTCATTTCTTGTAACCATAGCTCGTAGATTCATGACCATGAAGGACGCCTTTCGTATTCCCACGTATACCAAGGTTTTCCTTCAGCTTAATGATGAATCCAAGTTGCTAACGCATTTCCTCGGACAGACACGAGATGAATTTTATCCTAATTATGGATTATGAACAACACACCATGCTACGATTCATAATTATGTACAGTAATGTTCAGGCTCCTGAATACATTCAGCTTGATTTTTCCATCAGGAAATCTGTACAAATTATCTATGCTTTCCAAGCACGTGCTTTGTTAGCCATGATTGCTAAGATTTTCTAGCTGTCAGTAACACACGACTACTAAAGTCCTTTTACGCATAACCAATGGATTATTCCAAAATTGTTCCTTACACTCCAGAAGAACCTTCAAGGAGAAGGACGGTAACATAAGATTATGTGTCGACTACCGTCGATTTTAAACAAATCACCATTTACGACCGTTACTCTCCTCCATGTATTGACAAGATCAGATTCATGATCATGCTGCCAATAGTGACGGGTGAAAGAGCAGGACATGTCCATGATTGCTATTCGTGCATGACTCGGTCATGCTAGATTTATGATTTTGAATTAGTCTCATCAATGCTCCAACAGCATTATGGACTTAATAAATTGAGTTTACATGAACTCATAAGCAAATTCATTAGTGTTTTCATTGAGGATCACCTAATTTCCTCTAAGCCTAGAGAAGAACAGGAAGACCATATCTGCATTATATTGCAAATTCTATGACAAGAGAAATTTTACCCTGGAAAATTTTCCAATATCAATTCTGTTTGATTTCAGTGACACGCTGAATCACATGGCTTTCTACGGTTAATCTTACCATGACTCAGCTTATGCGTAAAGGAGAGAACCCTACACTACATTAGGTGTTCTAGAAAATCCTAAGCTAAGAGAAGTTTAGATTCATAGACTCAGAGTTTCGCAAACTCCTATGTATCAAGTTAGATGAAGCAAGATACAGTTACGTTCATATCTTCATACCTGTCATACAAACAGGTTAAGATAGGACACCAACAGACTGGGATATTTTCATCATATGAAATTGTGAATCGAAAAGGGACAAGATCTCCATGGATTTTAGTTACCAGATTTCAGCAAACTCAGAAGAAGCATGATGCTATCTGGATTATTGTCAACAGTTTGATCAAGTATGCAGAATCCTTACATCCGTACGGATTTCAGAACCAACAGATTGATAGGACTTGTTCCAGCCAAGGCTCATCCGATCACTTGGCAATCCCTCAATTATCGGGTCAGACAAATATTCATAATTGTGCTCCTAATTTACTTCACATCCTTGTTCTAATTTCATGACTTGCTTTCGTGCTCGCGTTCATGACACTATTCACGTTCATGATGGCATCTCGGCTTACGATTTTATGTTCTTTTCTCATTCTGGGAAGTTTTGCCAGAACTTGAGAGACCAGACCTAAGTTTAGTATAACTCCCTATCCTCAGATAGACGTTTCTCGTCATATTCTATGTCTCACCTTGTAACGTTTGGCGTTACCACCATTATATTATATGTTCACGATATGTTTCACATGTCATGTTCATTCCACGTTCCTCGTATCATGATCAAGATATGTTACACGTATCATGGATCACGATATGTTTACTCATACTACACTCGCCATATCTCCACGTAGCACGTTCAAAATTTTTCACGTATCACGTTCAAAATTTTTCACGTACTATGTTTCTTTATGTCTCGCGCATCGTCTCTAAGTCAGATTGTCTTGCATCGTAACGTTTCAGTTACCCTTGCACGTTAACTCTTATTTTTTTTCTTTCCTCGATCGAATTTAGGGGATCTACCTTCCGTTGATAACCAAGAATTTCTTCGTATTCCAAGTCAAGGTCAGGAGGACCAAGATTTATCATTAGTGTCAAGTTCTTCTGAAGGAACCGTTCAAAGAGGGAGGCCACTTGGAAAAGGACAAGTTCATCCCGTACTTTTATCTGTTTTTCTCTTATCAATTAGATATGTCCTTTCAGTCGCGTCACATTCCATGTCCTTTCAAGACATGTCACGTTCCACGTCCCTTCTACCATGTCACCTGTACGTTCATTAATCTTACATACCTTCTCAGTTTGATTCGGGTATGTTTCTCTTTCAGTTACGTTATCTATAATTCGGGGACGAATTAATCTTTTTAGGGGGGTAGAGTTGTAAAACCCGCATGCTTTTACCATGAATAGTACCCATTAGATCGTACGTAATAGATTAAAACCTTCCATTTATAGCATGTTTACGTTCACGAAATGGAATTTTACGTATTACGTACGTGTTAGAACACGATAAGTATTTATTACGTACGAACACACAATAATTATTTAAACAATAATTAATCACGAACATGCGATCATGAAATCATGAACGTAATTTAATCACGAGCTAATACTAATTACGTATTTATATATATTTATTTCAAACACGAATAAATATATTGAGTCACGATCGAAAACTAATTAAATTACGTAAACTACGTAAAACGTGATCACGAACATTAAACGATAATTATTATCACGTATATTTAAAGTACACGATAAGTAATTACGTACAATATTACTATTAAAACGCTAAGAATAAATACGAAAAGCACGACATTTTAAATACACGAACACGTGTACGTTTTATTATCATTTAATACAAACGAATAGGGAGAAAGTAGAAGGGTCATTCTTGACAAGAAGGAAAGACATAGGACTTGGGATCAAGGCCCAAGTGTGGGTTTTAGCCGTGTATAATAAAAAAAACGGGGAGGGGCTTTGTTTTATTTTGGTCGACACAAACATAACACAAATCAGGAAACCCTAAATCAAATATAATCAGTCGCCTCTTTTTCTCCTTGTGCCTCTTCTGCCGTGAGTTTGCAACACCAAGAACAAGAACAAAATCCGAAGATTGATCCAAGGAATCAAGTTGAGTTCGTGTTTGTTCAATCCTAACCCTAAAACAACAAGTAAGTAAAAACCCATATTCAATTTTCTTTTTCCTTTCTTTTAATCCGAATATGGGGTATTAAAAACATGTTTAAACAATGATTTATAGCAAGGTTTCGTTTTAAGGGGCGTTATGGTTGACCTAGCACACAAACCGAGACTCACAGGAGTCTCGGTGATGAGTTAAATGCACCAGCCACAACCCTAATTAGGGTTTTGGGCTTGGTTGTGCTACCAGTGGGAACCCGCAGGGGTGTTTTGGTCTAGCAGTGGAAACCGAGAGCTTATGCTCTCGGTGGAAACTCAAAACTGGCAGGTGAAAAATCACCAATGGCGGTGGGATCTTGGCAGGGAAAGGGGTGTTTGGCAAACCGTTTTAGAACAGGGTAAAGGGGTGTTTGGCAGTCAGATTAATAAAAACAATTAGAAGGTTGTTTGGTTCGGCTTATTTAAAATACATGACACGAGTTTCACGTTTAAATTAATAAAACATGGGTTCGGTTTTCAACGCATTTTTAATAAAATAATACATGAGTACGTGCTATTATTTTTACAAATTAATTTGCTTTACATGTTTATTTATTTTACAAGGTAAATTAAATTAATACAATACGACTGGTAATTTCAAGATTGTGTATTTACAAGTTAATTAAATTAATTTAACATGCTAGATAATTAATTTAATTAAAACATGGTCTTAGGTTTATTATTATTTATCAATAATACATGATTCTAACCTAAGTAATTATTTATTTAAATTAGACTAAGTAATTAATTAATTATTAAAATCATGACTTATAATTAATTAATTCTCATGACTTAGGTTATATATTAATAGTTAATAATACATGTTTTAACTTAAGTATTTATACCCTTATTTAATTAAAATCATACTACATTTAATTAAATACTTTAACATATAGTTTATTTAATTCACTTGAATAATTAATAAACTATACCTTATAATCTCATGACTTAGAATATTAATCAGAAAACACTTTAGATTATATTACTAGCTTAATAACCCAGCTTAATCTATTTATGGAAACTTTCTATTTTTAGAAATTTATCTATTTTAAGCAATAATTCTATTTTTGGAAACTTTCTATTTTTGGTAACTTTCTATTTTTGGAAACTTTCTATTTTAGGAAACCTGCTTTTTTTAGAAAGTTACTTATTATTACACAACAAGTATAGTAATACAAGAAATACAAGTAATACTTAAACAGAATATACATAATACACGATAAATACAGTATAACGTTAAAATCAGTAAAACATGACATGAACTTATTAAAATAAGCTAAGACATAACATTAAACCAGTTACGTACTCAGTGATCAGATACTTATACACGTATGTATTTATGTAGCATTAGTGATACGGAAGTAGGACTCTCTTCCGTTCGTCTTCTTCGTTCACTGGACATAAGGTACGGATTCCCGTCCTTTCAGTATGGACATTCTTTCCTTATTAGGATTCCCCGTATGCAGCCAACTGTTTTCCCATAGTATAAGTTACGTGTTTGATTGCTTATGTTTAATTAAGATTACCTATTGCCATATACATGCATGACCAGTTTCACCTAGTTATGGAGGTACCAGAACCATAACATTAGAGGCACTGATGTTATGACTTCACCACGGCGGAGTGATTGCTTGTGGCGTCCCTTTAGCTTTTGGCCATTTATTTATATTTATCATGTGAGGCGTATGGGTGCATCCTAGTTACATTTTTTTATTCAGGATTTCATGGTGAATGTGGTGTGTGCCTTGCATCCTTCACAAGGAGTTGATCCCTCCTACCCAAAAACCAGTATATTAAATTAGAGGCAGCCCCTCTAATTTGCATGATGAGGTCAACCCTCCAAGTATTCATGCACGGTGGATTTTCACGACCTACATTGGCTAATGGTTAAATATGTTAAACAAGTTTTCTTAAGATAAACATAAGGCTTTTCAAACTATAAAACCAGTTTCATGAACATGTTCCAGGTTTTCCAGGACTTATACATTTCCGCTGCTATTAAGTATTTATTATGTTTAGTCATTCATATTATGTCTATATCCGTGCACTGAGCGTTTTGCTCAGCCGTTACTTTCCTTTCCATGTCCCAAAACGGCAGGTACTCAAGGACTGACTGGAGAATTTGGAGGACACGCATAGGATGGGAGCTACCTTAGATTCCTTCTCCTATTGCCTTTATATTTATGCTTGTCTAGTCTTCCTTTTTGTTCATTTACTTTATTATGTTTTGGGCTTATGTTTGGGAACTGATGTTTGATTCTGGTTTTCCCTATGGTCATGAAATGTTTAGGCATTTATCCTTGTATGCTTTAATGACACACCATAATTACGCGTGACATTCCATTTATCAAAATGGGGTGTTACAGAAGAAGTTCCTGTTCTGCTTGCCAGAGAAAACATGGTTTTCAGCTCATGCAACATGTCATATGCTCCGAGATGGGTTAGATTTAGTTGGATCTCTAAGTCCATAGTCATGAGCATAAGGGCATCAATGTCCTTTGACCCAAGCAGCATGAGATGCAAGAGCATCGAGAGGGACTTGGTGACCAGGAGTTGCAACAGGTGCAGCAGGAATTGGATGTTCCAAGTATTGTTCCTTGTCTTCAGCTGATAGGATAATGCGAAACTGGCGGTACCAATCTATGAAATTAGGGCCAGTGAGTTTGTGTTTCTCGAAGAAACTCCTGAGTACCGAATTGTTTCTGACATTGGTAGTCATCTACAATTAAAAAGTTCAAACAATTAGTATTTTTGATAATTACATTCTTAATAGAATTAACTACCCAATTAATTAATAATTAAGACTAAGATCCATCTTGTACTCCCACTCATTACAAAAGGACTGTCCAATATGTAAACAAGTGGGGCAAAAGGTAAGCGACGAGCGTTAATTGCATAACATGCAACTCTTAGACTTTATGAGACCATTAAAGACACTAGTAAAACGGTAGTAATGTCATGAGCATGTTTAGTCTCATCTTATGCCTCGGGTCCAGGGTCTGACCGTGCATACTCGAGTTAAGTTAACCAAGCAAGAACATGCAAATATCACATAGGGTCTGACCGTCGTGAAAAATTTGCCATGAGTTTGACAAGGCCCTTTGGACTGTCCAGAGAAGCCAAATCAAAAGCACATGTTCTTAGTTGGCTGACATACACTTAAATTTCGCATATGCTATAGCACATAAATGTGGTAAAACATGTGTACAAAGAAGCATGTAAACAACTTTGTAGCACGATTTTAAAAACTTTTAGTAATGACACTGTAGTGATCTACGATGTTCACGGTAACTCCAATCAAACTCGCAAGCAAGCGCAGGACCAGACCAGCGCAGGGCAATAGTTGGATATCCTTTAGGTGTGACTGTGTGCACCGGCTTATATCCGCCTTATAATTTGTTCTAGTGGGTGACCCGTACATCCTATGAGTCCATAGCGTCGAGTTTTTATTTTCATGAAAGTGTGTTTCAATAAGGTCCTTTTATTTTATAAAACACTTTTCCACGTAACACATAACTGGTCACAATGAGCATGTATTTAGGCGTGTAAAATATTGACCAATTTTAATGTCATGTTTTTCTATAAGTATTTATCCATATTGCATGTAATTTAGGTTTTTTGAAAAACATGTAACAATAATTCAATTAGGAAAACAAATACAATAAACATAAGACATTAAATAAACACATAAATCCGAGACCCCAAAGAGTCTTCCCCAAACGAAGAACCATAAGACTCTCATTAGGTTTTCATCAAGTACCTAAATCACCCCATGCATCACATTTCGTGATTGTAGTGAGTCTTATAACCGGATAACACATAAAATAATCATGGCAAAACAATTAACTATTAATTTTTTTATTTTATTTTATGTATTCTAGTTACCCATTTAATTTTAATTATATGGTCTAATTAACAATTAATTTTAATAATTACCATCTTGTTATTTTTTATATTTAATGACAACTATACAATTTAATTGTCAAATAAAAATAAAACAAATAACTAAATTAGGTTTCATACATGCGGTTTCGCGTGTTTATTTAAAACGTGTAACCCATAACCACCAAACGAGCATGACTCAAGATGCCACTGTTGGGTTTTAAAATCTAGTTAACCAATTAACTACGAGTACGCAGCGGAATGGATCTAGTTTGAGCAATTATAATTAACACGTAATTAATAATAAACAATAAAGGAACCGCGAAAACTAACCTTCGTCTAAAAGCAATGAAACTAAAACGAGTGATAAAATATACCACCTCTACGGTTGCTCACACAAACACTACTAACGAGTATGTCCCGGTAATGCTAGCTGAAACCCACGTATACCCAAACACCAAGTGTCGTAGCCCAAAACAGATCAAATACCAAAACAGCCTAAACTGTAGTTTGTCCAATATACTTCTCTGTCCAATATCCCAGATCTCACTATTGTCTGATATCGGACAACACTGTGCGATAGAAAACACAGGTTATGTCCGAGAACGATCAGACAGCAACAAAACCTTTCACAAGCTGTTACGATTAACCAGCTCGTAAACCTTCGTTTATAGACTTTGTTTTAGCAACCTTAGGATTGATTCTAAGTTACTAAACCACCTTGGATTGAATATAATGCAAGTGTTTAGTTGTAATATGATTAATCAAATTATATAAACCATAATTAGGGTTTATAGAACCGATTTATGAAGATGGGGAAAAGGACAGAGATTTTCTTGTTTTGCTGTGCAAATTTCGCGTGTTTAGTGTCTAGGGGTGAGAGGTTTATATACCCATCAAACCCTAGCTTTAGATAAAGCCTAAAATCAAACTTAAGCTTTATCCAAACACTCCTAATCACATTATAATACCTCTCTTCCAATTCTTATCAACTCACAATGAATCTAGACACTCACCCCCCCCCCCTTCTAGAACCTTCTAAACCGGCCACAACAGGGTAGGGATCATCAGGGAGTTTGTCTAATTCATTTCTTGTCCAAACGGGTCAAAATGGGTCTTTTTTTAGAAGCGTATACGTAAAAATTGAAACGTATTCTAATATTTAGTTTGTGTGCCCCCAATAGGCTCACACACCCCTAACCACATTAGGCTCATCCAACGAGCATGAACTAACAAGAAATTGAGGTTAGAGTGTTGTGATAATCTAGTTAAGATATCTTGTTTGAATCGTGTGTCTTATTTTTTGAATAAAGTATTTCGTCTCTTTAGTGTAAAGGTATCATGAAATCTTTAATGAGATTACTTAAGAAGAACAGTTAAAATCTATGCACAAGAAAACTAAGGGCATGTTTGGTATGCAATAATCGGAATCAATCAATCACAATGATTATCATTGCGAGTGTTTGGTTGCTAAGTGGGGAATCAAACTATCATTTCAAACCCTTATACTCATAGGAGGGAGACGAATGACTTTGGAAACGGAACACGAACCAATTTAAGCTATACCGGCTTCTTATTGAGCGTAGCGAAATCAAGGGAGAAAGTCAGCGAAGTTTCTATGATGTTCTACCTTTGCGTAGTCTCGGTCCACAGTGACAGTGGAAGGCTCCGCACCTGAGCCTCGTTAGACTCAGCAGAAGTGTAAGGTGTAAATGAAGAGAATAGAAGAGATGAAGTCCGCCCCTTAGCCTAGTCTATATCCACAGCTGACGCAACTCCGTACCGACGTCTCACTACTACTTAATTAATTAACGTAGGCTCCTTTTATAATTAATTCATGTGGGGCCATCTTGAATTCTATTTCCAAAATAAAGGTCACCTATTTTGTTTATGTTCATCTCCTTCTGCATATACTGCATGTATCTATAGCTCATACATGCGTTGATTTTTCATTATTTCTTACTTTTATATTGTTGTTTTATGAATCTGAGTCTTACGTTTCATTTTGAAACATACTTTCAAATTTGGACATGATAAACAGACTTGTGGTGTGATACTTTTTATAATAATTTTTGCTAATTTTGGGTTAAATTTATTTCGATTATATATTATCAATGTCTTTTACACCGGTTTTCAAATAAAATCTATATAACTAGGCAGTTTAATTTATTGAATTCCTAAGTAAGAATAAAATATTATGACAATGGATATCATACATAATTATGAATCAAACATTGTTTATGAAATGAAGGTATCTAGTCACATTCTAGAACACTATCAAATTCATACCCATAGTGATTCTTGCCAACAAATCAAACGCAACGTAAGTAAAACGAAGAGGAATTGTGTGAATATTTTTATGTTTCAGTAACTATCTGTTAACTAGATGATTACCCGCGCATAGCTGCGGAATTGTCTAACGGCAGATAAATAACGATACGTATATTATGGTAATAACAAAATTTAATTGAGAAGAGATGTAACATACGATAATTAAATTTGTGTAAAGCCTCTGACATTGCAATAGTTACTTTCTAAAAACGTTGTGCCTTTGTCAACCCATGTATCAAAACTTAATTGTATAAAGTGAGATTAAATACATAATAGTTTAAAAGATATCATTCTTGAACCGGAGACGATAGATTATTAATGAAATACGATTTTGTGGTAAGTGATTCATGAAACTAAAAGTGAAATAGTTAATACTACGTATGAAATTGGAAAGGCTACATTAGATATCAAATGAGTGCACATTACATTAGATATCAAATGAGAAAAGGATTTTCATAGTAAATCAACATAAAGTAAAAGGAAAAGCACAACCCTCGAAAATACATGTTAATTTTGTTAATAGTAAGTATTCAGGTTTTCTTAGCACACAAGAATTGAAGCCCGCCCTTCGCCGCATTCGATGCTACTTTATTTTTGGCATGATAGCTAGTATTTATCGTAAACATTTGGCGTGTTAAGTTTATTTGTTCGTGTTTACATTACATAGTGTGCCAGAGCTCTTTTTAATGACTTTGCTAATTGTTTTGTTAGAGCGGCTACTACATACCAGCTGTTTTTTTGAAAAAAAAGATGCTAATTAATAGTTTGTTAATTTAA
The DNA here is from genome assembly GCA_025667525.1 of Glebionis coronaria. Lineage (NCBI taxonomy): Eukaryota > Viridiplantae > Streptophyta > Magnoliopsida > Asterales > Asteraceae > Glebionis > Glebionis coronaria. Next base: position 640,224,799 of record CM046874.1, read on the forward strand.
CAGCTCACATCAAATGCAAACAAACTGTACATATGTAATTGAAGGTTAAAATAGTTTGCCATTTGCATCATGTTAGAGCCATTTGCAAAATACTTTCATGTGCCTTGTTTTTTGGTTTAGTAGTAACATCCAACAAGAGAGCCAAGAATCTCTGTTCTTTTATTTCTTCAAACTGATAGAAAAAAATCAGTGGTTAAGTATGAGAAACAACTTCCCATAAACATTAAAGAAGACTTGCAATTGTTATCCTTAATTATTTGATTTTTGTAACTTCAAAAGTATAAAGAAACTTTTACTCTCAGTTTATAAAACAACATGATCACCTCGAAAAACACATCGCCAAAAAGGAGTAAAAATTTTAGATCCCAAAATGAAGAAAATTCAGCATACCTGAGTTAATAATTTGGATTATGCAGTAAGGTCTCTTCTAAGGGTACACATTTCTGCAATGGTAGACATTTGCTGCTCTATCATAGATTATACTGGTATTAATTTCAAATTAAACGTGATTTAACTTATGAGAAACGAATATATGAAGTTTAATGATTTAATAACTAATACCAAAGTATACAAAACATACATTTCTGATGTATAAAAAAAATCGTATAGTATTAAAATTTTGTTACATGACGTGTCGGTAATTTCAACTCGTTCGACCCGTTCCTTTTTATACAATCTTATCGACGTGGTTAAGATCAAACAGACACGCACGAATCTACTTATGAGCACGATTTTTAAAAACTTGTTCAGGTTCGCTGCATGTTTTATTCGACAGAGGGCTGATTGATGCATACCACGACTTGCGTGAATCAGTCAACAAATGATAAGCGTAGCATAATTTTGACATTCGAACCTAAACAGTTTTGCATACATTTGCAGGTTCCAATTCTATTACAAAAACCTTCAAATCTAATAGATTTGCAGAGCCTGCCATTAGAAACTAATTTTCACAAAACACAAGAACCCCAATTCTGTTACAAAAACCTTCAAATCTAATACAATAGGATACCTCGCATGCAATTTGAAACTTTAGCACCAACTTGAATTACAAAGTAAATAATTAGGAGTAATAAACCGAAGTTTATTATCAAGTTTATAACTTTAGTATTTAAGTTATTCAACTTTAATGTTATTGGTGTCAAAAAAGGTAACTTAATGATATACAGGAGTACTAACCCGAAACCACAGTGACGCTCAAACACCCTCCTTAGTTCACCTTCAGCGGCATAAGCTTCTCAAGGTCTTTATTCTCCAAAGCTTGTTTTTACCCTGCAGTAAACCAGTTGTTATTTCGATAGGTCTCCATATATATACTGCAGCCGGTCTTAAATAATTTATTTATGTATTGATGTAGTAGGAAAAATAACGAATGTATAAAAAGTTACTTTTTTTCTAGTGAGTTTAGTGTGTTAGATATTCCAGCTGCTATTAGCTAAAAGCTCATACTTCATTTTCATTGGGTTCGATTTGTTCATTCACCTTCATTCACACCAACAATAATACATAACTAACCTCTAACTTAACCATATTAAAGGGAAAGAGCGCGTTATTTTATGCAAGTAATAAATCCTACCCGATGTGGATCAAATAGAGCCATGATCTATAAAAATATATGGGCATGTTACAGAAACTTCAGCTGATCTCGCATAGGCTTGAGATTTGCCAAACGGCTCACTGCCAAATAGTGAAAAATAACTATAAGTCTAACATCAATGAATATGACTAAACAAAATTAAAGGGTTCACTGCTAATGAGTTCAGGTACAATTGTAACCATATTTTTACCACTTACATATCTCAATTGAACTAAAATAAAAGACGCAAATTAGGAGCTTGTTAATATATTATAGCATACCTCTAATAGTTTTTCCCTATTGCTCGTGATATCAAGAATGTCATAACAACTGGAAGGTCATTAGTTTCTTAGTACATAATTTGCGGCATGTAAAGTCAATGCAATCCTCTGTCTAACCAACCAGAATCAAGTCTACTCTACTATCAATACAACATCAAAACAGCTCTAATGGCAAAAAAATAAGATTATCCTAGAAATTTGCAAAACTCATAGACCATTTGTATCTATCAACACATTTGCTATAACTAATCACCTACTTAACTCGAAGCAACAGATTAAGTATTCACACTTTGTTAGAAGTATTTAAAGTGATGGTCATATAGTATACCGTTGCGAAGCTCGTGGAAAATGCTATTCAACAGTGTCGAGAGTTCTATGTCATTATTATGCATGAAACGGGAACTAGTCCCGAACACACAAATGAGGAAGGCCTCCTATTCATGTAAGCCTTAGTATAAAAGGCATAACCATCCTCATTTGTGTGTGTGTCTCCCATTGTATCTTTTCTCTTCTTCTTGTTTTAGAGAGAGAAACTCTCCTTAGTTTCTCTCACTAGAATCATCTACCTTGTATCTTTCTAGTTCTTCTTCATCAAATCTAATATTCCATTCTTAGTTTTAATCTTGATCTTATTCATCTATATTTCTTATTCTATACGTCGTGTGATTAGTTCTTACAAGTGGTATCATTCGCCAAGGGATTCGTGGATAGCTCTTTGGTGTTGTCCTTGTTTCTTGTTAATTCCGTGGGTTTTTTGATTTTTTTTACTAAAGATTCAAAAAAAAAAAAAAAATTTCGTGTTTTTTTTGTTGTTCCAAGTATTCGTGTTGTGGGTATTTTGGTTAGCTCAAAAACACGAATTTGTTTCCTCAAAGTTGCTAATTTGTTGCCTAAAAGTTGCTAAAATCGTTGCCTAAAAAGTTGGAAGAAAGTTCTCTTATTGCGATAGCTACAATTTCGGGAAAGGTAAGTACGGTTTTGATCGCAATAACCCAAGGGTTTTACTTTGCGATCTAAATATTTCGATACCTATTCCGATCTGGACATTCCGATCGTTCTTTGCGATCTGGGATTCCGACGGTTTTTAAGGAACTTTGAGACGTTACTCTGCCAAATTGATCTTAGCCACATTCCGATCTGAAGATTCCGATCTGAACATTCCGATCTAAGCATTCCGACAGGTCATCATTGCGATCTAGGATTCCGATAGTAGGACATTCCGATAGAAGCACATTCCGATCTAGGATTTCGATCTACACATTCCGATAGAGGGACATTCCGATAGAGGGACATTCCGATAGAGGGACATTCCGATAGAGGGACATTCCGATAGAGGGACATTCCGACAGAACGACATTCTGATAGAAAGACATTCTGATCAACATTCCGATAGAATATTCCGATCAACATTCCGATGGATCATTCCGATCAACATTCCGATGGAAATTTTGTTTGAGTAATTTTTAGACTTAGCCACTATCTAGACTAGTCTCGGAACATACTTTACACGAAGATAAAAATAAAATAAAATAAAATAAAAAAAAGAGTTTTTTGGCGGGAAAACCATAGTAAAATTTAATTTTTCCTAGACCAGTTTTAGGCCATTTAAGCTTCAATTTCAAATTTTGGCTATGCGAAAAAATTTTCGACCAAAAATTCAAATTTTCGGACCAAAATTCAAATTTTTAGGCCAAACTTCAACTTTTTTAGGTTTTATTTTTCATTAAAAATTTCATTTTTTCAAATTTTTTCCCTACTAGTTATTGGCTATTTCTAACTCAATTTCAAAATTTAGTGTTTCAAAATTTTTTCGGATTACCGTTTTGTCGGACTGAGGAATTTTTTGTCGGGCTGGAAAATTTAGGCAAAGTTTGATTTTGTTGACACCCCAACACACGCTTTCTACGAATTGAGATCCTGTTTATCACACGACTTCTACTATGACTTGTCAACAAGACAATGATGCTGCGGATTTTGAGCATCGTGATAGCCATGTAAGAAAGAAGAGGAATGCTGCCCATCTCCAGTCTCAGCTTCTTATAGTACAAAAGGAAGAAGCAGGAATTCCACTTCTAGCTAAAGAGTTTGATCTCATGGCATCTGCAGCAGCATATGATGAGGAACAAGAGGTGACTACCGACTCCATCTTGATGGCTAATACACAGCTATCATCCACATCGGTTGTTAAACCTGACAGAGCTCCTGTGTATGATTCAGACGGTTCCTCTGAGGTACACCCACGTCTCAATGATAATGATTTATATAATAAGTCTAATCAGGAGGAAGAGTATACTGAGTCACTTGAGCCTTCCACTGAGACACACGGGGTTCAAACGAATAATATCAATATTATTTCTAATGCACCCAGTGTGGACCTTAGTGGGGATCAAGTAGCCCAACCTACAACTCTTCCTGACGAGACGCATGCGTATTATAAATCATTATTTGATAAGCTTGCCAAGGATGTTGCTCATGCGAATGTGGTTAATAATAAGTTTAGAGAAACGAATACCAAATTGACCACTGAGCTTACGGGATATAAGGAACGGGAGAAAAGTTTTGAGATTCATCATGCTAAAATCACGGAACTTGAACAAGCTCATGCTACATCGGTTTATCAAGAAAAATGCACCACTAAGAAATTAAATTCCTTACATTTAAGTAGTGCAAAAAAGATAAGCGAATTGAATGATGAAATCACCTCTCTTAATAAACAGCTTTCAACTGAAAAATCTATCGTTTCTGATTTAAAAGGAGAAATAAAAAAGCTGAAACATGATTTCAAAATTCGAGAAGATGGGCTTCTTGAGGATTTTTGCAATGCTCAGGATAGGTATAGGGACTTAGACAACCTTTTGGTAAAACGTGGACAATCTATGCAGACGATAAATATGCTCGCACCTAAAGTGAATGAGATAAATTACACCCGTTACAAAATGGCTTTAGGTTGTCCTCTTCCTCCCAATCCAGAATATCTTAAGCAGGTTCAGGCCACAAATCAAACTCTATATAATGGTAGTGTGCTCCTGTCTGATGAGCATGATCATCCTAGTGTGCATGATTCTGAGGAAACTACTGAACTTGCTGAAGAAACTCGTTTAAGAATGAAAAAGCTTGATAAAGAAGTGACACCTGTTTACTATCCAAAAGTTAATCCTCCAACGGTTTTTGTTCGATCTAAAACTAGTACCGAATTGCTTTTGCTGCCTAGTGAGGAATTGACAGAGGATTCTCCTAAACCGAGTGTTGCACGACGATTTCTTAACGAGCTCAAAGATAATTTTGTCATTCTCAAACGGGTTGTTAACGCCAAAATGACTGGAGGAAACTTTACATCACCCGTTCATGTCGAGTTACAAAAAGTGCTTCATACTGAAATCAATCCGATTATTAATCAAGTTGATGCGAGGATAGGCAATCTTGAGAACGCTTTTCTAAAAGAACTAGCCAAATTTTTTGAAGACTTTTAATCTTTGGCGAAGGGGGCTGATGAATCTCTTGATAGAATTAAAGTTTTGGAAAGCGACCTCGCATGTCTCTCGAAATCAAGTGACAGTGGTGATTGTGTTGATAGTAACCCCGTTGCGGTAAACATCTCTGTGTCAGACAATGAAACCCTCCAAAATGAGCTTGATCGTACGAAAGAGAAAATGGAGTCTTATGTCATCAAAAAGGACAACGAATTCACCGATCTTTGGAATAAATATGTCAAAAAATGTGATGAATGTAAGGATGACAAACTCTCGTATGATAAAGCTTACAATGAACTGCAACAAACAATCGAATAGCTAAAAGCTCAGTTAGGAGGTGAATGTCGCGACAGTGAGCCTTCAACAAATGTTAATCAAAAAGAGTTCACGATTCTTCAACACCGATATGATTTTCTTCAGAAACATTGTCATTCTCTTGAACTTGCTTTGCAAACCAAAGTTGGAAAAGTTCCTGATGACAATAATTTACAAGTAAAACTCTCTGAATCATTTCGTGAATTGAATGAAAAGAGTAAGGATATTTCTGATCTGAAAGCTCAGTTGCAAGACAAAGACATCGCGATTGCTGAGTTGCAGAAACTTGTTGGAAAGATGGGTGGGAAAACTGTGGAAGCTAAGGTTGTAAAATCAGTTGTTAGACAACCCAATGCGTACAAAGTACCAAAGCCATCTATCTTAGGAAAACCGCCTTCTGATGTTTCTAGGTTACCTCCTAATACCGATGTGCCATCGACTGTACCAAAACCAGCCATCTCACCCTATGTTCCTCCATTTAGAAAACCCACTCTTGCTAAACACAACTCTGTGAATGCACCTTGCACTACTCCCAAGAGTACTCCCAAGTGTGTGACTCTTACGCCCACAAAGGAATCTAATGGTTCAAATGACGTTGGTCAAACCAAAAACCTAGGGGATGGTAAGCAAAAAGGGAACATTCAGAAAGTAAACCATGTGTATTCAAAACCTAGTAAACCAACAACCGCTAGAGTTCAACACACACCTAATGGTAATCAACCAAAACCTAGGACCCCTTCCCAACAACCTAGGAATTGGCAATCACCAATGCGTAGCCGTGTTTCGAACATAGTGCCTGAACGGTCAGCAAACCCTAGGTACACAAGACCTTTCGAGAATCCCAAACTCCCTGTATACCCCACGTGCAAAAAGGGCATTCACCATGGAAATCATGCTCATTGCATTCTGCAATACCTCTATGAGGTAAACTCTCGTGCTTTCACACAGAGAAAGAATGCAGAATCCCATAAGACAACAAGAAGACTCCCACCCGTCACAAAGAAAAGCAAAGACAATAAATCCTCAAGGCGGATCAATGCAGGACCTAGTTTCTCTCCAAAGAAGTCTTCCGCTGTGCAAGAGAACACTAATCCTAGATCTAGTCTTCAGTGGAAACCCACGGGTAGGATCTTTAAGAAAGTCAGTCTTAAGTGGATTCCCATCAAGAAGAGTGATGACACCTGCTCCAGCACCAATGCGAGTGTCTTGAATATAGAAAATGCTTTTGTTACTCCTAACACTAGTATTTGTGCAAATTCTTCTTCTGTCATTGCAGGTACTTCAACGGATTCTGAATCCATTTCTTCAAAGGGTTCCAATTATGTACATTCAACATCACCCTCTTCTGCTGTACAAAGGTCTATTTTGGATTATTTTAAAAAATATTGAAAATCAAAATACAAAAAAATATAAAACCTATAAAAACAAAACAAAAAAACGAAAAAATCTTTCAAAAATACCAAAAATATTCTTCTCGACATGTCTTTCAGTTTTGATAATATGGACGTGCCTAGAAATGTCGCTCAATAACGACACGGGTGTGTACATAAAGCTCGAATGAAAGTTCAAATGTTTTTTAAAACATGTCATTTCCCCTTTCTTCAAATGATTTGCAGTTACCTCAGATTGTGACTCGTGCCTCAAAAAAAGGAAAGTTGATCACGGATGATAACTTTTCCTTAACAACGAGAAAATAAAACTTCCTCGGTCATGAGCTTCCGATAAAAACATTCCATGTTTTAAGCTCATGTAAACGACTTACAGTTAAATGTCAGACTGTAACTCGAACTTCAAATAAAGGAGAGTGTATTTTTAAAGATAACTTATCCTAATAACGGGTAGAGAAATCTATCTCGGGTTAAGCTTGTCACAAAACATTCAAAGTTTTGAGCTCATGAACCCAATTTTCACGGACCTTTGAGCACAATTTTTCAAGGTATTTCAAAACAATGTGCTCATATACTCCCCTATTTAAATAGAATCTTTTTTCAAGGGGGAGTATAATGATTTCATAAACATTTGTTCCAAAGTTTCATGACACATTATTCTCTCCATGTTTCATCACTAATTTCACAAAAATTTCAATTTCATGCAATTTTTGAGGGGGAGAATAGTGATTAAAATGTGTTATCTTGAATAAGATCTTTGATATAAGTGCTTTCTCTTCCTAATATGTGCAAAAATCTCTCCTTTTATGATGCACATAGGTAGGGGGAGTGTTTTTGGTGATATAGAAAAACTTTCAAGGTGTAAACATTGATTTCATCAACACCTTGACTACATTTTCAAATGATTTTTCTGGTTACGATATCTATACCCTTCAACACATAAATTCACGATGGTATTGGTGTCAAAAGGTGGTTAGGTATTCGTCCTATGATCCAACCAGAACCGGAGGGATCTTCCCAGGGACAATCCATTAGAACTTAGAAGTCCTTAGGAAAGATGGAGTAGTTTAGTGTACGGGAATAATGCCGACTAATGACTTAAGCTAGCACTGGAACAATCACAACAAGGTGCTAGTTATGACGTCTTGGTAAGCATTGAAGGGGTTGAAGAATGAAAAAGAAATGTAAGGATAAAGGGTGTAAAGAAAGAAGCCCTCCATACAACTTAGGCAGAAACCGGGTCAATACATCTATTATCAGAATCACTTTGATGATTTTTGATACTGAAGACAAAGCATCATGGACCCAGTGATGCAATGCACAACCCTTCCCAGCCTACTCAAGCTTCTCTCAAAAGAAGTTTGTTTTATTGTCACGGAGTTCAACTCATTTCTATCAACTTTCTCACTCCGAGATAGTAGATATTGAATAGGTGGCAGTCTGCTCCAGCCTCCGATCACCAAATAAACGTGCACTTATAGAGTCTAGAGCCAACGAGATTCATCAAAAATCTCATTAGGACACTTATTCCATAGATCAATTGTTGTTCATCATTAGAACACAAGCGATGATTTACAGAGTCCTACGCTCTATCCTTATGGTATTGCTAGAACATTCAGAGTGATACTCTTTAGTATTCACAGTGATGAATGGAAATCCTTCCAGTGTTAACATCAAACAACACTGCGGTAGGTCATATGTAAGATTCAATTGAATTAAACATATGTTAACTGGAAAGCAACAGTGGTTTGATTCTTAATTGATTCAAACTCGTTCCAGGTCTCGACGCAATATCTTTATGATCTTGCCAGAACATTCAGAGTAATACTTTTCAGTATTTACAGTGACGAATGGAAATCCTTCCAGTGTCATCATCAAACAGCACTGCGGTAGGTAACTTGTGCGATTCTATATGAATCAAACTTGTGTCAACTAGAAAGCAACGATGGTTTGATTCTTAAATGATTCAGACTTGTTCCAGGAAAGTGAATTGACGACTTAATCAGCAGAATGGAACTGCATGATTCACTCCTTACTTTGAGTTATCTTTCGATATATTCAAGTATTGAGAACGGCTACCACAGCTGGAAATCCTGTCAAGGAAGTTCTTTGAACTTACCTGATCACAGGTACAGTATTCGTACTGTATAACGGGAAACCGGTGGAATGCAAACGGTGGCGTTATTTCAAGAGTCGCAATTCAAGGCCACATATTCAGGATTATTGAAGAAAGCTCAAAGAACATCTAAAGACAAAGACTTCCGCTACTCTGATGATCAAAGAAGATTGTTAACAAGCTTTCATGACAACACAAAACATGAGTATGTGGGCAAAGACACAAGAACACAAGCTGGCAAAGTTACAAGATCAAGTCAAGGCAAATATCAAAGATCAAAGATCACAAGTCATGAAAGGATCGATGAAAGAACTCTCAAGACAACGAGCTTCAAAGTCTGCAACAACAAAGAAGTGAAGTCACGTAATACATGACCACCACTTAGGGGGAGATTGTTAGAAGTATTTAAAGTGATGGTCAAAGAAGTGAAGTCACATATTATATGACCACCCCTTAGGGGGAGATTGTTAGAAGTATTTAAAGTGATGGTCATATAATATACCGTTGCGAAGCTCGTGGAAAATGCTATTCAACAGTGTCGAGAGTTCTACGTCATTATTATGCATGAAACGGGAACTAGTCCCGAACACACAAATGAGGAAGGCCTCCTATTCATGTAAGCCTTAGTATAAAAGGCATAACCATCCTCATTTATGTGTGTGTCTCCCATTGTATCTTTTCTCTTTTTCTTGTTTTAGAGAGAGAAACTCTCCTTAGTTTCTCTCACTATAATCATCTACCTTGTATCTTTCTAGTTCTTCTTCATCAAATCTAATATTCCATTCTTAGTTTTAATCTTGATCTTATTCATCTATATTTCTTATTCTATACGTCGTGTGATTAGTTCCAACACACTTTTATTTTGGAACTACTTTAAAACACATTTCACACCTGCTCAAAGGTAAAGATCACTCTACTTTGTGACATACCAATTATAACCCATTCTATAAACAAAGCAATGCAACCTTTATCAAGTCTCAACATAGTTTGTGATAAAAACACGAATACTAACCGAATTACACATGTATGAAGTATCGCACCTGCTCAAAAATCTCTTATTCAAAATCATAGCTCTCAGGATACAAAATAAAAAAGGCAAATAATAACTCATATAATAAACAACCTCAATATATACTCAGTTTTTTGTGTTCAAACAAAAAACTAACAAACCTTCGACTCCTGCTTATCGATCTCGTTAAATATCACCACCATCACAACCGTCACACACCCATCACCATCGTCACACACCATTCACCAACACTAAAGGGTAAATGGCGGTATCACGGGGACTGGCAGCATCAAGGCGTCAGCGACATTAATTATCTTTAAAAGAATTAACTAATACAAAATTTATTAAACATAATTCGATTGTAATCATATACAAAGTCATAACAATAAAGAAGCCATAAGATAAAAAAATGGAACAATGATTAGAGTGATAAGACAATTACTACCATTAATATTACCCACTGTATAGATTAATAAAAACCACTTCATGTAACTTGCAAGAAATCACCAAAATAATAAGCAAAGATATATGCTTTGACTGGGTATTTGTGAAAGGGAATAAACATATTGATGAAGGTAATTATCCCCAAATAAAATTATATGCTTTTCGTTTAATAACACAAATAATAAGATAATCCATCCACTTATAAAATATATTTAAATCAAAACTATAAAATTGTAATTTTGCAATTAATAAATAGAAAAGCAATAACATAAAGAAAATCGATTCAATACAATTAAAACTTACCGGAATGATTGGGTGGAATTCAAGATCGTCCTGAGTGATTTGAAAACTCGTCGAATCAACAACCGACATATCACCAAAACCACCAATCCATTGAAATCACCCAAACCATCAGCCGAAAACACCATTAGTGATGGTGGCTGTGGTGTCAATTTACAAAAATGGTTGTGATGGCGAAGATGATTGCAATGACAGATGTCGCGGCGGTTGTGATTTTTAGAGAGATAGAAAGAGAGAGGCCCGGTCAAAGCACAAACGCACATCAACAGCCGACAACGTCACTAAATAAAAAGCCAACGTTACAAAAGAAACTCAAAACCACCCTGAAACATCAAAAACACCAAGCACAATGAAACCACCTAGTCCACCGAAACCATTGTCATTGGTTTCGCCGAACGGCGGCAAAAATGGCGACTGGAAGTGGGTGTATGGGTGGAGAGAGGACTTTTGGTTTAGAGAGAGTTAGGGTTATGCGTGTTTTATGTAGAGGCGGGAGAGAGAGAGATTAGGGTTAGTAAGGGTCAGTTACAAACCAGAAGAGAGATTAAGGTGTGTGTGAGTTAATTGTGTTATGCGGTATAAATGGGTTTTGAAAGTGGAAGATATAGGCTGACTTTTGAAAGAAACGTAAAAATTGAATGAATTCAAACAACTTTTCAATACATATATGGTTGTACATACGGTTTTTACACTTGAGTTTTCCACTTTCCAACATTTTCTTAAATATTTTATTTTTCAACAATTCCTTTTTTAGAGTGTTTTTCAACATTCAAGGTTTAGGGGTAAATACTAGTAGAGATAAACAAGTTATTGTAGACCAGGCACAAACACAACACCTAGAAGAGTTGTGTAGGAAGTTGGTTACCAACCCCTAAGGGGCGTTATTCTTTGACCCTTGCGTCTGTGTTGTAGTGGTGACATATTAGCTCAAACGAGGACACTTCCCTAACGATGATATTAAATTCTATTTTTTGCTAAAGACGCAGTTACTTAAAATAGTCGATGGCACTAAAAATAACAATAAGTAAACTGAAATATGAATAATTATTGAAAATGTATTAATAATTATGTGCACGGTAATTAGTACGTATCGTGTGCAAATCAAGTCGATGTTAGTTGGTAAAGGGGTGGGGACACAACAGTGTTAAACAAATTTTATAGAAAGGTATACTATTTCCATAGTCTTGATTGTACATCTCTGTTTCCAGGAAGAAGTAGTAGTATACTTTTAAGCTGGCTATAATCCTTTAATATCACCATCCATCTATTCATTTCAGTTTCTACTTCTACTTCATCTAAAAATATGTTCTTTCCTACTAGGGACGAAAAGGAGTTCGAAACATCTTCCATACAAGGGTCACAATCTAGTCGTCACTTTGATTTCTTTGAGATTCAGTTAGCAACCAATTACTTCGATGAATCATTACTAATTGGACATGGAGGTTTCGGTAAAGTTTACAAAGGTAATATTATCCATGGTGCAAGTCTTGTCACTGCTTTAAACGGTTGGATCCCATGTCCAATCAAGGTGCAGCTAAGTTTTGGACCGAAGTTGAAATGCTTTCAAAGTTGCGCCACTGTAATCTTGTCTCTTTAATTGGTTATTGTAATTACGAAAAAGAGATGATTCTTGTATATGAATATATGCCGAATGCAACACTTGAGGATCATCTTCATAAACTTTGTACCCCTCTCTCTTGGGTTCAACGACTCAAGATCTGCATAAGTGCTGGTCTTGGGTTACACTATCTTCACAATGGAACGGGGATTGAGGTTGGGGTTATACATCGAGATGTCAAAAGCTCCAACATTTTGTTACATGAAAGCTGGGAAGCAAAAATTTCTGATTTCGGGTTGTCTAGAACAGGGCCGACAAATCAGGCATCAACTTATGTCAACACAGGTGTTAAAGGTACCTTTGGGTATCTAGATCCAGATTACTCATTTACTGGAAGGCTGACAAGGAGATCAGACGTGTATTTTTTTTTAAAAGAAAACTTGGCGCAATGGAAAGTATTAAAACGCTTAGACATTTATAAAAGGACCCCTTTTAAATTTTAATGTGGACTGTTCAATTTTTAGAACACAACTCAAAGAAATGATAGTTCACATCAGACGACCTGGAATAATTCTTTTACCATAAACATGACTAACTATAACATGGACCATAATACTCGTCATAAGGAACGTGTAAAAGAAAGCTAATGCGAAGATTGATACTTCAAAATATAATTAAACATTCCCATTACTAATTTAGTCTTACAAGGACCTGTACACATGACCTTGACCAGTACACATGACCAATATACATATGACCCGATGCTTTACAAACTATTTAAACAAGTACACATATGCTCATAGATGACCTTGCATTTGATGACCAAAACTTGCATCCTGACCTTAGTTATACATCACATGGAATTTACCAAAAGACTTGTTTTGACTACACCTTATACAAACATATTTACCAACTATGCAACCGGTGTGTTGCATACAAAAGAGGGTGTTTCAGTTTCACATCGCATGTGGTTCAAAAGATAACTTATTACCACTCTAAACAAGTTTAACCGCTAGCAGCCATAGACGTTTTTCCTAAAGCCTGTGACCCGCTTGCTTCACCTAAAAAACATGTTAACATGAAAACCGTAAGCATTTAGCTTAGTGAATAAGTGCATATGAGCATTTTGGGACCTTTGGCTCATTCCAATATCGTTACTCTCTTGGGCTACTGCCGACGTGAACATGAATACCTGTGTGTTTATGAGTACTGATTGTAGTAAATTTACAACTCTTGTTTAGGAAAACAAAGAGCGTAAATAGCGGTAAGTATCGAGTGATGATTTTAGGAAAAATCAACACTAATGACCCAATCACTTAAAAGAGATGAAAGATTCGTTTCCCAAGGAGGTATGGTGTTGTGAATTAACTTGTATGTATTTGAGATTAATATTGATGAGATGGAATGACGGTTTCTTGGAAATTACACTATGACGTAAAAACGAAAACGTAAAGCCGTAGAAAAACCACAAAAATTAAAAATTATTAAAACCAAAAACAAAATATCAAAAAGGCTAAAAACAAGTCTAAAATAATATAAATAAAGTTAAAAATCCAACAAAGATATTTTAAACCCTTTTGTTAATTAAATAATTAATTTTAAATGCTAATTAAAGCCCTAAAATTAAATTTAATTAATTCAAATGTCAAAAATATGATTTTATTGAATTATCACTTAACTTATATTATTAGAAGACTAAAAAGTAATTTTCTAAAAATTAAAACCTAATAAAACTATTTTTAAAACTCTAAAAATGATTTAAACTAATTAAAAACTAATTAAACTTAAAATAATTATAAAAATAAATCTAAAAGCTTTAAAAATTATTCTAAAAATGGAAATGGTCCTAATTAATGCTAAGGAATTTAAAAAAAATGAAAAATAAAGAAAAAGAAAATTTTGAAAATTAAATATTAAAATAATATTAAAATAATCCTAAAAATAAAAAGTTTCTAAAATTTAAAATAAAAAATTTATAAAAATCCTAAATAATATAATTAAGAGAAAAACACAAATTATAGCTTCTAAACCTTTTTTAATAATTTTATAAAAATCTTTAAAGTTTATAAAAAACCTTAAAATATTATAAAATTAAAAATAAATGTTTTTGAAACCAAAATTAGATGTAAACCTCAAAAATATATTTTAAAAACTAAAAACTATTTTTCCTATAAATAAAAACTCTTTTTGGTATTTTTTAATGATTTATTAAAAACATATATTAAATAAATCCTAATAAATAATCTATTAATGGGAAAAATATTAAAACTGGCTAGAAAAATCAATAATCTAAATAAGACTCTAGGAAAAATGAAATAAGCAAAAATGAGAAGTAAATAAGCTGGAAAATAAGGTAATAAGCTACGGCTTATTTAAAAGCAAAGCAATGAAAAACGTGTTAACTAGTATTCAAAACCAAAAGTATCAGTCAAAGTCCCCAGGGCGCGTTTGGTTAACACGTTGGGTTGTTGAACGGTTGGTCACGGGTTCGAGTCTAGATAACCCCTTTTTTTTCACTTTTTATTCCTTAGTTGCGCCGCAACGCTTGTGTCTTGCGCCGCAACTAGTGAAACGGGAGTACCTTGATCTGTAGCTTCTTCAGTTGCGCCGCAACGCTTATTTCTTGCGGCGCAATACTATGCAAAACCTGGCCAATTCTTTCAATAATAAACAAGCAGGTTTGAACTTTGTTTTGCTTTTCTTCACAGATTTCAGAGGCCAAAGGATTGGCTTGTGAGATTATTTGATGGGATATTATGGAACAATAGGGGCACCCTTGAGCTTATTGAAGCTCAAGGAGTCAAGCACAAGCAAATGTAAGCACTTAGCACACCACAAGATCAAAAATAAGGCACACAACACCCTAATCAAGTTGCTGATGTGAAATTGATAGACTTGTGGACTGTTATGAGCTATCAAACGCAACCTAACCAATTTCAAATGCACCAATTGAGCACACAAAGCCTCAAACTAACATACAAACCTAAACACAACTTAAAACAACCTAATCCTCAACAGGTTTCAAGAAATCATGCACCAAAATTTCATCAAAACTGGCAGATATGGCATACACAGATTTTGCTTACTCTTTTCTTTTTAAATCACTCCAAGTTGCTTGCAACCCTTCCCAAACCAAATTACTAATTATCTAACACCTAACTCAACCTATTTTTAAACAGATTAACACGTTTTTAATCCAATATCTAAGATCTAAGCCCTGCTAAAACGTATTGCCAAACACCAGTTTAAATATTTCCAAAACGTTTTAACAAGCTAAAACACTACTAAACTTGATCAAACTTGTTCTAAGATCTCAAATCATGCATAATAACACATTAGCACACAAATCCAATAAGCTTAAACACCTTAAACTCAGAATCAAACAAAAATCAAATGAACTCTTATTCTTCTGAAATTTAAACAAGGAAAAAGGTATTACCTCAAGGTTTTACATCCAAAACCTTGGTGGATGTAAAATCCACTTCCAAACCAGCCCGGGCTGGTGCTGATCCTTGATCAACACAATATTCCACCTGTCTAACACAAATCAAACAAGAACAAAACCAAAAACCAACAATATGATATATTACTGATTTTACTTAACTTTGGTAAAACCTTTTCCAAAACTTTTCCAACCTTCTAAACACGTTTTCTAAAACCTAATATTACCAATAATCATGAACCATAAACACCAAATACCTTGGACAGATTTCTTACCAAAAACCTTCCAAGTTTTAGAAACCTTAAACAACTTTGAAAATCAAAGTTGCTTAACCATAAAACAAAGTGGAACTCAGAATCAATCTCCTCACAACACACAATCTTTTAAAAACAATAAAAAAGGAATTACACTTGAATATTTCAAAAACCAAACTTTTTATTTCTTTAAAAAGGAATTACATGTGAGAGACTAGAAACTGGAACAAAGGGATCACCACAGCTTGGGTCTCCTTTTATAGAGCCTATAGAACATCCTAGAAGCATAAAAACATAAACCCTAATACATAGAAAATTCCAAATGTGCCCTTGAACGTTTTTGGTGCATTTGAGCTGTCCATTTGATCTTGAACGTTTATTTTGCTTTGGGAGGAAGCAAATAATCTTGGCCATTGATTTGGGACACGTCATGATACTTGGGGGCTAAGGAATGATGTGATTGGTGGATTGGGGAATTGGGGGTTTGGTGCACATGAGTGGGATGCAGGTTTTTAGGAGTGGGAAAGGTTTGTGAGTGTGTGAATTACTTGTGTGCAAGGTTAATTGAGTTTTACCCAAGTAAAGGTGAGGGTAAAATCTGGGTGAGTAAAAAGGTGAATAGTACTCCCTTTGATCCGAAATTGGGGGTGGCATATGTGTTAGGCGCCTGTTTTGTTTTTTTGAATGTTTCAGTTGCCACTTTTGGTCCTTTACTTTTGATATTTTTGGCTTTTAAGGTTTCCTGCCCTAAAACTGGATATCCTTTGTAATTAACTTTCCCACTTTGTCAATTTTGGCACCAACTTTTGATAAAAGGTTATCAAGGATGTAATTTGACATTTGGTGATTCTTTAAGGGCTGATCTTGGACTATTTGATCTTCAAAGGTCTTCAACATAACTTTGACTTCATGAGGGACCATAATTGGCAATTTGAATTTGTTGAGGGACTATTCTTGCCATTTCTTCAAAGTTGAAGGACCTTTTTGTAATTTTGACAAACTTAAGGGACCAAACTTGTAATTATTAATATACAAGGGTTTTAAGTGTCATTTCTTCATTCATTGAGGATCAATCTTGTTTTGTCTTCAAGTCTTCAAGGGTATTTGATGAAAATTCCATGATTAGGGCCCGGTTCATTGCACGGCTTCGTTTCTCGTGTCCGTTTTTCCTTGTATCTTGTGATCTTTTGTCTTTTTCACGATATCCATACCTAAAACACACAAGTAAACAAACACAAGCATATATATGGTATTTTATGACATTTTTATGCATTTAAAGCCCGAAAAGAACGATGAGATCATGTATAAATGCCATCTCATCACTCCCCCATACTAAGCCATTGCCGTGCCCTCACGCAATGCTAGAATAAAGTATCTAAGCATCACCAAAGTTCAATTTTATTAACCTTTATTGAAAAGTAAAAGACTTGCAACATACTACGATGATGTGTAAAGACATAATGTATGATTTTCATCACCAAAATGTGACTTTTAGGGTCTAAGAATAGAAACAAGTTAATGTCCCTTAGAGTAAACTTCGTCATCCTTGATTGTCATACATTCCATGCTAAGTGCAAAAACAAGATCATTGTTGGTACAAGTCACAATGCTAACACTACTCATACGTCCAAATTGTGTAATACTTTTTCTCCCCGCAATCCTAGTTATTATAAAAGGAAATGGGTTACTAGCATTTTTTATCTATTTGTCATGGATCACAAGTGATTCATATTGACTTATTTGAGTAGTTATTAGTCCGAAAGCAAAGTAGCACGATTTGATCAATAGTTAACCGAAGGACAAAATCTTTTAAAACGGCTTCTCGTGTATCTCCTTAAGTTCATATCTTGGCATAACTCGTTTCACGATTTGAGACCTTTCTCGGACCGATATTTGGCATGTACTTCATACTTCAAATCTTGGGAAGACGTTCTTGAAATTATGGTCTTCTCTTCATATAATTGGAATTTCTTCACTTGACGTTTTTGAGAGATTCTTCATATAGGACCACGACTTCATCATTTTTCTTCAATCTTTACTTTGGATTTTGATATACAACGATCCGCCTCCTTTTCGGACTTGGATATATTTATCCTCATACCTTGTTAGGGTCTTTTTGGATAGACTTTCTCCATTCTTTAGGGGAGTAATAGCTTCTCGTCGTGTGTCTCGATCCTTCATATTGATTTTGGAACAATGATACTTCACATCATCTTTGGATCTTTAGCAAAAATAGAGCTCCTCATGCCTTGTTAGGGCCTTTTTGGATAATCGCCAATCTTCGCGTCCCGCTTCAATAAGTTATGCCTTGGCTATGAACTCTATTCAACCCCGAGCAACTTTTAAACGATCTTGCGCTAGAGGCTAAGTAACTTTTCAAACCGTACGACCTTACTTATTGCAATTATGATTTATTCCTAATGCATTGATCTTATGGGAAGAAAAAGCCATAATTAAAAACATATGAGTTTTTGAAAGAACACTTTCATGTTCTACGTTTAGCATGATCACTTGTCTAACTCTATCATTTCTCGTTCTTCACTATATAAAGACCTCTAATTAAAGAGACTCGTGAATACTTAGCCATGCAAGTCAAAATTAAGCCAAATTTGGATTAGCTTTCATTAAGACTATATCAAATCAAAGTTTTGGGTTTTCAAGCCACCTATAGGATCTTGCACTTTCTTGGACTTTTTCAAGTTTAGAGAATGCGTTTTATAGTTCCCTTGATAAGTGACTTTCTAGAATCAATTATAGGAACTTGCGAAAAGTTCTTGTTCTTAATCCGAATGAATTAAGACTTTCGCGTTTTAAAGCTCCATATATAAAAGTCTAGCAAAACTTGAATTGAGCGGGTTAAGGAATGTAAATGGCTCCAAATGCCCATCAAGTCAAAAATTAACTCTTATTCTACCCATCGGAAAATATACATTCGTGTCTTAAAAACACTTATGAAAACTAAGAAAAATTTTAAAATTTGGCCATTTTTAGCCTTATTAGCAAAACAAAACATTGAAAATTGGAAAACGTGAGGGCGTAGCAAAGCAAGTACCTATTCACCCCCCCATACTAAAAGTAAACATTGTCCTCAATGTTTCGAGTCTAAAGGTGGAGCACCCCCATACTAGAGACGAAGAATCAAATGCTTAGGATCTAGCATGGAAAGGGTGATCAACAATATATCTAAAGCCGTTTATTAATTATGCTAAAAGATAATTGTTAGAACAATAAAGGATATGTCATGGATTCGTGAAAAACTTCTTCAAACGAACGATGGAGGCTCACGTAAACGAACACGAGAGTCTTCAATCGTAGACGATGATGATGATCTAGATAACACAATCACAAACAACCACGAGACAACGAGTTGGAAGGGTACAAGTCCCCTTATTAGTGAACATAAAGCATAAAGATAAGCATGGGATCTCCCCCACGAGGCACCTCGTTTTTGATTACCGAGTCATGAGCTCGACTCGATCCCCTTAAAATGTAAACATTTAGGGACATCATGGTATGGTCAATTTTTGGTGGGGCTTACATGATAAACAAGGCCCAAAAAGCCACCGGTATAAAGGACTAAGTCCTTAGATGATGCAAAATACCGGGGTCGAAGATGGCGTTCTCGTTTCCATGGAAAAAACAATTCAACACCACTTGAACATGTGCCATAAACTCAAAGAGTTTGAAGAAAATAGATGAGAAGTAGAAGGGTGAGACAATTGGTAAGACAAACGTTTGAGCTACTCGAGGTAGACTCGCACCAAGCAAATAGATATAGTTTCCATTTATTGCATCGGTGGAAGACCGAGATTTCCCTTTACATGAAATTCCGGGATCGAATATCTCGTCCTCGGTGGACAAGGATGAGGGAACATAAGGGGCTTCCCCCATACTAGAACCACACAAAACATCGTCAAAAGGAGTAGACGAGTTTGTAGCACTCAAATCACGCGGTGATGACGGAGTTAGATTTGTAGAAAAATCAATTAAATCACATTTAAGATCTTTTCCTTTGTTATCTTTTAAACTCTCCTTATGAAAACCCTTTTTGATTATGTTGAAAATATTCGGTGTTTCTAAGACGATGTTAGTCACACTAAAAATTCTCACATTTTGAAACCGTTTTGGTTTTGGTGGTGGCAAGTTCTCAAAACGTTTATCGACGAAGAAAACCTCCCCATCGGGGCCAACATATTCATCATCCGAAAGATCTTCCGTAGAAACCGGCAACTTATCAACACTTTTCAAGAACGAATGTGAAGGATTTTTCGATTCAAGTATTGATGGTTTCTTCTTTGTAGGTTTTGCACTCATAACCTCCACCGGCGGAGGAAATGGTAAATTGTTTTTGGAGACATTCCCTAAAACTCTTGGTGAAAATTCTTTGCAAATGACATTGGTCGAGTCACCATGGTTTAAAGTTGCAATAGAATATACATGAGAAAGATTGGAGTTTTGTGTTGCATTGATGACAAGTTCTTCTTCATTGAAACGAAGGGTGATTTTTCGAGCATGAACATCGATAAGTGCTCTTGATGTATCCAAAAATGAACGACCCAAAATGAGAGGAACTTTTCGATCGATGGGAATGTCTACAACGATAAAGTCAACGGGATAGTAAAACTTTCCGACTTTAACGAAAACGTCCTCGGCTACTCCACATGCCATGATCGTAGAATGATCGGCCATCTCGATGGACATGTTCGAAGGAGTAAGAGCCGGAAGCGAAAGCGATTTGAAAATCTCGAGAGGCATCAAATTAATACTAGCACCAAGATCGGCCAAGGCGTAGCATTCCTCCATATCTTGTATAGCACACGGAATCAAAAATTTACCGGGATCACCGACTTTTTGTGGTATGCGGCTTAGAAAAACCGATGAACAACTAGACGATTGTTGTAACTTCTCTTTGTTGTTTAGCATACTTTTGAAGTTTGCGGCGAATCGAGGCATCATGATTAAAGCATCGGAAAAACTTATGTTAAAATGCAAATCACGAAACATTTTCATAAATAGCTCAAATTGATAATTGTTCCTTTCTTGTGCTTTCTCTTTGTTACGTCTCGAAGGGTAAGGTAAAGGTGGTGTGGGTTGGTCATTAGGCAACGGCCTTGGAATCTCGGGTTCCACAATTGGTATTGGTTCAACCGTAGGTGTGGTATGAGCGGTACTTCGTGGGATTGTAATGTGCTCCTTTTCGACCATCACCTCGGGTTCTTTCTCGATTTCCTTCTCCGTAGAAGTACTTGGTCGAGAGATCGGTTCCTTGAAAGTTTTACCACTTCGTGTAGTAATAACCTTCATTTCTCCCTTCGGGTTTGCAATGGTATCACTAGGAAGACCACCCGAAGAAGAGGGCTTACACATGATTGCTTCGAACATCTTAGCCATACGGTCCTCAAATTTTGATTGCCTAGCATCCGCTTTCAATAACTCTTGCTTAATCTCATGTTGTCCTAATTCCATCTTTTGTTGGTTTTGTTGAAGACGTTGGACATTTCCTTCCATTTTGTTTGCATGAGTTTTAAGTTCATTAGCAAGTTCATTTTTAAGCTCGTTTTTCAACTCGGACCTTAAGCTAATCATCTCACGTTGCATATTATCAAATTTAGCATCATTTGCTTTTGCATAATCTAAAAATTCTCCTTGCAAATTTTTCGTGTGAGCATTTTGAAAACCTTGTGTAGTATTTTGAAAATCACGGTTTTGGTTTTGATTAGAGATTTGTCCATTCCCATTTTGATAATTCCCTTTGTTGTAATTGCGTGTGTTGCCTTGGTAATTACCTTGGTTGTTGTTTCGATAATTGTTAACATTTTGATTTGGTGGAGCTTGATTTTGGCGGGAACCTTGGCCGTTTTGGTTGTAAGTCCCCGTTGCTACATAAGCACTCGAAGTGTTACCATCCGCGGTAATGCACTCGGATAAATCATGAGCTCCTCCACACGATAAACAACTCTTAGCAACCGCTTTAACCGAAGCGGAATTGGAAGCTTCTTGAGCCTTCCAATGGGACATTAGATTAGCAAATCTATCAAAAAACCGATTTTCCTCATTAGCTTCATCATGTAAGGCATTAATGCTACGAGACGATTGTGATGACGATGACGAACCCATATTGGCAACACTCGGTGTGTTACGAGGGCTATAAACCTTAGATCGATTTTCAATGATTTGTAAAGCCTCATTTGTCGTCTTGCACAAAAAATTACCACCCGCGGCGGCATTCAAATAATCTCGTTCATGATCATTAAGCCCATTATAAAAAGTATCAATTTGATGTAATTCCGAAAAATCATGGTGAGGACATTCATGTAACATCTCCTTAAATCGTTCCCATGCCATTGAAAAACTTTCATTGTTACGTTGCACAAATCGTGAAATCTCATTTTTTAAGTGTGTTGTTTTCGATGGTGGAAAAAACTTGTTCACAAACTTAGAGACGAGATCGGCCCATGTCAAAATCGAATTTGGCGGTTCTTTCTCGAGCCAAATTTTTGCGGGTCCATCCAACGAATATGGAAACAACATCATCTTAATGGCGTCATGCGGAACATCTTTGAATTTGCTAGTAGCGGTGAGTCGGTTGAAATTCCTAATATGGTAATGCGGGTTGTCTTTCTCGTGACCTCGAAATTTGTTTGCTTGTAGCATCGACATTAAACCCGTCTTAATTTCGAAATTCTCCGCAAGGATGGCGGGAATAACAATTGCCTCTCCAAAACCCTCGGTGGGTGCTTGTAGCAACTCCATCATAGTACGATTAGCCATTACGACTTCTTGTTCTATAATAGGTTCAACAATTGGAGGTTCTTCAACAATCAACGATCCTTGATTTGCTTGCCTTTGAAGTCGTTTACGAGCTCGTTTAGCTTGATTACGAGTGATCATAAACTACACGAAGAATGGGAGGTGAGCAAAGAAGATTCTTTTTGGTTGTTTTGTGAATTTTCAATTTTTTTGTGTTTTTGATGATATTTAATTTTTTTTTGGATTTTGGTGTATCTTCGTAGACAACAATCTACAAAATCTCTCCTCGAATCAAACTCTTGATTAAAGAAGCCTCAAAGGAATGAAAACGATCACGTGGAGTGAACGCCTTCGAATGACTTTAGAACTTTGGTGAAAACCAAATTGTTCATGAGGGTTTAATCACAAAGAAAACCAAGCAAATATAGTATACGTATTAATACTTTGGGCGGCAAAACCCTCGATTAGCCTTCAATCTCAAAATACTCACAAGCAAGCGGGGAAACGAGGCGGCGCGAAGCACTTAAGAGCCTTTTTCCTTAGGGTATATTTTATAATACCCGCCTTATACCCACCTTATAGTTCGTATTTTTCAAAATCGAGCTTCTCGAAAGTATTTATCTATTTTTGCCTTTTCTTTTTGTTTGAGATTCGAATACAATGATCGAGTGATGAAATCCCGAATCAAGGTTGTGTTTTCACACTTTTGGAGATATTGTATTTTGGTTGTGATACTTAATACAATATATTAATAATATTCACAAAGAAAAACCGAGAAAACCGATAATACGTGTTAAGGGAGTTCCACTTAACACAAATACTATTTATGGATAATATCAAAAACAAAATTTTCCAAATTAAATCACGACACACCTCCCCGGCAGCGGCGCCAAAAATGATTGTAGTAAATTTACAACTCTTGTTTAGGAAAAAGAGCGTAAATAGCGGTAAGTATCGAGTGATGATTTTAGGAAAAATCAACACTAATGACCCAATCACTTAAAAGAGATGAAAGATTCGTTTCCCAAGGAGGTATGGTGTTGTGAATTAACTTGTATGTATTTGAGATTAATATTGATGAGATGGAATGACGGTTTCTTGGAAATTACACTATGACGTAAAAACGAAAACGTAAAGCCGTAGAAAAACCACAAAAATTAAAAATTATTAAAACCAAAAACAAAATATCAAAAAGGCTAAAAACAAGTCTAAAATAATATAAATAAAGTTAAAAATCCAACAAAGATATTTTAAACCCTTTTGTTAATTAAATAATTAATTTTAAATGCTAATTAAAGCCCTAAAATTAAATTTAATTAATTCAAATGTCAAAAATATGATTTTATTGAATTATCACTTAACTTATATTATTAGAAGACTAAAAAGTAATTTTCTAAAAATTAAAACCTAATAAAACTATTTTTAAAACTCTAAAAATGATTTAAACTAATTAAAAACTAATTAAACTTAAAATAATTATAAAAATAAATCTAAAAGCTTTAAAAATTATTCTAAAAATGGAAATGGTCCTAATTAATGCTAAGGAATTTAAAAAAAATGAAAAATAAAGAAAAAGAAAATTTTGAAAATTAAATATTAAAATAATATTAAAATAATCCTAAAAATAAAAAGTTTCTAAAATTTAAAATAAAAAATTTATAAAAATCCTAAATAATATAATTAAGAGAAAAACACAAATTATAGCTTCTAAACCTTTTTTAATAATTTTATAAAAATCTTTAAAGTTTATAAAAAACCTTAAAATATTATAAAATTAAAAATAAATGTTTTTGAAACCAAAATTAGATGTAAACCTCAAAAATATATTTTAAAAACTAAAAACTATTTTTCCTATAAATAAAAACTCTTTTTGGTATTTTTTAATGATTTATTAAAAACGTATATTAAATAAATCCTAATAAATAATCTATTAATGGGAAAAATATTAAAACTGGCTAGAAAAATCAATAATCTAAATAAGACTCTAGGAAAAATGAAATAAGCAAAAATGAGAAGTAAATAAGCTGGAAAATAAGGTAATAAGCTACGGCTTATTTAAAAGCAAAGCAATGAAAAACGTGTTAACTAGTATTCAAAACCAAAAGTATCAGTCAAAGTCCCCAGGGCGCGTTTGGTTAACACGTTGGGTTGTTGAACGGTTGGTCACGGGTTCGAGTCTAGATAACCCCTTTTTTTTCACTTTTTATTCCTTAGTTGCGCCGCAACGCTTGTGTCTTGCGCCGCAACTAGTGAAACGGGAGTACCTTGATCTGTAGCTTCTTCAGTTGCGCCGCAACGCTTATTTCTTGCGGCGCAATACTATGCAAAACCTGGCCAATTCTTTCAATAATAAACAAGCAGGTTTGAACTTTGTTTTGCTTTTCTTCACAGATTTCAGAGGCCAAAGGATTGGCTTGTGAGATTATTTGATGGGATATTATGGAACAATAGGGGCACCCTTGAGCTTATTGAAGCTCAAGGAGTCAAGCACAAGCAAATGTAAGCACTTAGCACACCACAAGATCAAAAATAAGGCACACAACACCCTAATCAAGTTGCTGATGTGAAATTGATAGACTTGTGGACTGTTATGAGCTATCAAACGCAACCTAACCAATTTCAAATGCACCAATTGAGCACACAAAGCCTCAAACTAACATACAAACCTAAACACAACTTAAAACAACCTAATCCTCAACAGGTTTCAAGAAATCATGCACCAAAATTTCATCAAAACTGGCAGATATGGCATACACAGATTTTGCTTACTCTTTTCTTTTTAAATCACTCCAAGTTGCTTGCAACCCTTCCCAAACCAAATTACTAATTATCTAACACCTAACTCAACCTATTTTTAAACAGATTAACACATTTTTAATCCAATATCTAAGATCTAAGCCCTGCTAAAACGTATTGCCAAACACCAGTTTAAATATTTCCAAAACGTTTTAACAAGCTAAAACACTACTAAACTTGATCAAACTTGTTCTAAGATCTCAAATCATGCATAATAACACATTAGCACACAAATCCAATAAGCTTAAACACCTTAAACTCAGAATCAAACAAAAATCAAATGAACTCTTATTCTTCTGAAATTTAAACAAGGAAAAAGGTATTACCTCAAGGTTTTACATCCAAAACCTTGGTGGATGTAAAATCCACTTCCAAACCAGCCCGGGCTGGTGCTGATCCTTGATCAACACAATATTCCACCTGTCTAACACAAATCAAACAAGAACAAAACCAAAAACCAACAATATGATATATTACTGATTTTACTTAACTTTGGTAAAACCTTTTCCAAAACTTTTCCAACCTTCTAAACACGTTTTCTAAAACCTAATATTACCAATAATCATGAACCATAAACACCAAATACCTTGGACAGATTTCTTACCAAAAACCTTCCAAGTTTTAGAAACCTTAAACAACTTTGAAAATCAAAGTTGCTTAACCATAAAACAAAGTGGAACTCAGAATCAATCTCCTCACAACACACAATCTTTTAAAAACAATAAAAAAGGAATTACACTTGAATATTTCAAAAACCAAACTTTTTATTTCTTTAAAAAGGAATTACATGTGAGAGACTAGAAACTGGAACAAAGGGATCACCACAGCTTGGGTCTCCTTTTATAGAGCCTATAGAACATCCTAGAAGCATAAAAACATAAACCCTAATACATAGAAAATTCCAAATGTGCCCTTGAACGTTTTTGGTGCATTTGAGCTGTCCATTTGATCTTGAACGTTTATTTCGCTTTGGGAGGAAGCAAATAATCTTGGCCATTGATTTGGGACACGTCATGATGCTTGGGGGCTAAGGAATGATGTGATTGGTGGATTGGGGAATTGGGGGTTTGGTGCACATGAGTGGGATGCAGGTTTTTAGGAGTGGGAAAGGTTTGTGAGTGTGTGAATTACTTGTGTGCAAGGTTAATTGAGTTTTACCCAAGTAAAGGTGAGGGTAAAATCTGGGTGAGTAAAAAGGTGAATAGTACTCCCTTTGATCCGAAATTGGGGGTGGCATATGTGTTAGGCGCCTGTTTTGTTTTTTTGAATGTTTCAGTTGCCACTTTTGGTCCTTTACTTTTGATATTTTTGGCTTTTAAGGTTTCCTGCCCTAAAACTGGATATCCTTTGTAATTAACTTTCCCACTTTGTCAATTTTGGCACCAACTTTTGATAAAAGGTTATCAAGGATGTAATTTGACATTTGGTGATTCTTTAAGGGCTGATCTTGGACTATTTGATCTTCAAAGGTCTTCAACATAACTTTGACTTCATGAGGGACCATAATTGGCAATTTGAATTTGTTGAGGGACTATTCTTGCCATTTCTTCAAAGTTGAAGGACCTTTTTGTAATTTTGACAAACTTAAGGGACCAAACTTGTAATTATTAATATACAAGGGTTTTAAGTGTCATTTCTTCATTCATTGAGGATCAATCTTGTTTTGTCTTCAAGTCTTCAAGGGTATTTGATGAAAATTCCATGATTAGGGCCCGGTTCATTGCACGGCTTCGTTTCTCGTGTCCGTTTTTCCTTGTATCTTGTGATCTTTTGTCTTTTTCACGATATCCATACCTAAAACACACAAGTAAACAAACACAAGCATATATATGGTATTTTATGACATTTTTATGCATTTAAAGCCCGAAAAGAACGATGAGATCATGTATAAATGCCATCTCATCAAGTACATGCAGACAGGAGGTTTTGATCAATTTATTAACAAAGGTAATTTGTATTCTAATCTCTTTAACCAGATTCTTTTAATGGCATCCAGAATTTATTATTCGACCAATAATGATTATTCTATATTCACCTGAGCCTTTCCAACGAAAGTAGCTGACATGACACAAATGTGAACAATTTTCAGATGCACCTTATCCTGTTGAACCATTATTGTGGCAAACACGATTTAACATCTTGATAGGAGTTGCTGGTGGACTTGCCTATTTGCATTCATTGGAAGATCAAGTGATACAACGCAATGTGAAAAGCTCTAGTATCTTTCTGGATCATGTAATCTTTAAGTATCTAACATACTTATTGTGGTGATGAAGCTTGGATGCTTTTGGTTTAATCCCATTTACGTTACTATTTCGATTATTCCAGGAATTTAATGCAAAACTAGGGCACTTTGGGTTGGCAAAATCTGGATATGAATTAGGGAAAAGTCATGTTAGTAAACGCGTAGCTGGTACATTGGGTTATATAGACCCACATAGTTGGGAAACGGGTACGTTGATATATAATGAACACACATATTAATTGAGGTGTAGCAAGGTGATTATAAATATAACACACTTCTATATTACAAGTCATTTTAGTGTTAAGAGTGACATTTATGGTTACGGTGTGGTGATGCTGGAAACTTTATCAGGCTTGCCAGTTATCGATGGAAATAGGCCCCATGATTAGCATTACTTGGTAGAGTGGGCAAGTCCAATCCTAGTAGACAGAAGAGAGCTAAGCGAAATAATGGATCCACGTCTTGAACATAATTACCCCGTAGAAACTACTTTTGAATGCGCTAAACTTGCACTAAGATGTCTGGAAAATAATCCTAAGGATAGGCCATCAAGCGAAGAACTTTTGCGAAGTTTGGAACAGATAAATGCTCTTAACGTGTAAACTAAGACAACTCCAACGTCCAAACTATTGATGTATGATGACTCAATGTTGTGACGTTAAATGTTCTTCCTTCTATTAATGAAACACCCGTAATTTTAAGATTTAAAAAAAAAAATAACTCGGCGCAATGGAAAGTATTAAAACGCTTAGTCATTTATAAAAGGACTCCTTTTAAATTTTAAGGTGGCCTGTTCAATTTTTAGAACACAACTCAAAGAAATGATAGTTCACATCAGACGATCTGGAATAATTCTTTTACCATAAACATGACTAACTATAACATGGACCATAATACTCGTTATAAGGAACGTGTAAAAGAAAGCTAATGCGAAGATTAATACTTCAAAATATAACTAAAACATTCCCATTACTAATTTAGTCTTACAAGGACCTGTACACATGACCTTGACCAGTACACATGACCTTGACCAGTACACATGACCAATATACATATGACCTGATGCTTTACAAACTATTTAAACAAGTACACATATGTTCATAGATGACCTTGCATTTGATGACCAAAACTTGCATCCTGACCTTAATTATACATCACATGGAATTTACCAAAAGACTTGTTTTGACTACACCTTATACAAACATATTTACCAACTATGCAACCGGTGTGTTGCATACAAAAGAAGGTGTTTCAGTTTCACATCGCATGTGGTTCATGAAGGATATGTAAATCTTGTTTATGTTTTAGAGAGAGAAAGAGATAGAAAGATGGTGGATTACACACAATTCTTGAGAGAGAAACTTAATAAGAACTATGTGAAAAATGATTAACCTCACACCCTCTCCATCTAAGGAGAGGGTTTATATACCCAAGCCTTGTAATGGGCTTGGGCTTACATGTTTGGGCCGGCCTACACATTTTGTAGGCTAGGCTTGGGCTTGTTTGTTAAGTAACGATGTCTAGACTTCGAGCTACTACTTAGTATATTGTCGGAGTGACCGAATCTTCCTAAATACGTAAAAACATATTTCTAACAATCTCCCCCTAAGGGAGGTCACTCCAAACAAGGGCGTTACCCGAGTTACAATAATAAAATAAACCTAGCATGCTATGCTTGTCTTGAGCTCGTAGTCTTCGTCTTTCTTTTCTTTTTCTTTTCAGATGAACATGCTGATGTGATCATTGATATCAATCTTGAGTATTAATCTCTTGCCTTGATCTCGTGCATCTATCACTTGTGATCTTCGCCTCTCCGTGACACCATGTCCCACATACTTATACCTTAGTAATTCGTGAAAGCTTCAGAGTTCGATGCAGTGGAAGACTTAACTTTTAGGCTTTCTTGAGTTAAATGAGGTATTAAGTGCATAAAGTATAAGCATGCGGGGATGACTTCTTCTTGGATCCCGCAACGACACCTTCTTCAAATGCCGCAACATAAGTAGACACGAACGAAATAGCTTTGAATATTTCATTCTAATTCGGTAGCATTTTACCTCCGGTCGGTGAAGACCGTTGGACGATATAAAATATCGTACTTGTGACAGGTATATTTAATTAAAAATCTCCTTGACAAGATTTCGCGGGTAAACCCGTTCTCTTTACTCGACCGTCCAAAGCTGACTGCGAATGTAAAGAGTGAATCATTTGGATAAAATAATCCGCATGATTGAAGCCGTCAATTCTGATTCCTGGAACAAGTTTGATTCATTAAAGAATCGCACCATCATTGCTTTCCAGTTGTCACGAGCTTGATTCATATTGAATCTTGCAAGTTACCTACCAAGTGTTGTTTGATGTTACCACTAGAAGGATTTCCACTCATCACTGTGAACACTAAGGTATCACTCTGAGTGTTCTGGCAAGATCACTAAGATATTGTGTAGAGGCCTAGAATGTGTTTAAATTCAGTTAAGAATTAAACCACTGTTGCTTTCCAGTTATCACAAGCTTGATTCATAAAGAATCGCACAAGTCACCTACCATGAGCTTTTTAATGTTCGCTCAAGAAGGATTTCCATCTTCATTGTAAATACTTTCGTATTACTCGGATGTTCAGGTAAGATAATGAAGATTTTGCGTAGGACTCTTAAAATCTTTCTTACTTTTCACAGTGTGTGAAGAAGCAAGGAAATATGAAAGTGTGTCCTAATGAGATATTTGATGATCTCAAATGGCTCTAGACTCGATCGTGCACTTTGGATTTTAGTGATCGGAGGCTGGAGAGGAGTGCCACCTTTTCAATACCAATTTATTCGGAGTGAATAAATCAATAGATAATGTGTTGTCTCGGTGTGATTAAAACAAATACCTTTTGAGAGATATTTGAGTTAGCTGGGATGGGTTGTGCATTGCATCATTGGGTCCATGATGTCTGTCTTCAATATCGAGAATCATTAAAATGATCTCAATAGCATATGTGTTGACCCGGTTTCTGCCTAAAGTTGTAAGGAGGGCTTCTTTCTTTACACCCTTTATCTTTACAATTCTTTTTCATTCTTCAACCCCTTCAATGCTTAGCAATACGTCATAACTAGCACCTTGTTGTGATTGTTCCAGTGTTAACTTAAGTACTTGGTCGGCATTTACCTACGTTCACAATCTTTCTCCATCTTTCCTAAGGACTACTATTTCTAGCTATGGAATGTCCTTGGGAAGATTCCTCCGGTTCTAGAAGAATCATTTGACTTAACCTATCCTACCAACCTTATGTCACCACATTCTTCATCGTCGTGAAATAAATGGGTTTTGGGTAAGTATATGTCACCATGAAAATCCATTTTGATATGCAAATCCATTTTGCTCCCCATTAACATATGCCACGATATTCGAAAACATTTCGCATATGTCAGGATAAGCCAGCACATTAAGTCAAACCATTTGTGATATTATCCCATATTAAATCACATTTTCTCCCCCATATTAAAAATATTAACCCAATCGATGTTTTTAATATCAATTGATTTAATGAAGTTTTAACAAAGGTTTTGGGAAAAAATGCAAGTCCATTTTATCTTCATGATATCAAACGCATGAGATATGATACCGATTTTTAACATGATCACATATTCACCATATTAGAAAAGAATTGACAAGGTTGGACCTGATAGATGAGAACATCATATGATAAGATCAAATGGTTCTTGTAGCATATGTTGGTTGCCTCGTCACTGCTGAAGTCATCTCTCGACACCACGTGTACGATTGGTATTGTTGTCTTGACACCAACTTGTGAACTTGGCACTTTCAGCATCGAGGATTCTGAATGCTTGACAATTGCTCCCCCTCAATTGTTGACCCGTGTTCAATTGAAAGAGCTGTAGTCGTCGGTTGAGTAGTTACATTGTCGAGTATGTAGATACCAATTGTAGATTGCTATGGTTGTAGAGATGATAGCTTCATAAAACAAGACTTCTCTTGTTTTAACAAATAAATGCACTGAGGCGTATATAGATTTGTGTTAGACCAAGTTATAAAGTAAACTTGATCCCTTACAAGGTTTTAAAGTAAACCTTGCCCGAGAAAATTAATTCCCGTTGTGAGCCAAAGCTTTCATAAGAAACACTTGACTTTAATGTGAAAACCGGGTTGCAGTCAGAAATAACTACAAGCCATTTAGGCATGTTTTATGAAGTATTTACAACTTTTGTACGAACTCTATTTATGGCGCCGTGTCAATATTAATCGACATTTCTAAAGCCGTAAATATTATTGTACCAAAAGACATGCCTTTGAAAAATAAAGTAAAAATATTTTTGGATTTTTCTAGATTTTTCAATTTTTATGGTTTACATATGGTTTTATATTTTTGTATTTTGCTTTTGTGGAGAAAAATATAAAAAATATATACAAATGATCACCAAGGATACGGAGAATAGTTTTACCACCACTATTCTTTCGCTTCATCTGCCAGTTACTTTAGAGTCTCAGGCGAGAAAGTTCTCATTCCTAGCTTATCGGCCAAAAGTTCAATTCGAGCGCGATCTAAATCCTTCGTGAAAATATCCGCCAATTGATACTCAGATCGGACAAAGTAAAGCTCTATTACTCCATTTTCCACTTGCTCCTTGATGAAATGGTAGCGAATGTCAATATGCTTCGACCGGGAGAATTGAACATTGTTGCAGCATAAGGCAATTGCACTCTTGTTGTCGCAGTACATCGGAATTTTGTTGAAACCTAGACCATAGTCGGTTAATTGCGATCTCATCCAAAGAATTTGAGCACAGCAACCGGACATAGCTATGTATTCTGCTTCCGTACTTGATATTGCAGCGCTTTTCTGCCTTTTCGATGCCCAACTGATTAGTCGATCTCCTAGTAGTTGCAAAGTTCCACTCGTGCTACGCCTTGTATCTTGACAACCCGCGTGATCCGCATCTGCATATGCCATAAGTGCAATCGAAGAGTCCTTTGAATACCAAAGTCCCCGATTAATGGTTCCTTTAAGATATCGAAAGATCCGTTTCACAGAGGCCAAGTGTAACTCAGTAGGTCGAGTTTGATACCGAGCACACATACATATAGCAAACTGAAGATCAGGTCGACTAGCTGTGATATACAGAAGAGCACCGATCATTCCACGATAAAGTGTCGGATCAACAGCAACTCCATGTGGATCTGCATCAAGCTTAGATTTTTCCACCATTGGAGTATCCACAGGGTCGCAAGATTCCATCTTATATTTCTTAAGCGATTCAAGGGCATACTTGGATTGATTGATTAAGATGCCTCTGGGACTCTGAGATATCTGAAGACCTAAGAAGAATGATACCTTACCCATCATTGACATCTTAAACTTGGAAGACATGAGTGTCCCAAACTCATCCGATAAGGTTTGGGTCGAGGCTGAAAATATAATATCATCAACATATATTTGTACCATAATCATATCTTTACCTCGTTTGTGAATGAACAGCGTGGGATCCACCTTGCCTTTAGCGAAGCCTTGCGTAATGAGGAATTGTGACAATAGAGCATACCATGCGCGTGGAGCTTGCTTCAATCCATAGAGAGCCTTCTTAAGCTTGTACACATGATTAGGATATTTAGGATTCACAAAACCATCCGGCTGTTGAACATAGACTTCTTCCTTGATTTCTCCATTAAGAAATGTCGTCTTCACATCCATCTGATAGACGATCATATTCATATGGGCTGCATAAGCGAGGAATAGTCTAATAGCTTCCAAACGGGCAACAGGTGCAAAGGATTCCATAAAGTTGATGCCTAATAATTGCTTGTATCCACGAGCTACTAGTCGAGCTTTGTTCTTCAATATTCCACCTAACTCATCGAGTTTCACCTTGTAAACCCATTTCAAAGTGAGTAACTGCACTTGATCCGGGCATGGGTGTAAAACCCGCATGCTTTTACCATGAATAGTACCCTTAGGATCGTACGTACTAGATTAAAACTTTCCTATTATAGCATGATTACGATTACGTGTTAGGAGTTTACGTATTACGTACGTGTTAGAACACGATAAGTATTTACTACGCACGATCACATAATATTTATTTGACGATAATTAATCACGAACATGCGATCATGAAATCATGAACGTAATTAAAACACGAACTATTATTAATTACGTATATATATTTATTACGAGCGTAATTAAATATATTAGATCACGATATTTACGTAACGAGAACACTTAAAACACGAACACAAATAATCACAAACGTTTAACTTAACAACGAGACACGGAAAAAGGTACGGGTACCCCAAGTGGGGCCCCTACCCGCGGCTACAAGGGCAAATAGGCCAAGCCCATTTGTCAAATTTACTAAAAGGGAAAAAGGGGATTTTCACTACTCATTTAATTTTTACAGAAGATTTTTAGAAAAAACCTAAAAACCCTCCTCCCTTGTCTCCTTTGTGCCGCCACCCTACAACCACCACAAGGAGGTGGTTTGTGATCTTGGATCTTGGAATTTTGCTTGGTGATCGTGTTTGTTCTTCATCCTTTTGATCCACGAATTCGGTAAATCCTTTTTAAACTTTTTCTTTTGATTTAATCTCTTTATAAAACAAGAACATGTTATTTTTTTACAAAAACCTAATAATTAAACATGGATCTAACATGATTTGGGGTTAAATAAAATCAAAAGTATGTTTTAAGGGGTGTTTGTTTTTGGCCGCAGGATGCACCGAACCCGAAGGGGTTTCGGTTTGGCCAAGCCGACCACCACCAAGACCATACGGTCTTGGTTGGTGCGTGTGGGTCCCACGGCAGCAGTAAGACACGGGGTACCCCGAGTGGGTTCGGGGTATGATGTCGATTTCATGTCCGGTTCATTGTTTTAGCTTAGATCCGGTTCATGGTGTATGTTTAGTTTTTTTTATGTTTTATGACCTTATGTTAAAAATTAAATTAATAAAATGATATGATTAATTTAATAACATGACTTAGGTTATTTAATTATTAATAATCATGAAATTAATTAACCTAAGTATTTGTATATTTAAGACTTATAATTAATTAATTATTTTAAAACCATGGATATAATTAATTAATTAACATGACTTAGGTTATATTATTAATATATAATAATACATATTTTAACCTAAGTATTTAACTTATTTAATTAAAAACATGTTATACTTTAATTAAGTATTTTAACCTATAGTTTAATTTAATTATATGAAATAATTATTAAACTATACATTATATCATATGACTTAGAAAATAATCATGAAAACACTTAGGCTTATATACTTAGCTTATTTAACCAGCTTATTTCTAATTATGGGAACTTTCTATTTTTAGAAACTTAATTAAATAAGACAGCTAATCTATTTATGGAAACCTTCTATTTTTAGAAACTTATTTATTTCAGGCAGCAAAACTATTTATGGAAACTTATTTAATTAAGGCAACTGATCTTTTTATGAAAACTTTCTTTTTTTAGAAACTTATCTATTTTAAGTAGTAATTCTATTTTTAGAAACTTTCTATTTTTGGAAACTTTCTATTTTTGAAAACTTTCTATTTTTGGAAACTTTCTATTTTTGGAAACTTTCTATTTTTGGAAATTTTCTATTTTTGGTAACTTTCTATTTTTGGAAACTTTCTATTTTTGGAAACTTTCTATTTTTGGAAACCTGCTATTTTTGGAAAGTTACTTAATATTACACAGTAAGTATAATAACACATGAAATACCAGAAATACTTAATCAGATTAAACAGAATATAAGATAAAACACAGTTTAAGGCTTTAAAACAGTAAAACATGGTAAGAACACATAAAATAAGCTAAGACATCACATAAAACCAGCTACGTATTTGGTAAGCAGATACTTATTCATGTATGTATTTATGTAGCACTAGTGATTCGGAAGTAGGATTCCTCCCAGTTCATCTTCTTCGTTCACTGGACATAAGGTACGGATTCCCGTCCTTTCTGTATGGACATTCTTTTCTTATTAGGATTCCCCCTATGCAGCCAACTGTTTTCCCGTAGTATAAGTTACGTGTTTGATTGCTTATGTTTAATTAAGTTTACCTATAGTCATATACATGCATGACTAGTTTCACCTAGTTATGGAGGTACCATAACCATAACATTAGAGGCACTAATGTTATGACTTCACAACGGCGGAGTGATTGCTCGTGGCGTCCCTTCAGCTTTTGGCCATTTATTTATATTTATCATGTGGGGCGTATGGGTGCATCCTAGTTACATGTTTTTATTCAGGATTTCATGGTGAATGTGGTGTGTGTCGTGCATCCTTCACAAGGAGCTGATCCCTCCTATCCAAAAACCAGTATATTAAATTAGAGGCAGCCCCTCTAATTTGCATGATGAGGCCACCCCTCCAAGTATTCATGCACGGTGGATTTTCATGACCTATATTGGCTAATGGTAAAATATGACAAACATTTTTTATAAGATAAACATAAGACTTTCAAACCATAAAACCAGTTTTATCAAGACTTAACCAGGTTACTCAGGACTTAGTTTTCTTCCGCTGTTATGTGTTATATGCTTATCCTATTCATGCTTTATTGTACATCCGTGCACTGAGTGTATTTGCTCAGCCGTTTTCCTTTTCTATGTTCCCAAAACGGCAGGTACTTAGGGACGCTCGTAGACACTAAGAGTACGTGCATATGGACTGGAAGCTATCTAGCCTTCTTTACTTTATGCATTTCTTTTCTTATGATACTTATGCTTTGGACAATGTTTAGTCCTTTCCTTTATTATACTATGTTTGTGTGTGATGAGCTTTACTTTTGGACTACCGATGTTTGATTCCGGTATTTTCCTTTTATGGTCAAGTAATGTTTAGACATTTTCCTTGTATGCTTTGATGACACGCCATAATTGCATGTGACATTTCCATTATCAAAATAGGGTGTTACAATTATGGTATCAGAGCCAAGGCTTCGACCTGTAGGGTCTCAAATATGACATGTGATTAGTGGGTAGTCACTACGGTCTTCCTAGAACTGACAGTTGTTTTCATGCATTCATCATTTTTAAGCATACATATACATGTCATTGTCGCAGGGTTTTTGACTAAGTAATGGTTGGTACAGGATTGGCCCTATTTAGTCGCATGTGTTTTATCGAAACTTTTAGATTTGGGACCGACCCATAGGCGTCCCCTCGCTATGTCTTTTGTTTTGGGTGAACTGACAAGAGGCGTTCACTCTCGAGCATACAAAAGTTTTTATAAAGCTACATCATGCATTCATACACAAAATTTTCTTGCATAAAATTTTTCTCGTGAAATTTTAGTATAAATTTTTTTCATGTATATATATATATATATATATATATATATATATATATATATATATATATATATATATATATATATATATATATATATTACGTTTTGATCTGTTTAATCATATGTTTTATGTTAAACTGTCAGATGGTTCTCACACGCGAACAGGAGCAGCTCAACGCTGCAATTCAGGCTGCCATGCAAGCTTTGCTTCCTCAACTGAGGAATGACATCAGGGCTGAAGTTCAAGCTGCCAACAATCAGCAGCATAATCAGCCACCTCCTCCTCCTCCTCTAGTGACATTAGCAGTATGGCTGGAGAGATTCAACAAGCTCCGCCCTCGAGCTTTTGAGAAGACAGATAGCCCGAGCGATGCTGAAAGCTGGTTGGCACACATCGAGAAGATTTTCAACGCTATGGGCTGTGACCCCGCATACAAGGCGAGGTTGGCATGCTATCGGTTCAAAGGCGATGTACTCAACTGGTGGTTAGCATTGATGCAGTCTGAAGGTGGTGACGAGTGGGTTGCTGGTTTGACTTGGGCTCAGTTCAAGGACAGGGTGATGAAGCAGTTCTTTCCCAAGGCTGAGCAGGACAAGCTCAAGAGAGAGTACCATGGGATCAGACAGAGAGCTGGGGAGAATAGCAACGAGTTTATGCAGCGCTTTCTTCGCTTTGCTGGTTTCCTTGGTGCGGCAGCAGGTACTCCTAATGAGCAGGCACATCACTTTAGATGGGCTCTTCGCACATCGGTCGCAAACAATCTGGTGTGTGCTACGTTCAACACTGTAGCACAAGTGGCCGATGCAACACGGAAACTGGAGATGCTGCATGAGAGAGATGAGTTCGGGGAAGCTGAAAGACCCGACAAGAGGTAAACCTTCGTATTCAAGCGGTGACCAATCCGTATCTTTTCCATATGTCAATTATTCATCTCTTAAATGTATCTTCCAGGCAGAAAACTAGGGACCGGTCTCAGCCGGCTACTCAGCAGCAGCCTAATCAGCCCAAGGGAAACGGTCAGACTAACGACCGTTCTGCTACGGATAGGCGTGGCGGTAATGATAATTACCGTAACAACGCTGGGCACTCCAACAGCAGCAGGTCCTAATACTTACGAAATTTCCTTATGTTTTCATGTTATAACTCATATTCTGACACTTTAGCAAACTTCTACCAAGAACCATGGAAACAGTAGGGACCAGAACCAGAGAGGTTCGCAGCCTAGCCGTCCAGCTATCACTGGTATTCAATCTTATGATTATCCGCTTTGTCCTTTGTACCCGATTACCATGTCTTATGTAAAATGTTATATCAGATTCTCAGCCAGCCAGAGCACCTGCTGGAGGATACAGTCATCCTCTTTGCTCTACTTGCCACCGTAGGCACCCAGGACCATGTCGCCGTAATATTGATGCGTGCTTCAAGTGTGGTCTTCCTGGCCACATTATGAAGGATTGTCGTAAGGGCGAGATGGAGGGTACATCGAGACATGCTGATACCAAGCCGCCTCCTACTACCGGGCGTGTCTACACGACATCTCGAGACCAGGCCAACGAGTCTACAGGTACCATCACTGGAATCTTGTATATGTATGGTAAAGCTGCATGTGTTCTTTTCGATACGGGTGCTACTCACTCGGTTATTTCTACTGCTTATGCTAAGAACATTAGGATGCCTCCCTTGCCACTAGAAAATAGGCTTACTATTTCCACGCCTTTGAGGGACTCTATATTAATCACCCATGTATACAAGATTCTTCCCCTAGAATTTGATGATAAGGTTCGACCTGTCGACGCACTTCCGTTGGACGTGAATGACTTCGACATGATTTTGGGCATGGATTGGCTATCCAAGCATCATGCTACCATAGACTGCCATTCATATCGAGTTATCTTCGGTGATGTTAATGCACCATAGTACATTCATAATGGGTTCATACCCGGACGGTCTGTACAAATTATATCTACCCTGCAAGCGCGTGCACTACTGTCACATGGCTGCGAGGGTTATCTAGCTACGGTTCACGACATGGATTCTGAATCTCCATCAATTCAGGATCAACCTATAGTGTCGTAATTCCAAGATGTTTTTCCAGCAGAACTTCCGGGCATACCACCTACACGAGAAGTGGAATTCAGTATCGAGCTGGTTCCAGGAGCTGAACCAATCTCCAAGGCTCCTTATCGCATGGCTCCCATAGAGCTGAAGGAGCTGAAGGATCAACTGCAAGAACTTCTTGAACGAGGTTTCATTCGACCGAGCGCATCTCCATAGGGCGCATCGGTTTTGTTTGTTAAGAAGAAGGACGGAAGTATGCGTCTTTGCATAGACTATCGCGAGCTCAACAAGACTACCATTCGG
The DNA here is from genome assembly GCA_025667525.1 of Glebionis coronaria. Taxonomy (NCBI): domain Eukaryota; kingdom Viridiplantae; phylum Streptophyta; class Magnoliopsida; order Asterales; family Asteraceae; genus Glebionis; species Glebionis coronaria. The sequence goes on from CM046874.1 coordinate 640,264,408, forward strand.
AATAGGTATCCACTGCCACGCATCGACGATCTGTTTGACCAACTCCAAGGGGCCAAACATTTCTCCAAGATTGATCTTAGGTCAGGCTACCATCAGCTACGGGTTAAGGAGCAGGACATCGCTAAGACTGCTTTTCGTACCCGTTATGGCCACTACGAGTTTGTAGTTATGCCATTTGGTCTGACAAATGCTCCAGCAGTGTTCATGGATTTGATGAACAGAATCTTCCATGAATTTCTGGACAAGTTCGTCATTGTCTTCATCGATGACATCCTGATTTTCTCAAAGTCCAAGGAGGAACACGAAGACCATTTTCGTACAGTACTACATATTCTTCGCCAGAAGCAGCTATATGCTAAATTCTCCAAGTGTGAGTTCTGGTTAGACAAGGTGGCATTCTTAGGTCACATTGTATCAGCAGAAGGAATCACTATGGATCCAGCGAAGGTTGAGGCCATTACTAAGTGGCCAAGGCCGACATCAGTGACGGAAGTCCATAGTTTCTTAGGCTTAGCTGGCTATTACCGTAGGTTCGTGGAGAACTTTTCCCGCCTAGCACTACCATTGACCAAACTGATGCGGAAAGGGGAGAAATTCGTTTGGACTGAAGATCGAGAGAAGAGCTTTAGAGATCTGAAGCAGAAGCTAGTATTTGCACCTATTCTTACTCTACCATCTGGTACGGGTGGATTTCAAATCTACAGTGATGCATCGGGGAAGGGACTTGGCTGTGTTCTCATGCAACATGGGAAAGTGATCGCGTACGCTTCACGGCAGCTTAAGCCTTATGAAGAAAATTACCCCACACACGACCTGGAACTTGTTGCAGTCGTGTTTGCATTGAAGATATGGAGGCACTACTTATATGGAGAATCATGTGAAATTTTCACGGACCACAAGAGCTTGAAGTATATCTTCACTTAGCGTGAATTGAACATGAGGCAGAGGAGATGGTTAGAGATGTTGAAGGATTATGACATTAATCTACAGTATCATCCCGGAAAGGCAAATGTAGTAGCAGATGCTCTTAGCAGGAAGTCCAGAATGATCAACGGCATTAAAATGGAAGAGGAAATCATAAGAGACTTGGAGCGACTAGACATCGAGTACATGGTACGTGGACAACACGGTTACTGGGCTAATCTTAGAGTAGAACCCGAGTCACTATCTAAGATCAAGGAAGCTCAGAAGGATGACGGAGAAATCTGGGCGATAGTACATAATTTGGAGAAGCAGACATAATTCAGAGTAGATGCAGATGGTATCGTATGGCAGGGCACGAGACTTTGTGTTCCTGATGACCAAGAACTCCGGGAAGCCTTGTTAGCTGAAGCTCATAGCTCCCCATTCTCTATACATCCTGGTTCGACTAAGATGTACCATGACATCAAGCAGTACTTTTGGTGGAGTGGTATGAAACAGGATGTGGCCACTTACGTCTCCAAATGTCTTACCTGCCAGCAGGTTAAGATCGAGCATCAGCGATCTGGCGATCTCCTCCAACCGTTAGATATCCCAGAGTGGAAGTGGGACAAAATCACCATGGATTTTGTTACCGGTCTTCCGCCTACCAAGAGGAAGCACGATGCAATTTGGGTTATCGTAGATCGACTTACCAAATCAGCTCATTTCTTACCGATCCGCAAGGAAGATCCGGTAAGTAAACTCGCAGATACGTACAAAAGAGATATCATGAGACTCCACGGTGCACCATCCATCATCGTCTCAGACAGAGATCCTCGATTCACTTCGCGCTTTTGGAAGAGTCTGCAAACAGCTTGGGGTACACAACTTAAGCTTAGCACGGCTTTTCATCCTCAAACGGACGGACAGTCGGAGCGAACCATTCAGACATTAGAAGATATGTTGAGGTCTTGTGCGTTGGAATGGACGGGTGATTGGGACGATTACATTTGTTTGGTGGAATTTGCATACAACAACAGTTGGCACGCAAGTATCAACTGTGCTCAATTTGAGATGCTGTATGGCAGAAAGTGTCGCGCTCCAATCTGCTGGGATCAGGTTGGCGAGCGAACACTTGAAGGACCAGAAATCATAGAGATGACCAATGAGAAGATCGCAGTAGCTAAGCAGACAATTCAGGAGGCACGGTCACGTTAGAAGAGTTACGCTGATAAGCATCGTAGGGACGTACACTTTAATGTAGGAGATCACGTCTTCCTTAAGGTTTCGCCAGCACGTGGTGTTAGATGCTTCGGGATTAAAGGGAAGCTCAGTCCTCGTTTCATCGGACCGTTTGATATCATTGAACGAGTCGGTGAAGTATCTTACCGATTGGCGTTACCTCCGCAACTTTCGCATGTGCACAATGTGTTTCATGTGTCCTTACTCAGAGGGTACCAGTATCATCCCCTTCACATGGTTCAGTATCCAATGGAACAGATACGTGAAGATCTCACTTTTATAGAAGAACCCGAACGAGTTCTTGACAAACAAGAACGAGTCATGAGAAAGAAGACGATTCCATTCGTCAAAATTCTATGGAGGGATCATACCGAGCGGGAAGCCACTTGGGAAACAGAGGAGTTTATCCGGGCTTCTTACCCTCATTTCATATTTTGAATTCGGGTATGTTCTTCTTTTCCAGATAACTTTATCTATAATTCGGGGACGAATTATTCTTTTTAGGGGGGAAGAGTTGTAAAACCCGCATGCTTTTACTATGAATAGTACCCTTAGGATCGTACGTACTAGATTAAAACTTTCCTATTATAGCATGATTACGATTACGTGTTAGGAGTTTACGTATTACGTACGTGTTAGAACACGATAAGTATTTACTACGCACGATCACGTAATATTTATTTGACGATAATTAATCACGAACATGCGATCATGAAATCATGAACGTAGTTAAAACACGAACTATTATTAATTACGTATATATATTTATTACGAGCGTAATTAAATATATTAGATCACGATATTTACGTAACAGGAACACTTAAAACAGGAACACAAATAATCACAAACGTTTAACTTAACAACGAGACACGGAAAAAGGTACGGGTACCCCAAGTGGGGCCCCTACCCGCGGCTACAAGGGCAAATGGGCCAAGCCCATTTGTCAAATTTACTAAAAGGGAAAAAGAAGATTTTCACTACTCATTTAATTTTTACAGAAGATTTTTAGAAAAAACCTAAAAACCCTCCTCCCTTGTCTCCTTTGTGCCGCCACCCTACAACCACTACAAGGAGGTGGTTTGTGATCTTGGATCTTGGAATTTTGCTTGGTGATCGTGTTTGTTCTTCATCCTTTTGATCCACGAATTCGGTAAATCCTTTTTAAACCTTCTCTTTTGATTTAATCTCTTTATAAATCAAGAACATGTTATGTTTTTACAAAAACCTAATAATTAAACATGGATCTAACATGATTTAGGGTTAAATAAAATCAAAAGTATGTTTTAAGGGGTGTTTGTTTTTGGCCGTAGGCTGCACCGAACCCGAAGGGGTTTCAGTTTGGAGCCGACCACCACCAAGACCATACGGTCTTGGTTGGTGCGTGTAGGTCCCACGGCAGCAGTAAGACACGGGGTACCCAAAGTTGGTTCGGGGTACGGTGTCGACTTCATGTCTGATTCATTGTTTTAGCTTAGATCCGATTCATGGTGTATGTTTAGTTTTTTTATGTTTTATGACCTTATGTTAAAAATTAAATTAATAAAATGATATGATTAATTTAATAACATGACTTAGGTTATTTAATTATTAATAATCATGAAATTAGTTAACCTAAGTATTTGTATATTTAAGACTTATAATTAATTAATTATTTTAAAACCATGGATATGATTAATTAATTAACATGACTTAGGTTATATTATTAATATATAATAATACATATTTTAACCTAAGTATTTAACTTATTTAATTAAAAACATGTTATACTTTAATTAAATATTTTAACCTATAATTTAATTTAATTACATGAAATAATTATTAAACTATACATTATATCATATGACTTAGAAAATAATCATGAAAACACTTAGGCTTATATACTTAGCTTATTTAACTAGCTTATTTCTAATTATGGAAACTTTCTATTTTTAGAAACTTAATTAAATAAGGCAGCTAATCTATTTATGGAAACCTTCTATTTTTAGAAACTTATTTATTTCAGGCAACAAATCTATTTATGGAAACTTATTTAATTAAGGCAGCTGATCTATTTATGGAAACTTTCTATTTTTAGAAACTTATCTATTTTAAGCAGTAATTCTATTTTTGGAAACTTTCTATTTTTGGAAACTTTCTATTTTTGGAAACTTTCTATTTTTTGAAACTTTCTTATTTTGGAAACTTTCTATTTTTGGAAACTTTCTATTTTTAGAAACTTTCTATTTTTGGTAACTTTCTATTTTTGGAAACTTTCTATTTTTGGAAACTTTCTATTTTAGGAAACCTGCTATTTTTGGAAAGTTACTTAATATTACACAATAAGTATAATAACACATGAAATACCAGAAATACTTAATCAGATTAAACAGAATATAAGATAAAACACAGTTTAAGGCTTTAAAACAGTAAAACATGGTAAGAACACATAAAATAAGCTAAGACATGACATAAAACCAGCTACGTATTTGGTAAGCAGATACTTATTCATGTATGTATTTATGTAGCACTAGTGATTCGGAAGTAGGATTCCTCCCAGTTCATCTTCTTCGTTCACTGGACATAAGGTACGGATTCCCGTCCTTTCTGTATGGACATTCTTTTCTTATTAGGATTCCCCGTATGCAGCCAACTGTTTTCCCATAGTATAAGTTACGTGTTTGATTGCTTATGTTTAATTAAGTTTACCTATAGTCATATACATGCATGACCAGTTTCACCTAGTTATGGAGGTACCATAACCATAACATTAGAGGCACTAATGTTATGACTTCACAACGGCGGAGTGACTGCTCGTGGCGTCCCTTCAGCTTTTGGCCATTTATTTATATTTATCATGTGGGGCGTATGGGTGCATCCTAGTTACATGTTTTTATTCAGGATTTCATGGTGAATGTGGTGTGTGTCGTGCATCCTTCACAAGGAGCTGATCCCTCCTACCCAAAAACCAGTATATTAAATTAGAGGCAGCCCCTCTAATTTGCATGATGAGGCCACCCCTCCAAGTATTCATGCACGGTGGATTTTCATGACCTATATTGTCTAATGGTAAAATATGACAAATAGTTTTTACAAGATAAACATAAGACTTTCAAACCATAAAACCAGTTTTATCAAGACTTAACCAGGTTACTCGGGACTTAGTTTTCTTCCGCTGTTATGTGTTATATGCTTATCCTATTCATGCTTTATTGTACATCCGTGCACTGAGCGTACTTGCTCAGCCGTTTTCCTTTTCTATGTTCCCAAAACGGCAGGTACTCAGGGACGCTCGTAGAACACTAAGAGTACATGCATATGGACTAGAAGCTATCTAGCCTTCTTTACTTTATGCATTTCTTTTCTTATGATACTTATGCTTTAGACATTGTTTAGTCCTTTCCTTTATTATACTATGTTTGTGTGTGATGAGCTTTACTTTTGGACTACCGATGTTTGATTTTGGTGTTTTCCTTTTATGGTCAAGTAATGTTTAGACATTTTCCTTGTATGCTTTGATGACACGCCATAATTGCATGTGACATTTCCATTATCAAAATGGGGTGTTACAATGGGACAAGTTCCCAAACTTCAAGACGTATGAATTCGTTAAGTTCTTCTTGCATAGCTTCTATCCAACAAGATTGAGTAAAATCTTGTTGCCATGTCTTAGGTTCAACTTCAGTGAGAAAAGCATCAAAATGACAAAACATTGCATTTTCTTGTAACTGACTTCTTGTGGATACCGGACGATTTGGGTCACCAATAATAGAATCTATAGGATGATCCTTTGTCCACTTGCTGTCATGTTCACGAATCCGTGGATTGGAGTAAACCGTACTAGGAGCTTCCTCTGAGGTGGACGACCCGGCTTGATTAGGGTTGGGAATTGGTACACCAAATAATGGAAGTTCACGCATTTGAGCGAATTCCAAATCGTGATCATCATCATCCTCTTCATCATCAATAGGCATGACGTGGGTAGTTGTTACATGTGTTGGTTGAGAATTACTCGTTGAAGGTATATCTTGACCAATTGTAGGTGTAGATGTGTCTGATTGTGCAACGGTTACTGGAGCGACAACTTCGGTTACCGGAGCTATTACCTCAGGTTCTAGAGCAACAATACTGGGAGGAGTAAAGAATTCATCAAAGAACGGTTGAAACAATGTATCCCATTCAGTCCTAGAAGGTGGTGTAAATGATGATGAAGTAGGGTTGTTTGGGACAAGACCAGAACTAATGTTGTTGGGTCCCATTTCATGAAGTGCAGGTTCAGAGCTGCTTTGCTCAGAAGCCATTGCTGTCAACTCATCAAAATCAACATTCATAGTTTCGAGGATCTTGCGATAGTTACGGTTGTAGATTCGGTATGCCTTCTTTGCGGGTGCGTAACCAATGAAAATACCAATATCAGCCTTTGGTTGAAGTTTTCCCAAATTGTCACCATCATTATTTGGATAGCAAAGAGAACCAAATACATGAAGATATGATAAATTTGGTACTTTTCCATGGAGAAGCTCATAAGGTGTTTTACCATGGCGTTTACGAATTAGTGACCGGTTTTGGGTGTACACTGCGGTAGATACTGCATCTGCCCATAAAAACAATGGAGCCTTTGCGTAAATTAACATCGTTCGAGCAGCTTCCATAAGTGTGCGATTTCACCTTTCAACGACACCGTTTTGTTGTGGAGTACGTGCAACGGATGTTTCATGAGATATACCAACTTCTTCATAATAATCACGCAAAATTTGATTCACAAATTCGGTTCCATTATCTGTACGAATGCGTCGGACAGTAGTGTTGAGACGCACTTGAATCATCTTGAGAAATCCGATGATGAATTTAGGTGCCTCATTTTTTGCTTTAAGAAATTTAAACCATGTAAATCGAGAGTAATCATCGACAATGACGAGGATGTACTTTTTTCCACCAAGACTTTCAACACGCATAGGCCCACAAAGATCCATATGCAACAGATAAAGTTTCTCTTGGTTGGTGTCTTCAATCTTGGGTTTGTATGACTTCCTTGTGCTTTTCCCCATTGTACACGCGGAACACAAATGATCCTTGTGAAATGATAGTTTAGGAAGACCACGAACAAGTTCGTTTTTCGCCAAGTGATTAATAGCATCAAAGTTAAGATGAGATAACCGTCCATGCCATAACCATGACTTAGTCTTCGATGCTTTGGAGAGAAGACATACGGGAGAAGCGGCCATAATGTCTTGTAGAGACAAAGTATACAAATTATTCCCTCGAGTACCTTTCAATAAATCAACCCCTTCCAAATTACGAATGAAGCAGGTATGCTCAAGAAAAGCAACTTCTAGGTTTGCATCACAAAATTGTCCCACAGAAAATAAGTTGTGACCAAGACCTTCCACGTAATACACTCTTGAAATTATAACATTCCCAATATGATATTCACCGTAACCCATTATATTTGCAATATGATCATTTCCAAATCTAACCGTACCAAGAAACTTGCTGACAAAATTTCTAAGCTGAGAGCGATCTCCGGTCATATGCTTGGAGCAACCAGAGTCCAAATACCAAAGAACAATTTGGACCACCTGTTTTCAATAACAACAGTAGACAATGCATTGGAAACTATTGGTTCCGGAGTGTTAGCAGATACAGATATAGAATTATCAGAATTGCTAACATTTTTTAGACCCTTAGATTTCCTACGTTTTCTTATTTGAGTTTTAGCACTAACAGGTTTTACTGTTCCAACTTTCTTAGGTTTTGGATTATTCGTGGGCACTACAGTGGGAGTAGACCTATTTAAAGGGCACTTGGTTCCTACAGTAGTGTCAGTGTTCCTAGTTAAAGGACACGCTTGTGTTTTGGTAGCCTTGGTACTCCTAGTTAAAGGGCACGCTTTCTTCGCTTTAGTGGGAGTGATCCTAGTTAAAGGGAACGTATTTCCTACTATAGTGAAAGTTCTAACAGTGGGGCGCCACATCCAACCAACTTGGGTTAACACTTTCCCAGTCGGTTTCCATTCTAATCCATTTTTCCGGGCATACATCTCATTCACATGGTCAATAAGGCAAGAATCATGACGACTAGAAAACATACATTCATTGCAATTCCAACATTTCAAATTAGAATTCACACTAGGCTTAGAACGCTGCACAACCGCAGAGCCTTTAGGTTTAGCTACATGATTCTTTTTATTCAAAACAGAAATAACATTCCTAGGATGGGCTTCTACTTTCTTCTTCACTTGACTACTAGATGGGGGCAAGATCCTATCATTCTTCTTGTTTCTTTTAAGCTTAGATCTTTGAGCCTTAGTAGTGGTGCTTACTCCTGTAGAAGGCAACACGGGAATATTAGAAGCTGGTTTTGATTCTGCCTTATCTTTAGTGACCAAAGTTTGAGATGGTTTAGTCCTAGGGCCCTTGTTAAGTGGTGTGACGGCTATAAGGTTCCCTTTGATTGCACTAGAGGACGATGCTGAGACAGTGGCTGCGTTATCCACAACATTCTTACCTTTTAGAGTACGAAGTGTTTCCTTTAACTCAGCCAAGACCAGATTCTTATCACAAATTTGTTCCCTCAAATCAGATATTTCCATCGACTTTTGATTCAATTGTTCAATCAATGATTGATTCTATGCAGTGGTATCAACACATGCGGGCTTTACTGAATCGAAGAGTCGTGTATTTTTCTGTTTTAAGTTATCAGCTTTGGACAAAATCTTGGAAACTCGATTATCTAGATCAAGTTTAAAATTCTCAGCGGCCTCATGTACGTTCACACAGTTAAGTCCTTATATTTCCCTATTTCTATCGGCAAAGATTTAGCAACTTTGTCACTTGGCTGATGCTGTTTTGATTGTAAATTCAATTGAAAATTCTTTTCAAAGTTTGCATCATCGATATTAACACCTTCGAATGACGTTTCAAAGATTTCTTGAATAAATTGTTGCTTGCATTCAAGCAAAATACAATGTGTTTGAATCTCATCAAAACGTTTTGAAAGCGAAGAATATGAATCTTGAAGCTTTAAAAATTTAGCGTCAGATTCGTGACAAGTACTATCTACCACAGTATCCACAGATTCAACATTATGCACGATAGAATCATCATCAACACTTTTATTCACACAAACGGAAACTATATCATGAGACATCACTTGCTTCAGAAGCTGAACATTTTGGCGTGAAACCCGTTCTATTTCAAGTAAACTGTTTTCATAAGCATCTTCCATTTTATTGAAAACACATCTAACTTCTTCTATTTCCAAAAGCAGATCTTGATCAAGATTTCTAAGACAAGCCTTAACATTCTTTACAAACGGAACAATTTCGTCTCGAAATGCAGCTCTAGTGTGCTCAAAATTCCATTCACCTTCCGTTATAGCCGAAGCCGTCGTACGTTCCAAAATGACCTTGTCAAAATCGGCTAAGTGTTGGGGAACCGCATTTAAGTTAACGGACGCCTTGCTTACCGGTGGAATTAACTTTGTTAAATCCGTTTTGACAAGTGTAGGAGACGTACTAGGAAGGTTTTCATTTGACAAATTTTGGGGCACAAGAACTGTCAATTCTGCTAATTCCTTTTGTAAACGAATGCGTGTCTTTTTCGAAAATTGATCTTTGTTATGTTGATCATAATCAATTGTATGAATTTTGAAAACATTTTAGAATGATTTTCATCCGCAAGTGACTGTGTCTCCTCAGTACTACGAACAAAAGGTGCTTCTTTCGATTTGCTAATTATGGTCATATCATAAAGACCGGGAATATATTCCTGAGCTTGTTTTGCATAACCGGGATTAGGTGGTAAATCTTGAAGACGTTTAAGTTCGAGTTCTTTAAATGATTTAGTTAAAAGATGAACCTTTTCTACGGAAGCGTATTGTTTTAAAAGTTGTTGTTCCTTGAATTTAAGAAGTTTGGTAGCATTAATTTATGATTCAACCTTTTTAGACTCGAGAGTTTCGAAATCCATTTTAAGTTTCTGAAAATCAATGACAACCGACTCTTTTGCTTTTAATTCATTGGAAAGATTAGCTTTTAATGATTCTATTTCTTTCAAGTGTTCAATCTTTTCAAAACGAAATTGGTCAAATCCAGAACATGTTATTTTCTCTGCTTGAGGGACCATTTCAAAAGTTTTGACCTTTTCTTTATGCAACGCAAGCTCAGCAGTTAGGGTGGAATTGGTATCTACGGATTATCTGAGAGCCATATGCATTTGATCAATAATATGTTTAGGCACCATGACCAAATCATGTTGAGCATAAGATTCCATACCCGTCGTAGCATTTGGTTGAGGTTCACTCAAATGTGTAGGATTGGATACCATATCATTTGAGTTACTAGTCCCCGAATGCTGTTCGAGGTTGTCATTTTCATGCCCAACTTGATGTTGGTTATCATCAATATTATTAGATGTGGTTGGTACCTCACTAACGTCATCAGAACCGTAGTGAGAGAGATTAGCAACGAGAGAAGCTTGGGCAGAGTGAATGTCATCACAATCCGAATCGTATGCATCAAGATCGTCCGCTTGATAAGCTGCATTAGAAGTGGAAACGACTGCAATGCCTTCAGTATCTGCTGCCCCTGGGTCTGCAAGAAATTCTAACTCCTCTGATTCCAAGATCTTCCCCTTAGACTGAGCATCAACCAAATACATCTTCTCACGAAACCATGCATCATCCCTTCTCCTCTTCGGTTGAGTGCATTCCCTAGCAATATGACCTTGTCCTCAGCAATTGTAGCAAGTCACAACCTTTTTAGGACCAATAGGACTTCCATTTCCACTAGCTTGAGAATTCACAGCTTGATTGTTCCCAGTCCTTGTAGGAGGTCCATATGAATTTTGCCTTCCCTGAATAGGTTGCACCGTCACTTGACCATCTTGAATAGCGGCTTGTTGTCGAGGATTTGAAGAGGTGTGGAGCTGATTGTTTGTTGGTGGAAATCCTCTAGTTGCAACAAGTTTTGACAAGTAAGCAGTGAGATGGTTTAGAACATCAGCTGGCGTATCCTTTGGAGTAAAGACCGGTGCTTGGATTGGTGGAAGTTCATTAGAGTAGAAAGCTTGTGCTGGTTGTGCTTCAATAGGAAAGTATCCTTGCTGAGGGGTATAGCCCATTGGAGAAGTGTTGGCTTGTGATGGTGATGTCTGATATGGTGGTTGCGGGGAAAAAGATTGTTGATGAACACTTTGTTGAAATGCTTATTGTGGCATCATTAGTGGTGGATAAGATGGTTGCTGATAGTTGTGTGGTGGTGGCTGCTGCAAGTATGATGGTTGCTGATAAGTATAAGCCATGTTTTGTTGAGAAGCATACATTGCAAGTGGATCATGAACTTGAGGTGTAGACAATCGAGCCTCGATCACATGGCATTCGTGTTGTTGAAGAAAGGCTTGAAGTTGATCCAAATTGGTGTTATGCAAGTCCTTAGCCAATTTAACATCCGTCACGTATTTTTTCCATTCTAGAGGAAGAGTGTTCAGATAGTTGGTGTTCAATTGAAAGGTAGGAATTGCCATGCCATAGATATTAAGCTCATTCAACAATAGGGTAAATCTCAGATAGTAATCATTGAGAGTCTCCCCTGGCACATAGGCAAACTTATCAAAAGTATCATAAAGCTTACACTCTCGTTCTTGTTTAGTTAACGAGGTGCCTTGCATGAGAACACGAATTCTATCGCATAACTCTTTGGCAACTTTATGTTTACTGACGAGTTTGTAGACATCTGGAGGAAGGGCTTAGAGAATGATGTTTGTAGCATACTTATCACATTTATCTTGAATCTTCATATCTCCAGTCAATTCACCCGTTGTGCGAGGACGAGTAGTTGTACCTTCCGTCACAGTACCATAATCTAATGGTCCATTGAGCACCGATGCCCATATAAGATGTCCGTTCTCCTTGTTCAACATGTAAAGTTCCATTCGGGAAGTCCAATCCTCGTACATAGACTTCTCCAACATTGGTGGACGATTATCCGTACCCGATAGGATGGACTTATCCGTAAGAGATGTGTACTCCATTTCGATAAGTTAAGATTTACAAACTTGATCGGTCAATGAAAGAAAGTAAATGTGTTTGTTGTAGTGTGTTAAAACCGAGAAATAATGTTAAAATCCCCTAAATTATGTCCTCGATAAACCAAAAAATCCAAGTCAAAATTACACACGGTTAAAAATTTTCAAAAACACGTTTTTGAAAAAATGTTGGATCGTACTCAGATCGCAGTGGTGATCGTACTCAGATCGTAGTTGTGATCGCACTCCTTATGATCGCTCTCAGATCGGACTCCCAGATCGTACCCAACGATCGTACCCTGATCGCACTACCTTATCGCAACAAGTGATCGTACTATGGATCGCAACGTGTGATCGTACTCTACAATCGTGGTGATGGATCGTACTCTGAGCTAAGTGAGCTATCGCACTGAGCACTCTTACCTTGATCGTAGTGAGCTTCGTACTGAAGGATCGTAGCGAGCTATCGTACTGAACAAACTTACCTTATTTCTCGGACAGTACAATAACACAATCAATTCAAGATTCTAATCCAAAAAAAAAAAGAATCAAACACCCAAAATTTTTGTGTTTCTAACCCAAATAACAAAACCAAATCACTATAATAAGTAATAAGATGAAGTAAATCAAGATTAACTCATAAAAACACAAAAAAAAATTTGGTTAGTGTGAAAATGGATCAAAAATGGCAAGAGAATCAAGAACACAAACACAAGAACTAAACAATCATCCCATGGCTCTTGATACCATTTGAAGGATATGTAAATCTTGCTTATGTTTTAGAGAGAGAAAGAGATAGAAAGATGGTGGATTACACACAATTCTAGAGAGAGAAACTTAATAAGAACTATGTGAAAAATGATTAACCTCAAACCCTCTCCATCTAAGGAGAGGGTTTATATACCCAAGCCTTGTAATGGGCTTGGGCTTACATGTTTGGGCCGGCCTACACATGTTGTAGGCTAGGCTTGGGCTTGTTTGTTAAGTAACGATGTCTAGACTACGAGCTACTACTTAGTATATTGTCGGAGTGACCGAATCTTCCTAAATACGTAAAAACGTATTTCTAACAGTTCAAAAGATAACTTATTACTATAACACCCCTAACAAATGCTATGTGCAGCGGAACTACAACATTTGGGTGCTACGTAGTTATCGTCACACATAAGCTATATTAAACGACTCAAAGAGACGTAAAAGTTTAAACATAAATTTAAACATTATTAAAATCATACAAGTCTACAGTTTTCCAAATCCCAAGATAATACTAAACAGAGTTTGCGTTAGGTCCTCACTGAATCTCAACCCAAAAGTACATTTTTGCTCACATGACAGAAAAAGAACAGAGTTTTAAGTTAAATAAGGGTGGAAAAACAAGTAGACCGCCAAGCCACAACAACTTCCATCCTCGCATGCTCCGCTGCTATCAATCTTGGTTACCTGAAACACATGCTTAAAACTGTCAACACAAAGGTTGAGCGAATCTATAGGTTTATCAAATCATAAGTTGAACATAAGTATTAAAAACCAATCATGATCATTCAATAGCATTGTCGCGCAAACAATCTATTATTCAAGGATATGACAATTGTGTTTAAGCTCATGACACTAATCCGTTAACTCAATCACCCGCGTAATAATTACCGGCGTGATTCAGATGAAACCAATGCCCCTACTAATGGCATCAGTTGCAATTATACCTTATCTCTTATCACAAATTATCCGTCCGTAAGGGGTACCCAACGTACTAGCCCTCGTCTCGGATAGGGTCGTCAACCCCATAGTACTATCACTTTGTATAAGCGGCTATTTCCCCCTTCGCAAGGGCAAGACAATAGTTAATAGTTCATGAAATTAGGGCCTTTTGCAACTAGGTACTCAACACAATTTCTAAGGCAACATTCGGGTCCAACAATCATTCATGACTTATGTTCATTTTCATTTAAATAGCATGTATCCCCCTCGCGGGTAAAAACGTTTGAAATAAGTAAAGAGCGAGGCTATAGACTCACCTTAAGTAGTAGTGGTAGTTTTAGTAACTACGGCGTAAACGAAATCGATCACCGACGATGAGGATGCCCCGAGAAATCAAATACAACACCTAACGAATAAACACGTAATGAATCAACACATTAAAGTACCTTCAAGTACTGTATGTACATAATTAAGAACACTCAAGGTTCATATAAACTCACGCCAAAAACCCATACAAGTGATATTTACTAGACACGAGCCATTTTTATACTTTATTAAAACTATTACTCATTTTACAATTCTGCCGGTACATACCGAATGTACGGGCTGTTTTACCCCACTTAGACCACTCCTAAAAATCTGAGAGAATTTGTAAAAATCACTTATAATCTGTAGAAACCCCATACCAAATTCATAAAAAGTTTTCACTTCTAAGACCTTCTGCCCGACACATCTTTGAAGTACAAAATTCGGACAGTTTTGCACACTCGACTTTTAAGATCATTTTGACCATCTTAACCAATACCATTTGCAAATCCGACTCTTGATTATGAAAATAGACTCAAAATGATAAGTTTAGGGCCTGAGAACAGCCCTTGACCATTTTTGAAACTCAACTTATAGTCCCCGAGATTTGACCCAATATCGACAACAATTTCGTATTGTGTCGATACGCATCTCCCGGTACACGAACTTTCAAAATATCATAACTTTCGACTCGTTTGGAGTCGTAAGCTCTACCTTATACCAAAACGAAGCTAAGAAACAGCTCTACAAAAATATCTCATCATCTAGACCTGGACTTACACTTAAACCCACGAAAATACTCCTAATGTTTCTGATCTAAAAATACCTCTTTCAAAACCGTAAAAATCATCATTCCAACACTTCCCCATCCATCCTAGACCTATACCAACATCATTCATCCAATCTAACATCACCTAACTACTCCTAATCACTTGTATGATCATCAATTTCAAAAACCCATTTGATGAAAACAACATGCAATTCAATTAACCCATTTAAAAACATCATAAACATGACTACAAACATAAACCCATAACCAATTAAGATTGAAATCAAAGAAACCAAACACCCCCTTTTGGGCCGTGGGTTTCAAGAACAAAAACAACCAAGAAAATTTATTCAAGCTTAATTAATCAATACCTCATGTTTATAAACACTTTAATCAAACATTTATTCAAGAAAAATTTATCAAACCCATTTGTTCATAAGGTTTTAATTTTTGGAAAAATCAAGTCATTGCATGTTTGATTTTAATGGATTAAAAGACTTATAATGAAGCAATAGGAGGTGGTCTTTGATTATATTTTAGCTAAACCAAAAAAAAAATGGTGATGGTGGTGGCCTTGTGTTTGGCCGTGGGTTTCAAAGAGGGAGGGGGGAGAGGTTTTGATCTTTGAGTGTGTGTTTGTGTGTGTGTTTTAGTGTTTGTGTATCTTGTAAGAAAAAAAATAAAAATGGGAGGGTTTCTTTTGACAACTTGTCAAATCTTTTGGCCTAAAGTTTAAACGACACTAATAAAAAGTGGGATTCGACTAGTAGTCGGTTTTGAAAATTTACGGGAGTCGGGTTTAGTCCCGGCTACCTCAAAATACTTTTAAATGGTTCAAACGCACACAAAACGATTATACATATGGTTCCGACTCGACTTAACACGTAATAAAAATAAAATCTCGAAAAACTCAAATATCGATCAATCGATAATAAAATGTAAGTTTTGGGCATTCGTCGGTATCGTAGTCGTTATCGGTTCTTCTTAAATCGTCAAACGTTAAATTACGACCGTAAACGTTGGTTTCAACTTAAACCGTCAAATAAATCCACGATGAAAATTCTTAAAAATTTCAAAAATATACGTAAAATAGGATTAAATAAATGACGTTGGGCTCGGGATATCACATCCACAAGTGAGTCGCAACGTAAGAGAGATGCTCATACTGAACAACTCTTGAGACAATAACTTAGCATCATACGGCACATTCACGGGTCTTACAATTACCACTCTAAACAAGTTTAACCGCTAGCAGCCATAGACGTTTTTCCTAAAGCCCGTGACCCGCTTGCTTCACCTAAAAAAACATGTTAACATGAAAACCGTAAGCATTTAGCTTAGTGAATAAGAGCATATGAGCATGAATTATAAAGCACAGACTACACTTATAAATTGCTAAACTTTCTAATTCTTGAATATTTTCTGAATTCAGGCAGAGATGAGCATTTTGGGACCTTTGGCTCATTCCAATATCGTTACTCTCTTGGGCTACTGCCGACATGAACATGAATACCTGTGTGTTTATGAGTACATGCAGACAGGAGGTTTTGATCAATTTATTAACAAAGGTAATTTGTATTCTAATCTCTTTAACCAGATTCTTTTAATGGCATCCAGAATTTATTATTCGACCAATATTGATTATTCTATATTCACTTGAGCCTTTCCAACGAAAGTAGCTGATATGACACAAATGTGAACAATTTTCAGATGCACCTGATCCTGTTGAACCATTATTGTGGCAAACACGATTTAACATCTTGATAGGAGTTGCTCGTGGACTTGCCTATTTGCATTCATTGGAAGATCAAGTGATACACCGCAATGTGAAAAGCTCTAGTATCTTTCTGGATCATGTAATCTTTAAGTATCTAACATACTTATTGTGGTGATGAAGCTTGGAAGCTTTTGGTTTAATCCAATTTACTTTACTATTTTGATTATTCCAGGAATTTAATGCAAAACTGGGGCACTTTGGGTTGGAAAAATCTGGATATGAATTAGGGAAAAGTCATGTTAGTACACGCGTAGCTGGTACATTGGGTTATATAGACCCACATAGTTGGGAAACGGGTACGTTGATATATAATGAACACACGTATTAATTGAGTTGTAGCAAGGTCATTATAAATATAACACACTTCTATATTGCAGGTCATTTTAGTGTTAAGAGTGACATTTATGGTTACGGAGTGGTGATGATGGAAACTTTAACATGCTTACCAGTTATCGATGGAAATAGGCCCCATGATCAGCATAACTTGGTAGAGTGGGCAAGTCCAATCCTAGTAGACAGAAGAGAGCTAAGCAAAATAATGGATCAACGTCTTGAACATAATTACCCCGTAGAAGCTGCTTTTGAATGCGCTAAACTTGCACTAAGATGTCTGGAAAATAATCCTAAGGATAGGCCATCAAGCGAAGAACTTTTGCGAAGTTTGGAACAGGTAAATGCTCTTAACGTGTAAACGAAGACAACTCCGACGTCCAAACTATTGATGTATGATGACTCAATGTTGTGATGTTAAATGTTCTTCCTTCTATTAATGAAACACCCGTAATTTTATGATTTTTTTTTAAAAAAAAACTCGGCGCAATGGAAAGTATTAAAACGCTTAGACATTTACAAAAGGACCCATTTTAAATTTTAAGGTGGACTGTTCAATTTTTAGAACACAACTCAAAGAAATGATAGTTCACATCAGACGACCTGGAATAATTCTTTTACCATAAACATGACTAACTATAACATGGACCATAATACTCGTCATAAGGAACGTGTAAAAGAAAGCTAATGCGAAGATTGATACTTCAAAATATAATTAAACATTCCCATTACTAATTTAGTCTTACAAGGACCTGTACACATGACCATGACCAGTACACATGACCTTGACCAGTACACATGACCAATATACATATGACCTGATGCTTTACAAACTATTTAAACAAGCACACATATGCTCATAGATGACCTTGCATTTGATGACCAAAACTTGCATCCTGACCTTAGTTATACATCACATGGAATTTACAAAAAGACTTGTTTTGACTACACCTTATACAAACATATTTACCAACTATGCAACCGGTGTGTTGCATACAAAAGAGGGTGTTTCAGTTTTACATCGCATGTGGTTCAAAAGATAACTTATTACCACTCTAAACAAGTTTAACCGCTAGCAGCCATAGACGTTTTTCCTAAAGCCCGTGACCCGCTTGCTTCACCTAAAAAAACATGTTAACATGAAAACCGTAAGCATTTAGCTTGTGAATAAGAGAATATGAGCATGAATTATAAAGCATAGACTACACTTATAAATTGCTAAACTTTCTAATTCTTGAATATTTTATGAATTCAGGTAGAGATGAGCATTTTGGGACCTTTGGCTCATTCCAATATCGTTACTCTCTTGGGCTACTGCCGACATGAACATGAATACCTGTGTGTTTATGAGTACATGCAGACAGGAGGTTTTGATCAATTTATTAACAGAGGTAATTTGTATTCTAATCTCTTTAACCAGATTCTTTTAATGGCATCTAGAATTTATTATTCGACCAATATTGATTATTCTATATTCACCTAAGCCTTTCCAACGAAAGTAGCTGACATGACACAAATGTGAACAATTTTCAGATGCACCTGATCTTGTTGAACCATTATTGTGGCAAACACGATTTAACATCTTGATAGGAGTTGCTCGTGGACTTGCCTATTTGCATTCATTGGAAGATCAAGTGATACACCACAATGTGAAAAGCTCTAGTATCTTTCTGGATCATGTAATCTTTAAGTATCTAACATACTTATTGTGGTGATGAAGCTTGGATGCTTTTGGTTTAATCCCATTTACGTTACTATTTCCATTATTCCAGGAATTTAATTCAAAATTAGGGCACGTTGGGTTGGCAAAATCTGGATATGAATTAGGGAAAAGTCATGTTAGTACGCGCGTAGCTAGTACATTGGGTTATACAGACCCGCATAGTTGGGAAACGCGTACGTTGATATATAATGAACACACGTATTAATTGAGGTGCAGCATGGTGATTATAAATATAACACACTTCTATTTTGCAATTCATTTTAGTGTTAAGAGTGACATTTATAGTTACGGAGTGGTGATGCTGGAAACTTTAACAGGCTTACCAGTTATCGATGGAAATAGGCCCCATGATCAACATAACTTGGTAGAGTGGGCAAGTCCAAAACTGGTAGACAGAAGAGAGCTAAGCGAAATAATGGATCCACGTCTTGAACATAATTACCCCGTAGAAGCTGCTTTTGAATGCGCTAAACTTGCACTAAGACGGTTGGAAAATAATCCTAAGGATAGGCCATCAAGCGAAGAACTTTTACGAAGTTTAGAACAAATAAATTCTCTTAACGTGTAAACGAAGACAACTCCAACGTCCAAACTATTGATGTATGATGACTCATTGTTGTGATGTTAAATGTTCTTCCTTCTATTAATGAAACACCCGTAATTTTAAGATTTAAAAAAAAAAAACTCGGCGCAATGGAAAGTATTAATAAGCTTAGACATTTATAAAAGGACCCCTTTTAAATTTTAAGGTGGCCTATTCAGTTTTTACAACACAACTCAAAGAAATGATAGTTCACATAAGACGACCTAAAATAATTCTTTTACCATAAACATGACTAACTATAACATGGACCATAATACTCGCCATAAGGAACACGTAAAAGAAAGCTAATGCAAAGATTGATACTTTAAAATATAACTAAAACATTCCCATTACTAATTTAGTCTTACAAGGACCTGTACACATGACCTTGACCAGTACACATGACCAATATACATATGACCTGATGCTTTACAAACTATTTAAACAAGTACACATATGCTCATAGACGACCTTGCATTTGATGACCAAAACTTGCATCCTGACCTTAGTTATACATCACATGGAATTTAACAAAAGACTTGTTTTGAATACACCTTATACAAACATATTTACCAATTATGCAACCGGTGTGTTGCATACAAAAGAGGGTGTTTAAGTTTCACATCGCATGTGGTTCAAAAGATAACTTATTACCACTCTAAACAAGTTTAACCGCTAGCAGCCATAGACGTTTTTCCTACAGCCCGTGACCCGCTTGCTTCACCTAAAAAAATATGTTAACATGAAAACCGTAAGCATTTAGCTTAGTGAATAAGAGCATATGAGCATGAATTATAAAGCATAGACTACACTTATAAATTGTTAAACTTTCCAATTCTTGAATATTTTCAAAATTCAGGCAGAGATGAGCATTTTGGGACCATTGGCTCATTCCAATATCGTTACTCTCTTGGGCTACTTCCGACATGAACATGAATACCTGTGTGTTTATGAGTATATGCACACAGGAGGTTTTCATCAATTTATTAACAAAGGTAATTTGTATTCTAATCTCTTTAACCGGATTCTTTTAATGACATCCAGAATTTATTATTCGACCAATATTGATTATTCTATATTCACCTGAGCCTTTCCAACGAAAGTAGCTAACATGACACAAATGTGAACAATTTTCAGATGCACCTGATCCTGTTGAACCATTATTGTGGCAAACATGATTTAACATCTTGATAGGAGTTGCTCGTGGACTTGCCTATTTGCATTCACTGGAAGATCAAGTGATACAGCGCAATGTGAAAAGCTCTAGTATCTTTCTGGATCATGTAATCTTTAAGTATCTAACATACTTATTGTGGTGATGAAGCTTGGATGCTTTTGGTTTAATCCCATTTACTTTACTATTTCGATTATTCCAGGAATTTAATGCAAAACTGGGGCACTTTGGGTTGGAAAAATCTGTATATGAATTAGGGAAAAGTCATGTTAGTACACGCATAGCTGGTACATTGGGTTATATAGACCCACATAGTTGGGAAACGGATACGTTGATATATAATGAACACACATATTAATTGAGGTGTAGCAAGGTGATTATAAATATAACACACTTCTATATTGCAGGTCATTTTAGTGTTAAGAGTGACATTTATGGTTACGGAGTGGTGATGCTGGAAACTTTAACAGGCTTACCAGTTATCGATGGAAATAGGCCCCATGATCAGCATAACTTGGTAGAGTGGGCAAGTCCAATCCTAGTAGACAAAAGAGAGCTAAGCGAAATAATGGATCCACGTCTTGAACATAATTACCCCGTAGAAGCTGCTTTTGAATGCGCTAAACTTCCACTAAGATGTCTGGAAAATAATCCTAAGGATAGGCCATCAAGCGAAGAACTTTTGCGAAGTTTGGAACAGGTAAATGCTCTTAACGTGTAAACGAAGACAACTCCAACGTCCAAACTATTGATGTATGATGACTCAATGTTGTGATGTTAAATGTTCTTCCTTCTATTAATGAAACACCCGTAATTTTAAGATATTTAAAAAAAAAAAAAAACTCGGCGCAATGGAAAGTATTAAAACGCGTAGACATTTATAAAAGGACCTCTTTTAAATTTTAAGGTGGACTGTTCAATTTTTAGAACACAACTCAAAGAAATGATAGTTCACATCAGACGACCTAGAATAATTCTTTTACCATAAACATGACTAACTATAACATAGACCATAATACTCGTCATAAGGAAGGTGTAAAAGAAAGCTAATGCGAAGATTGATACTTCAAATTATAATTAAACATTCCCATTACTAATTTAGTCTTACAAGGACCTGTACACATGACCTTGACCAGTACACATGACCTTGACCAGTACACATGACCAATATACATATGACCTGATGCTTTACAAACTATTTAAACAAGTACACATATGCTCATAGATGACCTTGCATTTGATGACCAAAACTTGCATCCTGACCTTAGTTATACATCACATGGAATTTACCAAAAGACTTATTTTGACTACACCTTATACAAACATATTTACCAACTATGCAACCGGTGTGTTGCATACAAAAGAGGGTGTTTCAGTTTCACATCGCATGTGGTTCAAAAGAGAAATTATTACCACTCTAAACAAGTTTAACCGTTAGCAGCCACAGACGTTTTTCTTAAAGCCCGTGACCCGCTTGCTTCACCTAAAAAAACATGTTAACATGAAAACCGTAAGCACTTAGCTTAGTGAATAAGAGCATATGAGCATGATTTATAAAGCATAGACTACACTTATAAGTTGCTAAACTTTCTAATTCTTGAATATTTTCTAAATTCAGGCAGAGATGAGCATTTTGGGACCTTTGGCTCATTCCAATATTGTTACTCTCTTGGGCTACTGCCGACATGAACATGAATACCTGTGTGTTTATGAGTACATGCAGACAAGAGATTTTGATCAATTTATTAACAGAGGTTATTTGTATTCTAATCTCTTTAACCGGATTCTTTTAATGGCATCTAAAATTTATTATTCGACCAATATTGATTATTCTATATTCACCTAAGCCTTTCCAACGAAAGTAGCTGACATGACACAAATGTGAACAATTTTCAGATGCACCTGATCCTGTTGAACCATTATTGTGGCAAACATGATTTAACATCTTGATAGGAGTTGCTCGTGGACTTGCCTATTTGCATTCATTGGAAGATCGAGTGATACACCGCAATGTGAAAAGCTCTAGTATCTTTCTAGATCATGTAATCTTTAAGTATCTAACATAATTATTGTGTGATGAAGCTTGGATGCTTTTGGTTTGATCCCGTTTACTTTACTATTTCGATTATTCCAGGAATTTAATGCAAAACTGGGGCACTTTGGGTTGGCAAAATCTGGATATGAATTAGGGAAAAGTCATGTTAGTATACGCGTAGCTGGTACATTGGGTTATATAGACCCACATAGTTGGGAAACGGGTACGTTGATATATAATGAACACACGTATTAATTGAGGTGTAGCAAGGTGATTATAAATATAACACACTTCTATATTGCAGGTCATTTTAGTATTAAGAGTGACATTTATGGTTACGGAGTGGTGATGCTGGAAACTTTAACAGGCTTACCAGTTATAGATGGAAATAGGCCCCATGATCAGCATAACTTGGTAGAGTGGGCAAGTCCAATCCTAATAGACAGAAGAGAGCTAAGCGAAATAATGGATCTACATCTTGAACATAATTACCCCGTAGAAGCTGCTTTTGAATGCGCTAAACTTGGACTAAGATGTCTGGAAAATAATCCTAAGTATAGGCCATCAAGCGAAGAACTTTTGCGAAGTTTGGAACAGATAAATGCTCTTAACGTGTAAACGAAGACAACTCCAACGTCCAAACTATTGATGTATGATGACTCAATATTGTGATGTTAAATATTCTTCCTTCTATTAATGAAACACCCATAATTTTAAGATTTTTTTTTTAAAAAAAAAACTCGGCGCAATGGAAAGTATTAAAACGCTTAGACATTTATAAAAGGACCTCTTTTAAATTTTAAGGTGGACTGTTCAATTTTTAGAACACAACACAAAGAAATGATAGTTCACATCAGACGACCTAGAATAATTCTTTTACCATAAACATGACTAACTATAACATAGACCATAATACTCGTCATAAGGAACGTGTAAAAGAAAGCTAATGCGAAGATTGATACTTCAAATTATAATTAAACATTCCCATTACTAATTTAGTCTTACAAGGACCTGTACACATGACCTTGACCAGTACACATGACCTTGACCAGTACACATGACCAATATACATATGACCTGATGCTTTACAAACTATTTAAACAAGTACACATATGCTCATAGATGACCTTGCATTTGATGACCAAAACTTGCATCCTGACCTTAGTTATACATCACATGGAATTTACCAAAAGACTTGTTTTGACTACACCTTATACAAACATATTTACCAACTATGCAACCGGTGTGTTGCATACAAAAGAGGGTGTTTCAGTTTCACATCGCATGTGGTTCAAAAGATAACTTATTACCACTCTAAACAAGTTTAACCGCTAGCAGCCATAGACGTTTTTCCTAAAGCCCGTGACCCGCTTACTTCACCTAAAAAAACATGTTAACATGAAAACCGTAAGCATTTAGCTTAGTGAATAAGAGCATATGAGCATGAATTATAAAGTATAGACTACACTTATAAATTGCTAAACTTTCTAATTCTTGAATATTTTCTGAATTCAGGCAGAGATGAGCATTTTGGGACCTTTGGCTCATTCTAATATCGTTACTCTCTTAGGCTACTGCCGACATGAACATGAATACCTATGTGATTATGAGTACATGCAGACAGGAGGTTTTGATCAATTTATTAACAGAGGTAATTTATATTCTAATCTCTTTAACCAGATTCATTTAATGGCATCCAAAATTTATTATTCGACCAATATTGATTATTCTATATTCACCTAAGCCTTTCCAACGAAAGTAGCTGACATGACACAAATGTGAACAATTTTCAGATGCACCTGATCCTGTTGAACCATTATTGTGGCAAACATGATTTAACATCTTGATAGGAGTTGCTCGTGGACTTGCCTATTTGCATTCATTGGAAGATCGAGTGATACACCGCAATGTGAAAAGCTCTAGTATCTTTCTAGATCATGTAATCTTTAAGTATCTAACATAATTATTGTGTGATGAAGCTTGGATGCTTTTGGTTTAATCCCATTTACTTTACTATTTCGATTATTCCAGGAATTTAATGCAAAACTAGGGCACTTTGGGTTGGCAAAATCTGGATATGAATTAGGGAAAAGTCATGTTAGTACACGCCTAGCTGGTACATTGGGTTATATAGACCCACATAGTTGGGAAACGGGTACGTTGATATATAATGAACACACGTATTAATTGAGGTGTAGCAAGGTGATTATAAATATAACACACTTCTATATTGTAGGTCATTTTAGTGTTAAGAGTGACATTTATGGTTACGGAGTGGTGATGCTGGAAACTTTAACAGGCTTACCAGTTATCGATGGAAATAGGCCCTATGATCAGCATAACTTGGTAGAGTGGGCAAGTCCAATCCTAGTAGACAGAAGAGAGCTAAGCGAAATAATGGATCCACGTCTTGAACATAATTACCCCGTAGAAGCTGCTTTTAAATGTGCTAAACTTGCACTAAGATGTCTGGAAAATAATCCTAAGGATAGGCCATCAAGCGAAGAACTTTTGCGAAGTTTGGAACAGATAAATGCTCTTAACGTGTAAACGAAGACAACTCCAACGTCCAAACTATTAATGTATGATTACTCAATGTTGTGATGTTAAATGTTCTTCCTTCTATTAATGAACCACCCGTAATTTTAATATTTTTTTTAAAAAATAAACTCAGCGCAATGGAAAGTATTAAAACGCTTAGACATTTATTAAAGGACCCCTTTTAAATTTTAAGGTGGCCTATTCAATTTTTAGAACACAACTCAAAGAAATGATAATTCACATCAGACGACCTGGAATAATTCTTTTACCATAAACATGACTAACTATAACATGGACCATAATACTCGTCATAAGGAACGTGTAAAAGAAAGCTAATGCGAAGATTGATACTTCAAAATATAACTAAAACATTCCCATTACTAATTTAGTCTTACAAGGACCTGTACACATGACCTTGACCAGTACACATGACCAATATACATATGACCTGATGCTTTACAAACTATTTAAACAAGTACACATATGCTCATAGATGACCTTGCATTTGATGACCAAAACTTGCATCCTGACCTTAGTTATACATCGCATGGAATTTACCAAAAGACTTGTTTTGACTACACCTTATACAAACATATTTACCAACTATGCAACCGGTGTGTTGCATACAAAAGAGGGTGTTTCAGTTTCACATCGCATGTGGTTCAAAAGATAACTTATTACCACTCTAAACAAGTTTAACCGCTAGCAGCCATAGACGTTTTTCCTAAAGCCCGTAACCCGCTTGCTTCACCTAAAAAACATGTTAACATGAAAACCGTAAGCATTTAGCTTAGTGAATAAGAGCATATGAGCATGAATTATAAAGCATAGAGTTCACTTGCTCGTAAGGATCCTAGTGTCAGAAATATGTCATTTATAATATACAAGTGATTCTTGATTATCACTTACACGTTTCTTGCCCAACATAAACTTGCCAAACATGCCCTTTTGCCTATGTCGCATGAACACTTGCACAATACAATCTTAATTAACAATATAACATGAAACGTGCACCAGGTACATTCATAACTGACTACATAACATAACATGAAATGCATGACCTGTAATAGGTTAAACGTACACCCTCGTGATCAATCTAGTAAACATATATCAGGTATCATTTACCGTATTTCTTGTGAGCTCATTACTCACCTTTCAGCCGCTTGCAAAACTTACTCCAGCACCTAAAGATATAACATATATGTACACATGTAACACATGTCACACATGGAAAACTATATACTTGACATCTTACCATGTTCCTGACCTTGTAACTATAATAGATCTCACGTTTGTTGTACTATATTAAAACATCTGATTTATACTTAATAAAAGGAGTATAACTTTTACTTGCAAATTTTATCAAACACTTTGGTTACATACTTTCCTTTTCAACAAAAATCATACTTTCTTATATAAGATTCGAATCAGGTATATATATATATATATATATCCAAATCACCTTTCACACTTCCAAGATTTCCTATTATAGATCAAGGCCTACCTCAAAGCTGTTGATGTGTTCAATATGACTAGTGATACTAACAGTTAGATGATAAGAAATATAGCTATACTTACTTGACTTGGGTTAGACAAGAGCTACAATACTCGAACTACTTGATCCTTGATTTCCTTATTCTTTTTTATTGAGCTTCTTACTTATACTAGCTTAGAATAAAATACTGGAAGTACACATGTATGCGTTATCTGGTTGAATGGATTTTTTTCTCAAATTGACTAGAAGGAACTTTCTTATAAGCAAAGTATCATAGTTTTTCACACAATTAGCCCCTAAACTATTTAGACATGTACCAATTTAGCTTGATAGTTAAACAACTAGATACATATATAGCATTTGTCATATACTAAGTATTAAAGAATCCAAATCACCTTATTCGGGCTGTTAAAACTCTCCCCCACTTATTCGGTTTGGGTCCTCACAAACCATTCCTGATGAAAAGAGGGGTAATACTTAATGAGTTCTTCTTCGGGCTCCCACGTATAGTCTAACCCTTTTCTATGCTTACATCTTACTTTAAGAAGGAGGATCTCTTTCCTTCTGAGTTTCTTGACCATGGTGTCAAGAATCTCTATAGGCTCTTCGACGAAGCCAAGCTTTTCGTCAACCACGATATCTTCCAGAGGGACATACTCTGCCTCTTCTACCAAGCATTTCCGTAGCTGGGACACGTGAAAGGTATTATGAATGTTGCTTAGCTTTTCTGGTAGCTCAATTTTGTATGCTACTTTGCCAACTCTAGATAATATTGTGAATGGGCCAATGTAATGTGGTCCAAGTGTGCCACGCTTTCGGAATCGAATAACTCCTTTCCAAGGAGATACCTTTAACATAACCTTGTCTCCGACCTAGAATTCTATCGGTCTTCTTCTCTTATCGGCATATGATTTTTTCCTGTCTTGAGCCATCTTTAGTCTTTCCTTTATCTGATCAATCTTCTCGTTAGTCTGCTGAATAACATCTGAGCTAACCAACTCGCGTTGTCCAATTTCACCCCAACAAATTGGAGTGCGACATTACCTTCCATAAAGCATTTCGTAGGGTGGCATCTTGATGCTGGAGTGATAGCTATTATTGTAGGAGAACTCTGCCAGGGGCAGATACTTGTCCCAACTATCACTAAAATCTATCGCACATGCTCTAAGCATATCCTCCAACGTCTGAATGGTCCTTTCACTTTGACCATCCGTCTGAGGGTGATACGCTGTACTCAAATTCACGCGAGTACCCAAATCTTCCTGAAATTTCTGCCAAAATCTAGACGTGAACTTAGTATCTCTATCTGATACTATAGAAACTGGAACCCCATGTCTAGACACAACTTCACGCAGATACAATTCAGCAAGGGCTTCAGAAGACATGGTTTCCTTGATAGGAAGAAAGATTGCACTCTTGGTTAGGCGATCAACAATCACCCATATAGCATCATGATGTCTTGGTGTCTTAGGTAACTTTGTAATAAGATCCATTGTAATCTTCTCCCATTTCCATTCAGGAATTTCAAGTGGTTGCATCTTTCCAAATGGTTTCTGATGTTCTGTCTTGACTTGAAGACATGTAAGACATTGCTCGACATATTTCATGATGTCTCTTTTCATACCTGGCCACCAGTAATTCGTCTTAAGATCATAATACATCTTTGTTGCACCTGGATGAATCGAGTATTTCGACTTATGCGTTTCATCGAGTAATAACTTTTTAAGTTCTTTATTATTTGGAATCCAAATTCTACCAAAACGTGTTTTGAGTCCTCGTGAGTCTTCATTCAAGTCTCAAACTTGACCCACAAGACGTTCAGTATTCACATCTCCGTTTTGCCATGCTTCTTGTTGAACTGCCTTGATATACTCAAAGAAATCTGGCGTGATCACCATTTGAAGTGATTTCACTATCAAGGTATCGTGTTTGGTCTTTCTACTCAAGGCATCTGCCAACACATTGGCTTTACCTGGATGGTAAAGAATTTCACAATCGTAATCCTTAACCAGATCAAGCCAATGCCTTTGCCTCATGTTTAGATCGCGTTGATCAAAGAAGTAGTTGAGGCTCTTGTGGTCTGTAAAGATCTTTATTTTCACGCCATACAAATAATGCCTTCAAACCTTTAGTGCATGTACAACTGCTGCAAGTTCTAAATCATGGGTAACATAATCTTCTTCATATTTCTTGAGTTGTCTAGATGCATAAGCAATAACACGTCCTCGCTGCATAAGAACACAACCGATGCCCTTTGACGATGCATCACAGTAAACCTCCATATCTTCGTTTCCTTCTGGCAATACTAACACGGGTGCATGACTTAATCTTTCCTTTAGAGTTTGGAAGGCGATTTCTTGATCTTCATTCCACTCGAATTTAGCATTCTTCCGTGTAAGCTTGGTAAGAGATTACGCAATTTTAGAGAAGTCTAGAATGAAACGACGATAGTATCCTGCGAGACCAAGAAAAGATCTAACTTCTGTAGGAGTTTTTGGTTGAATCCAATTCGTAATTGCGTTAATCTTTGTTGGGTCAACTTTAATTCCTTCGTTTTTAATCACATGACCAAGGAATTGAACTTCATGAAGCCAAAAACTCACACTTAGAAAACTTTGCATACATCTTTTCACGACGCAACATGCTAAGAACTTGTCTCAGATGACCCTCATGCTCGTGGGCCGACTTAGAGAAAATCAGAATATCGTCAATAAACACGATAACCGACTTGTCAAGCATCGGACGACAAACCCGATTCATTAAGTCCATGAAAGCCGCAGGGGCATTTGTTAAGCCGAATGGCATAACAACGAATTCATAGTGCCCATATCTGGTTCGAAAAGCAGTTTTTGGAATATCTTCTTCCCGAATCTTTAGCTGATGGTAGCCTGATCTTAAATCGATTTTAGAAAAGAAACTTGCACCATGAAGTTGATCAAATAGATCATCGATACGGGGAAAAGGGTACTTATTTTTTATCGTAACCTTGTATGTTCTCGATAATCTATACACATGTGCATGTTACCATCTTTCTTCTTAACGAAAAGAACGGGAGCTCCCCAGGGGGAACTACTGGGACGAATAAAACCTTTATCAAGAAGTTCTTGCAATTGTTTCATTAACTCTTGTATTTCAGATGGAGCAAGTCTATATGGTGTCTTAGCAATAGGATTACTCCCCGGAGTAAGGTCAATGCGAAACTCCACTTGTCTGTCAGGTGGAATACCTGGGAGTTCTTCCGGAAAGACGTCCGAAAATTCTCTAACAATGGGAATACTATCGAGTTCCAGAGTATTTGTCTGAGTATCCACCACATGAGCTAGATAGGCTTGACAACCACGTGTCAAGTGTCTCTTGGCTCTAGCGTACGTACATATCGCTAGGGAGGTTTTCTTACGCTCACCATAGATGAATAGTTCTCCCCCACTTGGGGTCTTAACCCGGATCAATTTATTCTGACATGAAATGATGGCTTTGTTTTTGCCTAGCCAATCCATACCAATGACAACATCGATTTCCCCCATAGGCATGAGGATCAAATCAATTAGGAACTTTTCATCATCGATTTGTATTTCACAATTATGATATACGCTAACCACGTGAATAACCTTGCTGTTTGCTACCTCTACATCTAGTGAGGGTTTAAGTTGACTAATTGGTATAACAAAATTTCGACTAAAAGATTCTGAAACAAATGATCGATCTGCACCAGAGTCAAATAACACACGAGCAGGTACAAAATTCACAAAGAAGGTACCTGTCACAACAACGTGTGCTTCCTTGGCTTCTTCTATTGTCATTTGATATACACGACCCGGAGGCCTATTAGGCTTTAGAATGGGTGGAAGACGAGGGGCACCTGACGGTCTTGGTGCTCACGGTGACCCACGTCTTTCTGGCGCCTTTCTTCTCGTATCTTGTTGACGTTGTGGAGGTCCGAATCTTGGCCACCTATCACTGGTATGATTTGGTTGGTAGCACTTTCCACACACTTGGACTGGTTTGGTACATTCGCGACTAATGTGACCATCTTGACCACATCGATAACAGATTCGAGTCCCGGCAAGACATTGACCTGCATGATGTTTCCCATATTGCGAACATAGTGGGTTATCCATCCTTTGAGAACTAGTGCTAAAATCACCTCCAAGCCTATGCTTCTTTGCCGAGGGACCACTCTGGTCTATTCTCCTTTTCGGAGAAGTCCTAATAACACCCTTCTTTGTCTCTTGCTCACGCTCTAGAGCGGCATTCATTACTTCATCAAAATTCTTGCAATTCCTAGCTGAAATAAATTCACGGATCTCTTTCTTTAGCATGTCAACATAGTGCTCCCTGAGTATCTTTTCATTACCAACATATTTAGGGCAGAAACGGGCCCTATCAAGAAACGTCGTAGTGAATTCGTGAACTGACTGATAAGTCTGAGGTGTTGATAAGAAGTCGCGACGAATTTTCTTAACTTCAGCTTCCGAAGAAAATTTATAAATGAATAGCTTCTTGAATTCGTCCCACGGAAGATTTTGAATTGTTTCCTCACCCTTGGATTGCTTAAGAAAACCCCGCCATTCTTTAGCCCTATCTCGCAATTAATTTCCAACAAGGTTGACCCAAAGATTCCCGGGATAGCCACTAGTGGTATACACTTCTTCCATATCCTGTAACCACCTATAACACTTGAAAGGATCTAATTCTCCTGTATTATATGGGGGGTCACAGGCTGCGAAATCCCTAATATTAAAAGCACGAGTCAAAGGACCAGTTTCTCCGGCACGAATCTTACGAAATTCTTCTTGGATGATCTTATTCATTGTGTCACTAATATTGTCATAAAGATGAGCTAGTGAGGCTTGTTGGGCTTTAACGACCTCCTGTGACACTATGTTCCTTATCTTTTCAGTCATAGGATCAAGATTAGTCATATCATCTTGTTCCCTTTGTTCTGCGTTATCGAGTAACGGTTTTGTGTTATCGTTTTCATGACTAGTTCCTATTTCATCCATCGACCTATCAGACACTTCTGGGTTACCTCCGGTCATTTCCAGAAACTGAAAGTTTGAGCACGTGAAATGTAAGCAAAATTTATATATCATATTAACGACATGTTAAGCAATTTAACCATCCATCATAAACAATCCTAGATTCAATTCTTAAGAATGAAATGATACCATTAAGTCTCGTTATGTGATGCAATTATTATTACGTTGGCCAGTCGTTATAATAATAACATCAAATAATCGAAGTCTCATTGTTAACATATCATGCTTAATTCATGAATTGACTATCTATATCATGCACATGGTTTGTTCTCCGGGAATGCATCATGCTAAAACATGTTAATAGTGGCTACTATACATTATCTACTAAACTGTAAGCATAATACTATTATTTGTATAATATAGGTTTAAGTCTAAGTACCCACTAATAGTAGATACTTAAGTCTCTTAAACCACAGCTCTGATACCAACTTGAAACACCCGTAATATTAAGATTTTTTTTAAATAAGTCTCGGCGCAATGGAAAGTATTAAAACGATTAGACATTTATAAAAGGACCCCTTTTAACTTTTAAGGTGGCCTGTTCAATTTTTAGAACACAACTCAAAGAAATGATAGTTCACATCAGACGACCTGGAATAATTCTTTTACCATAAACATGACTAAATATAACATGGACCATAATACTCGTATAAGGAACGTGTAAAAGAAAGCTAATGCGAAGATTGATACTTCAAAATATAACTAAAACATTCCCATTACTAATTTAGTCTTACAAGGACCTGTACACATGACCTTGACCAGTACATATTACCAATATACATATGACCTGATGCTTTACAAACTATTTAAACAAGTACACATATGCTCATAGATGACCTTGCATTTGATGACCAAAACTTGCATCCTGACCTTAGTTATACATCACATGGAATTTACCAAAAGACTTGTTTTGACTACACCTTATACAAGCATATTTACCAACTATGAAACCGGTGTGTTGCATACAAAAGAGGGTGTTTCAGTTTCACATCGCATGTGCTTCAAAAGATATCTTATTACCACTCTAAACAAGTTTAAACGCTAGCAGCCATAGACGTTTTCCTAAAGCCCGTGACCCGCTTGCTTCACCTAAAAAAACATGTTAACATGAAAACCGTAAGCATTTAGCTTAGTGAATAAGAGCATATGAGCATGAATTATAAAGCATAGACTACACTTGCTCGTAAGGATCCTGGTGTCAGAAATATGTCATTTATAATATACAAGTGATTCTTGATTATCACTTACAAATTTCTTGCCCAACATAAACTTGCAAAACATGCCCTTTTGCCTATGTCGCATGAACACTTGCACAATACAATCTTAATTAACAATATAACATGAAACGTGCACCAAGTACATTCATAACTGACTACATAACATAACATGAAACGCATGACATGTAATTGGGTAAATGCACACCCTCGTGATCAATCTAGTAAACATATATCAGGTATCATTTACCGTATTTCTTGTAAGCTCATTACTCACCTTTCAGCCGCTTGCAAAAGTTACTCCAGCACCTAAAGATATAACATATATGTACACATGTCACACATGGAAAACTATATACTTGACATCTTACCATGTTCCTGACCTTGTAACTATAATAGATCTCAAGTTTGTTGTACTATATTAAAACATCTGATTTATACTTCATAAAAGGAGTATAACTTTTACTTGCAAATTTTATCAAACACTTTGGTTACATACTTTCCTTTTCAACAAAAATCATACTTTCTTATATAAGATTCGAATTAGGTATATATATATATATATATATATATATATATATATATATATATATATATATATATATATATATATATATATATATATATATATATATATATATATATATATATATATATATATATATATATATATATATATATATATCCAAATCACCTTTCACACTTCCAAGATTTCCTATTATAGATCAAGGCCTACCTCAAAGCTGTTGAGGTGTTCAATATGACTAGTGATACTAACAGTTATATGATAAGAAATATAGCTATACTTACTTGACTTGGGTTAGACAAGAGCTACAATACTCGAACTACTTGATCCTTGATTTCCTTATTCTTTTTTTTATTGAGCTTCTTACTTATACTAGCTTAGAACAAACATACTGGAAGTACACATGTATGCGTTATCTGGTTGAATGGATTTTTTTTCTCAATTTGACTAGAAGGAACTTTCTTATAAGCAAAGTATCATAGTTTTGCACACAATTAGCCCCTAAACTATTTAGACATGTACCAATTTATCTTGATAGTTAAACAACTAGATACATGTATAACATTTGTCATATAATAAGTATTAAAGAATCCAAATCACCTCATTCGGGCTGTTAAAATTAATATATAGAGTAAATTATACATATCAACCATATGGTTAGCGTTGACTTGCATATATGGTTCTGTGATTTTATTTATGTCAATCGTTCTTAACATGAAATGCGATGCTAATTAAAGAAAGTTTAGTGTTTCATAATTCCTGTGTTTATGTTTTTATAAGTTACGAACTTACATTGTTGTTATCTCTAAATGAGATATTGATGATCGGGCTTAACTGCTTCTTAAAACAAAATCCCACATCCATTTCGATAAATCGAGAAACAATTAAATACTAGAAACCTAACCAGTTTCAAAGTATAATTCATTAATAACATGAAACCGACCAATTATCGTGAGATATTCTCTGCCTCACGCATGGGCGGAGAAAAGGTATAAAGTTATCAGTGGCATAATATTTGACATAATTTTGCGACAAGGTTCATTTTAAAAAAATAGATATTTTTAGCAAATATATACACTACGCGATAACATTCAATCGGGTTCTCGTGCATCTCCGGTAACCCCCCTTCCTCACGGTTTTGTTTCAAGTACAATTACATTATACTAAAACACGTCTCACAAGCCTGACCTAGTTAATGTTAGAAATTTGGTGGATAATAGTAATCTAAGAGCCGTGTCAAACACTTTCAGATCAAAGTATTTTGATGGTTTTATCGAAATCTCCAATCGAATAAAACTCGGATTTGAACTGAGAATATGTTGTTGTTATGAGCAGAATCAGAGACAACAAATTGTTGCCAAGAAACTGTGTTACGGTTATAACTGACAAAGCAGTTGTAATAAGCTAAAACAACAGTTTAAATAACGGGCCGAAATAAGTCCAAAATATCCGTGGTTTTTATTTTCAAGTGCGTTTTTAACATAACATTTTACACCAAATAAATGTTTTTCAAGCTGACCTTCCAGGGGCGTTGCCCATTGGACCTGCTACCAGGGGCGCTACAACCGGACCCTCGTCGTACAAAGGCATCTCCCTCGTATGATAATTACAATAACGTCGTACAAGTGTGTACTCCGCACAACCTCGACTTGATGAACATTTATTACGATTACATATTGGTCAACTAAGTCAATCATTACACATAAATATAAATGGTGATCTAATAAAAAGTCACTGTCATTAAAAAAGCCTGAAAAGTGTTATTGACCGTTGGATTAAAAGATCTATAAGTTCAAGAATAGAATGTGTGTTTTTTAGTTAAGGGCATTTTTGTAATTTACTTTAAATATCTTCATTCCATTACTCAATCAAACACTTCGAAAATCGCGCTCCTACCTAATTAGTCTTCATTTCTCATTATCCTCTCATGCTAGTAGAAAATCATTTCACATATAAATCGAAATATGAATCATTGATTAGTTCTGATATTTTGAATACTTTTTCTCAATGAATGGTTGACTAATTAGAAGAACATTTTTAAATCGAACATGTTTTTCGATGAACATTTATTCGAAACCCAAGTTTCCTTTGAGATGTTTGAAAATACCATCTTGGCTTTGTTTTTTATTTCCTTACTTCATATTTGTGCTCAATATATCGCTCGATCTGGCTGTGTCCTTAAAAATGAGAAATCTTGTGTGTGTGAGATCATTGTTTAAGATAGATATAAAAAGATAAAATCTGGTGATTGTGAAAATTAAAGGTAAAAAAAGCATGTTTCACTAGGTGTGCTATACAGAGAGATAAAAGATGATCATTGAATATGTAAATGAAATGGGCCATCCATCATATCAACATGATATAGATATTCAATTGTCATCTTTATGTTCTTCATTTTATGATCCCTTAAATATTCATCAATAACTTGTTTTAATGTTATCAATTATCAATCATGATGTTAATACTTATTGATTATTGATCATGGTTTCGATGTTCATCATTCGTGATTCTAGTATTCACAAATCAATAGTTGTTTAAATGGTCATCGATAGTAGATTCATTTAGTATTATTCATCAGTTAATCAGTCGTTCATCAGTCAGTCTTGTTAATTCGTTCATCATTTCATTAGTACTATTGATCGGTTCATTTAGTATTGTTTATCAGTTAATCATTTATGATGGCGTATAGCATGGACACGACCCATTGGGCCTAAAACCATACACAAAACCTTGGGCCTAGACCCAAATACATAAAATTCCACCAACTGTGGCATAAAACATAGACGGGTCCGCTCCCAGAGAACGGAGCCGCACACAACTCTGGATGCACTCCCAGCGAAGTGCGTACGAGAAACTTGCGGACCAGACTCCCAAGAGTTACTCCGCAAGACGCGATTAGACAGCAAGCAGACAAATGAGCCTTTGGACCACAAAGGCCCACTCACTAGTACTATCCAAGAAAAGGGGAAAAGGCCCGATACTTCCCCTCTATAAATAGTACTTACTTGCACTCTAAACGAGATACGATTTTCTCACTAATCCTTATGCACACATATCCCGGAAAATATTAATACTTACTCTCACGACGGAATATAATCGTGGGGTTCGTCCTACGGTAAGCACTAACAGTGCTATTCTACTTGTGCAGGAAATCGTCATCCATCTCTCTTGATAGTACGAAGATCTACCACATCATCAAGCATCTAAGCACTCCCCGCTGAGTACTTAGATGCGCAACCGACCTCGACCGATCACTGTACTAACATGTGGTGCCATCCGTGGGACCCGGTACACAACTGCGTTCCATAGAAATCTCGTTCCAAAATGGGCGAACAGACATCAGATCTTTTGACACCTAGCGCGTCCGTCGTGCGTAATACGGCGGCCGGGAAGACAAAAAAGGTCGCAGAGAACCTAGATTAACTGGCGTCCGACGCCGTCATCAGGGATTTCTATGACAAACACTTCGATCGACTGTTGCCAGTGATAGCTGATAAATTCCGCGAGGAAGATATACGCGAAAAGAAATTAAAGTCAGTCAGAGCACACCTAACCTTCGGAGGTAGCTAAAAAAATTCGAAAAGAGGATCAGTCCTCTGACTACTCCGAATCCGTTACCCCAAACCTGACAAAGGACAAAGAGGTAAGCGGCCAACACCCCTGGAAAAGGACTACGACCGATGGCAAAGCACGAACACACCATCACAAATGCAACATCGCTCAGTAGGCAACAAAAGTCACAGCAAATAAGGTGTCTTCAAAAGGCTAGGGCCACGAGATGGAGGAATATTCGACGGACTGAAAGGAAGGGACTCGCAAAATAGAAGGAACTCTCTCTTGAAGGACCAGAACGACGAGGCTACCTCAAAGTGGAACTCAAGAGCGGAAGAACTGAGCAGCGGGAACAGGGAATCAAAAAGGTCAAAATCAAAGTATAGAATTCTATATTGTATATATGTTTTAGAAGTGGAAAATCTTGCCCATATCGCAACTAATGGGCGATTTAAAAAAAAATAGGGAGCATTTCATCTATTATTATTGATGGGCTCTTGACACTCAATGGGGTCTTATGGGCATATGTAAACTCTAAATATGCTAATGGCGGATCATTTTATTTAACGTTTTATTTTTGCTCATCACTTTTTCCGACATTCAAACAAGTATTACTATTTTTTATTTGTACGTTTTTATACATTTTTATACGTTTTGAACGTTTATCAATTTTATCCTTTTCGCACATTTTCGTCCGTATTCACATGTTTCATCCGTTTCCGCATGTTTTCCTTCGTTTTCAGACGATTTTTTCCGTTTTGAATGTTTTCTTACATATTCGCACGATGTCTTACGTTTTCGTATGTTTTCTTACATTTTCGCATGGACTAACATGTTTTCTTAAACTTTTGTTCGTTTTCGGACGTTTTCATACGTCTGCTACACGTTTTCTTACATTTTTGCACGAATTCGCACGTTTTCCTGATTTTCTTATGTTTAACACATTTTCTTGAGTTTTCTTGCGTTTTTAAGGTTTTTCGTTCGTTTTTGTTCGTATTATTACGCTTTCACATGCTTCCTTTAGCTCTCTTACGTTCTCATAGGTGTAGGTTTAAAATAGAACAAGAAAACACAATTTTACATGGGCATGCACAAGCAAAGTTTTGAGCATGGCTTTAGGAACATCATTATTGCTTCTAAACCTCAAACTTCCGTATCAAGCATATTAGTTTGGGTATACTGTCATATGTAAAGATCCCCAGTTAGAGTACAATCAATTTATCAGTGAGGACTTCTAACTAAGGGGTGACGTGGACCCATTTTATGGATTTCGTGGCCTCCGGCCATCACCAAAAAAAGGCCTTTATATACACATAGTATCAATATTTAGCATAAACTAAGTAATCTCAAGCCTCATATTACGTACTTATTATATATAATAGAAAGGCATCAAATTTGGTGGCACTCGTCTAACAGTGGCCATGTGTGTTGCATTCCTCTAAAGAGGGCCTTACGTGGACCTGAGAAAAAGACACTTCGGCCATGGAAAATTGTTGGGGCCACTATCCGAAAGAAAAAAAATCATGTCCCCTTTTCTAATGATTAATCCCATATGGACACTCCTATTTAAAATTCACTTTAATAATATTGGCGATTTTATTACATTAAACTATTTAAGTATACCATAGATTTTGACTATAAATTGTTCCAGGAATATAATGCAAAACTAGGAAACTTTGGGTTTGCCAAACATGGCTCTAAAATTGGGGAGGAGTATGTTAGTACCAGAATTATGGGTACCGTGGGCTACCAAGACCCGGAATATCTTCCAACGGGTATGTTATTACACAAATACACATTATTGTGATGTGCTATATCTTACAACTATAGTATTTGGTTTTTGTTACAAACAAATCATCATCTTGTAAACTATGAAAAAAGTGAACACATACTCTTGGATAAAATGTAAAATCTGAATATGAATTTACAAAACAACATATATGTCACGTCTTCTCAAAAGTTATATTATAATGACAATATGATTTGTTTTCGACAGAAAAACCATATATAGTGGTAAAAGTTCAACCTAATCTAGAAAAAGATAGCAAATATTTGAGAACCTTATTGGGCACTTCTGGGATTCTAATAGCCCACTTCAATGGTACAGGTTACTGTTGTGTCAATAATGTAAGGAAACTATAACACTTTTATTTATAAATCAAATAAATAAAATTAATTAAATTAACATAAACTAAATAACATAATATAAATAGCAGAAAAACAAACACATACATAATTATAAATGATAATTAAATAAAACAATAAAATAAAGAAAAGAATTACTAAATCGCCAGCAAGTCGAGATACGTGTTAGACACGTTTAACACTAAGAAGCTGAGGCACGTGTTTGACACGCTACCCTTAAAACAGATTCACCGTCTGTTTTTTAGGGTACAACAGCCAAAACAGTAAGTTGTACTGTCGGACTTAACAAAACTGCCCGAAATTTCACCTTTACATATGCGTACTCCATATGTTGGAAATCAATAATAATACTTATTGATTTGATGTGTGAAAAAGCTATGGAATTAGGCCTCTATTTACACACAATAGACTCCCTTCCAGTTTACTGATCCCACCGATGTTGGACAAAAAATAAACTATTTTTCTCTTTAAACATGGTACCGAATGCCTAACTTTGAGACACGATATCTCATTCACATCACCTTCATTTTGGACACATAAAGGATCATTGCGAAGCTCTCTTCAAGGATAACGCGAACCTATAAAGTATCACTAATATATATGATACATACATATACATAATTATGTCCAAAGTTGGTAAAAAGTTATTTTGCCAATAATATTTTTCAACAATCCCCCACATGAATAGAGATCGGTTGTAATACACAAAAGTTCCAATAAAACTCCAACAGTTGAATCTTGCATAGGATAGGTAGGTGTGACCCTTTGAACCTTCTCTTGTGAGATGTACTTAGTCTCCTAGATCTAAGTAGATGCGATGTCTTTGAACTTAGCCTCTGTTTACGTAGACGACAATACACACTCACACACGACTCTCCCTGACATTGTCAAGTCCTCATAGACGTGTTCGTTATGGTCATGAACACTAGCATGGTTCTACAAGAGCTCTTAGAAATTGCGCCCCCACAATTTCCTTCGAAGCGACCCCTACTTCTCTCTCACATAGCTGATTTCATCTTGAATCATTAAAAACATATGTTTTATGATTTTATCTTGAATCATCATGCTTTATGATTTTATCATGAATCATTTAAGCCATATTTTTAACCTCTCAATAAGTCACATTGTTCTAGGAATAGAGTAGGAAAGTTACTGTATTAAGTAACTCCCCCACATTAACATGAATTCCCTCACATTTCTATGATTAGGTTGTCCTATTGAACCAAGATCTTGGGATCTTCAGTCAAGTGGGTTAGGTTTTCCTTCATAGAAACTCATTCCTTCGAGGGCTTTAGTCCCATTTCTTTAGACGACTCACTAACTAACTCTCTGCTTAAGCCTTTCATAAGCGGATCCACGATGTTATCATTTGACGTTACGTAGTCAGTCGTGATAACTCTAATTGAGAGTAATTGTCGCAACAATTTCAACCTATGATGGATATGTCTCGACTTAACGTTTTACATTTTTGATATGAGCTCTGTCAAATTCTATTGACTATCACACTTTATTAACATGACCGTTACCGGTATACGCCATCTTGGTATGTCCTTTAAGAATTAGTGTAAACTTTCCTGCATATTCTATAAATTTATCTCAAATAATAAATTCATATTTCATCGTAGATTTAGCTATAACTGTCTCTTTGAAATACTTTCAAGATTTCTAAGACATAGCTTTCCACTTAGGATAAATACATCCCCTCTAGTGGATCTAGATTCTTATATGTAAGAATCCATATTTGCATCTATCACTGGATAGTAGTAGGATATCTTTCATAATGCAATATTATTAGTATCATAGTACTCAAGTAATACTTATTCAAATGGTCCCCACTTAAATTACTAATATATCTGCTTGCCTGATTATAAGTTCAAAATCAGATCATACACACTTCATTAGACGCATAAGATGCTCAATATTCTTTGAGTATTCAAAATGAGCAACACATTTACCTCTAGTTCAAATAGATTTAAAAAGATGTCATTGGACTCTAGCTAGGCCGGAATCCCCCACATTGAACCTCTCAATGACATTGTTATCTTAATGTTTAACTTCAAAATAAATCCATATGGGTTCAAAACAAACCGAATAACTAATGAAGTTCATGTCAAATCTTGACTCCATAATATCATTAGTGGATTTATTCATCTCGTTATCACTTCTAGTGATAAGTATATCATCTCTGTATAAACACAAGAGTACATATTTACTATTGAACACACACATACATTACTTTTGAATCCACATTCTGACATGATATGGTCAAAATGTTTAATGTCATTGTTTTATAGCTTGACTTAAACTATATAATGACTTAATTAGCCTACAAACTTTTCTCTCTAGCATAAGAACCATGAAACCCTCAGGCTGGTTCATGTATAGTTCCTTCTCTAAATTTCTGTTTAGAAATATCGTTTTCACATCCACATAAGAAACGTGCAAAATTTCTTGATGCGGAAATAAATACCATCATAATTGAGGTTATTCGTGTAACATGCGAGTAAGCATCAAAGGAAGATACACCTTCTTGCTGTCTAAATTCTTTGATTACTAATCTTGCTTTGCACATGTCAATGGTGACATCAACTTTTATCTGCTTTTTGAAGATCCATTTATAGCCTAGTGGTTTACAACTTAAGGTACATCCACGAGCTTCTAATTTTACTTTAGTAAAATATAATCTATTTCACTTTTAATGGCTTATTTCTATTGCTGCTCAGTAAGAAGTAGACTCATTTTTTCATATTTTTTGACCATAAAAGAAACAAAAACCGAATCTAACCAATCTCTCGGTTCATGCCATTTTGTTTCTTATAGGTTTAACCTCTTATTGGGTCAAT
Organism: Glebionis coronaria; assembly: GCA_025667525.1. Taxonomy (NCBI): domain Eukaryota; kingdom Viridiplantae; phylum Streptophyta; class Magnoliopsida; order Asterales; family Asteraceae; genus Glebionis; species Glebionis coronaria. The sequence continues at coordinate 640,306,301 of CM046874.1, forward strand.
CTTGGCTCTCTTCTAAGAGATCAATATCATCTTGTTGTCTCTGACCTTTGACAACCTCGTCATCTATTCTAGATGATCTTTCAATTTCCTTCGTAAAGAAGAAATATATTTTTGAAGAATGAATCAGTCCTTAATTCCATTACTATGTCTATTTTCGATTCATGTAAAATGAAACGATAAGCACTGCTATTCATAATAAATCCTGTGAACATAAAACCCATGGGTTTAGGTCCAATCTTTCGAACCATGAATTTCATACGGATATCTTAGCTAGATATCCCCTACATTTGTAAGTACTTATAAGATAGTTTTCTTCTCACCCATAGTTCGTAAGAAGTATCTTATTTTATTTACAAGGGATCTTATCTAAAAGGTAAGTAATAGATATAATCGCTTTACCCCACATGCCATGTCTTAAACATGGACTTAAGAACATGGAATTAACCATTTCTTCTAAGGCACGATTCTTTTCTATATCAAGAGCAATGAATTTGTGTCTTATTCTAAGTTTAGCATAAAAATTTAGAAATAGAGACACATATTCACCTCTAATAACTTCGAATAACCTTATTATCGATAATAAGTTGGTTCTCAACTTATATATATAGATCAAGCTTGACTATATCCTTACTCTCAAGTAAGTATAAATAGCATATTTGTACCACATTCAGCTAATATGATGAAGTACACGATACTCTCTACCTTAGTAGGTATCAATTCCAAATCACATAAAACCATGTGAATCATATCAAGGTTTTTGGTTATTTCTGTTCAACCAAGAGAAAAGACTTATCAATTAGGCTTCAACGAAAGTTTTGATTTTGTAAACCGTGTCAATACAAAAATGGGTATCTAATTTGGTTTAATTGGACAACATGTTGAGTAAAAATTTAAAACATGTCAAAGTAAGTCATAAAATACATTTAAAATGACCATTATAAAATATAATCAACTTAACCATTTTAAAGGCATAACCCGTATGCACTAAATTTATGTTATTCGTTAAATCGATTTTTATTTGATTCAAACACATATGAAAGCCAAATTTCATTAAGAAACCATCCAGACATAAGAGTCCTACAAATCTCCGCGCAACATTGGTTAACTTAGTTTCTTTTCCAGATGTAAATCACATCTTTTTCCTTGATATTCGCCGTTGGAGAGTTGCTCAAACTCGTTCTCTTCATTCTCAACTGCATTATAAGAGTTAATCAAACTCTTATCACCATATACATGACATGATACTAAAGTGCGAATGCACCATTAGATAGGTTGGATTCCATCATGGCCTCAGTTTTCATGTCATTCAGACCATATAACGCATAGTTATGGCACAAGTTTCTGAATGCTTCAAAGCATCTACCGTACAAGTAATTATTCGGTCTCCCTTTTGATGTCATTCGTGACATTCAGAATGTTATTAAGAGGTCCCATGATTTAGTTGACACTAATTTTGATACTATTTACAACGTGCTAAATCACATAGTGTTTCTTAACCAAAAGCGAATTACATCGACTTTTGTTTAATACACAAACGTTTTGTAAGATCCGTTTTACCAAACCCACTTTAAAGGAAGTCTTTCCACTAAACAATTAAAGAAAATATCCATTATAACATAATGTTTTACCAAAAAACACATATGTAATACTAGGCGAGTACCCGCGCATAGCGGCAGAAATACCAAACGACACATATTCACGATATATGAAAATGGATAGCGGTAGAAATATTTCGATTGATCAATGCATCATTTGAAGGAACCTCATTAGTATATGTTGAATGGTCATGTCATCAAGTATGACCTTTTGAACTCTCTGACCAACTCGTAATATGAAGTTTGAAAACCATGGCTATGTGCATACTGTCATGCTCATGGTTAACCACATTTTCTTAATTCTAGACCAAAGAGGTTCAGACTGACTTCTTTCTATGACCAGATCAGGAGCTGTATCGTTAACAAAGCAGAGACAAGTGTAAAAGACCACGAGAAAGAACAATGGAAACAAAAGGTTTACACAATAATGCTTTCCCGTTTCATCAACGGTCATCAGTAATTTTCGGTATTATGGATCCTGGTTGTATATAGATACATTTTTTTTAACAACTGAGATGATCTGGATAAAATTTGTCTAACAAAACTAATATGAATCAACACTTTTATACTTCTATTCCAACCCATGATGCAATTATTGGTTTGAGTGACACTAAAAAAAAGTGATACATATGAGATCTGGTCAAGAATCTTGTGAAACTACGAATGAATCTCGCAAAACTATGACTAAAAGTCGGACAGTTCCACACTTTCAAGTGTGGATCCCATTTTTTTGCTACATATATAAGTGTGGTTTTTCAAGATTTGTCCATACTAATTTATGTAAACATTTTTTATGTATCCATATGCGTTAGTAAACTCAAAATATTTTCCACGCAATTTAAAAGTATGTAGAAAAAAGTGATGAAATGCTTTTTTTTGTAGGGTAACTTACGTAATCATTTATGCTATATAGAAATCACAAAATACTTTCATCTTAGTGCAAACAAGACTAATGTAACAAGAGTACAGCAAATTTGATAGTTATTGTCTTTTAAGTTATAACCAGAACCATAAAATAGCATGAATTATCACAATATCACCTGTTGGTACAATAGACTTCACAAACATTGAAACATTACAGTCATAGCAAAAATGATGTATATGTATGGTCAAATAAAATATAATACAAGGAGACACAATAAGTTATATGATACGAAATATGCATTGAAACATGTTGAGCTTTTTGGGTTGGTTAGCACCAGAAAGTATGTCTCTAGATTAGTCAAGAAAAATCTTTATATGCCATGAATATGTTGATTTAAGGCACATCATTCTTCCCTTAATGTGTTGATTTAAGACACAAATATGAACTTTTATAAGTATAGTGGAGCGTGTAACACTCGATCGGTTATCGCTATTCAAGTGTTTTGTTGTAGGGACTAAGCATGCATCAGATTCATACGGCCCATGTAGTTTGTTCGATAGAATTTTCCATGTTTTCCTTATTTCTTATCATTTTTCATAGCATGTACAGAAGAACAAAAACACAAAGATAACATAAGATAAAGATTCCCCCTGTTGAGGAATTTTCTGTTTTGGAAATGAAAAAGCATGTACCAATATTAAAAAAGAGATGTACCATTAAGGATTAATACCAGCAACAACGTACACATCAAGCTTTACAGTAAGTATAGCTATATTCCCTCTGAGGCCTAAACCTAAAATATAAAAACCACTTGTAAGCAGATCAATCGAATAATAAGCAAGTGGTACTTGCCACCTCCAATATATGAACTACTGTACTATATATGCCATTCTTCCAGATACCTTTTGAAGATCAAGATCATGTGAATCAATAATACATATAGTCTTCACATCGATATCATGAAGATCTTTAGTAGTTAATGACTTGTTTTCTTCAAGCAATTGTTCCATGTGAGCAGCATGCTGAAATGCAATTGAAGGGACAATATTTTAGAGCCATCAAATTCATAAACCATCACTAATAAAAAGATAACATGTGAACAATATAGGTAACACGCGATGAGTCACTAACGAGGCACAATATCAGAAATTGAATTGATGCTATATTCTCTTTCTCGAGTTCCTCTAGTTCATCGCGAGAAACCAGATCAACCTTATTAAGAATTACAACATTCTACAACATAAAAATACGAAAAACAGTAAACTATATAACTATAAAAAGAAAAACCAAAGACGTGTAAATTCTATGTTTCTTAGGCGATGTAACATATACTTGGTCTTTAACAAACAATATCAAAATTCAAATAAACATCAGAACCTGCAAATACCATGGATGATGCAAATACACATTGACACGCTTGTTTCTTTTTTAATGAATCAGTGTATTGCATAAAAGGAGGTGGGTTATACAATTCTTAAAGGCTTAAAGCTTTCTCCGAAAGTTTTGTTTACAACTGTTAAACCATTAACTATTTTCCTTAAATAAATTATGTGTAAATATTTTCATTTACATCTTCCCTTAATAAAATACATTCAAACCCATTTTCGTGTGTACACTTCAGGCCTTCAACACTTGCCTCGAATAGGATTATGTTTTAAACATTCCTAAAATAAAAACTTAAAATTAAGTTTTCACTTTTAAGATTGCTCCTTTATAAGGAGTATAGATTATGTTGTCAATCTTCATTTAGAAGATCTTAACTTCACATGATCTATTTGTACAATGAAACTTAACAAGGTTTCAGTAGATACATTCTTCTAAAGAAACTCCACAAGGTTTCTATAGATTTACCTTTAAACTCGACAAGGTTTCTATAGATATATCTATAAACTCACCAAGGTTTCAAGAATTATATCTGGTTTATAATTAAGCTCGACTCAATTTACAATGAATTACACAAGTCAAACAAACTCTTCCACTAATTTAATAAAAATAGTGTATGTAATCTGATATTTAATGATAACTCATACCATTGTCAACATCTAGTTTCAAAGAAATTCTTTTTGATTTCATTGAACACGATTCAAAAGTATAATAAAATAAGAGTTTGCATTTTATGAGATCAATGAATACGTTCTAATAATCTCATAAAATAGCAACTTATCTTTTATGAGATTTGTGTCAAAGAAACTCCAGTTGGTTTCAATGAATCTAAATTCACCATGATTCCAATCATGCTGTAACTGGCGCACCAATTACATTTACAAGATTCACAAGGATCACAATTGCGTTACCACAAGTAAAGTTGTCAATATTCTAACGGAATACAATTAAGAACTATTAAAACAATTTGGTATCTAATAAAATCGATATGGTTTATACAAACTTGTACCAAATCTGATTTAAACAAACTCAATCGTGGTTCATTAAATCTAGGTTAAAACTATAACATATGTAATAAAAAACTGTTTTTTAGAAATCGTTTATAGATATGTAATACCAAATCTGTTAATTAAAATTATGTTTACGTGAAAATTGATTTCCCAAAGAAACACAATATTGGTTTCGAGAGAATACAGTTTGTATAAAAATCTGTTAATTAAATAAATATGATTTTAGTAAAAAAGTGTTTAATTCTGTTAAACAGAATCTGTTTTAAGACTGTAGGGAAACTATAACACTTTTATTTATAAATCAAATAAATTAAATTAATTAAATTAACATAAACTAAATAACAAAAAAACAAACCAGCAAGTCGAGATACGTGTTAGACACGTTTAGCACTAAAGAGCTGAGGCACGTGTTTGACACGCTTCCTTTAAATCAAATTCGCCGTCTGTTTCACAAGGTACAACAACCGAAACAATAAGTTGTACTGTCAGACTTAACAAAACTGCCCGGAATTTCACCTTTACAATGCGTTCTCCATATGTTGAAAATCAATAATAATACTCACTGATTTGATGTGTGAACAAGCTATGGAATTAGGCCTCTATTTATACAAAATAGACTCCCTTCCAGTTTACTCATCCCACCAATGTTGGACAAAAAATAAACTATTTTTCTCTTTAAGCATGGTACCGAATGCCTAACTTTGAGACACGATATCTCATTCACATCACCTTCATTTTGGACAAATAAAGGCTCATTGTGAAGCTCTCTTCAAGGAGAACGTGAACCTATAAAGTATCACTAATATATATGATACATACATATACATAATTATGTCCAAAGTTGGTCTAAAATTATTTTGCCAACAATATTTTCCAACAAAGACAGACATCTATAGTTTCGGGGTGGTGCTGCTAGAAGCTGTAACAGGCCTACGACCAAAGGCGGAGCTACGAGAGGGGCACGGGGGCACGTGCCCCTCCACCGGAAAATTTTACAGTGGAAAAAATTGAATTTTTTGAGATATTTTGGTAAAGTGCCCCCCCTTTCAAAGTGTTTGACTTGTTTGAATCGAAAGAAAATATGATTTTTAGAAGGTTTGACAAAGAAAATTATGTTTGAATGAGGGAATGAAGAAGAACTATTTAAATAATAGAAAAATATAATACAGTAACTTCATGTAGTTCAGAAAAAAGTCAAATGAGTGTTTGTTTTCACGTGTACCCTCCTAGTTCAGCGTTAGTTTTAATAAATATCTTTTTTTTTTCATTGATGTAAAAAGAGTAAATAAAAATGTTTCATTTATTTGGGTAGCATACATAGGTTATATAAGCGTATAGTCATAAATACGTTTTTTTTAGTTGTACATATTTTTTGATGTAATATTAATTCTCTTTCCAAACTCACATTATTATAGTTTGATATTTGAGTTAGATGGATTTTAGTTTATTGATATAATTTTTTTTTACGTTGTATTCACCGTAAAAAAAATTTGTGCCCCCCCCCCCCCCCCCCCCCCTTCAACAAATTTCTGGCACACCAATTGTGAACCGGGCCGGTGAGCCTGTTTCTTTGGCAACCTAGGTAAGTCAATTTAGTAGAGTAGTAGATCTAATAGAAATGATGGATACCCACCAGCTTAAACAGAATTACCCGGAAGAAAGTGCTTTTGAATGCTTTCATCTTGCATTAAGATGTGTAGCAAAGTACTCGAATAACAGGTCATCAAGTGAAGAAGTATTGCAGATTTTGGAAACAATATATGCTGACTTATACGCAGAGCATCCCTGTTGGGAATACAAGATCATCAAGCCTCCATGATATATTTATTAGGTTAATATTCGTATGTTATTTGTTACTGTAATAAGTTTAAAGCCCATGAACATTATATTTAAAGGGCTTGTAGGTTTTATTCATGGTAAATGGGTCAAGGACATATAAAACGACCCATACCTATTTAGACAGTTATGTTAGTTAATTAACAGTTACATTGAAGAGGGATAACTTTATGAAACGACACAATGTTTCATAGTACCTTTTCAAATCCTATAAATAGGATAACTTCTGTAATTTGTATATATCCAAAAATAATAAAATATTTACTTCTGTATTTACCCATTTGTTTTACTGCATTATATATCAAACGTCTCTATATATCATAGCCATGTCAAAACAAGTCTCCTACACCAAAACATGGCCAAAGGCTATGCGATATAGCCCTGGCAGAAACAATAAATGGCATCAGAGCCAAAAGCCTGGGAAGGTTTTGGAGAGGAGGCAACATACTGACTTTATTCAAAGAAGGATAAAGAGAGAGGGGAATTTGGGTTCCTGCATAAGGCAAATCTCTCATGAATGTAAGGCTATGCTGAAGAAAGAATTGGAGGGAATTATGCAGTTTAACAACAAGTTAAACCACTCACAATCCACAAACACGAAACAAGAAAGGTACAAGAATTATAGATGCTTTTATTGTAAGAAACTTGGTCATATAATCAAGTTCTGCCCTGAGGAATACAAAGAGACTTGCAAGGATGAAAAGAAAGACATTTTGGCCATTGCAAGGGAAAGGATGGAGAACTTCAAACCCATGAAACCATCGGTCATGATCAAATATCCTGAAAACATACATCTTTCCACAAAAATCATGATTAAAGGCACTGATCATGGAAACTGGGATGATATATGGTATATCAGTGATCAAACAGATAAGCATCTATGTACCAAAATCAATTCCTTTTGTAATATAAAGGAAGAACTCTCTGTCAATACATTGAAGGAACAAAGCAAACTCCTGTTTTGTTATGGAATTGGAGAGGTCTTCATAAAGAATGATGGCCATGGATATTTAGTGCCTGGTGTTCACTATGCACCCGAGGTTACACTAAATATTCTCTCTGTGGATTTACTTGAGAAGCAAGGGTACGAAATCAAGTATGAAGGCAATAGATGTTTTCTCACATATATGTTCAACAATAATGAACATATGATCTTCAATGAAGATAGGATGAGAAATCTGCACAATCAATACTTGGAGAGATACTTTGGATCACTGGATGATGGAAAAGAAGAGGAACAAATCACAATCAAGGGAAGTACTTACTCAACAAAAGTCCAAACTTTTAATGATTATGTTTATTTTCTGAATCTGATCAAACAAGATACGATTGTAGATCAAGAGTGGGATTATTTTAGAAACAGGTTTAACAAGGCTTTAAAATGGTTCTATGTAAATTACCTTAAGACTACAATCCCAGGACCCATTCCACCAACGATAAATGGGATACAGGTTCACTTGTTTGATCTTTATAAAACTGTAGAAAGTTTAGGGGGATATCTGGGTGTGAAGTTTTGTCAAGAATTTGACATTATTGGAGAGATGTTAGGACTGCCAAAAGGTTATGGAGAAGAATTGAAAGGATGCTATTCACAGTATCTTGATGTGTTCACATCATACTTTAAGACTGCAAGGGCGCCAAAGGATGACTGCAGGAAGGGGACAGACCCAGCAGTTCAAGATATGTCAAGGATTGAAGACATGGGTGCATATTCAAACTATGCAGGGCTTAAAGGAAAAGAAAAGGTGGAACACTTTGGTGTCAAATTGGAAGACACTGACTCCATTGAAGACAGTCTAGGCAACACAGGATTAATTCACTCAGCAAGGACCCTAAATCTACAAGAGATGCATTCAAAGCCAACAACTTCAGGAATGAAAAAGGAAGGAGATTCAGACGCCTCTTGTGAAGACTTTACTATCATCATGTAAAGGCTTATTATCTTGGAGGGGAGTGTTGGGAATACAAGATCATCAAGCCTCCATGATATATTTATTAGGTTAATATTCGTATGTTATTTGTTACTGTAATAAGTTTAAAGCCCATGAACATTATATTTAAAGGGCTTGTAGGTTTTATTCATGGTAAATGGGTCAAGGACATATAAAACGACCCATACCTATTTAGACAGTTATGTTAGTTAATTAACAGTTACATTGAAGAGGGATAACTTTATGAAACGACACAATGTTTCATAGTACCTTTTCAAATCCTATAAATATGATAACTTCTGTAATTTGTATATATCCAAAAATAATAAAAGATTTACTTCTGTATTTACCCATTTGTTTTAGAGTCCGGTTATTTAAGATACCTTGTATCCTTTGGATACAAGGGGACAAATCTGGACCGTCCATCTCATCTCATCCAACAACTCATATTAAAAACAAAAAAAAAAAGCGGAGGGGTAGTTTCGTCATTTTACCCCTCCCACTAACACCACCTACCACTCTCACAAATCTGGGATCGATTTCTTCTTCTTCTTCTCTTTAAAACACACATAAACACACACACACACACACACACACACACACATATTTACATCTTAATTTATCAACACAAACATCAAATCCATCGATCATCACCATCACAAATCGATCATCCTCTTCATAAATAAGGTAAAGTTCATTCGATCTGTTTCGATTCATCTTTTTTAGCTTATTCGATCTGAATAAGCTTATAACTCATCTTATTTTTTATAGCTTATTTGATAAGTTACATGAATTTAACATGTCAAATGATAAGGTAACTTGATGCTTAATGTGAATAAGCTTATTGATAATCATCACCTTTATTATGATGAATTATAAGCTAACTTATTAGCTTATTTTCATGAATTATAAGGTTTTTTAGCTTAATCTCGCTGAACATATTTAGTGTAACCTGTTTGTGAAGTATCATATATGATATACTATATCATATATGATATAAGCTAAAATATCATATATGATGAGATATATCATATATGATAATGTGGTTGAAAATTGAGTTAACTCTTTTTTTAATGGATTAATCTGGCTGAACATATTTAGTATGACTTGCTAATGAAGTATCATATATGATATGCTATATCATATATGATATAAGCTAAATATCATATATGATCAAATATATCATATATGATTATGTGCTTGAAAATTGAATTAAATCTTCTTTTTTGTGTAGAGAAGGTTGTTTACAAGGCGTGTTGAACATTACAAGCATCCAAAAGGCCAAGAAGCTTAATGAATAAGCTCGTGAATTTTTCTTTTACGTTTATTGTTTGTTTTTTCTTGTAATCTCCTAATGGAGTTTTGAAGTATATGGACGATTTTGTAATCAATTGGTATCTCGTACAACATCTTGTTAATATGATTTAACTTTCTTGGTATTATGTCATGGTGGTTTTTATAAATTAAGTCATACGGAGTATATGATCATGCACTATCATATATGACACTCAAGAAAAACTTGGATTTATTAAATAAAGAATCTGATGAATTCATGATTACAACAAAGAGTATGCACAATTAATAATCAAACACTTGTTCATAACATAAAAATGTACTTTTGAACAGAATCATATATGATAATTCAAACCGAACGTAACCTAATGTAAAATCATATATGATATACCTCTGATATCATATATGATAACAATTTATACAAAATCAAAAAAATGGAAAAAAAACAGATTATCAGATGATGAATTCATGAACAACGCCTACTCCGTCTTGATCCTTAAAACATATCCATGCACATCCTCTTGTTATAATCAACATCCCTCTCTGCTTTGCTCCAAAGCTGCCAATCGCACCATCTCTGTCTGACTGCATTTATAAAAGATAAAAAGAACATATTATGCAACATTTTAACACCAAAATAAATTACTCATATATATGATAGAAGACAAGTTTCAAGAGTTTATATTGATTTTCTAAAAAATACTCATACAGAATCTGTTTTTTCCTATGGTTTATTTGATATATCATATATGATAGTTATATCATATATGATATATCATCAGTTATCATATATGATATATCTATCATATATGAAAAGTGGTGATATATCATATATGATATATATATATCATACATGATATATCAAGCTTATTGCAGCCTACATCAGCAAACTTAATCCAACTTACATAAAATACCTTACGATTTGTCAACCTAAGCTAATAAGCTAGCTTATTCATAACTCTCGTGTAATTTGTAAGCTTATTCACATAACTCCTATCTAATTCTCAAGATTATTTATAACTCTCATCTAGTTAAAAATCTTATTCAAACAAATAAGCTTATTCACATAAATCACCTAATTAAAAGCTAATTAGAATAAATTGATCAAAATAAGAACTATCAATCGGCATATTTCGTTCAACAAAGCTAATGAAAATAAACTAATAAGCTTATTCAAAATCAAATAAGCTAAAAAAAATAAGCATAGATTATAAGAATACAAACCTGATATGAATTCATGTTAAGTTCGATCTAATTAATCGATTGTGATGGATTCATGATGATGTTGTGATTGTTCGCTTCAAATTTTAGAGAGAGAAAGTAGATCGGGGTAGAGAGAGAAGTGAAAGAACGGGTGTGTGTTTTTATGAGAAAGAAAGGAGAAAGTTGTGTAAATTGGGGATTTAATCTCAGCCCTTGAATAAGATGGAGATGGATGGTGGGGATGAGTCCCCTTGTATCCTAGAAAAACTTTGGTATCCAAAAGAACTTAAATCTTTGTTTTACTGCATTATATATCAAACGTCTCTATATATCATAGCCATGTCAAAACAAGTCTCCTACACCAAAACATGGCCAAAGGCTATGCGATATAGCCCTGGCAGAAACAATAATCCCTAGATATAGTATGTAAACAAATGTTACGAGGTGGAGTAGATGTAAGAGTTAAGGGACTCGGACTCCTTCATGGAACAATGGGGACGCGGAAAACATGCACAAAAGAAGCCCATCTTCAAAAGGATTACTACTAAACTTGAAGAGTTCAGAGCCTACCATATATGAACGGAAAGCTTGTTATGGGCCGAACTGTAAGATAAAACCCATACAGTGATTTGCCCGTCTCTCATGCGCAAGTTCCTTCTTTTAGGTTCGAGTTCAGATTTTCAAAATTATGGTTTGTATTTGTTTTTCGTTTGTATAATAAATCATCTGAACTTTTGGATTTTAGTCAACAACACCGTATCTTAACTTCAAACGTGAAGTTTTGTCCAAAGCTGCACAAATTAGACCTGTTGAAATTTAAGTTAAGAAACATTATCATTTTGATCCTAGGTATGTATACATGCTGCATAACGGCGTTGGTTTAAATCGTATTAGTATTTATTTTGTTTTAATCTATTCAAGATGCAAACTATTTATATATTAGAGTGATCATTATAACCAACTTGAAAGCAGACATGTACAGAAGGAAAGTTTTTGATATTCAAGAGTTTACAATATCATAGAGTACCTGATCAGCTTTGCAATGTAACTTCGAACTTTTATATGAGGTTAGTGTAAGTGGAGCATCCAATATCAGCTAATGTACGATAATTTCTTATTTCCGTGTGTGCTTAACATCAGATTCTCGTCAGCGATTTTTGGTTGGGAGCTGATTTGTATCGCATGCTAAATATCTCACAAAGTAGTCAACCTCGACGGCTATACTATTAGTGGAACAGACTGAATAGGGACAAGTAGAGTAGGATGAAGTATCATGCAGGACCCATCTCTCTTTCCATGAAGGGACTATAATTGTGTAAGTTGAATATCATCCTTTAACATCAATATCAATCTATAGGCCATCCATTTTAATCTCTAATATTATCCACATCATCAATAGCTATGTCCGTTGCTTCTGGTTATGGGAAGGAACCTGAAGCCTCCACCTCCTCCTTTGCTCAATTGTCACAACAATGCCGTCACTTCCAACTTTTTGATATTCTGTTAGCAACACAAAACTTTGATGAATCATTAGTGATTGGAAAGGGTGGATTTGGAAAAGTTTACAGAGGTACCATCTTTAATGGATCTGCAACTGTTCTTGCTGCGATTAAACGGTTGGATCCTAACTCAAGTCAGGGAGCACCTGAGTTTTGGGCTGAAGTTGAGATGCTTTCAAAGTTGCGGCACTGTAATCTTGTCTCTTTATTTGGTTATTGTAATGACGAAAAAGAAATGATCCTTGTATATGAATATATGCCGAATGGAACACTTGAAGATCATCTTCATAGACTTGGCACACCACTTTCTTGGGTTCAACGACTCAAGATCTGTATAGGTGCCGGTCGTGGGTTGCACTATCTTCACACTGGTACAGGGATTGATGTTGGGGTCATACATCGTGATGTCAAGACCTCAAATATTTTGTTACAGGAATCCTGGGCAGCGAAAATTTCAGATTTCGGCTTGTCCAAAATAGGACCTACAAATCAGCCTATTACTTATGTCAACACACTTGTGAAAGGCACTTTTGGGTATTTTGATCCCGATTATTACGCAACTGGAAATCTAACAAGGAAGTCTGATGTGTATGCTTTTGGAGTGGTATTGTTAGAAGTGCTCTGTCGTAAGCGTGCAATATTTAATATTGATGGAGAAGCATTGAATTTGGCAAATTGGGTTCAAGAATCTATCAAAGAAGGAAAGTTCAAGAGTATAGTAGATTTTGATATAAGGGGTCAAATATCCCTAAAATGTTGGAAGGAGTTGGTTCGAATTACAGAGAGATGTTTGCACAGCAGTCCGAAGCAACGTTCTACCATGGCTGAGGTTTTGTTCAGTCTTGAGTCTATACTAATCTTGCAAGAGAAATTCAATAATTTGATGCATCCTGCAGGCAGAACAATACTCGATAGGATGGTTAATATGCTTCCATTTCCTTCCAACGGAGAGAAGACTGGTATTTCAAACTTCTCATGGATATATATATATATATATATATATATATATATATATATATATATATATATATATATATATATATATATATATATATATATATATATATATATATATATATATATATATATATATATATATATATATATAAATATATATATATATGCACATATTTATAATCTAATCTGTGTACATCCATCTAGGCCTAAATTAGCAGAACGTCAGCGATAATACAGAAATCTAAATACTCCTCTAACTTTTTTCCATAGCTTTTTGTTCTTATCTCTTGCCCGATTCATGATAGTTCTCTCTGTCGAGTCTCCGTGTGTCATTAGTATCATTGTTTTCAAGACTTATATATATCTGATCTGAGCCAAATGATAGACATCATTTCTTCTTCTTCGTTCTTATTTACTTTCTTGTGCAATTCCTCTAATTTATTTGTTGCTTTACTTACTATTCTGTAGGCTCTCTCTTGGATAATTTATTCATCGATATGTTGAGTGACCATCTAATAGTTTCCAACAACCCTTGATTTTCGTTTATATAACTTTGTAGCTCCTTTCCAACCACTATATGTCTTCAGTTTAGCATGTATTTTATCTGAAGACCTCTTACAGTCTGGTACATGGTCATTAGTATATTACATTTACTAACCATCATTGGAGACTCATCTACACACATTACAACTCCTTTTATAATGGAATATGACTGGGATGACTTCTCGGTGTGCCTAATTATATGCCTAAAGAGAATTTCTCAAAATTAATTAGTGGCTGTCAAAACAGAAATTTAGTGATTATAACTTGTCTTGAAACAATGTATTTCTGACGTTGTCAAATTGGGTATGCTAACCTAGGTGATGACAATTTCCTAGAACCTAGTGGATTTTAGGATCTGTGCTAGAATAGAGGCATCATACTACCCCAAATAACATGTATTTAAAGCTGTCAATAGCGGTGACTCTTAAAGTTGGATAATATTTCATATACTGATCTTAAATAGAGGCCTGCATTACACGGTTCTTGACCTTTTGTTTACTTAGTCATGTGCATAGTGAAGATAGGTACAGTATTAAACTGAAGTAGATTCCAAGAACTATTTATATTGTGGTAAAAAATTTGAAATACTATCTATATAATCTGATTGAGTGTTTGTATTAAATGTATTTCAGCCCAAGGTGATTCAAAGCCATCAGGACTTCCTGCAGATTACAAAGGCAGAAGCTTAAAAGAATTTGAGTTCGGTGATTTAAATAAGGCTACTAAAAACTTCAGCCCAAAGATGCTTTTGGGTGAGGGAGGTTTTGGAAAGTTATACTTAGTGTGGGTTGACCAGAATACGTTCTCCCCTTCGAAACGTGGTGTTGGAGTTCCTGTTGCTGTTAGAAGGCTACGTCTAAAGGATTTGCAAGTACATTCTGAATGGCAGGCAAGTATTACCAAATGTGAATCAACTTATACGCCTGTAATAAAATAAAAGAATCATAGATACCGATGAAAATACATAAGACTTTAGATCTTGCATCAGTATTTTACTCATTTGTGCTTAACATCACCAACCAAATGTCCTTGATATATATCTTCATGTAAAACTAGATAGAAAAGAGCATAGCATTTAAGTTGTGTGAAAAAAAAGATAAATGCAGCCATCAGAATTTATGTAGCTCGAAGTGTACTTAAACATATGTTTACTTCTTTATTTATGCAATGGAGTTGTTTTTTTGATGAATTAGTGCGATGAAATGCTTTGCTCAATTTAACTTTCAGGCAGAGGTGAGCTTCTTGGGACGGTTTGCTCATCCAAATATTATTTGTCTCTTGGGATACTGCAGCAATGAACACGAACGTTTGCTTGTTTATGAGTACATGGCAAACAAAAGTTTTGATCGCTTTTTATTCACAAGTAAACTATGTTTGGATCTCTTTTTAAAACTATCAATCGATTTTTCTTCTTCTAGAAATCAGCATAATTGCAGTCAGTTATATATGTAATATGAATTACTTAGCAGATGGACCTAATGCAACAAATACTGCTGAACCACTTTCATGGGGAAGGAGACTTATCATAATGATGGGAGTAGCACGTGGACTGGTTTATTTGCATTCTTCACAAAATCAAGTCATGTGTCGTGGTGTAAAAGCTAGTGATATACTATTGGATAAAGTACTACTCTTAATGTCTATGGCCTGTTGCTGGTGATCAAACCACTTTGATAATTTTGGTTTTGTGGCATCAAGTAAATAATATATTTTACTCTCTTATTCCAGGACTTTACTGCAAAACTTTCAGACTTTGGGCTCGCGAGATCTAGCCCTAAAATAGGGGAGTCACATGTTAGCACACAGGTTATGGGAACCCTTGGTTATATAGACCCAGCGTACTTCGCGACAGGTACGTTTCCAAAAATCAATGAAGTTACATTAAGAAGCTAGCTCTGCATTAGTCCTATGTTCCTGGGAGAGTACCTAGTTTTTGCTTAAAAATGTGTATTTTCACAGGAATACAGTATTTTCAATAGATTCAAATAATTAGAAAAAAACTTAAAGTCTACTTGAGAACCTGCTCATTGGACACACGACGATGGTCATTTCATTTGTTTTTTAAGAACCACGTTTTAATGTAAACAACACACTTCAATGCTATAGGGCATTTGTCTGTGAAGAGTGATATCTACGGTTTTGGAGTGGTGTTGCTGGAAACTCTAACAGGCCAACAAGTGTTGGATTATGATCGGCCCACTGATAGGTATAATTTGGTCGACTGGGCTCGTCCCGTTCTAGGAACGATGAATGAGCTAAAGAAATTAATCGATCCACGCCTTGAACAAAATTACCCCCAAGAAGGTGCTTTTAAATTTGCTGCACTTGCATTAAGATGTCTTGAAAAATGTCCCAAAGACAGGCCTTCAAGTGAAGAAGTCTTGCAGAGTTTGGAAGAAATATATGCCGCCAAGTAATAATCTAAGGACAGTTTAAGACACGCCAATACAAGATACTAGACAACATTTAAATATGCTTAAATTTTTGTATATACGTGCTCATCTGTTGGGAGGTATAATCGGGTGATTTTATTTGATGGTTATGGCTTCTTTGTTACTACTTTGAAATACTGTACATGTTTATGAGATCCAACAATGCACACTACCAGAGAGGGCTCCATAACTTGTGATGGGGAACAAGAATAAACTGGTTGATATCTTTTATTTAGTTTTCTTATTTTGTGGTATCTTTTATTTAATTTTCTTTTTTTGTGTTTTTGGGAAGAATATTGTTTTCTTTTTTCGCAAGTTTAGTAGAATTTGTTCATTGTATTGATTATTGAATGATTAATAAAAAAATGTCTTCTCTTAATTGACATAAACCAAGATTAGGGTTTATTGTTTGATTTTCAACCTAATAATCGGTATTCGTTGAATCAACAATTGTTGGAAGAAATTGTTTCTAGTATTCATTGGAATCAATAGATCCAATTTATCTATCTTTGATTGTTTCTGGTATTCTGTGGGAATCAACAGATTCAATTGGTCATTATCCTTGTTTCAAACTACATCAGTTGGTATCAAGAGCCGAATTTCCTGATTAAGATGTCACCAAGGAGAAGTAGGAATCTTCAGGGTGTGTATGAACAAGAATTAGAGCAGTGTTATGGCAAGATTGGAGGAGCGATTGGATCAGTTAATTAAGCAATTGACTAGCCGGATGGATCACTTGATGAACAAGCGTGGTGATCGTAACGGTTGGGGTACCGAAGATGAAGAGCCAGAAAACCCATTTGGTGATCGTGATGACGATGATGATGATGTCGTTTGTGGTGATTATGAAGCAGACCCGGTTTATGATGAAGAACCCGAGGAAGAGGAGTATCCTTTTGTTGACATTTATCAAAATTGTCAAGAAGAAGAAAATGATGTTCCATCTTCAGATGTTATGTTGGGTGTCAAAGAAGAATCAATGGCAGTTTATGATACTGATCTTGAAGATGTCATTGCGGAGAAAGAAGGATTTTTTGGGGAAGGAAGATTTGTTGGAGAAGAAAACAACATCGAGTACGTTGTAGTTGTGGCTAATGATCTTTGTTCTTCCATTATCCAAACTACATTAAGTGTTGATTATTCAAAAACCAACCACAGTTTCAAACCCTCATGAGTTAATTTGGTTGCAAGAAGGTAAATGGGTGGATGTTAGTATCATGACTAAAAAAATATATATCAAGAAGCCGCACCTATGGTCAAGTTTGGTTTTAAGACGATCAAAGTTCGAGGGTCGATTCGTTATAAATAAAGGGAATTTGATGCAAGGGATACAAATTTGGATTCTACGAGTACAAGAGAAGAGTGAGACAAACTCGAGGACGAGTTTTTTGAAGTGAGGGAGAATGATGGGGAATAAGAATAAATTGGTTGATATCTTTTATTTAGTTTTCTTATTTTGTGGTATCTTTTATTTAACTTTCTTATTTTATGTTTTTGGGAAAAATATTGTTTTCTTTTTTCTCAAGTTTAGTTTTCCTATAAAATTAGGAATTTGTTTATTGTATTGATTATTGAGTGATTAATAAAAAAAATGTCTTCTGTTAATTGACATAAACCAAGAATAGGGTTTATTAATACTCGGTATTCGTTGAATCAACGATTGTTGAAAGAAATTGTTTCTAGTATTCATTGGAATCAATAGATCCAATTTATCTATCTTTGATTGTTTCTAGTATTCCGTGGGAATCAACAAATTCAATTGGTCATTATCCTTGTTTCAAACTACATCAACTTGTCTTGTGGATCCCACTGTTTTAACATTAATTAATGATAAGAAAATTTAGCATAGAGATCAGAAAGTTAAAGTTTATCTTCTTGGTCAGGGTGAGGTGTGGATAGAGACACAAAGGATTTGTTCAACTCTATGTGATTTCATCATTGACTTACAAACCAATTTAACAGACATTTTGATTCAGTCAGAGTCATAGTACTGCATGTTCCAGGAAGTAGTAGTTGTTTAAGTTGACTGTCATCATTAATATTAGTCCACTTCATCAATAATCATGCTTGTTGCTACTAGCGCGGGAACAAAATTCGAACAAACCACCTCCTCCTCAGGGCAATGGTCACAACCATGTCACAAATTTTTATTTCCCACTAGCAACAGAAAAATTTAATGAATCATGGGTAGTCGGGAGTGGAGGTTCTAGGAAAGTTTATAAAGGAAATATATAAATGGATCAAGTCTTGTTGTTGCTGCCATTAAACGATTGGATTCCATGTCCAACCTTATTAGACGATAGGTATTGAACCTGTGGGTTTGTGGTCCATTAGGTTTAGGGTTTGTATTAGGTTGCTTATTATCAAAGCTACGTGTTTATTATAAATAGATACGCTATCTCTTGTAATGTTCATTCAATCAATAAAACACATTTTTTTATTTTACATGGTATCACAAATCTAGGTGAGATCAATCATGTTTTGTTTTCTTCAATTCTAATATGTATTTATACTAAATACATGTCTTTGATAATAAGCAACCTAATACAAAACCTAAACCTAATGGTCTACAAGCCCACAGTCGGGCTTGGACCAATACCTATCGTCTAATATAACCAGGGGGCAGTAGAGTTCTGGGTGGAAGTTGAGATGCTTTCTAAGTTGCGTCATTGTCATCTAGTTTCTATTAGTGTGTTAATAAGGCCTAAGTCCGGTTAGTGGGCTTAGGATCTGTTAGGGTTATGTAATCTCTTATATGTAGTGATGGATAATAATGTGTAACCTATAAGGTTTAAACATTCTAACATGATATCAGACCATACCCCGATCTTATAAACCTAAAATCACTTCCACCGTCAACAACACCTATCCCTAAAACCTAAAAAAATTCAGCTGTTCCAAAAACACCCCAACATCATAGCCGTACGTCAATCCATGTTCCAAAGAATTATCCCATTTGTAGCAAGAAAAAAAAAGATGTAGCCTAAGAAAACTAAACCATAGGACAACAATTGTGGCTTGTTTCATTGGTGATTCACAACTTTTAATTATTTTCTAATTTTATTGATAACACATCGATTTTTGTTGGTGTCGAATCTAGGGTATCAAGTCCCGAGACGACTTTTGGTTTTCTGCCTATAGATATAGGTTGAGTCTGTCATCTTCGACAGATAGATATAGGTATTACATTGAGTCTTCCATCTTTAATAGATAGATATACCTTGAGGTCTGTATGAATAATTTGGGGTGGGTAGTTTGATTATCCTTCGGATACTTTGGTTATTTGTAAAAAAGTTAGAATAGGGGATACTTTGGGTTATCCCCTTTTATTTTGTTTTATTTTGTTTTGTTTTTTACTCTAGTCCGAGTTTTCGCGATTTCGCCGCTCGGACTGCGGGGGAGTGTTAGATAATAGATATGGCCCAAGCCCGACTTGTAGGTTGGATCCATTAGGGTTTGCTACTCTATATATTGTGTGAAATAATAATGTATTACCTACGGGTTACGATGTAATCTTACTGATGTATATGCTTTTGGTGGTATTGTTAGAAGTGCTCTGTCGTATGCGTACAATATTTAATATTAATGGAGTAGCAACGAATTTGGTAAATTGGGCTCAAGAATCTATCAAAGAAGGCAATTTAAAGAATATAGTAGATTTTGATATAAGGGGTCAAATATCCCCAAAATGTTTGAAGGAGTTGGTTCGAATTAAAACAGAGAGATATTTGCACAGCAGTCCGAAGCAACGTTCTACCAGGGATGAGGTTTTGTTCAGTCTTGAGGCTATACTGATCTTGCATGAGTAATTTAATAACTCGGTGCAACCTTCAGGCAGAACAATACTCGATAGAATGGTTAATATGATTCCATTTCCTTCCAACAGAGAAAAGACTGGTATTTCTAGCTCCTCGTGAATATTTGAACATATTTATTATAAAATACGTGTACGTCCATCTTGGCATAAATTAGCATAACATCAATTATAATACAGAAATCTAATTTTACGTGCATATTCTTATCTCAAGCCCCATCCTTGATAATTCTGTCTGTTGAGTCTGCATGTGTTTCAACGCTTCCACTTATCTAATCTAAGACAAATGATAAACATCTAATAGTTTCCAACAACCCATGGTTTATCGTTGACATAACTTTGTAGCTCCTTTTCAACCACTTTATATCTGAGGACCTCTTTCAGTCTGGTGCCTGGTCATTAGTATACTACATTTACAAACCATCACTTGAGACTCATTTACACACATTATGACCCTGGCAGGGGATTTCTAAAAGTGCCATGTTTTAAAGACCATTCCTTTTATTATTCCTATTATTATGGAATACGACTGGGACGGCTTCTTGGTGTGACTAATTATATGCCTAAAGATAAAATTATTTTCTTAGAACTAATTAGTGGCTGTCATAACAGAAATTTAGTTATACGTATATTATGTGGAATTATTAGTAGTAAGTGTTTATAACTTGTCTTGAAACAAAGTATTTCTGAGGTTGTCAAATTGGGGAAATAACTTGTATTTAAAGATGTCAACACGTGGTGACCCTTAAATTTGAATATTATCGTGTATTTCATACTCTGTATACTGATCTTCAATCAACTTGAGGCCTGTATTACACAATTTTGACCTTTCCTTTACTTAGTCATGCATACTGAAGATGGGTACAGTGTTAAATATGAAGTAGGTTCCAAGAACAACTGATGACGTATAGTCCCCAGCCGGGTCTTGGAACCGACTCACGGGTACTACCCGTATCTGGCCCATCACAAAAGGGTTGGATCAATGTTACTTTGTACTTATTGGTTTCGGGTAATGAGGGTTGCATGAACTGTATGCGGCCCACGACGTGGTACGCCCGACAAGGGTTAGACAGAATCACAACCTAATTAGGATTGTGATTCGTCCCAAAGTAAAAGGTATTAACTAACCATAATTAGAAGATAAAAATCAACCAATTATGGTAGTTATATTTTACTTGGGGCCGAAGATTCGGTAAAGCCCAATAGGGACTTTACCGCCTATATAAGAAACCCCCAAGGGTTTCACAAAGGTACGATTTTCACTGAGACTCTCACATCTCACCGATTACTAACCCTAAAACCGATTACTTACTCTCACGCTTGAGTCTAATCGTGGGATACGTTCTCACGGTAAGCCTAACAGCGTGTTGTTTAGTGTGCATGATCTCAACCATACATTCACTTGGTGCAAGAGCTAGAGCCTCCCACACCTGGATTAAACCTAATTCGGGGCAAGCTAGGTCCATCCAACTTTTATATCAACAAGTTGGCGCTATCCGTAGGACCCTACACTAATCTATACTCTACCAATGACGAAGGGAAACCCTAATCAGGGATACCAGAAGAACGATGGCCGAAAGTCAGGTACGGAAACCCCATCCATCCTGTACCCAAGGGGGTGCAGAAGCAGGCCCGTATCGAAACGTGGCAAACCAACCCCCACGAGGGATGGATGCACAATTCAGTACCCCCGCACCAACCCTGGTGGTAAACATACTGATAACGCCTAAATCCAACATGTTTTAGGAGCGTTATCCATACTTTTGTACATGTATATTGGTTAATTATATGATACTTTTGTGCATATTTATGCCTAATTGTGTTTGCAAGTCTTTGTGTAGCCAATTGCAGGAATGATGTATAAAACAACATAAAAATAAGAATTGTACGAGTACGAAGAATCCTAGTCAAGTTCAAGACCCGTGTACAAGTTACAAGCCTTTGAAGATCAATTTCGGGTGTAAGAACAAGTATTTCCAAGGAGAAAATAAAGATATTCAGCATGAAAGTTGCCACCATCAACATACATCCAACTTGCCACTGGCAAGAGTGAAGTTTCCACCATCACATGGGAGTTAATTTGCCTCCACCATCAAGTGGGAGTTGATTTGCCTCCATCATGAGTGAATTTGCCTCCAACATTTGTCTAGGCAAAAATGTGTCTACATACATGCAAGATCACACAAGAAGTTTCTACACACGCTTTGGCTCCAAGTATTTGTCTTTGGATCCAAGCCATGTATTCACTCCATGCCATCAACTAGCTTATAAATAAGACCCTTGGGGTCATAACCATATCTTTTTAACCATCTTCTCATTACTACATCAAATAAACTCTCTCATCCTTGTCCAAACTCCCATTCCCGGATTTGAACAAGGTGGTGCTAGA
Organism: Glebionis coronaria; assembly: GCA_025667525.1. NCBI lineage: Eukaryota > Viridiplantae > Streptophyta > Magnoliopsida > Asterales > Asteraceae > Glebionis > Glebionis coronaria. Next base: position 640,329,051 of record CM046874.1, read on the forward strand.
AAAGTCAGTTTTTGAGTCCGATAAGCAAAGTTATCATCACGAAACTCTTAGGGATCATTACCCTAATCATTAGTAACATTTTTCCACTTTGTAAGACTCTTGATTATGACTTATAATCCTTTTATTTTTGAGTTTATTTCATCATTTGTTATGAGTAGCTAAGTTTCATTCTACACTTGGTAGGATGATGTTTGTAGTATGAAGTGACGGTTGTGATTGTGATTTATGTTTAATTTAATGTCAAGCTTTCTTATGATCCATTGATATTTATGTTTCAAGTGACAATTGCTATCAAAACTTAATTTGTTGGTAAAGATTTCATAGGTCGAAAGGGTTATTTTCTATCAACAAGTCATAGCCGGTTTGTCTATGATTGGCTATCTTTTGTATTGATCATTTCTTAAGAAGTTTTGATTATCAAGAAACATAATTATAAGTGTTAGCAAATTCGTGAAACGACCATGAATCGAATGTGTTGAAATTGGATTAAGTCTTGAATTGAGTGATTGAGTCTAATGCTTGTTTTCTTTAACCAAGGTCTTGACGAAGATTAAAGCTTTTGAAAACAATAGATTGGATTATCCATCTAATTATCATAATCATATTTGTTAACGTGTCATCACAATCATACCATTATGAATGCTCAAACTAGTCTTTACCAAGTGTACCTTTAATCATATTATTTATCTCATCATATTTACTTATTGTTTGTTTGTCAACCATTGCTACAATCAACGATTATAGTTTCATTTTAGAATAATCATAGGTTTTCCAAATCCCCGTGAACGATCTCGGTATTACCACATAAAAGCTATACACAAACGAAAGGGTTATACTTGCCCGTGCGTTTTTATTCAATCCGGTAATTCGTGTTTATAAATTTAAAACTTGTTACCAACACCACGCATCAAGTTTTTGGCGCCGCTGCCGGGGATTTAATTGTGTTCTTAGTTCCAAAATCATCCTATAGTCAAACCCATTGTAGTGTCCTCATTGCAAACAAACCCGAAAATAAAAAAATAAAAAAATAAAATAAAATTTCTGACAAGATAGCATTGCCGCCGGAAACACTCTCTTGCCGCCGGCAACCATCAAACAGAACCACCTTTGACGTCCGGCAAGCTAGTCCTGCCGTCCGGCAACCCTTTTTTTCCGCCGGCAAGTTCCCAAAACCTAAAAAAAAAATTATGTTTTTATTTTGTTTGGTTTATTTGATTTCCTATTTACTTATTTTATTATTAGTTATATTTTGTTTGTTTTTGTTTTTATTACTTGTAATCCTTTTCAAAAGTCATTCAAGACTTGAATGAACACGCGTTCTTCCGGTCAAGAATTGCTTAGTCCATATACCGATCCCGAACGTTATATTCACCAATCTCGAAAGAAAAAGCGCAAGAAACACCCCTTTGTTTCTTTTGAAAACCGAATCTCAAAAACCAAAAACCCACCATTTGATAATCTCTTAGACGCCTTTGTCGTCTATAACCCATTTAACGATCTACCATTTCCAATGACCGACGATCAATCAATGTGGGCAGCCAACCGAGTAGTAGCACCTACCCCCGAGGCTGCTATTGTTCAAGTTGAGCTTGGAGAAAACTTTACTGGGAAAGGTCATCACCTTTCAATGATTAAAGACCGCCAATTTGACGGCCGTACGCAGGCCGATCCACATAAACACATATCCGAATTCATAGAAATATGTGGCATGTTCCTTATGGAGCCGACGTCGATGGAGACGCCATAAAACTCAAACTCTTCCCATCATCTCTATCCGGAGATGCAAGAGTTTGGTACAACGAGTTGACGCCCGGTACCATTGAAACATGGGAACGAATGAGAACCTCTTTTGTTAGCCGTTTCTTTCCACCCGCCATGTACGAAAGACTCATGGGAGAAATCCGAGGTTTCGCCCAACTTCCACAACAAACACTCATTGATGCGTGGAACCGAATGAATGACCTACTTCGTAGTTGTCATGGACATGGTTTATTAAAAGGAACCATCATCCAAATCTTTTATCATGGTCTCAATGAACCGACGCAAGCAATTCTTGACGCTGGTGGACTCTTTCTCTATAAGACTCCCAACGAAGCATATCAATTGCTCGAGGACCGAGTTCTCTTAAAACTGGATTGGACCAAAGATAACCGAACCAAACCTTTCAAGAAAACCGTTGCTTTCGTTGAAAGTGACGAAAATTCCAAACTCATGGAAAAGATGGATGCTCTCACATCTAAATTCGACTCGCAATTCAAAACCATCAAAGACGAAATGAAGGAGATGCGAGGCGAATGTACTCTTTGCGGAGGACCACACCCATCCACGGCGTGTGATGATACACCAATAAGATAACCGCCACAGGAAGCAAACTACGCCCAAGGAGGATACCGAGGAAGTGGTTATCGAGGTAACTACTACGATAGAAATCCCGGCATATGGCGTGAGTATCCCAAAAACGAAAATCGTAGCTCACAACCCCGTGAGATCGACAATTCCGGTCCATCAAACAAAAAGAAACTCGAAGAGTCGACCCTAGAGAAAACGTTGTTAGCTTTCATAGAATCTCAAAAATCGATAAACACGTTCATTAAGAACCAATTCTTCGATCTCAAAGCCAACGTTGAAAGAGGACAAAGACACCACACCGCAACCATTAAGGATCTCGAAACCAAAATCGGTCGAATCACCGATCAATTAGCCAATCAACCTAGTGGTTCACTACCAAGCAACACTGAAACCAACCCAAAACCATTTACGGATAAACCATACCGCCCACCACCCGCCCGTAAAGAACATGTGAATGCCGTATTCACAAGAAGTGGGCTGAGTTATGATCCACCACAAAACCCGAACACCAAAGCTCCCACTTTCGCCGATGAAAGTGGAGACGAGGCCGATGAGCCCGAGAAGGAAGAAACCGTTCCTCCTTCCAATCCCAAACCAAAACAAACCACACCCATTCCAACACCAACACCGAAGGCGTATGGACCAAATTTTTTTATCCTTAACGCCTACGAAAAGAAAAGATGGAGGCTCATAATGCCAAATTCCTTAAGATGATCAAGGAAGTTAAGATCAACGTTCCACTTGTTGATATCTTAACCGGCATGCCCAACTATGGGAAATTCCTCAAATATCTCCTGAGCAACCATAGTAAGACGGAGCAAATCTCTGCTGCGTTTTTTAATGAGGAATGTTCTGCAGCCTTGCAAAGCAAACTTCCACCAAAGCTCAGAGATCCGGGAAGCTTTCTCATACCATGCACCCTAAACAACAATACCGAATGTCACGCCTTGGCCGATCTAGGCGCAAGTATCAATCTTATGCCATACTCATTATACAAGAACCTTTCAAACAATACTTTGAAACCTACGAGTATGAGTATACGTTTGGCTAACCACACCTACCAATATCCTATTGGGATATCCGAGAACATGCTTGTTCAAGTTGGCCAATTCATATTTCCCGCCGAATTCGTAATCCTTGAGATGGAGGAGGACCATCAAGTCCCTCTCATTTTAGGACGACCATTCTTACACACCGCCGATGCTATCATTCGTGTGAAGAATAAAGAACTCAACCTTGGAGTTGGTGACGATCGAGTCACATTCTTAGTCGATAAAGCTATGCAACACTCCCATTCCAATGATGACACATGCTTCCGTGTGGATGTTATCGATGAAATAATGGAAGAAGAGTTGGACACATCACTTGATGACAACACACCATTCCAAACAACTTCGGAAAAGATTAGCGATATCGATCGTGATCGTGAATTCGAAGAATTCATGGCCGTTGATTCTGAAGTAACTCTTGAAGAAGAGGGAAACAAGCCGTTTGAAGTTTTGCCTTCAAAATTGAAATTTATAATTCACAAATCTATTGATGATCCACCAACGGATATTGAGTTGAAACCTCTTCTCGAACATCTCGAGTACGCTTATCTAGAGAAGGACTCACTCCTTCCGGTGATTATCTCAGCCAAGCTCGAGGAAGATCAAAAGAAACGTCTTGTTTCTATGCTCAAAAACCAGAAAGAAGCATTTGCTTGGAAAACATCCGATATACTGGGTATTAGCCCAAATTTTTGCAAACACAAGATCAATCTCGAAAACGATGCCAAACCCGTTATTTAGAGGCAACGTCGACTTAACCCAAACATGAAGGAGATAGTAAAATCCAAAATCATCAAACTCACTGAGGCAGGAATCATCTATGCCATAGAGGATAGTCCTTGGGTTAGTCCTGTTCATTGCGTTCCAAAAAAAGGAGGAATGACTGTTGTGACCAACGAACATAACGGACTTGTTCCTACAAGAACTGTTATCGGTTGGCGTGTGTGTATTGATTACCGCAAATTGAACGATGCCACACGAAAATATAATTTTCCTCTACCATTCATGGACCAAATGTTGGAAAGACTAGCGGGGAACAAATTATTTTGTTTTCTCGATGGCTTTTCTGGATATTTTCAAATACCTATCGAACCATCTGATCAAGACAAGACCACTTTTACGTGTCCTTTTGGAACGTTCGCTTATAAGCGTATGCCTTTTGGTCTTTGCAATGCACCTGCGACTTTTCAAAGGTGTATGATCGCAATCTTTCAAGACATGATCGAAGTATCCATGGAAGTTTTCATGGATGATTTCTCAGTCTTCGGAAACTCATTCGAGTCTTGCCTTTTTAACCTAGATCGCATGCTCATCTGATGCAAACAAGCTCATCTCGTGCTCAATTGGGAGAAATGTCACTTCATGGTGACTGAAGGAATTGTGCTTGGACACAAAGTCTCCGGAGCCGGATTGGAAGTAGACAAAGCTAAGATCGAAGTGATATCCAAATTACCACCACCCACTAACGTTAAAGCCGTTAGAAGTTTTCTAGGTCATGCGGGATTCTACCGTCGATTCAAAAAAGATTTTTCCAAAATCGCTAGACCGATGACCAAACTCCTTGAAAAAGACATAGTCTTTGATTTCAATGAAGAATTCATAAAGGCATTTGACATGCTTAAAGACAAGTTAACGAATGCACCGATCATGATTTCACCGGATTGGTCGCGACCACTTGAACTTATGTGCGATGCAAGCGATTTCACTGTAGGAGCCGTATTAGGACAACGTGAAGGAAAACATTTCCGTCCTATACACTTTGCGAGCAAAACTCTAAATAGCGCGCAGCTCAACTACACAATCACCGAGAAAGAACTACTTATCGTAGTCTTTGCTTTCGACAAATTCTGATCATATCTCGTGTTGTCGAAAATGATTGTATTCACCGATCATTCCGCGTTGAAATATCTATTCTCAAAACAAGATGCGAAGCCGCGTCTTATTAGATGGGTTTTACTCCTCCAAGAATTTGACATCAAAATCTAAAACAAGAAAGGAGCTGAAAACGTCGCAGCTGATCATTTGTCGCGACTTGAAAATCCAAACATAGAAGAGTTAAGGGACGAAGATATCGACGATTATTTTCCCGATGAAACTCTTATGAAAATCTCTACGGACGAATCTCCGTGGTTTGCAGATTTTGAAAATTACCTCGTTGGAAGAATTCTAAGAAAAGGTTTAACCTATCACCAACGATGTAAATTCTTTTCCGACCTAAAACACTATTTCTGGGAAGATCCGTATCTTTTCAAAGTATGCCCCGATGGCATGATTAGGAGATGTGTTTATGGTACGGAAACAAGGAAGATCCTTGATGAATGTCATCATGGCCCTACTGGGTGACATTATGGTCCTTCCACCACCGCGAAAAAAGTATTCGATGCTGGTTTTTATTGGCCAACAATTTTTAAAGAGGCCTATACTCTAGTCGAAAATTGTGACACTTGCCAACGTACTGGTAGCCTCTCACGAAGAGACGAAATGCCTCAAAACAGCATCCAAGTTTGCGAAATATTTGACGTATGGGGAATTGATTTCATGGGACCCTTTCCCAAATCCCATAAGTTCGAATATATCTTAGTCGATATTTATAACGTGTCCAAATGGTCCGAAGCTGAAGCTTTACCCACGAACGATTCACGAGCCGTAATCAACTTTCTGAAAAAGCTTTTCTCTCGCTATGGAATCCGAAAGCTTTAATTAGTGATCGAGGTTCCCATTTTTGTAACAAACAAATGGAGAAAATCTTAAAGCGTTATGGAGTCACCCATCGATTTGAAACCGCGTATCATCCACAAACGAGTGGACAAGTTGAAAATACCAATAGAGCTTTAAAACGAATACTCGAAAAAACGGTTAAGGACAATCCTTCCGTTTGGTCAAGGAAACTTGACGACGCTCTATGGGCTTTCCGAACAGCTTATAAGACACCAATTGGCCAAACACCTTATCGTTTATTGTATGATAAAACGTGCCATTTGCCCTTCGAAATCGAGCACCGTGCTTATTGGGCATTGAGAAGCTGTAATCCCGATCTCAAAATCGCTGGAGAAAACCGATTCTTGCAACTGCATGAACTCGATGAATTAAGACTCAAAGCATACGAGAATTCGAAATTGTACAAAGCACGTACCAAAGCTTATCACGACAAGAAACTTCGAATCCGAAAAGAATTCAAGAAAGGAGATAAAGTTCTCTTGTTTAATATGCGCTATAAATTCAAAGCCCCCAAGCTTAAACAAAAGTGGTACGGTCCTTTTATAGTAAAACATGGATACCCGTCCGGTTATGTTGAATTGTATGACAAGAATGGAGGAAGCTTCATTGTTAATGGACACCGTGTTAAACTATACCATGAGGAGTGGAGTGAACATTTTCCGCTCAAAGAAAATAAAGAAAACTAAAAAGAAATACGAGTCAGGCTGATGACTCAATAATAAAAAAATAAGCGCTTCTCGGGAGGCAACCCGTGTATTTTTAATTTTCATTTTTAAGTGTGATTTTCTTTTTTAAAATAAATTCATGCTTACTCCCCACATTTTTAACCAATGTATTGCTTAAGTGTGAGGGGGTGTAGCATGTGTCGCTTTTATAAAAACCTATAAAAACCAAAATTAGAGTGTTTTCGTATTTTTGTGTGTTTTATCTTTTTTGTAGGTACCGTAAGTTGAAGGCGAAGACAAGTCTCTTGCATGATTCATGATATGCCCGTGATTCTGGTTTTTCTCTCATTCCCTTACTTTTGTTCAGTTTTATCACATTGAGGACAATGCTAAACTTAAGTGTGAGGGGGTTGTAGGGAAAGCGAGAAAAGATGCTTAATTGCCATATTTTTGGGCTATTTTAAAAACTTTTGTTCTTGTTTTGCCCTCGTAAATAAAAAGTTTCAAGCAATGTATATAAATAATTAAGAAATTATCCAATCGGTAATTTTGGAAAATTTGAGATGTATTTTTGTGTCAAAATTACCCAAGTCAAAGTCTCATATAATAGTAGAATAAAAATCCAAAAAAATAGGAGAAAGTTGCAAGTTCCATGTTTGTCAATACAACATGAACTTTGCAAGTATGTTGATCCATGGATAGGATTTTTAGCCAAGAAAAAAAAGAGAAAAAGAAAGAAAAAGTCAAAAAGACAAATAAATAGCCAATGAGCTATAATGTTATGAAGTTGAAGGAAGAAGAAGAAATAAAAGGTATCGATTAGCCAATGTGCTAAGTCGTGATACATGTTGCTTCAATTCATATGTTATTAGTGTAGTATAGTTAGAAATAAAAGACTTTCTAGATTTTTATGGGTATTGACTTTATATCTCAATTTTTCAACCTTAGAAACTTAAGACGATGAGTTTTATCTTGTACTTGTACTTAGTAGACTTGCATCGAATTTTTGTAAAGATACATGTACCTTTGGATTTAATTTTCTTTTCTTCTTGCTTGAGGGCATGAAAAACTTATGTATGAGGGGATTTGATAACGCCTATATCCAACATGTTTTTAGGAGCGTTATCTGTACTTTTGTACATGTATATTGGTTAATTATCTAATACTTTTGTGCATATTTGTGCCCAATTGTGTTTGCAAGTCTTTGTGTAGCCAATTGCAGGAATGGAGTATAAAACAGCATAAATATGAAGAATTGTACAAGTACAAAGAATCCTAGTCAAGTTCAAGACCCGTGTACAAGTTACAAGCCTTTGAAGATCAATTTCGGGTGCAAGAACAAGTATTTCCAAGGAGCAAATAAAGATATTCAACATGAAATTTGTCACCATCAACATACATCCAACTTGCCATTGGCAAGAGTGAAGTTGCCACCATCACATGGGAGTTGATTTGCCTCCACCATCAAATGAGAGTTGATTTGCCTCCATCATCAGTGATGTTGCCTCTAACATTTGTCTAGGCAAAAATGTGTTTACATACATGCAAGATCACACAAGAATTTTCTAGACATGCTTTGGCTCCAAGTATTTGTCTTTGGCTCCAAGCCATGCATTCACTGCATGCCATCAAATAGCTTATAAATAAGACCCTTGGGGTCATGTAACCATATCTTTTTAATCATCTTCTCATTACTACATCATATAAACTCTCTCATCCTTGTCCAAACTCCCATTCCCGGATTTGAACAAGGTGGTGCTAGAAAAGTCAGTTTTTGAGTCCGATAAGCAAAGTTATCATCACGAAACTCTTAGGGATCATTACCCTAATCATTTAACAATTTTCCACTTTGTAAGACTCTTGATTATGACTTATAATACTTTTATTTCTGAGTTTATTTCATCATTTGTTATGAGTAGCTAAGTTTCATTCTACACTTGGTAGGATGATGTTTGAAGTATGAAGTGATGGTTGTGATTGTGATTTATGTTTAATTCAATGTCAAGCTTTCCTATGATCCATTTATATTTATGTTTCAAGTGAAAATTGCTATCAAAACTTAATATGTTGGTAAAGATTTCATAGGTCGAGAGTGTTATTTTCTATCAACAAGTCATAGCCGGTTTGTCTATGATTGGCTATCTTTTGTATTGATCATTTCTTAAGAAGTTTTGATTATCAAGAAACATAATTATAAGTGTTAGCGAATTCGTGAAACGACCGTGAATCGAATGTGTTGAAATTGGATTAAGTCTTGAATTGAGTGATTGAGTCTAATGCTTGTTTTCTTTAACCAAGGTCTTGACGAAGATTAAAGCTTTTGAAAACAATAGATTGGATTATCCATCTAATTATCATAATCATATTTGTTAACGTGTCATCACAATCATACCATTACGAATGCTCAAACTAGTCTTTACCAAGTGTACCTTTAATCATATTATTTATCTCATCATATTTACTTATTGTTTGTTTGTCAACCATTGCTACAATCAACGATTATAGTTTCATTTTAGAATAATCATAGGTTTTCCAAATCCCCGTAAACGATCTCGGTATTACCACATAAAATCTATACACAAACGAAAGGGTTATACTTTCCCGTGCGTTTTTAGTCAATTCGGTAATTCGTGTTTATAAATTTAAAACTTGTTACCAACATGTTGTCCCTAATATATGATATAGCACGAATTCAAGAAAGAAAGGTAGATATGAGATGAATTTTAGAGAGAGAAAGTAGTGAGAGAAAGTTGAGAGAAATGGTTGGAGAAACTTGTGAAATATTAGATTAGGAGAAAAATGAAATGAACCAACACCCTTCCTAACATACTAGGAAGGGTATATATAGTCCACCCACATGCGGGCTTCTTTATGGACTATATGGTTTGGGCCAGGCTTTCCTTTTGGGCTTTAGTTACTTATTAATGAACTTTAGCCTAAAGTTAAGCCCGTATTACACGACTAATATACTACCTATTACAACATTCTAAAATACGATACATATTAAACATATGACCGAGCATTCTTGTTTGACTCAATATTTTGAGGCTAACAATCTCCCCCAATGAGAGGTCATAAACCTTGGTCATTTATGAAATTTGTAGAGATTACTAATCTCGCCATAGATGAGTCTTGAATGTGTAATCGTAGTCTTGTTCCTTCATGCTGTGATCTTTGAGCCTTTATCGTTGTCTTTCGACTTTGTCTTTAAGATTGAGATCTTTAAATCATCCTTGACTTGTCTTTGCCATCTTGAGATCTTGTGTAACACTCTCATTTTTCATATCGGTACAGCGGAAGGGTCTTTCAGAGTGTTACGGGATAGCACAATAACTCCAATCATAGACAACACATAAAAATGGTTGTACAAGGTTTAACAAACATTCATTCGATAAAAAGGTTTAAAAGTGTACAACAGGTCCCAAATTATACAGGTCATTAAGTTTACAAAACACAAATCGAATGAACATTTTTAATATTAAGTGTGGGCCATCAGAGTCGATCTCCATCCGGATTACCTTCAAGCACCTGAGATAGAAAACATGCAAAAATCATATCAGCGAATGCTGAGTGAATTCATAGAGTTTAATGAAAACCGTTATATAAAACAATCATTTACAATCATTTAAAATCAGAACACAAGTATAATATCGGAAGTAAGTCCACATATTGCTAGTCAGGCAATATATAAATCAAGCATACATCTGAAACCGTCCATGAGACCGCAGTCTCTATATTACCATGATAGGTAATATATTCATCGTAATAGCGTCGTTATCGTTTATTATTGTATTAGGTTGTATAGGATTATTATTAGCCGCATGACATTGTTACCTTACTGTGAAAACAGCGGGCCGCGAACCCGAAAAACAATTTGCCCATCTAAGTTAGCGTGTCGTCACAAAAATCACGCTATGGAATCTTCTCATACATAAATTCGCTTACCAATCAATGTGGTACGACGGGGATCAACCGTCAAGGCGCGAACTGGGGTGATCGTCCCCAAATAGTACTATCAAATGCATAAGCGTCTACCAAATCCCGGTAGTTCACAATTCATGCTAATGGGACTTTAAGTGACATAACCTAACTACTAATAATCCTTTTAGTCTCGAATATAGGGTCATAGCATCATTCGGGTCCATCTCATTAAGCATACAATCGGGACTACTTGTGTTCTATTTTTATAAAAATCTAGCATGTTATCTCCCTCGCGGGTTTACAAATCATTTTATAAAACATTTAAAAGAGTGCGAGGCTATGAACTCACGTTGTTAATGAAAGGCGGATTATCGGCTACGGGCGTGCTTCGGTCACGGAAACCTATATAAATAATAATCGGTCTTAGACTCGGTCCAATGACTTTTATCAAAATAACAATATACATATATATGATTATTGTACATATGATGATGATCAAGTGGGTTTATAAATCCTCATTTACTCATTTTAGTGTTTACGTTTTAGTATCGTCTTACTAGTTCACTAGTTTTACCGATTTTACCTATTTTAAATTCATTAAGTCTTTTATAAGTTCTTTTACTTGTTTTTACCCATTTTATACTTATAAGATCAGTATATATACTTTTCATGTTGGGCCCTATTGGGTTAAGCCCAAATAATTCTTTTTACAAGTATTTATCTTATTAAGTCCAATTATTAGTCTAATAGGTTTAGTTAGCTCGTAATTGTCCGTAATTCTTATAGTTCGGGTTTTATCGGTTTTTACTTGTCTTAGTTACTTATACATCAGTATATATCTTTTATAAACTTTACATTAGACGGGTTTGGTCGTCTAAGTTTTATTTGATGAAAAACGTTAATTTCACGGCGATAGCCGAAAAAGTCGTAAAAATAAAGTTTATAGTTTTTATTACTTATAAATATTACTTTTATCACCATTTATATATTTTACCCATTTAATTAACCTTTTATACATTTATATAATTAAGTTTTACAAGTTAGTGGGTTTATACTTTACATTTTATAAATTATAAAGTGAGTGCTTATATAATAATAATAAACATTATTTCCAAAATCTGATTTTTAACTTCACATTCACCATTTTTATCATATCTAGAGTTCTACAATGACTTAGAAGCTCATTTTTAAATGACAACTTCTTCATGATATGTGCTAAATATAACTTAGTTATAGCTACTGCCCATTTTAAGCTTAAGTTGTCTTAACAGTCCCTACAAAACTGCTTATTCAGATTGTACCACCTAACTTGTTTTGATCATATCTCACTCATTATTTTGATTCCATTGCATGGCCAACTCTCACATGTGTATAACATCATATACTTTACTTTAAATAGATCAAACCATGCATTTTTATCAGTTCTTCATTTAGTTATCTACTGTTTTTATACAGCCAACTAATTAGACATGATTTTAGCTTCATTTCTTATGGTTATCATCATTTTTAAGCATGTTTATCAACACTTGATCCCCACACAACATTTTTATCATCATATATACATCATATACATATACAAAATGAAAGAAAATACATTTGTTCTTTACAAAATAATAAGAGAAAAATGTAGAGGATGATCTTCTTTACCAATCCAAGTGGATTTCTTGTTTTAGGAAGGCAAGAACTTGATGAATACAACAAGTATCTCCAAGACCATCAAATAGCAAGATCATATGTTGGAAAATCAGCCCTAGGACACAAGCAAATCACCTCCAAAGTTGGTTATATGGCCACCAAATGATCAAGGTTTCAAGGAAACACCTTAATAGGACTAGTAAACATGTGGTTTGTAGTTGGAAGAGATCAAAAATGGTGTTTATGGCTTGATATGGGACGGCATAGATGGTGAAGTAGAGAGAGTTTGAGAGTAAATTGCATGTGTAAAATGGTTAAGTGAAAACCATTGTTGGTTTTGTAAAGTTTGGTGGTAGTTTAGCCTAAAGTGTAAGCTAAGGCTTACACTTGTTCTTAAACAAGTTAAGTTAGTGCCACCTATGGTGGTGAGGTGTTTTTGGCCGTCCCATGTAAGCTAGTGGGATGGGGCAAAGTGTTTTGTCCCATCTCACTAGTTTACGGGTATTTCTCGATTCTAGTTTTCTCGATTTGCGTGCCCTCGGGTCGTTTTACGAAAAACGTTTTTATAAATTATGAATCACCGTCACAAAACGAATCCAATAAAAATTGTCTCATCAAAAACGGAGTTCAAAAACGTAAATACGTAATCCTAAGGTTTCCGGTTTAGTCGTAAAAGACGCCAAATTATGCACGTAAGCCCAAATTTAAATCCGTAAATTGTGAGTTCGTCAACCAATATAAAAATAAGTTTCAAAATATTATACGAGAAAATATTTAACTACCTGAAAATGTTAGATTTGTCACAGCTTTTCCTCCTAAAAGGGATCAACGTCCTCGTGATCCATTTCATTTGGATGTCCGTTTCTTATTGAAATCGAAGAGGTGCGGATATTTCTTCCACATTTCATCCTCTCGTTCCCAAGTATACTCCGGTCCATGCTTTGAATTCCATCGGATCTTGACAATAGGTATCCGACTTTGTTTCAGTTGCTTTACCTCACGGTCCATAACTTCTACGGGCTCTTCGATAAAATGCAACTTCCCATCTATTCGAACCTTACCTAACGGAATTTTCTCATCACTCACTGCTAGACATTTCTTCAGATTAGATACATGGAATGTGTTGTGAACACCATGAAGTTCTGGGGGTAACTCTAGTTTGTAAGCCACCGGACCTACTCTAGATAGAATCTTAAAGGGTCCAATATAACGGGGATTCAATTTTCCTCGTTTTCCAAATCTTATAACGCCTTTCCATGGCGATACTTTCAACATTACTCGGTCACCCACTTCAAACTCCATTGGCTTCCGCCGCACATCCGCGTAACTTTTCTGTCTACTTCGGGCAGTCAACAACCTCTTCTTAATCTGAACTATCATCTCCGTAGTCTCCCGGATCAATTCCGGTCCCGTGAGCTGGGTATCCCCAACTTCACTCCAACATACAGGAGATCTACACTTCCTACCATACAAAGCTTCAAACGGTGCAGCCTTAATACTAGAATGGTAACTATTGTTATACGAAAACTCTGCTAACGACAAATGTTTATCCCAATTCTTACCAAAGTCTAACACACAAGCTCTCAACATATCTTCCAGTGTTTGTATCGTCCTTTCACTCTGCCCATCAGTCTGGGGGTGATAAGCAGTGCTCATATCGAGATTCGTTCCCAAAGATCTTTGGAGAGATTTCCAAAAATTCGATGCGAATCTAGGATCTCGATCTGAAATGATCGATACAGGCACTCCATGCTTGCATACGACATTATCCAGGTATATTCGAGTCAGCTTCTCTAGTGAGAACTGCTCCTTAACCGGAATGAAGTGTGCTGATTTGGTCAGTCTATCGACAATAACCCAAATCGAATTGTTTCCAGATGATGTTCTAGGAAGCTTGGTGATAAAGTCCATTGTAATTCTCTCCCACTTCCATTCAGGAATCTTTGGTTGTTGAAGTAGTCCTGATGGCTTTTGATGTTCAGCTTTAACTCTAGCACAAGTCAAGCATTGAAGAACATACATAGCTATGTCAGCCTTCATATTCGGCCACCAATACAACTTCTTCAAATCATGGTACATCTTATCAGATCCCGGATGAATGGAATACTTAGATTTATGGGATTCTAACATAATCAAATCTCTTAAGCCTCCAAACTTAGGTATCCACATACGACCTCTTAAACATTTCACTCCATCAGCTCTAACCTCTAAAGGATCTCCTTCTCCTCGGAACCCTTCATTAACAAAATTCTCCTTCTTACAAGCTTCTATTTGCGCATTTTTAATTTGCTCAGGCAAATTATTGTGCACGGTCAAGACTAGAGAACGCACCCTGATAGGCTCTCTATCTTTCCTACTCAACGCATCAGCAACAACATTGGCTTTTCCTGGGTGATATTTTATATCACAGTCATAGTCACTCAACAACTCTATCCATCTTCGTTGTCTCATGTTCAACTCCTTCTGATCGAGAATATACTGTAGGCTTTTGTGATCGGTGAATACCGTACACTTGGTGCCATACAGATAATGCCTCCACAACCTAAGAGCAAAGACCACCGCTCCTAGCTCAAGATCGTGAGTAGCATAATTCTCCTCATTCTTCCTTAATTGCCTAGAAGCATAAGCTATCACTTTCTCTCTCTGCATCAACACAGCTCCATAACCTCTAAGAGATGCATCACAATACACTACAAAATCTTCACTCCCTTCGGGTAATGATAAGATTGGCGCACTACATAATTTTTGCTTCAATGTCTGAAATGATTCATCTTCATCACTTCCCCAAACGAAAGGTTTATTCTTCTGAGTAAGCTTAGTCAAGGGTTTAGCTATTAAAGAAAATTCTTTAATGAATCGCCTATAATAGCCAGCTAATCCTAAGAACTGTCGCACTTCCGTTGGCGTTGTCGGTGCAGACCAATTCTTAATAGCTTCAACCTTTGCAGGATCAACATGAATTCCATCTCTGTTAATCACATGACCAAGAAATTGCACAGAATCCAACCAGAAATCACACTTCGAAAACTTAGCATACAATCTTTCATCCTTCAACAACTTCAAAACAATCCTCAAATGTTCTCTATGCTCATCTTCATTCTTAGAATAGATTAGAATATCGTCAATAAACACAATCACAAATTTATCCAAGTAGGGCTTGCACACTCGATTCATTAAATCCATGAAAACCGCAGGTGCGTTAGTTAACCCAAATGGCATTACTTGAAATTCATAGTGTCCATAACGAGTTCTAAATGCAGTTATAGGAATATCTTCTTCACGGACGCGAAGTTGGTGATATCCTGACCGCAAATCTATCTTAGAATACACACTAGATCCTTGCAGTTGATCAAACAAATCATCAATCCTAGGTAAAGGATATCGATTCTTAATTGTCAACTTATTCAGTTCCCTATAATCAATGCACATACGAAAAGATCCATCCTTCTTCTTAACGAACAAGACTGGAGCTCCCCAAGGCGACGAGCTCGGTCGAATAAAACCTTTATCAGACAACTCCTTAAGTTGCTCAGATAACTCCTTTAATTCAGAAGGGGCTAATCGGTAAGGCGCACGTGCCACCGGTGCAGCACTAGGAATTAAATCGATTCGAAACTCTACTTGCCTTATCGGTGGAAGTCCTGGTAAATCTTTAGGAAATACCTCAGGAAATTCACAAATAATAGGTACATCTTCCAATCGTTTCTCCCTAGACTCATTCCCGGTCACTTGAGCTAAGAATAACTCACAACCGTTCCTGATGTACTTTTGGACTTTAATACATGAAACGATTTTCAAACGGGATTCACCTCGACTACCATCAATTACTAACGTTCTATTCCTAAGAGGAATCTTAACCTTCTTCTCTCCACATAAAATAGTAGCATTATTCAACGACAACCAATCCATACCAATAATAACATCGAAACTACCTAATTCTATCAACATCAAATCAATCGGAAAAGAATGGTTCAAGAGATTTAGAGAGCATCCTTCTAATAGCTTATTAGTTTTCACTAATTTACCATCAGCCAATTCCACCTCGTAACTGGTACTTATCTCAACAGGTTCAATATCAATAAGGGCACTAAATTTAGTGGATACAAAGCTCCTATCGGCACCCGAATCGAATAAAGCAACAGCATAATGATTGTTGAGTAAAAACGTACCGGTAACGACATTCGGATCCTCTTTCTTCACCTCAATTGTTCCAAGTTGGTAGATACCACCCTGGGGGTTTCTTCCAGGTACAATCGTTTTCAACTTGGGGCATTCCGATTTCCTATGACCTTCTTCATTACAGTTGAAGCAAATCGTTCCCTTCTTACACCTTTCAACCTTGTGTCCAAGCTTTCCGCAATTTCGGCACTTCCAGCAGTCGCCAGGATGCCTCTTGTTGCCACACTTAGGACATCTATCATCGTTGCGCGGTGCATTGTTGGTAATAGCATTTGCTTTCCCCTTTCTCTGGTTCTGACGGCGATTGAAATTCTTCCTATTATCACCTCTATCTACACGATCACCGTCTCCCTTTCTTTTCTCACCTACACGGGCTTCATCTTCCTTATCCTGAATTATCTGTCCAATGAGTTGGTAAGCCATTCGAACAGCATCATCAATGGTAAGTGGTTTCGATGATGTCACGTCCCCCCGGATATTCCTGGTTAACCCTTTCACATATTGCTCAATTCGGATCTCTTCGGGTTCAACCAATCGAGGACATAGCAAGGCCAACTCATGGAATCGGTTCGTGTAACTATCAATGTCCACACCTTTCATTCTCAAATGAATCAACTCCTGTTCTAACCTAATGATCACACTACGAGGACAAAACTCCAAAGTCATCCACTTCTTAATTTCAGCCCAAGGAGTAGCATTAGCAGCATCAAGACCCATGAAAGCAATTCTCCCGTTCCACCAAGTCAACGCACGACCTTTAAGAGTAGCCATAGCAAAAGTCACCTTATCTTCCTCCTTACACTTACTAATCCTAAACACCGATTCAATCTTCTCGATCCACTGACTTAGTCCTACAGCACCTTCAGTTCCATTAAAAGGTAGAGGTTCACACTTCATGAACGTCACATAAGTACAGCCACCAACTTCAGGTGCATTCGTTCCAAGTCCTCCTACATTTCTTCCAGCATTAGCATTCACATTATTAGCATTCACATTCACATTAGTACCGCCAATTCCACTACCGCCAGCTCCACTACCGCCAGCTCCACTACCGCCAGCTCCACTACCGCCAGCTCCACTACCGCCAGCTTCATTTCTAGCATTTGCCATAAATTCAGTCATAGATGCGGTAACTTGCTCCGTAATAATCCTACGTACATCATCCTCAGTCACAGCCTTCTTGGGCGGCATAGTTCTATAATTCCACAATTTCAAAGCATTAAGCATTCATCCAACAAAGGATTCATATAATATGGATCGAATTCATAATCAAGATACAAATAAGGCACAATATGGAATTCAAGACAAGATACATATTTCATTCGATCTGAAACAAAAGTATTGTCTTAGTACATCCATATCAAAGTTCTAACACTATATACACTCAAAATTCGTGCCAAGTCTACAACTAACAAGTCGGTTCAGTCAAAGCTACAAACACAAAAGATCTAAAGGTCACTACTAAATACAGACTGGTCTACTGAGAACCGCCGGATGGTCCATCATCCATCGTCTTCTGGATCTTCGCCGGACGATCACTAGACACATCTTCAGCTGGGCGATTACGGATTACTCCTCTTTCAACCATGTCGGCATAAAATCTACTGTTCCAACCCACGGATACATTCAATTCCTTTTCGGCTTTCTCACGCATCGCACGAGCCACACTCAACTGAATCTCCAAAGAATTCACCTTTCTCTTCATAGCAGCATACTCACCACTTTCCAACACCGATAACCTCCTAAAAGCCTCATTCAAACCACGTTCTACATCACTCAAATCCAAACTAAGCAATTCTCGCTCTTTCTCTCCAATCTTTGCCTTCGACTCCAAATAAGCAACCTGAGTCTGAACAACACCTAATCCAACCTCTGTCACACAACTCTTAACACGGGAAGCATCTAGATCACGTCTCAAGGCCCATGGTGCAAGACCATCAATATGAGTAGCCTCTCGAGTACTAGACGACTCTCCTATCTCACGTCTACGAGCAGCAATACCGTCGGTACCGTCAGGTGCATCGTCATCCTCATCCTCCTCTGATTCAGAATCAGATTCAGACGATTCAGACATTTCATCCCTAGGTAACTCATCCTCGGAATCAGACAAACAAACTGGTGGGGGCAAAGGCTCGCCCTCTGGAACATCATACGGATATATAAGCTCAGCTTCCTCATCGTCATCAACCTCAACCTCTATACCTACATCCTCCTCGACATCCTCGTCGTCTATCTCATCATCTAACTCATCTAACCCAATCTCATTCTCATTCTCAATATCAGCATTCTCAATATCCACGTCCTCATTACCCACATTCTCAATCTCATTCTCTACTAAGTCAACCTGAGGGGCAATCTGATCTCCTAGTCCTAACTCGGGCTCGGGATCCTCAAATGGTTCCTCCTCGTCATCAATATCAAAATCTACTAAGTCTAAATAAGGATCATCTTCTATATTAGGTTCGGGAATAGCATGGTTTTCTACAGGAATATTAGGGTCAGCCATGACAATCTGCATTTATATATTTATCTCGTATTAGGATAACATACTAGTTAAACAATTACATAATGAAATCACGATATATACATATATATAAATTAAATTATATATATCAAAATATATATCTTCTCAATAAGGCTTGTTGGTAACGTCGGAGATCTCTGGCACCGTTATAGTCAAAAGATTTTTCAAATATTTTCTCAAATGTTCATTGTCAAAAGATTTTGAAAAGTTTTGTTCAAAACCTTGGTTTTTAAAAATCTTTTGTTCTCTATAACGAGAGCTCTGGTACCAAACTGTAACACTCTCATTTTTCATATCGGTACAGCGGAAGGGTCTTTCAGAGTGTTACGGGATAGCACAATAACTCCAATCATAGACAACACATAAAAATGGTTGTACAAGGTTTAACAAACATTCATTCGATAAAAAGGTTTAAAAGTGTACAACAGGTCCCAAATTATACAGGTCATTAAGTTTACAAAACATAAATCGAATGAACATTTTTAATATTAAGTGTGGGCCATCAGAGTCGATCTCCATCCGGATTACCTTCAAGCACCTGAGATAGAAAACATGCAAAAATCATATCAGCGAATGCTGAGTGAATTCATAGAGTTTAATGAAAACCGTTATATAAAACAATCATTTACAATCATTTAAAATCAGAACACAAGTATAATATCGGAAGTAAGTCCACATATTGCTAGTCAGGCAATATATAAATCAAGCATACATCTGAAACCGTCCATGAGACCGCAGTCTCTATATTACCATGATAGGTAATATATTCATCGTAATAGCGTCGTTATCGTTTATTATTGTATTAGGTTGTATAGGATTATTATTAGCCGCATGACATTGTTACCTTACTGTGAAAACAGCGGGCCGCGAACCCGACAAACAATTTGCCCATCTAAGTTAGCGTGTCGTCACAAAAATCACGCTATGGAATCTTCTCATACATAAATTCGCTTACCAATCAATGTGGTACGACGGGGATCAACCGTCAAGGCGCGAACTGGGATGATCGTCCCCAAATAGTACTATCAAATGCATAAGCGTCTACCAAATCCCGGTAGTTCACAATTCATGCTAATGGGACTTTAAGTGACATAACCTAACTACTAATAATCCTTTTAGTCTCGAATATAGGGTCATAGCATCATTCGGGTCCATCTCATTAAGCATACAATCGGGACTACTTGTGTTCTATTTTTATAAAAATCTAGCATGTTATCTCCCTCGCGGGTTTACAAATCATTTTATAAAACATTTAAAAGAGTGCGAGGCTATGAACTCACGTTGTTAATGAAAGGCGGATTATCGGCTACGGGCGTGCTTCGGTCACGGAAACCTATATAAATAATAATCGGTCTTAGACTCGGTCCAATGACTTTTATCAAAATAACAATATACATATATATGATTATTGTACATATGATGATGATCAAGTGGGTTTATAAATCCTCATTTACTCATTTTAGTGTTTACGTTTTAGTATCGTCTTACTAGTTCACTAGTTTTACCGATTTTACCTATTTTAAATTCATTAAGTCTTTTATAAGTTCTTTTACTTGTTTTTACCCATTTTATACTTATAAGATCAGTATATATACTTTTCATGTTGGGCCCTATTGGGTTAAGCCCAAATAATTCTTTTTACAAGTATTTATCTTATTAAGTCCAATTATTAGTCTAATAGGTTTAGTTAGCTCGTAATTGTCCGTAATTCTTATAGTTCGGGTTTTATCGGTTTTTACTTGTCTTAGTTACTTATACATCAGTATATATCTTTTATAAACTTTACATTAGACGGGTTTGGTCGTCTAAGTTTTATTTGATGAAAAACGTTAATTGCACGGCGATAGCCGAAAAAGTCGTAAAAATAAAGTTTAGAGTTTTTATTACTTATAAATATTACTTTTATCACCATTTATATATTTTACCCATTTAATTAACCTTTTATACATTTATATAATTAAGTTTTACAAGTTAGTGGGTTTATACTTTACATTTTATAAATTATAAAGTGAGTGCTTATATAATAATAATAAACATTATTTCCAAAATCTGATTTTTAACTTCACATTCACCATTTTTATCATATCTAGAGTTCTACAATGACTTAGAAGCTCATTTTTAAATGACAACTTCTTCATGATATGTGCTAAATATAACTTAGTTATAGCTACTGCCCATTTTAAGCTTAAGTTGTCTTAACAGTCCCTACAAAACTGCTTATTCAGATTGTACCACCTAACTTGTTTTGATCATATCTCACTCATTATTTTGATTCCATTGCATGGCCAACTCTCACATGTGTATAACATCATATACTTTACTGTAAATAGATCAAACCATGCATTTTTATCAGTTCTTCATTTAGTTATCTACTGTTTTTATACAGCCAACTAATTAGACATGATTTTAGCTTCATTTCTTATGGTTATCATCATTTTTAAGCATGTTTATCAACACTTGATCCCCACACAACATTTTTATCATCATATATACATCATATACATATACAAAATGAAAGAAAATACATTTTTTCTTTACAAAATAATAAGAGAAAAATGTAGAGGATGATCTTCTTTACCAATCCAAGTGGATTTCTTGTTTTAGGAAGGCAAGAACTTGATGAATACAACAAGTATCTCCAAGACCATCAAATAGCAAGATCATATGTTGGAAAATCAGCCCTAGGATACAAGAAAATCACCTCCAAAGTTGGTTATATGGCCACCAAATGATCAAGGTTTCAAGGAAACACCTTAATAGGACTAGTAAACATGTGGTTTGTAGTTGGAAGAGATCAAAAATGGTGTTTATGGCTTGATATGGGACGGCATAGATGGTGAAGTAGAGAGAGTTTGAGAGTAAATTGCATGTGTAAAATGGTTAAGTGAAAACCATTGTTGGTTTTGTAAAGTTTGGTGGTAGTTTAGCCTAAAGTGTAAGCTAAGGCTTACACTTGTTCTTAAACAAGTTAAGTTAGTGCCACCTATGGTGGTGAGGTGTTTTTGGCCGTCCCATGTAAGCTAGTGGGATGGGGCAAAGTGTTTTGTCCCATCTCACTAGTTTACGGGTATTTCTCGATTCTAGTTTTCTCGATTTGCGTGCCCTCGGGTCGTTTTACGAAAAACGTTTTTATAAATTATGAATCACCGTCACAAAACGAATCCAATAAAAATTGTCTCATCAAAAACGGAGTTCAAAAACGTAAATACGTAATCCTAAGGTTTCCGGTTTAGTCGTAAAAGACGCCAAATTATGCACGTAAGCCCAAATTTAAATCTGTAAATTGTGAGTTCGTCAACCAATATAAAAATAAGTTTCAAAATATTATACGAGAAAATATTTAACTACCTGAAAATGTTAGATTTGTCACATCTTGTGTCTTCATCCACATGCTCAGACTATTAATTGTTGGATATGTCTTGTGGCATGAGTATGTGGTTTCTGAATCATTGACTTTGCTGTGTGTACCGTGACGCCACCTTCTCGAGACAAAACCTAGACACGGACTGAATGGCTTTGACATTCGTCCTAAATCGGTAGCGTTTTACCTCCGGTCGGTGAAGACCGTTATATCATATTAAATACCATACATGTGATAGGTAGATTCAGTTAAGAATCTCCTTGACAGGGTTTTGCGGTTGTACTAGCCGTTCTCTTTACTCGACCGTCTCAAAGCAAGACTGCGAACATAAAGAGTGAATCAATTGGATAAATATCCGCTTGATTAAAGTCGTCAATTCAAATTCCTGGAACAAGTGTGATTCATAAAGAATCTTACCATTGTTGCTTTCCAGTTGACACAAGTTTGATTCATAAGAATCTCACAAGTCACCTACCGTAGCGCTGTTTGATGTTGACGCTAGAAGGATTTCCATTCGTCACTGTGAATATTAATGAATATCACTCTGAATGTTCTGGCAAGACCATAAAGATATTGCGTAGAAACCTGAAACGAGTTTGAATCAATTCAGAATCAAACCACTGTTGCTTTTCAGTTTTGCACATGTTCAATTCATAAAGAATCTTGCATATGACCTACCGCAGTGCTGTTTGATGTTAACACTAGAAGGATTACCACTTATCATTGTGAATACTAGGTAGTATCACTCTGAGTGTTCTAGCAATATCACAAGGATATAGCGTAGGACTCTCTTGATCTTCATCCGTGTGTCCTAACGAGATTTGATTGATCTCTTGGCTCTAAACTCGATTTGTGCACTTTTAGTGGTCGGAGGCTGGAGCAGATGCCACCTTTTCAATATCAACTATCTCTAAGTGAGAAAGTCAATAGAAGTCACGTTGTTCTCCGTGACAATAAAAAAAACTTCTTTTGAGAGAAGCCTGAGTAGCTAGGAAAGGGTTATGCATACATCACTGGGTCCATGATGAGTTTGTCTTCATGATGAGTTGACCCGGTTTCTACCTAAGTTGTATGGAGGGATTCTTTCTTTAGACCCTTTATCCTTACATTTCTTTTTCATTCTTCAACCCCTTTCAATGCTTACCAAGACATCATTAGTTGCACCTTGTTGTGATTGTTCCAGTGCTAGCATCAGTACATAGTCGGCATTCAGCTACGTTCACATTCTTATCCATCTTTCCTAAGGACTTCTAATAATCTATTGGATTGTCCCTGGGAAGATCCCTCCGGTTCTGGTTGGATCATAGGACTTAAACCTAACCACCCTTTTGACACCAATAACGTCGTGAATTAAAGATGTTGTGGGTATTTGGTCGTAACCATGAAAACCACTTTAAATTCTAACAAAGTGTTTGAAAACCATTTAACACCTTGCTAGTTTTGTCGTTTCAGAAATGCTCCCCCTTCACACGTGCATCGATAATCGAAAGTGTTTCGCACATGTAGGTAAGAGTTAAAGTGCTTGAGTCTTATATTAGATCACATTTTAATCACATTTTCTCCCCCTATCTCTAATATATAAAATCTTTTGATATTAGAGATACCAAATTTGATTAAAATATATTTTGAAAAATAGTCTTGAAATCTCCAGGAGAAAGATGTGTTAATCTTTTGCATGAAGTTAAAATGCTCCCCCTCAAAAATTGATCCAATTGAATTGTCATTGTGAGGATATGATCCACATTTCGATTTTTGAGGATAGGAGTTGTTGAACACACAATTTTTGAAAGATTTTGAATAATCATTGAGAAATTCTTGAAAACATTGTGTTCAACGCTTTTTGAAAAATCCTATTTCTTTTTGTCGAAGAGGTTTTTCTTAAGCATAAACTTGAGTTCATAGAGTTTGAATGTCTTGACGAATCTACTCAAGTGTAAGAAGATTTCTCTTCTTTTGCTGAGGGTAAGGCACGAAATCGTACACTCCCCCGTCAATATAGAACCGGGTTGCAATCTGAAAGTGATTACAAGCCATTGTGTTGAGCTCAAAACGTTGAATGTTTTGTGACTAGCTCAACCCGTGATAGATTGCTCTACCCGTTGTTTGGAAATATTGTCCAAAATAGACAATTTCCTTTATTAAAAGAAGAAATGACATGTTTTGAAAAATATTTACAACTTTCATTCGAGCTTTATGTACACACCCGTGTCCTTATTGAGCGACATTTCTAGGCACGTCCATATTATCGATACTAAAAGACATGTCGAGAAGAATATTTTTGGATTTTGAAAGATTTTTTAATTTTGTGTTTTGTATTTATATGTTTTATATTTTTGTATTTTGCTTTTTCAAAGATATTTACAGGTTGATGTTTGAAAGATAAATCAAGCAGGCACCTTTGCCAGAATCTCCAGGTCTGCTGGAGTCAAACATCTCATACCAATTTGCCTAACGAGGTACTCAAACCTATCTTTTGACAGAGCTTTCGTAAACAAGTCGGCTAATTGGTAATCCGTTCCAACAAAGTATAGTTCAATGATACCTCTTTCAACTTGTTCCTTAAGGAAGTGATATCGGACATCAATGTGCTTTGTGCGGGAATGTTGTACCGGATTGCAGGAGATGGCTATGGTCAACTTTGAGTCACAATACATAGGTACTTTATCAAAGTGAAAGCCATAATCCGTGAGTTGTGTTCTCATCCAAAGAACTTGAGCACAACACGCAGATAGAGACACATACTCCGCTTCGGCTGATGAAAGTGACGTGTAATCCTGCTTCTTGGAAGACCATCCTACAAGCTTATCTTGACCTAGAAATTGTGCACCAACAGAAGTACTTTTTCGTGTATCAAGACACCCTGCATGATCAAAATCTGAATAGGCCGTTAAAAAGAAACCGGTTTCCCTCGGATACGAGAGTCCCAAATGAATGGTATTCTTGAGGTACCGAAAGATCCGTTTAACCTCCTTGAGGTGCTTTTCAGTGGGTCGTGCTTGATATCGTGCACAATAACATGTAGCATGTGATATATCTGGTCGGCTTGCTGTTAAGTACATGAGGGAACCAATCATGGAACGATATCTCGTTTGATCGATGGCATTTCCCTCCAAGTCAGCATCTAGCGATGTGGTTAATAATGGTGTCCCAACGGGTTCACATGAAGTCATACCATGCTTTTTGATTATCTCTTGACAATACTTAGTTTGGTTTATAAAGATACCACTTGGGGATTAGTGAACTTGAATTCCTAGAAAGAATTTTAGTTCGCCCATCATTGACATTTCAAATTTGCTGTGCATGAATTTTTCAAACCATTTTGAAAGTTTTGGGTTTGTAGACCCGAAAATAATGTCATCAACATAAATCTGCACAAGCAAAATGTCATCCCCATATTTATAAGTGAATAAAGTTAGATCAATGGAACCTTTTGAGAAACCTTTGGATACCAGAAATTTCGAGAGCTCATCGTACCACGCCCTTGGAGCTTGCTTGAGTCCATAAAGTGCTTTGTGGAGACGATACACCTTGTCAGGATAATGAGGATTGACGAATCCTTCCGGCTGCGTGACATAGACTTCTTCGTTCAAAGGACCGTTAAGAAATGTCGTCTTTACGTCCATTTGATAGACAATGAATCCCTTATGTGCAGCATAAGCAAGGAAAATCCTGACCGCTTCCATACGAGCAACTGGTGCAAATGATTCATCAAAATCAATTCCCTCTTTCTGGCATACCCCTTAGCCACTAGCCTAGCTTTGTTCTTGATGATCGTATTCTCTTCATCCATCTTGTTTTTCCAGATCCAACTAAGATTTAATGGAATCACATCGTATGGTCTGTCAACAAGTTCCCAGACTTTAAGTCTTTCAAATTGTTGAAGTTCATCAGTCATCGATTCAATCCAAGCATGATCAGCCATGGCTTCTTTGATGTTTTTCGGTTCAGTAGTACTCACGGAGAGTGCGAACATACAAACATCGTCGTCGGTTGCTAGTTGTCGTCTTGTACGAACAGGCTGTGAAGGGTTTCCAATTACGTGAACCAAAGGATGATCTTCGGTCCAATGATGTGTTGAAGGATGTCGTTGATAGAACGTATGCATATTTGACGGATCAACATGGCGAGTAGAAGACTCTCTAGTTTCGTGTACCGGTGTACCGAATGGGTTGTGAAAATCGTCATCGTCAGATAATGCACCGTCTGCTTGATTTGTGTTCTCTGGAGCAATGACAGTAGTTGTGGATGTTGTAGGATCGATTGTTGAAGTGATATTCTGAGGAGGTAAATCTGCAACAACCCGTGTTGAAGTAGATGAAGTTGTATCCTTTTGTTGACGATGATCGGTATCATCATTCTTATCATGAGTGACAGCGGAAGACTTTGATACAACTTGTTTCTCCCCCGTGAAATATTCATCAAACATTGGTCCATATAACATTTCCAACTCTTCAAGTGTCGTGTCCACTATCATATCTGCTCTAGGAACATGTTCAGGAACCAGCGTTGAACTTGGCGGTTCATTGATGTGGTCTTGAGTTCCGAGTTCCGTGCGGTTGTGAACATAAGTCATTTGTCATTGTGGATCGGGACTTAAACTGTTTTGTTCTAGTGCCATCTCTTGTAATTCATCAAATCTGATATGAATAGTCTCGACTATCACTTTTGTTCTCTTGTTGTATACTCTGTAACCCTTAGACTAAGTTGCATATCCCACTAAAATGCATGCATCACCTTTCTCTTTCATCTTGTCCAAGTTTTCACCATCTCGAATAATGTAACACGTACATCCAAAAACATGAAGGTGTTTGAGTGAAGGTTTGCGATCATTAATTATGTGATATGGTGTCTTTTCGTGTCTTGGGATAATTAAAGAGCAGTTTTGTGTGTAGCATGTGGTTGACACGGCTTCGGCCCAAAAGTATAGTGGATGTTTTGAAGCGAATAATAATGTTCGAGCAGCCTCAACTAAAGTACGGTTTCGTCATTCAACAACGCCGTTTTGTTCGGGTGATCGAGCAATAGATGTTTCATGTTCAATTCCTTCGGCTTCAAAATAATTTCTCAGTTTTGAATTCAAAAATTTTGTACCTCTGTCAGTACGAACCAATTTAACTTGAGCTTGAAGACCACGTTGTATCTCTTTAAGGAAGCTGATGAGAACATCGGGTGTTTCATCCTTAGACCTCAAGAAGTGAGTCCATGTGTACCTTGAGTAGTCATTGACAATTACCATAACGTATTTCTTCCCATTGATAATTTGAACACGCATGGGACCACACAAATCTATATGAAGAAGATCTAACCGTCCTTTAGAGCTTGGTGTAGTCTTTGTCTTGAAACTACTCCGTTTAGCTTTACAAAGCTCACAAGAAGAACAAAGATGATCTTTGATGAATTTCAAGTTAGGAAGGCCTCGAAAAATATCTTTCTTGGAAAGCAAGTTAATGGTGTCAAAGTTAAGATGAGATAAACGTTGATGCCATAACCAAGCTTGAGTCGTTGAAGCTTTAGCCATGAAACAGATTGGAGTTGAAGATGTGGAGTCTTGCAGTGAAATAGTGTAGAGATCAGTACCTCGTGTTCCGGTAAGTAAGTCATTCCCAGCATAATCACGAACAAAACATGTCTTCTTTCTAAAAGCAACCTCCAAATCCGCATCACAGAATTGACCAACCGAGAAAAGATTATGATTGAGTCCTTCGACGTAGTAAACCCTTTTGATAGTGATATTCCCCTGAACCAAGTCTCCATATCCTAGGATCGGTGCAAACTGATCATTTCTGAATCGGACCTTACCAAGGAACTTCTCCACGAAGTTAATTAGAAGCTTGAGATTCCCCGTCATGTGCTTCGTGCATCCGGAGTCCAGTATGAAGAGAATTATTTCGATCACCTGTAGAAGAATTAGAACACGATGGAGCATTTGCTAAATTAGATGCCATGTTAGTTGTGATTTCTGATTCATTAGTTTCCCTAGTTTCATCACTTAGAGTCACATTAACGCACGTAGTCACATTTTCTGTCCTAACCTTAGGCATCCATTTATATCCTGGAGGACATTGATTAGCAAACCACCATTTCCAAGGCTTGCTAGCAGACTCATATAATTCCCTAATTCTGCTTCTAGGGTTCTTAGTGGTGGAGTCTGATGCAATACTTTTCTTTGGGGGGGGTTGCACCAGAATGGTTCACTTTGCGTTTGGGTTATCTAGCACTAATAGGCATCGCAGTTTGCTTCTTAGTTCTAGTATCTACGCCTTTGACATTCTTCGAAACACACATAGCATGATTAGCATTAGCACACTTTCCACATTTCACACAAACAAACTTAACATTCAAAGCATTCAAAGTCGAATCATTCATATCATCATTACACGCGATTATAGACGTTTTATTCTTAGAAACATTGAAAATCCTAGGGTGGTCTTCTACTGTCTTCATCTTCCCTTGACTTTTGTTTTGCCAAACCTTTTCATTCATGCGAGTGCTCTTAA
Organism: Glebionis coronaria; assembly: GCA_025667525.1. Taxonomy (NCBI): domain Eukaryota; kingdom Viridiplantae; phylum Streptophyta; class Magnoliopsida; order Asterales; family Asteraceae; genus Glebionis; species Glebionis coronaria. The sequence goes on from CM046874.1 coordinate 640,357,949, forward strand.
GCTGGGGCCGGCTAACACTATCGGTGGGGACTACTCCTGTAGTAAAAGACACACGTCTATTAGTGTTTCTAGAAGTCTAGGGTGATTGACTTTTTTGTTGTGTGTAGCTATAGTGGCCAATCTATACATCCCTGGTTTAACCACATTTGTGTTCTTAATGCTTTGTGATCGAATATGTGTTTTGGGAGTGTTTTGTGGTAACCTATCCTTACCATCCGTCTTGGGGGCAAACGCAGGTTTTGCAAATGCAAAATTAGAGAAAACAGATGGTTTTCCCAAGACAGAGGGTCTAGTCACTTTTTGCGCATTGGGTTGTCTTACAACAGGTTTCTTAACACTAGGTTCCACAATTTTCCCACCCATCTTAGCAACGAGTTTCTTCAACTCTGCTATCGCTATTTCCCTGTCTTGTAACTGTGCTTTCAACCCTTTAATTTCCAAATTCTGTTCATTCATTTCTCGAAACGTTTGGGAAAGTTTTTCTTGCAATTTATTATCATGTGGAAAACTACCAACGTCTTTTTGCAAAGCTAGTTCAAGAGAATGACAATGTTTTTGAAGGAAATCTGTTTTGTGTTGAAGTAACTCAAAGGCCTTTTTATCAACATTTTCTTTATGTTTCGAAAGCTCAAGTTCAAGACGCTCACATTCTTTGATTTTATCAAGATATTTGCATGCAACATCATAATATTCATTGATATTAACACAAGATTGAAGAGTAACACACAAAATATCTTTAGAGAGACATTCTTCTAAGAGTAGATCATATTCGTTTGAAAAATATGATTTGTCATTTTGAAGTTCATCAATTTCTTTTTCAAGAGACTCAACATATTTCAAATCATCAATCATTTCAGACCGAATTAAGTTTTCAAACTCAAGAACATGTTCTTTTATTATCTTTGTATTTGGTATTAAAAGTTCTTCCACAAGCACAGTTATGTCGTGAGGAATCTCGATTTTCCACTTATCCTTTTGACGTTTTTCCCAATCGCTTTCAACAATTGATTGAACATTATCAACGTGGTGTTTAAGAAAACCAAGTGTTTTTCTACTTTTGCTTTTAGAAGCATCTAGAGGCAAATAGTTAATATATTTAAAAACATTAGTTTTCCTCTTAGCGGCAAAAGCCTTTTTCCATTGAATTCTTCTTTGTTTGCATTCTAAAAAGAATTCCTCACGAGACTTCTATTTTTGTGGAGTGAAAAGACCATAAAGACTGTTTAGATAAGCATAGTTATATGGTTTCACAAAATCTTTATTGACCGGTGATCTACTCTCCTCATCCCAAAGGGACGTCTCTTCACTATCAAGGTTAGCTACAGGGCAATCATGATCGGTCCATTCGGACTCGTCAAGATATAAATGGGGGTTCGCAGCTTGAGCTTGTTCGAGGTACTTGGGGGTAGCAAAGCTAGGTTGACCCTTTAAAAACGACTGAGGTGCTATCATTCTTACGGTTTGAATAGAGTCATGTGTATTATAAACAACTTTTTTCAAAAAATTGACTTTTTCTTCGAGATCCTTTACTTTTTCAGTATCTTTGCTTTGTCTATTTTTGAAATCTTGTTTTAATGTTTCAACCTCTTGTTTCTTCTCGTCAAGAATTTTAGCAGAATCGGTGGTGTTCATAGAAAGCCTCTGTTCAAGTTCATTAACTTTTGTTGTGGCAAGGTATGTTTTTTGACGTTCATCACTTAATAAAACATTAAATTGAGGTTTTTCTTTAGTTAACAAAGCAAGAGCTTCATTGTATTTATTTTCAAAATCGTCCTTTTTAACGTTGGTGACACGACTTTTGTACCCCTCAAGCTCGTTGGTCTTTTGAAGAAGCTCAGTCCTATAACTATCAATAGTCTCACTAGATTTTATAAGAGCGGCTTTGCATTCTTCAAAGTTTTGAGTGAGCGTTGCGTTTGCCTTCTTTAATTGCTTTTGATTCTTTCTATTTTCATTGACATCTTTTTGTAAACTAGCAATTAAATTAGCAAGCGCGACACGCTCCTCGTCATCTACTCATTTGCATGTTGATCATCCTTAAACTCATTATTGCACATGTCTGATGAATCGGGTGTGGTATTGCTATCAACCGTTTCCATCATACACGTGTCAGTAATTGTTGTTGGTAGATCACTATGCTCATGTGTATCACCAAACACATTATATTCAGCATCATCTTGTACCTTATCAATTGGCTCGGTATCAAAGATAGGACCATTGTCATCTTCAGTGACGTTAAGAACCTCATGAATCTTTTCCATGTATGAATAATGTGCCTCGAGTTCTTGGTCGGAGAGTTCATCATCTGTGTCGTCAAACATTTCTCCTTCCTCAGCTGATAACTTGATTCCAGCTTCCATTTTCTTGCACAGCAACATCTTTTCCTTATGATAACCATAATCTTTAACCCTTTTTGGCTGCCTACATTCCCTAGCCAAATGCCCAAAACCTCTGCTGTTATAACACTGAATCCCACTTTGTTGCACAACTTGAGTACCAACAGTTTCCCTAATTTCCAACAACAGTAGCCACCCTCTGATTATCATTCTTAGGTTGTCGATCATACTTTGGAGGACTCTCAGCACGTCTTCGTGTGTCATACCTTGGAGGACTCTATGCATGGGTGTTCCTCGGGTTTGAAGATGTTCGAAGGTTGTTGTTGGTGGGTTTGTAGTTTTTCTTATATTGCTTCATAATGAAAGACATTTTTTGCTTGAATTCCCTATCCTTTTGAGCTACTTCTTCATCGCTGTCTTCTTCAGATGATTGCTCAGGTGTGGGTGATGGTGCTCTTGCAACTTCTTTGCCTCGGGATCGTGTTGGAGCATGTGACTTGGAAACAATGGAGGATCCTGGTGATGATGTTTGAGTAGAGTAGGTCTTTGAAGTACGAGAGTGATAATCTGGGTAATGTTGAGTGGTAGACACCAAAGCAAGTGGATTGGAAATCTTTGCAACTCGTTCAGCTCGAAGTTCATTTGCCTCATTTTGAAATTGTTTCAAAATTTCAAAGAGCTTGTGATATGAAACTTTGTCTAACTTTTGTTGTTGTTTCACCAACGTGACAAACCGTGTCCACTCTGGTTGAAGTTGTTGTAGAAATTGGACATTGATTTGCATGGTGGAAACTTGAAAGTTGTTACGGGTCATATCATTCATCATCTTGTAGAATCGGGAGTAATAAGAATAAATTGATTCCCCATCCTTTGATGTAAACTTGCCAAAGTTCCAAAACATCTTAGTTTTCACATCTTGTTTGTTAAGTGATTCACCTTGTTGCAATCTTTCAATAGCCGTCCACATTTCTTGAGCAGTAGGGCATGCGTCAACCGTAGAGTAAATATCATCTCCAATGCCACTGAGAATTAAGTAGATTGCTTCCTTCTCTGCATCAAACCACGCACGGTTCTCTAGGGTGAGGTCGGTCCTCTTTTCATCACGTTCATATGCGGGTTGTGCGTCACTTGTGTCTGTGGCTGGTACTGCAGTAACTTGAATCCTTTAGATTTTATAGGGTCCATCCAAAATGCATTGCCTTAAAGCATCACCGTTAGGTTTTGTGCCAAGGTAACGTATAAAACGGGATTGCCATTGATCATATCGACCCGACACAAGCATTGGTGGTCTTTCTTTGTTACCTGCGACCATTATGTTGTTGTTCGTCACACGATATTCGGAAGTAGAATCCATCTCAATATTCTCTGAAATGATGAAGTGAATATGGATCTTAAGTAGATTTGTTGTGATTGTTGTTGTGGTTAAAAATCCGAAAATTGTAATATTTCTTCAGTCCGACAATAAATTTCCCAGTCCGACAAAACGGTAGACCAAAAAATTTTGTGATCGCCAAATTTTGAAATCGAGCTTGAAATGTCCTAAAACTAGTATGGAAAAAAATTGAATTTACTTGACGGAATCTCAATCGGAATATCCAATCGCAATCTCTGTCGTAATATCCAATCGTAATCTTCAATCGCAATAACAGCCAATCGCATTCTCAATCTGAATATCCAATCGCAATCTTCAATCGCAATCACAGCCAATCGCAATCTGAATCGCAATGTCGATTGCAATGAAAAACCCTAGCGTATTGCGATGGAAGGCAAGGAATCCGGTCGCAATAAGGGTACTTTTCCGAAATTGTAGGCCAAAAAATGAGATTTTTACCAAGAAAAACGTGATTTTACCCAAACCAAAGCAACCAAATCGCTATCACAACTATGTAGGAGATTTAGATCAAGATTTAGAAGATGGAAAACACAAAAAAAAAATGAATTCGAGAAGTGAAATAAAGATTAAAACATGCGAATCAAATAAAAATACCACAACCAATCACAAAACTACCCCATGGCGATTGATACCAATTGTTGTCCCTAATATATGATAATATAATAGCACGAATTCAAGAAAGAAAGGTAGATATGAGATGAATTTCAGAGAGAGAAAGTAGTGAGAGAAAGTAGAGAGAAATGGTTGGAGAAACTTGTGGAATATTAGATTAGAAGAAAAATGAAATGAGCCAACACCCTTCCTAACATGCTAGGAAGGGTATATATAGTCCACCCACATGCGAGCTTCTTTATGGACTATATGGTTTGGGCCGAGCTTTCCTTTTGGGCTTTAGTTACTTATTAATGAACTTTAGCCTAAAGTTAAGCCCGTATCACACGACTAATATACTACCTATTACAACGTTCTAAAATACGATACATATTAAACATATGACCGAGCATTCTTGTTTGACTCAATATTTTGAGGCTAACACAACACCACGCATCAAGTTTTTGGCGCCGCTGCCGGGGATTTGATTGTGTTCTTAGTTCCAAAATCATCCTATAATCAAACCCATTGTAGTGTCCTCATTGCCAACAAACCCAAAAATCAAAAAAATTAAAAAACAAAAAAAATTTCTGACAAGAGAGCATTACCGCCGGCAACACTCTCTTGCCGCCGACAACCATCAAACAGAACCACCTTTGACGTCCGACAAGGTAGTCCTGCCGTCCGACAACCCTTTCTTGCCGCCGGCAAGTTCCCAAAACCTTAAAAAATTATGTTTTTATTTTTTTGGTTTATTTGATTTCCTATTTACTTATTTTATTATTAGTTATATTTTGTTTGTTTTTGTTTTTATTACTTGTAATCCTTTTCAAAAGTCATTCAAGACTTAAATGAACACACTTCTTCTGGTCAAGAATTGCTTAGTCCATATACCGATCCCGAACGTTATATTCACCAATATCGAAAGAAAAACCGCATGAAACACCCCTTTGTTTCTTTTGAAAACCGAATCTCAAAAACCAAAAACCCACCATTTGATAATCTCTTAGACGCCTTTGTCGTCTATAACCCATTTAACGATCTACCATTTCCAATGACCGACGATCAATCAATGTGGGCAGCCAACCGAGTAGTAGTACCTACCCCCGAGGCTGCTATTGTTCAAGTTGAGCTTGGAGAAAACTTTACCGTGAAAGGTCATCACCTTTCAATGATCAAAGACCGCCAATTTGATGGCCGTACGCGGGCCGATCTGCATAAACACATATCCGAATTCATAAAAATATGTGGCATGTTCCGTTATGGAGCCGACGTTGATGGAGATGCCATAAAACTCAAACTCTTCCCATCATCTCTATCCGGAGATGCAAGAGTTTGGTACAACGAGTTGACGTCCGGTACCATTGAAACATGGGAACAAATGAGAACCGCTTTTGTTAGCCGTTTCTTTCCACCCGCCATGTACGAATGACTCATGGGAGAAATCCGAGGTTTCGCCCAACTTCCACAAGAAACACTCATTGATTCGTGGAACCGAATGAAAGACCTACTTCGTAGTTGTCATGGACAAGGTTTATTAATAGGAACCATCATCCAAATCTTTTATCATGGTCTCAATGAACCGACGCAAGAAATCCTTGACGCCGGTGGACTCTTTCTCTACAAGACTCCCAACGAAGCATATCAATTGCTCGAGGACCGAGTTCTCTTAAAACTCGATTGGTCCAAAGATAACCGAACCAAACCTTCCAAGAAAAGAGAGGTCGCGACCGATACCTCCGAACAAAGAGAGGTCGCGACCTCCAGTTACGGAGACTGAAGTCGACACGGTCATCCAAGACGTTAATGACGGGAGTATCGAAGATTACGTGACACAGAATTTCTAATCAATTGTTCATGTCATAATGGCAAGGATAAATTTGGGAAGGAATCACCAAGCCAGGCTGAACTTTGACAGCGTTGCGTGCGACACGCCCAAGTCGTCACGAAAAAGGAATAGAAAACGCCGGGTGGATGCACCTCCCCGAATCGAGGAACATCCTCAACCGCGTAATGTCTTCGTACGCATTGGAGACAGAATACTCGATGATCTCGAGGCGAATCAAGAGGACGCAAACCTTTTTGACGAATCTATTGAGCACGTTGCCCAAGAGACATCTCTATAAAATACCCATCGCGTTAGTGTCTTTGAGAGGACAGACCCTCCCAAGGGAAGAGATATTACCCCTCCACCACTAACTAGAAGCTACCGCGGCCGCTCTAGCCGCGGAAGGCACTCACCCAGTAATGATCCGTCCGGATATTAGTCTAATGACCATCATCCTAGACGTCGTAGGGTGAGATATCCATCTTTAGAAGCCTCAAACAGCAGCAGGGAAAGCAGGAGGCGATCACGACGCCGCTCCCATCGGGGTGATGAGATGGCATTTATACATGATCTCATCGTTCTTTTCGGGCTTTTAATGCATAAAAATGTCATAAATACCATATATATGCTTGTGTTTGTTTACTTGTGTATTTTAGGTATGGATATCGTGAAAAAGACAAAAGATCACAAGATACAAGGAAAACGGACACGAGAAACGAAGCCGTACAAAGAACCGGGCCCTAAATCATGGAATATTCAACAAATACCCTTGAAGACTTGAAGACATACAAGATTGATCCTCATTTATTGAAGAATTGACACTTAAAACCCTTGTATATTGATAATTACAAGTTTGGTCTCTTAAGTTTGTCAAAATTACACAAATGGTCCTTCAACTTTGAAGAAATGGCAAGTTAAGATCAAGAATGTCCAAGTTCAGCCCTTGAAATATCTCAAAATGGCAAAAATAACCCTTTGAAATCCTTTTCCAAAGTTTTGTGCCAAAACTGCCAAAGTGTAAAAGATAATAACAAAGGGAAGGAAGTTTTTAGGCTGAAAAACGTGTTATACATGTTTTACCAAAATACAAGGGCCAAATGTGTGCACTGAAACATTCAAATACAAAAAATGCGCCAAACAACTCCACTTCCCCCATTTTCGGATCAAACGTGTCACTATTCACCTTTTCACACCCAGATTTTACATCAACTTAAACAAAGGGTAAATCTCAATTACCTTGACACACGTTTGATTCACACACTCTAAATCCCATCCTAACCTTAAAACCCTCACTCCCACTCACCAAGAGGCCCCACCATTCAACACGTCACCCAATCAGAATGCAACTTACCCTCTAAGTAATCCTATGTGGCAAAATCAACAGCCAAGACTCTTTGCTTGATCACAAAGCTAAAATGAACGTTTGGGATCACTTTGGACAACTCATCAACAACAAACGCCCTCAAGGACTTAAGGGCATTTTAGAGAATTCACTTCTAGGGTTTGTGAATAGTGTAGCCTGGCATTTGCCTATAAAAGGAGACCTCAACATGTGAGAGTCCCTTTGTTCCAGTCTTTACCTTTTAAACTTGTAATTCCTTTTTGAAATTTATAAAAGTTGGTATTTTTTGAGAAAATTGGAATTCCTTTTTATGTTTTTGAAAGTTGGTATTGTTTAAAGGTGATTCTGAGTTCCATTGATTGTTATAAGTGTGCTTGAACCTTTTGGATCAAGGACGTTTATGTTTGGTAAGGTTTTTCAAGTTTGAAAAAAGCTTGAAAAGAGGTTCTGATTTTGCTTATTTTTATGTACTAACCCTTAACCATAAGCTATAAGCTCTTGCAAGCTTGTTGACACCAAGCTTATGAAGGGATTAGAGCCCTTGGTTGAGTTGTTTGCTGCTTGTGTTGAAGACATCAAGTCCTTGAGTTTCTGCTTTGAAACATCAACCAAGGCATTCATCATCATTCTTATTGAAGTACCTTGGTCTTGTTCTAGTTGTTGAACAATGTCCAAGGAGCATAGCTGGCCTTCCTAGGATGTTGTGGAAGGCAGGTATAACCTCTTGTTAAGATTCCTCTAAACAAATTCCATGTTTATGTCTGTTTTGGATTTGGTACTTGGATTTTGAGTTCTTGTGTTTGTGCTGGTAATTTTTTAGTTTGATTGTGTTAGTTGTCACCTAGTGTAGCTATTTGATCATTAAAATCAATAGGTTGTGTTTAAAAATCAGAAGTTTGTTTGAAAAGTGGTTGATAAAGGATTGTTTGGGATTACTGGTTCATAAGGCCTTGAGGCCTTGTGCCCTTGGTTCTTAGGGTTTGGGAGGTCTAAACAAGTCTTAATACACAAGTTTTAGTCATTGGTTTACTTTCAGAAAGTTTGGAAAAGGGATTTGAAGTTTAGCAAAAATCTGATAAAAGTGGTTTTGGAATTGGTCAAACACATCAGATCCAATAACTTCTTTTTTTGTTGGATCTAAGGTCTGAAATCAGGTTTGGGAATAGTTTGGGTGATAAGCTATCTATTGGGTATCTGGTTGTTGAATTTGGTGGCTTATTGTGATTGTTATAGCTTATCAAAGTCTGTTGAAGTGGTCATTTGCATCAGCAAAGTGACCACCTCATTTGGTGTTGTATCTTGATTTCTAGTTTAAGGATTGCTATTTTGCTGCTTGGATCCTATTTGTGTGCTGCTTGTGAGATTATTTGGCTATTTGGATTGTTTTGTTCATAGCTTATAAGCCCACTGGCTTATTGGCTTATTTGTGCCAAAACACATCAAGTTTACCCAACTGGTAAGCTTTGATTCACAAGGTTTGCACTCAAACCTTGACCAACAGGGTGAAAAACAAGTCCATACACTTCATTAAGTATGTCAACGTCCACTTTGTTCCTGTCAGCGTTTGATTTCAACTTATCAGCGTTTGACTTTTGGTCAAACTTGGTTTCAAGGCTTATTTGAATCTGTTCTGCTTATTGGTACATGCATCAACATGGCTTTTGTAATAGAAATCATTTTTCTTAGCTTAATATCATATCTGGAAGTTTACAAGTCTTTTGGTTAAGATTTTGCTAGAAAACTAGCTTATTTGGCTTTTTCAGCCAGCTTATTTGCTCCTACAGCTTATTCTACTTGGCTTTTTGTGATTTTCTTGATTGATTATTCTTAGTTAAGCTATTTGTGAGCTTTTGCAACAAACTAGAGCTTCTGAGGTGCCCTAAATCTCAAACCCGACTATTTTGTCGTTTTGTGGATTTTTACTTTGCTTATTTCTGGCTTATTGAGTGTGCTTTTTCAAAATTTCTTTTTACAGATCTCATAAGCATCCCAAAAGAGGGTTGTGTGTCAAATTAGAGCTTATGGCATTGGCTTATTGCTTAATGGGCTGAAAAGCCCAATAAGAATAAGCTGCCTGCTTATTAAGCTGTGATAAGCTAACATTCAGCTTTTGGGCCTTTAGAGTATTGTTCTTAGAATTAAATTTTGAGTCAGATAGGGCTTTTCCAAGTCAATTGGGCCAAGTTTGACTTTTTGGGCCCAAAAGCCCATTAAGGTTGACTGTTTTTGGTTTTGGCCCATTTGAGGGCCCAATAGGGGTATTCTGGTCATTTCACTTTGATTTTCTGATTATTTAGGTTAAAATAAACTAGTTTGCAAGTTTTTAGAATTTTTTATAATTTTTGGATTTTTAATATTATTTTAATATTATTTTATTATTATTTTTCAAATTTCACTTTTTCCAACTTTTTACATTTTTCTTAGCTTAAATACATTAAAATAGGAATTTAGCAACTTTTAGAACAATTTTATCTCTTTTAGATTAATTTTTATAATTATTTTAAGTTTTAATAGTTTTTAAATCATTTTAAATAGTTTTTGTTAGTTTAATAATTTCTAAAAATAGTTTTTAATCTTTTTAGGTCATTTTAGAGGTTTACCAATTGAAAAATCTTTATTTGGGCTTTTTGATAATTTATTTGATTTTTAGGGTTTTAATTAGCATTTAAAAATTGAATATTTAATTATTTAAAAGGTTTGAAAAAGTGTTGATCATTGGTAAACTCTTAGTTTATTTATTTTGATTTTTGGTGAATTTTTGGTAATTTTTAGAATTAATTTTTTTTTTGTTTTTACGGTTTTACGTTTTAACTTTCTAGTAGTAATTTTTACGTCTTCGTTATCTTCTTTTCTCATCCCCTTCTAAACCAATCATTAATCACAAACATTTAACAAGTTTTTCACACACATATACCTCATTGGGAAACGAACTTTGAACTTCATAAGGGTCATTAGTGTTTACGTTTTCCTAAACGTACACTTAATACTTACCGCTTTTACGCACCTTTTCCTAAAGGTCGTATTTTACCACAATCATTTTGGCGCCGCTGCCGGGGAGGTGTGTCGTGATTAATTTGTATTGTTGTTTTTAATATTAACCATAAATAGTATTTGTATTAGTAGAACTCTACTAATACGTATTATCGGTTTTCTTGGTTTTTCTTGTGAAAATATTATTACTATATTGTATTAAGTATCACAACAAATAAACAATATCTCCAAAAGTGTGAAAACACAACCTTAATTGGGATTTCATCACTCAATTATTGTATTCGAATCTCAAACAAAAAGAAAAGGCAAAAATAGATAAATACTTTCGTGAAGCTCGATTTTGAAAAATACAAACTATAAGGTGGGTATAAGGCGGGTATTATAAAATATACCCTAAGGAAAAAGGCTCTTAAGTGCTTCGCGCCGCCTCGTTTCCCCGCTTGCTTGCGAGTATTTTGAGATTGAAGGCTAATCGAGGGTTTTTGCTGCCCAAAGTATTATTACGTATAATATATTTGCTTGGTTTTCTTTGTGATTAAAACCTCTTGAACAATTTGGTTTTCACCAAAGTTCTAAAGTCATTCGAAGGCGTTCACTCCACGTGATCGTTTTCATTCCTTTGAGGCTTCTTTAATCAAGAGTTTGATTCGAGGAGAGATTTTGTAGATTGTTGTCTACGAAGATACAACCAAAATCCAAAGAAAAATTAAATACAATCAAAAACACAAAAAAAAAATTGAAAATTCACAAAACACCCAAAAAGAATCTTCTTTGCTCACCTCCCATTCTTCGTGAAGTTTATGATCACTCGTAATCAAGCAAAACGAGCTCGTAAACGACTTCAAAAGCAAGCCAATCAAGAGACGTTGATTGAAGAAAAACCTCCAATTGTTGAACCTATCATAGAACAAGAAGTCGTCATGGCTAATCGTACTATGATGGAGTTTCTACAAGCACCCACCGAAGGTTTTGGAGAGGCTATTGTGATTCCCGCCATCCTTGCGGAGAATTTCGAGATTAAGACGGGTTTAATGTCGATGTTGCAAGCAAATAAGTTTAGAGGTCACGAGAAAGACAACTCGCATTACCACATTAGGAATTTTAACCGCCTCACCGCTACTAGCAAGTTTAAGGATGTTCCACATGACGCCATTAAGATGATGTTGTTTCCATACTCTTTAGATGGACCCGCTAAAATTTGGCTTGAGAAAGAACCGCCAAATTCGATTTTGACATGGGCCGATCTCGTTTCTAAGTTTGTGAACAAGTTTTTTCCACCATCTAAAACAACACATTTGAAAAATGAGATTTCACGATTTGTTCAAAGAAATAATGAAAGTTTTTCAATGGCATGGGAACGTTTTAAAGAAATGTTACATGAATGTCCACACCATGATTTTACGGAATTGCATCAAGTTGATACTTTTTATAATGGGCTTAATGATCATGAACGATATTATTTGAATGCCGCCGCGGGTGGTATTTTTTTGTGCAAGACGACAAATGAGGCTTTACAAATCATCGAGAATAGATCTAAGGTTTATAGCCCTCGTAACACACCGAGTGTTGCCAATTTGGGTTCGTCTTCATCGTCATCGTCTCGTAGCATTAATGCCTTACATGATGAAGATAATGAGGAAAATCGGTTTTTTGATAGATTTGCTAATCTTATGTCCCATTGGAAAGCTCAAGAAGCTTCAAATTCCGCTTCGGTTAAAGCGGTTGCAAAGAGTTGTTTGTCTTGTGGTGGAGCTCATGATCTTTCCGAGTGCATTACCTCGGATGGTAACACTTCGAGTGCTTATGTAGCCACGGGAACTTATAACCAAAACGGTCAAGGTTCCCGCCAAAATCAAGCTCCACCAAACCAAAATGCTAATAACTATCGAAACAACAACCAAGGTGGTAATTACCAAGGCAATTCACGTAACTACAACAAGGGGAATTATCAAAATGGGAATGCACAAGTCACTAATCAAAACCAAAACCGTGATTTTCAAAACACTACACAAGGTTTTTAAAATGCTCACACTAAAAATCTTCAAGGAGAATTTTTGGATTATGCTAAAGCAAATGATGCTAAATTTGATAACATGCAACGTGAGATGATTAGCTTAAGATCCGAGTTGAAAAACGAGCTTAAAAATGAACTAGCTAATGAACTTAAAACTCATGCAAATAAAATGGAAGGAAATGTCCAACGTCTTCAACAAAACCAACAAAAGATGGAATTAGGAAAACATGAGATTAAGCAAGAGTTATTAAAAGCGGATGCTAGGCAATCAAAATTTGAGGACCGAATGGCTAAGATGTTTGAAGCAATCATGTGTAAACCCTCTTCCTCGGGTGGTCTTCCTAGTGATACCATTACAAGCCCGAAGGGAGAAATGAAGGTTATTACTACACGAAGTGGTAAAACTTTCAAGGAACCAATCTCTCGTCCAAGTACTTCTACGGAGAAGGAAATCGAGAAAGAACCCGAGGTGATGGTCGAAAAGGAGCACATTACAATCCCACGAAGTACCGCTCATACCACACCTACGGTTGAACCAATACCAATTGTGTAACCCGAGTTTCCAAGGCCGTTGCCTAATGACCAACCCACGCCACCTTTACCCTACCCTTCGAGACGAAACAAAGAGAAGTTGCAAGAACGTAACAAACAACAAATCGAGCTTTTTATAAAGATGTTTCAACAAGTGCATTTTGATGTGAGTTTAGCCGACGCGTTATTGTATATGCCTTGTTTCGCTTCCACTTTTAAAAGTATGATGAGCGATAAGGAAAAGCTTTCAAAGCTTGCTAATTGTTCTTCGGTTTATCTTAACCGCATACCGGAAAAAGTTGGTGACCCCGGAAAGTTTCTCATTCCTTGTGACATACAAGATATGAAAGAATGCCTCGCCTTGGCCGATCTTGGTGCGAGCATTAATTTGATGTCATTTTCCATTTGGAAATTACTTTCGCTTCCGGCTCTTATTCCTTCGAACATGTCTATCGAGATGGCCGATCATTCTACGATTTTAGCATGTGGAGTAGCCGAAGATGTCTTCTTGAAAGTGGGGAAGTTCTACTATCCCGTTGATTTTATAGTAGTTGACATCCCCGCGGATCCTCAAGTTCCTCTAATTTTAGGTCGATCATTTTTAGACACTTCGAGATCGCTTATCGGTGTTCATGCGAGAACTATCACTCTGAGATTCAACGAAGAGGAACTTGTTATAAACGCTACTCAAAACTCGAAACCTTCTCATGTTTATGCAATCGCTACCATCAATCACATTGACATCGTTGATGTGGTTTGCGATGAGTTTTCACAAGAAGTGTTAGGTTTTTCCGATAGCTCGTCAAGTGGCAATCCCATTTTTTTGGATCCGATTCTTGCTAATTCCACACCAAATCTCACTCCATTCCAAGGAGGCGATCTCACTTCAAATGAGATCGAAAATGAAGTTGAGGTGTTAATTAGTGATGATACTTCTATTCCACCATTTCATCCGCCGATGGAAGTTATGAGTGTTGAACCAAAATCTTCAATCGAGGAACCACCTATCCTCGAATTGAAAGATCTTCCTTCTCACCTTGAATACGCATTCTTGGAAGGTGATGACAAGTTGCCGGTTATTATTGCAAAAGGTCTTGCCAATGATGAAAAAACCGAGATCTTGAAAGTTCTTAAGGCTCATAAAGGGGCAATTGCGTGGAAAATATCCGACATTAAGGGTATTGACCCAAAATTTTGTACTCACAAGATTTTAATGGAGGAGGACTACAAACCCGCAATTCAAAGTCAAAGAAGGGTAAATCCCAAAATTCACGATGTCATTAAAAAGGAGGTCCTTAAACTCCTTGACGCGAGAATGATTTATCCTATATCCGATAGCCCATGGGTGAGCCCAATCCATTGTGTCCCCAAAAAGGGAGGAATGACCGTTGTGCCTAATGAAAACAACGAGCTAATTCCCACTCGTGTTGTGACCGGTTGGAGGGTGTGTATTGACTACCGAAAGTTAAATGACGCCACTCGTAAAGACCACTTTCCTTTGCCCTTCATGGATCAAATGTTGGAGCGACTTGCAGGAAATGAATTCTATTGCTTTTTAGATGGTTTTTCCGGTTACTTTCAAATCCATATCGACCCTCGTGATCAAGATAAGACTACGTTTACGTGTCCTTATGGAACGTTCGCTTATCATAGGATGCCTTTTGGACTTTGTAATGCACCGGGTACGTTTCAACGGTGTATGATGGCGATTTTTCACGATATGATCGAGAAGTCGATGGAAGTGTTTATGGATGACTTCTCGGTGTTTGGCAATTCGTTCACGTCGTGTTTATCTAATCTCGAGCAAATGTTAAAACGTTGTGAAGAAACCAATCTTGTGCTTAATTGGGAAAAATGTCATTTTATGTGTAAACAAGGAATCGTCTTAGGACATAAGGTGTCGAAGGCGGGGATTGAGGTCGATAAAGCTAAGGTAGACGTCATCGCCAAGTTACCTCATCCCAAAACCGTTAAGGGAGTTAGGAGTTTCCTAGGCCATGCGGGCTTTTATCGTCGTTTCATCAAGGACTTTTTGAAAATCTCTCGACCTATGACACACCTTCTCGAGAAGGATGCTCCTTTTAATTTCAATGAGGATTGTGTTAGAGCTTTCGAAACTCTCAAAAGGAAACTAACCGAAGCTCCCATTCTTGTTGCTCCTAATTGGGAATTACCCTTTGAAATCATGTGTGATGCAAGTGATTATGCTATAGGGGCCGTCTTAGGGCAACGTTATGACAAGCATTTCCGTCCTATCCATTATGCTAGTAAGACGATGACCGAGGCTCAATTAAAGTACACCACAACGGAAAAGGAATTCCTTGCCGTGGTCTATGCTTTTGAGAAATTCCAACCTTATCTCGTCTTGACTAAAAGCATCGTGTATACCGACCATTCGGCTATCAAGTATCTCTTAGCTAAGCAAGATGCTAAGCCAAGATTGCTTTGTTGGATGCTCCTCCTCCAAGAATTTGATGTCACCGTGCTTGACAAAAAAAGAGCCGAGAATCTAGCGGCCGATCATCTCTCTCGTCTAGAAGATCCTCACAAAGATGTTTTCGAGAATAGGGAAATCACCGAAACATTTCCTCTCGAGACTCTCGGTGTAGTAAATTCTAAAGACACCACCCCATGGTTTGCCGACATTGCAAATTACCATGCGGGCAATTTCATAATCAAGGGTATGACGACACAACAAAAACGAAAATTCTTTCGTGACGTCAAGTTCTATTTTTGGGACGACCCTTATCTCTTTCGGGTTTGTGCGGATCAACTCGTTCGACGTTGTGTGTTTGGTGCCGAAGCTTCTAATATCCTTAGAGCGTGTCACGAGGGACCCACGGGTGATCACCACGGTGCTAATCTCACGGCTAAGAAAGTGTTCGATGCCGGTTTCTTTTGGCCTTCTATCTATCGTGATGCACACGTACTTGTGAAGTCGTGTGATTCATGCCAACGTCAAGGAAAATCGTCTCAACGTGATGAAATGCCGCAAAACATAATTCAAGTGTGTGAGATTTTCGACATATGGGGAATAGACTTTATGGGGCCGTTCCCATCGTCTCATGGCAACAAATATATCCTCGTCGCGGTGGACTACCTTTCTAAGTGGGTGGAAGCTAAGGCTTTGCCTACTAATGATGCTCGTGTAGTAGTGAAGTTTTTGAAGCAACTATTCTCTCGGTTCGGAACCCCTCGTGCTATTATAAGCGATCGTGGAACCCATTTTTGTAATGACCAATTCGAAAAGGTTCTAAAGAAATATGGAGTTACTCATCATCTTTCTACGGCTTATCACCCGCAAACGAGTGGGCAAGTCGAGGTTTCGAACCGAGCTTTGAAGAGGATTTTAGAGAGGTCAATTGGAGAAAACCGTGCTTCATGGTCTGACAAACTTGATGACGCTTTATGGGCCTTTAGGACCGCTTATAAGACACCTATCGGTTGCACTCCTTATAAGTTATTCTATGGGAAGAATTGTCATTTGCCCATTGAGTTGGAGCACAAGGCATATTGGGCCCTTAAGCATGCAAACTTTGACTTGAAGACCGCGGGAGATCACCGGAAAATACAATTGAATGAATTGGATGAATTAAGAGATAATGCTTATGAAAATTCATTAATTTTTAAAGAAAAGACTAAAAAGTTTCATGATTCAAAGATTAAAAACCGGGTTTTTAACGTTGGTGATCAAGTGTTGCTTTTTAACTCTCGACTTAAGATATTTTCTGGGAAATTGAAATCTCGTTGGTCGGGTCCGTTCACCATAACACAAGTGTTTCCTTATGGGACCATCGAGCTAGCTCAAGATGATGGTCCTAATTTCAAGGTGAATGGACATAGGCTTAAGCACTACTTTGGTGGGGAAATTCCTTCAATGGTTGCCCTCGACCAAGTCACCTTCCCCAATGATAATTAGCATTGAGGGGATCGAGTCGAGCTCATGACTCGGTAATCAAAAACGAGGTTCCTCGTGGGGGAGATCCCATGCTTATCCTTTATGCTTACTATTCACTAATAAGGGGACTTGTACCCTTTCAACTCGTTGTCTCGTGGTTGTTTGTGATTGTGTTATCTAGATCATCATCATCATCTAATAAGGCTAAAAATGGCGAAATTTTAAAAATTTTCTTAGTTTTCATAAGTGTTTTTAAGACACGAATGTATATTTTCCGATGGGTAGAATAAGTTAATTTTTGACTTGATGGGCATTTGGAGCCACTTACATTCCTTAATCCACTCAATTCAAGTTTTGCTAGACTTTTATATAGGGAGCTTTAAAACGCAAAAGTCTTAATTCATATGGGTTAAGAACAAGAACTTTTCGCAAGTTCCTATAATTGATCCTAGAAAGTCACTTATCAAGGGAACTATAAAATGCATTCTCTAAACTTGAAAAAGTCCAAGAAAGTGCAAGATCCTATAGGTGGCTTGAAAACCCAAAACTTTGATTTGATATAGTCTTAATGAAAGCTAATCCAAATTTGGCTTAATTTTGACTTGCATGGCTAAGTATTCACGAGTCTCTTTAATTAGAGGTCTTTATATAGTGAAGAACGAGAAATGATAGAGTTAGACAAGTGATCATGCTAAACGTAGAACATGAAAATGTTCTTTCAAAAACTCATATGTTTTTAATTGTGGCTTTTTCTTCCCATAAGATCAATGCATTAGGAATAAATCATAATTGCAATAAGTAAGGTCGTACGATTTGAAAGGTTACTTAGCCTCTAGCGCAAGATCGTTTAAAAATTGCTCGGGGTTGAATAGAGTTCATAGCCAAGGCATAACTTATTGAAGCGGGACACGAAGATTGGCGATCATCCAAAAAGGCCCTAACAAGGCATGAGGAGCTCTCTTTTTGCTAAAGATCCAAGATGATGTGAAGTATCATTATTCTTAAATCAATATAAAGGATCGAGACACACGGCGAAAAGCAATTACTCCCCTAAAGATCATGGAGAAAGTCTATCCAAAAAGACCCTTACAAGGTATGAGGATAAATATATCCAAGTCCGAAAAGGAGGCGGATCGTTGTATATAAAAATCCAAAGTAAAGATTGAAGAAAAATGATGAAGTCGTGGTCCAAATATGAAGAATCTCTCAAAAACGTCAAGTGAAGAAATTCCAAATATATGAAGAGAAGACCATAATTTCAAGAACGTCTTCCCAAGATTTGAAGTATGAAGTACATGCCAAATATCGGTCCGAGAAAGGTCTCAAATCGTGAAACGAGTTATGCCAAGATATGAACTTAAGGAGATACACGAGAAGCCGTTTAAAAAGATTTTGTCCTTCAGCTAACTATTGATCAAATCGTGCTACTTTGCTTTCGGACTAATAACTACTCAAATAAGTCAATATGAATCGCTTGTGATCCATGACAAATAGATAAAAAAATGCTAGTAACCCATTTCCTTTTATAATAACTAGGATTGCGGGGATAAAAAGTATTACACAATTTGGACGTATGAGTAGTGTTAGCATTGTGACTTGTACCAACAATGATCTTGTTTTTGCACTTAGCATGGAATGTATGACAATCAAGGATGACGAAGTTTACTCTAAGGGACATTTGCTTGTTTCTATTCTTTGACCCTAAAAGTCACTTTCGTGATGAAAATCATATGTTATGTCTTTACACATCTTCGTAGTATGTTGCAAGTCTTTTACTCTTCAATAAAGGTTAATAAAATTGAACTTTGGTGATGCTTAGATACTTTATTCTAGCATTGCGTGAGGGGCACGGCAATGGCTTAGTATGGGGGAGTGATGAGATGGCATTTATACATGATCTCATCGTTCTTTTCGGGCTTTTAATGCATAAAAATGTCATAAAATACCATATATATGCTTGTGTTTATTTACTTGTGTATTTTAGGTATGGATATCGTGAAAAACACAAAAGATCACAAGATACAAGGAAAAACAGACACGAGAAACGAAGCCGTACAAAGAACCGGGCCCTAAATCATGGAATATTCAACAAATACCCTTGAAGACTTGAAGACATACAAGATTGATCCTCATTTATTGAAGAATTGACACTTAAAACCCTTTTATATTGATAATTACAAGTTTGGTCTCTTAAGTTTGTCAAAATTACACAAATGGTCCTTCAACTTTGAAGAAATGGCAAGTTTAGTCCCTCAACTATTCAAAATTGCCAATTAGGGTCCCTCATGATGCCAAAGATACATTGAAGACCTTTGAAGATCAATAATGTCCAAGTTCAGCCCTTGAAATATCTCAAAATGGCAAAAATAACCCTTTGAAATCCTTTTCCAAAGTTTTGTGCCAAAACTGCCAAAGTGTGAAAGATAATAACAAAGGGAAGGATGTTTTTAGGCTGAAAAACGTGTTATACATGTTCTACCAAAATACAAGGGCCAAATGTGTGCACTGAAACATTCAAATACAAAAAATGCGCCAAACAACTCCACTTCCCCCATTTTCGGATCAAACGTGTCACTATTCACCTTTTCACACCTAGATTTTACATCAACTTAAGCAAAGGGTAAATCTCAATTACCTTGACACACGTTTGATTCACACACTCTAAATCCCATCCCAACCATAAAACCCTCACTCCCACTCACCAAGAGGCCCCACCATTCAACACGTCACCCAATCAGAATGCAACTTACCCTCCAAGTAATCCTATGTGGCAAAATCAACAGCCAAGACTCTTTGCTTGATCACAAAGCTAAAATGAACGTTTGGGATCACTTTGGACAGCTCATCAACAACAAACTCCCTCAAGGACTTAAGGGCATTTTAGAGAATTCACTTCTAGGGTTTGTGAATAGTTTAGCCTGGCATTTGCCTATAAAAGGAGACCTCAACATGTGAGAGTCCCTTTATTCCAGTCTTTACCTTTTAAACTTGTAATTCCTTTTTGAAATTTATAAAAGTTGGTATTTTTTGAGAAAATTGTAATTCCTTTTTATGTTTTTGAAAGTTGGTATTGTTTAAAGGTGATTCTGAGTTCCATTGATTGTTATAAGTGTGCTTGAACCTTTTGGATCAAGGACGTTTATGTTTGGTAAGGTTTTTCAAGTTTGAAAAAAGCTTGAAAAGAGGTTCTGATTTTGCTTATTTTTGTGTACTAACCCTTAACCATAAGCTATAAGCTCTTGCAAGCTTGTTGACACCAAGCTTGTGAAGGGATTAGAGCCCTTGGTTGAGTTGTTTGCTGCTTGTGTTGAAGACATCAAGTCCTTGAGTTTCTGCTTTGAAACATCAACCAAGGCATTCATCATCTTTCTTATTGAAGTACCTTGGTCTTGTTCTAGTTATTGAACAAGGTCCAAGGAGCATAGCTGACCTTCCTAGGATGTTGTGGAAGGCAGGTATAACCTCTTGTTAAGATTCCTCTAAAAAAAATTCCATGTTTATGTCTGTTTTGGATTTGGTACTTGGATTTTGAGTTCTTGTGTTTGTGCTGGTAATTTTTGAGTTTGATTGTGTTAGTTGTCACCTAGTGTAGCTATTTGATCATTAAAATCAATAGGTTGTGTTTAAAAATCAGAAGTTTGTTTGAAAAGTGGTTGATAAAGGATTGTTTAGGATTACTGGTTCATAAGGCCTTGAGGCCTTGTGCCCTTGGTTCTTAGGGTTTGGGAGGTCTAAACAAGTCTTAATACACAAGTTTTAGTCATTGGTTTACTTTCTGAAAGTTTGGAAAAGGGATTTGAAGTTTAGCAAAAATCTGATAAAAGTGGTTTTGGAATTGGTCAAACACATCAGATCCAATAACTTCTTTGTTTGTTGGATCTAAGGTCTGAAATCAGGTTTGGGAATAGTTTGGGTGATAAGCTATCTATTGGGTATCTGGTTGTTGTATTTGGTGGCTTATTGTGATTGTTATAGCTTATCAAAGTCTGCTCTAGTGGTCATTTGCATCAGCAAAGTGACCACCTCATTTGGTGTTGTATCTTGATTTCTAGTTTAAGGATTGCTGTTTTGCTGCTTGGATCCTATTTGTGTGCTGCTTGTGATATTATTTGGCTATTTGGATTGTTTTGTTCATAGCTTATAAGCCCACTGGCTTATTGGCTTATTTGTGCCAAAACACATCAAGTTTACCCAACTGGTAAGCTATGATTCACAAGGTTTGCACTCAAACCTTGACCAGCAGGGTGAAAAACAAGTCCATACACTTCATTAAGTCTGTCAACGTCCACTTTGTTCCTGTCAGCGTTTTATTTCAACTTATCAGCGTTTGACTTTTGGTCAAACTTGGTTTCAAGGCTTATTTGAATCTGTTCTGCTTATTGGTACATGCATCAACTTGGCTTTTGTAATAGAAATCATTTTTCTTAGCTTAATATCATATCTAGAAGTTTACAAGTCTTTTGGTTAAGCTTTTGCTAGAAAACTAGCTTATTTGGCTTTTTCAGCCAACTTATTTGCTCCTACAGCTTATTCTACTTGGCTTTTTGTGATTTTCTTGATTGATTATTCTTAGTTAAGCTCTTTGTGAGCTTTTGCAACAAACTAGAGCTTCTGAGGTGCCCTAAATCTCAAACCCGACTATTTTGTCGTTTTGTGGATTTTTACTTTGCTTATTTCTGGCTTACTGAGTGTGCTTTTTCAAAATTTCTTTTTACAGATCTCATAAGCATCCCAAAAGAGGGTTGTGTGTCAAATTAGAGCTTATGGCATTGGCTTATTGCTTAATGGGCTGAAAAGCCCAATAAGAATAAGCTGCCTGCTTATTAAGCTGTGATAAGCTAACATTCAGCTTTTCGGCCTTTAGAGTTTTGTTCTTAGAATTAAATTTTGAGTCAGATAGGGCTTTTCCAAGTCAATTGGGCCAAGTTTGACTTTTTGGCCCAAAAGCCCATTAAGGTTGAATGTTTTTGGTTTTGGCACATTTGAGGGCCCAATAGGGGTATTCTGGTCATTTCACTTTGATTTTCTGATTATTTAGGTTAAAATAAACTAGTTTGCAAGTTTTTAGAATTTTTTATAATTTTTGGATTTTTAATACTATTTTAATATTATTTTATTATTATTTTTCAAATTTCACTTTTTCCAACTTTTTACATTTTTCTTAGCTTAAATACATTAAAATAAGAATTTAGCAACTTTTAGAATAATTTTATCTCTTTTAGATTAATTTTTATAATTATT
Organism: Glebionis coronaria; assembly: GCA_025667525.1. Classification (NCBI taxonomy): domain Eukaryota; kingdom Viridiplantae; phylum Streptophyta; class Magnoliopsida; order Asterales; family Asteraceae; genus Glebionis; species Glebionis coronaria. The sequence goes on from CM046874.1 coordinate 640,380,114, forward strand.
TTAAGTTTTAATAGTTTTTAAATCATTTTAAATAGTTTTTGTTAGTTTAAAAATTTCTAAAAATAGTTTTTAATCTTTTTAGGTCATTTTAGAGGTTTACCAATTGAAAAATCTTTATTTGGGCTTTTTGATAATTTATTTGATTTTTAGGGTTTTAATTAGCATTTAAAAATTGAATATTTAACTATTTAAAAGGTTTGAAAAAGTTTTGATCATTGGTAAACTCTTAGTTTATTTATTTTGATTTTTGGTGAATATTTGGTAATTTTTAGAATTAATTTATATTTTTTTAGTTTTTACGGTTTTACGTTTTAACTTTCTAGTAGTAATTTTTACGTCTTCGCTATCTTCTTTTCTCATCCCCTTCTAAACCAATCATTAATCACAAACATTTAACAAGTTTTTCACACACATATACCTCCTTGGGAAACGAACTTTGAACTTCATAAGGGTCATTAGTGTTTACGTTTTCCTAAACGTACACTTAATACTTACCGCTTTTACGCACCTTTTCCTAAAGGTCGTATTTTACTACAATCACGGGGTGATGACGATCTTTCTCTCCCATGGTGCCGGGAGAAGGAAGACGCATTCATAAGTGACATTCAGGATTACTCCGAGGAAAAAAGAGGCATGCCCACCTACGTGAAAACTTAAGATGGATCCGGTGATCCAAATGGCCATCTAAAAGTTTTTTAAACACAAGCAAAGATTGAGCGGTAGCCTATGCCTGTGTGGTGCCAGATGTTCAATTCAACACTCAATGGGAATGCACGCGACTGGTTCGAGAGACTCCCACATCGAAGCATTGGTAACTTTGATGAGTTGCGGAGCGATTTCAGAAGGAATTATACTCAAAGAAAGAAGCATAACAGAGACCCTGTTTCACTGGCTACGGTGAAAGAAAAGCATGGGGAGTCCATGGAAGACTTCACAGAGCGCTTCAATGACGAGTGCACAAAAATCAAGGCATGCTCTGAGGTTTTAAAGATATCCGACCATATGCACGCCATAACGGATAAAGAATTAATTAGACGTCTGAATGACAAGCGCCCTGAAACATTCAATGAGTTAATGAAAAGGGTTAGTGTTGATCCCAAACTTAGATCGATTAGCTTTGTGTATACGAGATTAGATCAAGTAATACACGTAGAGAAACCTTTGTATATGCTTCATGAATCTAAGTGTTATGCGGAATTTAACACTTAAACAAGAACACACAAGATGTAAACAAACTTTCACTTTGATTATGAATATCGAACTTGCTTACAATGAAAGGTGTTTACGAATGAAAACTTATATGAAACTTGATAATAAACATTAACCTAAAGGCCTTCTTTTATAGATACACGAAGCCTTGTACAATAATCTACGTATCAACTATTCTAGGTAAATATAAATATAGAAAATACATTGTCGTTTCTATCCTTACTAGAAGTATTCTAGAATATAATAAACGTGTAGATTATATCTTCCATCAGTGCTTGTCTTCAATGTGTCAACGCTTGACTTTAACTTGTCAACGCTTGAGCTGTCAACGCTTGCTTTGTTCTTGTCAACACTTGAATTATTCTTGTCAGCGCTCAAGTGATCTGGCCTTAATTTATTCCCAACAATCCTCCCCTAAACTTGATATCCACTCTTATGATCAAGTTTCTGAATAAGCATTAAGGACTTGGAGGAGTGTGGCAAACCTTCTCATATTGGCAATGAATAAATCTGATCAAATCTTTTGCCACGTCACTTGAATAATCTATTTCTAGCTGAGTGTCCTTCATCTTTTCCAAAACAGCCTTGGATATGAAATACTGAGCATCCACAAGTAGATACTCAGCAAACTTTGTAGAACTCAAATGGTATACACCAGCAGCTGAATATAACCTCCATTGAAGACCACTGAGGTCATCTTCAAGATCCTTCCAAATTGCAGGATCTTCATCTTTTGGCCCACACATTCTTTTGAATGTGGTCCAAAGTTTTATTCCATTAGCTGAAGTTGGTGCTTCAGCCTCATACTTGGTCTCCAGCAACCTCCAAAGGTCCACCAAGTCTTCTCTATCACAACTTGCAAATAAAGATATGAGAGTGGTAAAAGTGTGTACCTCCTTGCCAAATCTGTCAATCCTCCAGAATCCACATTCATCTTCTTCATAACTCACAATTGGGTTTCTGGAATCTAATGGTAACACTTGCACAATATCTGAAGCTTCTAATGGGGAGAGCTTGAGGCTCTTTCTTATAACTGCTTCACTTGGATATAGTAGATCCATATCTTTTGGAAACTCAAATTTAATTCCCTTCTTCACTGGCCTGGGAATCATCATAGCTTTCTTGATTTCCATTTCTTCTGCAAGTTGCTCCTTTCTTTCATCTGAAAGAAGTCTGAGAGTGTTTGCTTCCTGCACTCTCACCCAAATGGGATAAGCCCTGTTTTCCAACTCATCAAATGTCAAAGCCTTCAACTTCTTATATGTCCATCCAACTCCATGACATCTGAGCAACATAAAGTAGAGCTCCCTTCTATCCCTTTTTAACTCTGAGAGAATATTGCTTGCCTTGTGTTTCAAAATCACCTTACAATCCTTCTGAACTCTAAGAAGAAGCTCCAAACCCCATATTTGATCTGAAATGGTCAAGTCTGGATTATCCATGCAGCTTTCTTCCCAAGCATTGTACATTTGAACCACCTCTAACATGTCAAAGTCAACCTTCAATTTCAATTCTCTCAGCTTCTCTTTGGCCAACTCATCTACATACTCAAGCCTTTCAGGTTCTATAATCATTACACTTAAGTCTGAGCTAGCTCCATCACTTTCTTCTCCTGAAGTCACAACAAATGGTGACTTTTCCTTTTCATCTTGTTCCATCATTTGTTCAGCCAATCTTCTATCAAATTCAACTTGGGCTGCATCTTTTGGAACAATCTCTTCTACCATTTTACCCTTACCCTTATCTGATGGTGCAATGGTTGGTAAGGTAGATGGTAATAACTGAGTAGAAACTTCTTTGATGATAGATGATGACTGGCATACATCACCTTCATGTGCAGGTCTGTCAACGCCCAAATTTATCCTATCAGCGCCCAAAATACTTCTATTAGCGTCCAAATTTGCCTTGTCAACGCTCAAATATTTTCCCTCAGCGCCTTGTGTAACCTCTCTCAACATAGCTGTAAATGATAAATTTAAATTTGTGGGAGAGACTAAGGACGTATCAAAACCTGTTTGTTTCTTCAAAGTTGTAAGGGCTTCAGCAACATCCATTGATTGACCATCCTGGCTGCCCTTATCACTCAGATTTATTTGATCTTCCTCCCCTTTGGAAGACTCCTCCATACCCCTCCTAGCATGATCACTTTCCAAAACAACAATCCTCTCCCTCAATTGCTTGAGTTCAAGGCCTTGTGAGCTGACAATTTGTACTAAGTCTGCATTTTGCTTTTGCAAGCAAATGCAGACTGCCGTCAATTCCATAAGAGTCATTGGTTTCAGTCTGCCCTCTTCTAAAATGGGGATTTGACCTCCCAAGTCAAATTCATTGGGCAAGGATGAGGACTTAAGGATGGTGGGACTGCCTTAGCCAGCTTCTAAGCCAGAACCAATAGTCCCAGCCTCATCCAGGTCACCAGCCACACTTGTGGTGGTGGTTCTCTCTGCTTCATGGCTAGGACAACTAGAGGAGAACACTCCAGTAGTCCTTTGGCGTTTCATCAACCTATATTCAGGGGGTGTGGAAGATGGTGTGGAAGAATGAGTAGATGTGGGTTGGTTAAGGGGTGTTTGGGATTGTGAAGGTTGTGTGTCAGCGTTGGAAATAGGCACATCAACGCCAACAGTTGATGTGTCAGCGTCAAAGGGTTGTTGGTCAAGTTGCATGTGTTCAGGTGAAGGTAAAGGTTCAGGAATAGGTTCAAGTTGTGGTTGAGGGTCAATTTGAGGTTGGGGGTCTGGTTGAGGTTGTGCTGCTGCAATAACAGCAAGCATGGCTGGGGTTAAAGGTAGGTCTCTATGGGGTGGTGAATCCATCTTCATAAAAATAGCTTTCTTTTGCTCAGGGATCTTATAAAAATCATTGTGATCCCTTGAGCAGTAACCTTGATCATCAAAAACCATTTGCAGAATACGGGGATAAGCTAAAGTCATTTTTGTCCCCTTGTTTTTACACATCCCCTCAAAAATCATTTTAGAATAGTTATATTTTTGCCCTGTTGTAATGCACACAATAGCAATTGCAATGGATCTATTGATCTCATTGTGTGTAGTACATTTGGGACTCAAACATTGAAGGAGGACGTGTATGAGGTACTTCCAGGCTGGGGGAAATTCTTGCTTATGATACTTGTTGAGAGTACCTTCATCAGGAAAAGGATATCCCAAAGCCCTAAGCCCTTGTTCTATTTCATTTATGGGAAGGGTGGCTATACCATCAGCATCATCAAGATGCAAAGCTTGGCGTACCAAAGCCTCAGTAACCACCCAAGATCTCCCATGAACAATAGAAGTCAATGTGGTCACTCTATTAATTGTTGAGGAACTAACAGTGTTCCAAAACTGCTTAATGTGTGTGACTGGAATGAGTGGTGCATGAGAAAGAGCATACCTTAATGGGGATGCGTTCAAATACGCCACCATTTGTGTGTATGGAGGAAACAGAGTATCATCAGCAGCAAGATATGCAATCATGTTCTGTTGAGACCTGAACCCCAATGCCAATTTTGCTGATTTAAACTTTGGTGCCATTGATGAAAGCTGTTATTTTTAAGTGTAGAAGATGAAGTTGATAAGAGAAAATTGTTAGACAAGAATTATAGATACCCTGTTTAAAATAGGAGCCAAATTTATAGGAGAGAAAGAATGCATGTGATTCGCCCAAAAATAGGCAAAGATTTTCAAAAATCAATCATGAAAATATTGAAAAAGTTTATAAGTTATCTCATGCATTAAATGAAAGTAACAACTCCTAAAATTATGGCTTGAAAATATGTCAAAAAGTAACAACTGGGTAGGTCCCATTGAGTGTCAACGGTCAAAAATAACCCATCAACGCCCAACGGCTATAATCTTGTCAACGTTTGCCTAAAGCCATGTCAGCGTCCAATTTGGTCACAACAACGCTTGAAAAATCTTGTCAGCGTCCAAAAATAAAATTATTTTAAAAAGTGAAAAATGACCTTAACAAGTAATTTATCCTAGAGAAGATAATCAAAAGCTGATAATTATCATAGGGCGGCAAGCACTGTCCAGTTACACACACTTGCATAAGCAAGATAGACATAACAGTCCTCTAGTGTCCCTTGCTAACCAAAACTCTTAACAAGAAAGTTACCTTATAAAATCCTTGTTACTCCCAGGTAAATCCCATATCAAAATCATTCCCAAGTCTCCCAACAGACCACAACCAATTCTAGGCCAAAAATGTCTTGGCAGCATGCAAAGTTGATAAACTATGCATGCTACAGTGCCTCATGATTTAGTAAAACTAACTCATACTCACCTGTGGACACAATCTAGAATTGTGATAAGAGTATCATATGGATACCCAAACATCCTAAAGGTTCCTAAAACCTCCCCTTAAACTATGATACAAAAAGTTTGCTAAAATCATGCATGAACATAAAAAGTTTATGTCAAGATAGGAATGAAACATTCCAACCATCATCCATAAATAAAAACTTGTCCAAATGCTTCTCCATTGATCCATTAGCAACTCTGTATCCAATGGTATACTGCTAACACCATCTGCACATTTAGATTAAAAACCATAAAACTAACATTGTTGCTGACAACGCCCCGATAACACATGAGAGCGTTGAGGGAAGCTTTGTCAGCGTTAGACAATTATATTGCTGACAATGTTGCAAAAACACTTATCAGCGTTCAAGAAACCTTTGTCAGTGTTAGAAAGATATAGTGGAATATCTAAATCATCAATAAAACCAACAATAATAATGCATCATCCTGTACATACTTTTACAAAAGAACCCAAAACACATATTATGTGAGATTAACCATTCCAATACTTGTTACCAAGTATTCAAATCTCCCAGCATCAAAAGGTTTAGTTAATAAATCTGACACATTTTCCTCAGTGTCAACCCTATCTGGTTGTATTAAACCTTTCTCAAAGCAATCTCTTATAAAATGGTGTCTAATTTCTATGTGTTTAGTTTTAGAATGATGTACAGGATTCTTAATGATGCATAAAGTACTATTATTGTCAACAAATATCTTAGTATGCATGAAATTATACCCATAGTCCAACAGCTGGTTCTGAATCCACAAAACTTGACCACAACATGCAGCTGCAGCCACATACTCTGCTTCAGTTGTAGAATTAGCCACCACTGTTTGTTTCTTGCATTGCCAAGATATTAACCTGCTCCCAAGAAACTGACATCCACCAGTTGTGGATTTCCTATCAAACTTATCACCTCCATAATCACTATCTGAATATGCAATCAGCTCAAATGGTGAATCCTTTAGGTACCACAAACCAAGACTAGGATAGCATCTTAGGTACCTAAAGATCCTCTTCACAGCATAAAGGTGACATTCTTTGGGAGTCACTTGATGGCGTGCACAAGCACACACATCAAACATAATGTCAGGTCTGGAAGCAGTAAGATACATCAAGGATCCAATCATGGATCTATAATGCCTGACATCAACATCTTTCCCATCTCCAATCTTTCCCCAAGGGTGTTCTCTATCCATAGGAGTGGTAGCCCTCTTTTCATGTGGAGAAAAGCCAAACTTCTTCAAGATCTCAACAACATATTTGTCCTGGGAGATGAAGATACCATCTTCTTTCTGCTGAACTTGTAAACCAAGAAAGAAGTTCATCTCCCCCATAGCACTCATCTTGAATTTGTCTGTCATAAGCTTGGAGAAATCCTCACTCATCTTTGGATCAGTAGACCAAAAAATGATATCATCAACATAGACCTGCACAAGCAACACATCCTTGCCTTTCTTCTTTGTAAATAGTGTCTAATCTATGGTGCCCCTCTTGAATCTATTATCCACCAAATAGGTAGACAAAGTACCATACCATGCTCTAGGGGCTTGATGAAGGCCATACATAGCCTTTTTGACTCTATACACTTTATCTGGATGCTCTGGATCCTCAAAACCAGGAGGTTGCATTACATAAACTTCCTCAACAATAGTTCCATAGAGGAAGGCACTCTTGACATCCATTTGATAGACTATGAAGCCCATGCATGAGGCATAGGCTAGAAAAATCCTAATAGCTTCAATCCTTGCAACTGGTGCAAAGACCTCCTCATAGTCTATCCCCTCCTCTTGTGTATAACCTTGAGCCACTAACCTTGCCTTGTTTCTGACCACAATGCCTCTTTCATCTCTTTTGTTCCTTAGAACCCATCTTGTCCTTATAGGTCTGACATATCTAGGACAATCAACCAGCTCCCAAACATCCTGAATTGCAAATTGGTGAAGCTCATCCTGCATTGCTTCCACCCAACTTGGTTCTTTGAGAGCATCAAATATTTTCTTGGGTTCTTCTTGTGACAGAAAACATGCAAACAAACATGCTTGCACAAGAGGGGTATCAACCTTCTTGTGTATATTGGCAATAAACCCACCAAGACCTTGATGAGATCTTCTAGTCTGAACTGGAGTCATAATATCACCAATGATCTGAGATGTGGGGTGATTCTTCATTGTGGAAGTGAGAACCCCTCCTTCAAAAAGTCTGGTGTCCTCAACCTCATGCTCCATGTTGCCAATATCTTCTTCATCAGACTCTCTTATATCAACATAAGGATGACCTTCTTCATAAGAATTGGAAGGTTCTCCTTGTTCAAAAGTGGAAGAGAAAAGATGTGCAAAGGTGTTGTCAACGTCTGAACCTTGTTTGTCAGCGCTTGGGCTAACAACGCTTGAACTGTTGTTGTCAACGTCTGAGCCATCAACATCTGAATTGGTCTTGTCAGCGCTAGATTTGCCTTTGTCAGCGCCTGAAGAACCATGCATGTTTGTATCTGGTGGTATTTGGAAACCACCATTATCTTGTCCAGCATAGCAGCAGCAGCAAAAGCATCTATCCAAATGGGAATTGTGACATATTCAAATGTAGGAGATACCTTTTCTGCTTGTGATCCAACCTTCTCATGAACCTGTGTACCTGAAACATTAACAACTTGTTCCTCCACAACATTTGAAGTTACCTTCACAATGTCTGGATTAGTGACAGGCATATAATTTAAAGTTCTAGATAAGGGTTCCAAATCAAACAACCAATTAGGACCACTTTCAGGATCACTAGGTTTATTCTCTAAGAACCTAACATGTACTCTCTCAACTATACGTTTGTCCTCCTTAAGATAAACCCTATAACCCTTGCTCTGGACTAAATACCCCATGAAATAGCCCTCATCACCTTTTGCACTAAATTTCCCTAAGGCATCACTAGTATCTAATACTACTACATGACAACCAAAAGGTCTGAGAAAACCAATATTAGGTTTTCTTCCCTAAAGTAACTCATAAGGTGTTTTGTTCTGAATTTTGTTAACCAATGCTCTATTTTGCACATACCATGCTGTATTAACAACCTCAGCCCAAAAGGCTATAGGAAAGTGAGCATCAGCCAACATTGTTCTGGCTGCTTCAATTAGGGTTCTATTTTTTCTCTCAGCAACCCCATTTTGTTGTGGGGTTCTAGCAATACTAAATTGCCTAGTAATTCCTTTCCTGGCACAAAAATCATCTAGCTTCTTGTTCCTAAATTCTCCACCATTATCACTCCTAAGCAATTTAACCTCATTGCCAGACCTTTTCTCAATCTGAGTGATAAAATCAATAAGAACATCAGCTGTGTCGCTCTTCATGGCTAGAAAGAATGTCCAAGTAAATCTTGAAAAGTCATCTGTGACAACAAAGCAATATGACTTACCATTCAAACTTTCTATATTTGTTGGACCAAAGAGGTCCATGTGAAGCATATGAAGAGGTCTGGAACTAGTATGCACCTGTTTGGACTTGAATGAGACCTTGTGCTGCTTGCCTTTAAGACATGCAACACAAGAGTGGTCATTGTGGAAGGCCTTCTCAGGCAAACCATCAACTAAACCAAGCCTCACAAGTCTATTTATATTTTTAAAATTTATGTGCCCTAGTCTCCTGTGCCACAAATTACTCTCATCTACTGAGGCCTTAGCATAAAAACAAGACATATTTGTATTCATTTTAATCTCATTTAAATTCACATTATATATGTCCTTATGCCTAGGTGTTCTATACTCAATATATTTCTCATCAGGGATCTTAAAATCCTTGCTTAACACCAAACACTCAGTATCAGTAAAAAGAACCTTATTTTTGTTATCACAAACTTGTGATACACTAAACAGATTATAATCAAGTTCTTTTACCAGGAAGACGTTCTCAAAACGTAGATTATTGGTGAGAAGGGTTCCTTTGCCTGTGATAGTTCCATATCCTCCTCCAAAGTATACCTTATCACCATCTTTAATAGGAGTGAAGTTCGTCAGATAGTCTTCCTTCCCTATCATGTGCCTTGAGCATCCACTATCCCAATATCCATAATCATTGATCTGTCTTTGAATGCCCTGCACATAAAGAAAACAAATTAGTTTTCTTTGGGAACCCAAGTCTCAAAAGACTTGGATTCATCTGGTTGTTGAATAAGAACAGACTTAGTTCTCACAACAACCCCATTCTCATCCTTTTTAGGATGAAATACCCAGTTAACCCCAATAGGTTTTGTAATGACTTTTGAAATGTAATTAAATCTATTGCAAGTCATTGAAATCCCATTATCATTAGGGTTTTGATCTTTCTTGGGTCTCCATGTTAAGCTTGAAGAAGCTTTAGACCCCTTAGCTTGTGGCTGCAAATATTTAGGTCTGGTCACGTTTCTGTCAGCGTTAGAATTTGTCCTGTCAACGCTGAAATTACCCTTGTCAGCGTTGAACCTAGGGTTTGCTACAGGAACCCATTGCCTATTTGACCAGGTGTTTGTCTTTTGAAATGGTCTTTGTCCATGAGTGTTAGACCTTCTAGAAAAGAATGGGGCAGGTCTAATCACTTGTGGACTTTGCTGCACACAAGGTTTGGGTCTGACAACGTTTGACTTTCTAACAACGTTGACTTTCTTCCTGTCAGCGCTGAAATTGTTCCTATCAGCGCTGGCTTTGGGAGCGTTGACACACTTGTATGCCAAATGTGAAAAGCTACCACAAGTGTAACAGGCTTTCTTAGACACAACCTTAGGTCTAGAAGAGAAGAAACCTGTTCCATGATTGCTAACTTGGCTCTTGGGTGACCTATTATTCCTATACATCTCTGCATATTTAATGGTAGGTCTTCTAACAGTGTTTGAGCCTAGGTCAACAGCTTTACCAGTGATTGGGTGAGTAACCTTAATGGGTGGTGATTCATTGGGACTTTCACATAGCAAACGTCCCTTAACAAATAAAGTAGGGTTAGCTTTCTTCCACTCATTTAGGTCAGTCAATTTTTGTTGATACTCTTCCACTGGAGTGACAGCTCTTGGTGGAGGAATGAATTCCTCTTCTTGGCATTCTGGTATACCAGTCCAAGACAAATCCTTTCTAAGGACACCATAGAAGTCACCAGCTGGTGGTGGAACCAGAGAGTAATCATTCATCCCAATCCCAGTCATGTCCTTAGGATCCCTTTGTTTAGCTACACAGTCTCCTAGGGTCTGGGTGGCTCTATCAAATCTTTGAATTTTGAGGTCAACATTATCTTTATTCTTAATGGCCTCATCTAACTTAGCCTGTAATTCACTATTAACCTTTTTCATGATGTTTCTAACATCTATACTACCCTCTAGCTCATGTTTTAAGATATTGATCTTATCTTTTAAGTCAAATTCCATTTTCTTGTATTCAGAAACGGTTTTCTCAGTTTCAGTAAGAGCTAGTTGGTAATTAGACAATTTACACCTTTCAGTACTCATATCATCTTTTAGTTTTTACACCTCTTTGTTAAGTCTTTCAGTGTTTAACCTACAACCTTTGCTACAAAAAGCATCATCATATACCTCATTATCAGATGAAGAGGAGGAGTGTGCCATGAGAGCATATTCAACATGCTCTTCTTCTTCAATATCAGCAACCAAAGCTTTATCCTCTTCAACATCCTTAGCCAGATAGCTCCAATCCCATCATGTACCATCAATTCCTTGAACTGCAACCATGGCTTTGGAATCCTGAGCTTTAACAACCTGACTTGAGGGTTTACCAGCATCAGATCTTCTAGGAGATCTGCATTCCCTTATGAAGTGCCCCATACGATGACAGTTGTGGCATTCAACCTTGGATTTATCAAATCCAGCTATGTCTTTAGCATTGAAGGTCATCTTCTTTTTAAACCTTCTATTCCACCTATTTGCTCTTATACTAGCAAGAGCCATGTTCCACTTGATGTCCATCTCTTCCAAGTGCTCATCACTTATCTGCTCAAGGTCCTCATATGTAATCACTGAACCACTGGGCAAAGAAGCAATGTAAGCACAAACAGTATCCAAATCCAAACCAACAGGTTTAACTCTTGGGGAGTCATTCTTGAATGTGTCAGCGTCTGAAAAAGAGACGTTGACAGGACTTGTTCCAGCGCTGACATATGATAATCCAGTAACTGGATGCATATAAGAGTCCTTCTGATTGAATTGACCTTCACTATGAGAAAAGAAGGCCATGTTGCTGGTGGTAGATTTGCTTCCATGCTCTGAAAGAGTTTCATCTTCCAACAGTCTTAGTTTGTTGTAGATGTTATCAAACGAGGAGCTCTTGTAAGTATTGTTGGCAAGAATAGATCTTGCCTCAATCTTCCGTGACTCACCAAGACTTTTAAGAAAGGTAGCATTTGTGTTAACATCACCAACTTGTGTCCCCATGAAGGACAACTTGCTTGTGATGTCAAGCAATCTGCTTCTCACACTACTCAGTTTCTCATTGGGTTGAGCTTTGAAGACAGCATAATCATGCAGAAGTTGCTTTTTCTTTTCTTCCTTAGTGTCTGCATTGCCACCATATGCAACTTCAAGAGCTTCCCAAAGATCTTTAGCAGATTCATAGCCTCTATATTTATGCTGATTTTCTTGTCCCAAAGAGACTTTCAGAATATTTAGGGCTTTCATGTCAACCCTTTTCTTTGCAATATCTTCAGCAGCTACAGCTCTACCATCTCCAGGTTTTTCTTTCTTATCCTCTTCAGGGCATCCTTCAACAGCTGTTCTTTGACTAATGGCATCGATAATCTTTTGAGCCTTATTGAATGAGTTTCCATATTCAATAATCTCCCAGAGTGTGTAGTCATAGATCCCCAGATATTGTTCAAAGTTGAACTTCCATAAGTCAAAGTTGGTTGCATCAAGCATGGGAATCTTGATGTTTGGTAAGGGTGAGGAGGAGGAGGTTATTGCTTCAGACATGATGTTGTTAGGGTTTCTGAGAAAATTAGGGTTTTGGTATTTTTAGGGTTCTGGTGTTCGTGTATGGTGTTCTTTAAAGATCAAAAGTTCCTCAACAAGCTCTGATACCACTTGTTGATCCCAAACTTAGATCGATTAGCTTTGTGTATACGAGATTAGATCAAGTAATACACGTAGAGAAACCTTTGTATATGCTTTATGAATCTAAGTGTTATGCGGAATTTAACACTTAAACAAGAACACACAAGATGTAAACAAACTTTCACTTTGATTATGAATATCGAACTTGCTTACAATGAAAGGTGTTTACGAATGAAAACTTATATGAAACTTGATAATAAACATTAACTTAAAGGCCTTCTTTTATAGATACAAGAAGCCTTGTACAATAATCTACGTATCAACTATTCTAGGTAAAGATAAATATAGAAAATACATTGTCGTTTCTATCCTTACTAGAAGTATTCTAGAATATAATAAACGTGTAGATTATATCTTCCATCAGTGCTTGTCTTCAATGTGTCAACGCTTGACTTTAACTTGTCAACGCTTGAGCTGTCAACGCTTGCTTTGTCTTGTCAACGCTTGAATTGTTCTTGTCAGCGCTCAAGTGATCTGGCCTTAATTTATTCCCAACAGTTAGATCCTTCGTGGAAGGGGAAACCACGGTCTCAGCGGCCTATTCCACAAAAGGAAACCAGGGTAACTGAAATGACGACCAACCCAAAAAGCAATCAAACCAGGCGAGTGGAAAGAGCCTTGACTATCGTCGTCAGCAAAGAGGAGGACGAGATGGTGATAAGTTTACCCCTTTTAAAATATCTCCACGAGAAATATTATTGTCTGAGGGCGCAAACTTCCCAAGACCACCTCCTATGACAAATCCAGTCGACCTCCGTCAAGGGAATCGATTCACGAGTTCCATAATGATAAAGGTCACGGCACTGATGAGTGCATTCAGTTAAAAAAGTATATCGAGTCCCTAGTAAAATCAGGACAGCTCAAACATCACGCCAAAGATTGGAAGGATGGGAAGGACAACAAAAAGGGTGACGGGAAAGATCACCCAAAAGATAAGCCCACTACCATATTCATGGTACAATCATGGTAAAGCAGAACTAAACAGAAAGTCAGCCAGAAATTTTCGCGCTACAAGGAGATTTCGTTTCCTCCCATCACGGCAAGCATTGTGGCCCAAGGGCCCCTTACCATCGAAGTAAACATGGGAGACCACAATATAAGCCGCATGTACATTGATGGAGGGTCGTCAGTGGAAATTATATGAACATTGCTTTGCGCGGCTACGACCGGAGGTGAAAAACAGTTGATGTCGGCTACTTCGCCCCTCATTGGCTTCAACGGAGAAACCATCTGGCCTCTAGGTCAGCTGCGGCTCCTAGTAACCATTGAGGATGACGAGCACTCAACCACAGCATGGATGAACTTCATGGTGATACGTTCACCATCTCCGTACAATGACATTATTGGAAGTCCGGGGATATTAGCTATCCGGTCCGTACCATCCACGGCGCATGGCATGATAAAATTCAATGTGGACGAAGGAATAGTCACCATTTTCAATATAGTTGTACCACCATAAGAATGTCAGGCAATAACCGTACCAGCACAACCAATTCCTAAGCGGAAGGAACAACTACCACCAAATTAGAAAGTAGCAATCCATCCAGACTATCCAGATCAAGAGATAGCGATTGGAGGAACTTTAAGTGATAAAGGCACGAGCGCTATGTGCGACTTGTTAAAGGCAAACCTTGATGTATTCGCTTGGGAACCAAAGGACATGACGGGCGTACCGCGTTCGATAGCAAAACATTGTAAATCCGATAGGGTATCCCCGATAAAGTAAAAGAAACGCGGACAGGCCGCGGAACGAAGCCAAGTAATACTACAAGAAGTTAAGAAGCTTGTTGACACAGGCATTATGCGAGAGGTGTATTACCATGATTGTCTATCTAACCGGTCATGGTAACGAAACATGACGGAAGTTGGCGTATGTGCGTTGACTTCACAGATTCAACAAAGCATGTCCGCAGGACTGCTACCCACTTCTAGAGATTGATTGGAAAGTGGAATCTTTGTGTGGGTATCCCTTCAAATGTTTTTTGGACGCATACATGGGATATCACCAAATTCAAATGGTCGAGGAGGACGAGGAGAAAATGGCATTCCGTACGAGCCAGGGTGTCTACTGTTACACCAAGATGTTGTTCGGCCTCAAAAACGCGGGCGCAACCTAAAAAATTTTAGTTGTTCCGAAAACACCCCAACATCATAGTCGTACGTCAATCCATGTTGCAAAGAATTATCCCATTTGTAGCAAGAAAAAAAAGATGTAGCCTAAGAAAACTCAACCATGGGACAACAAATGTGGCTTGTTTCATTGGTGATTCATAACTTTTAATTATATTCTAATTTTATTGATAACACATCGATTTTTGTTGGTGTCGAATATAGGGTATCAAGTCCCGAGACTACTTTTGGTTTTCTGCCTATAGATACAGGTTGAGTCTGTCATCTTCGATAGATAGATATAGGTATTACCTTGAGTCGGCCATCTTTGATAGATAGATATACCTTGAGGTATGTATGAATAATTTGGGGTGGGTAGTTTTATTATCCTACGGATACTTTGGTTATTCGTAAAAAATAGAATAGCGGATACTTTGGGTTATCCCCTTTTATTTTGGTTTTTTTGTTTTGTTTTTTACTCCAGTCCGAGTTTTCGCGATTTCGCCGCTCGGACTACGGGGGAGTGTTAGAGAATAGATATGGCCCAAGCCTGACTTGTGGGTTGGATCCATTAGGGTTTGATACTCTATATATTGTGTTGAATAATAATGTATTACCTACGGGTTTACGATGTAATCTTACTGATGTATATGCTTTTGGTGGTATTGTTAGAAGTGCTCTGTCGTAAGTGTGCAATATCTAATATTAATGGAGAAGCAACGAATTTGGCAAATTGGGCTTAAGAATCTATCAAAGAAGGCAATTTAAAGAATATATTATATTTTGATATAAGGGGTCAAATATCCCCAAAATGTTTGAAGGAGTTGGTTCGAATTACGGAGAGATGATTCCACAGCAGTCCGAAGCAACGTTCTACCATGGCTGAGGTTTTGTTCAGTCTTGAGGCTATACTGATCTTGCAAGAGAAATTCAATAATTCGGTGCAACCTTCAGGCAGAACAATACTCGATAGAATGGTTAATATGATTCCATTTGCTTCCAACAGAGAAAAGACTGGTATTTCTAGCTCCTCATGAATATTTGAACATATTTATTATAAAATACGTGTGTGTCCATCTTGGCATAAATTAGCATAACATCAATTATCATAAATAAAACTAATTTTACGTGTATATTCTTATCTCAAGCCCCATTCTTGATAATTCTATCTGTTGAGTCTGCATGTGTTTCAACACTTCCACTTATCTAATCTAAGACAAATGATAGGCATCTAATAGTTTCCAACAACCCATGGTTTATCGTTGACATAACTTTGTAGCTCCTTTTCAACCACTTTATATCTGAAGACCTCATTCAGTCTGGTGCTTGGTCATTAGTATATTACATTTACAAACCATCATTGGAGACTCATTTACACACATTATGACCCTGACAGGGGATTTTTATAAGTGCCATGTTTTAGAGACCATTCCTTTTATTATTCCTTTTATTATGGAATACGACTTGGAAGACTTCTCGGTGTGCCTAATTATATGCCTAAAGATAAAATTATTTTCTTAGAACTATTTAGTGCATGTCATATCAGAAATTTAGTTATACGTGTATTATGTGGAATTTTTAGTAGTAAGTGTTTATAACTTGTCTTGAAACAAAGTATTTCCGAGGTTGTCAAATTGGGGAAATAACTTGTATTTAAAGATGTCAACATGCGGTGACCCTTAAATTTGAATATTATCGTGTATTCCATACTCTGTATACTGATCTTCAATCAACTTGAGGTCTGTATTACACAATTTTTGACCTTTTCTTTACTTAGTCATGCATACTGAAGATGGGTACAGTGTTAAATATGAAGTAGGTTCCAAGAAAAACTGATGACGTATAGTCCCCAACCTGGTCTTGGACCCGAGTCACGGGTACTACCCGTATCCGTCCCGTCACAAATGGGTTGGATCAATGTTACTTTGGACTTATTGGTTCCGGGTAATGATGGCTGCATGAATTGTATGCGGCTCACGGCGCGGTACGCCCGACAAGGGTTAGACAGAATCACAACCTAATTAGGATTGTGATTCGTCCCAAAGTAAAACATATTAACTAACCATAATTACAAGATAACAAACGAACCAATTATGGTAGTTATCTTTTACTTGGGGCCGAAGATTTGTTAAAGCCCAAGAGGGACTTTACCGCCTATATGAGAGACCCCCAAGGGTTTCACAAAGGTACGATTTTCACTCAGACTCTCACATCTCACTGATTACTAACCCTAAAACCGATTAGTTACTCTCACGCTGGAGTCTAATCGTGGGATACGTTCCTACGGTAAGCCTAACAACGTGTTGTTTAGTGTGTAGGATATCAACCATACATTCACTTGGTGCAAGATTCGGAGCCTCCCACACCCGAATTAAACCTAATTCGGGTCAAGCTAGGTCCATCCAACTTTTGTATCAAGAAGTTGGCGCCATCCGTGGGACCCTACACTAAACTATACTCAACTAATGATGAAGGGAAACCCTAATCAGGGATACCAGAAGAACGCTGGTCGGATGTCAGGTACGGAAACCCCGTCCATCCAGTCCCCGGTGGGGGAGCAGGAGCAGGCCCGTATCGAAACGTGTCAAACCAACCCCCACGAGGGATGGATGCACAATTCAGTACCCCCGCACCAACCCTGGTGGTAAACAACCCAGATCCAGGGTCAACACTTATACCTCCTAACGAAGAGAGGTCGCGACCTCCAATTACGGAGACTAAAGTCAACACGGTCATCCAAGACATTCATGAGGGAGTATCGAAGATTACGTGACGTAGAATTTTGACTCAATTTTTCCTGTCATAATGGCAAGGATGAACTAGGGAAGGAATCTCCAAGCCAGGCTAAACTGTGACTGCGTTGCGGGCGACACGCCCAAGCCGTCACGAACAAGGAACAGAAACCGTCGGGTGGATACACCTCCCTGAGTCGAGGAACATCATCAACCGCGTAATTTCTTCGAGCGCATTGGAGACAGAATACTCGAGGATCTCGAGGCGAATCAAGGTGACGCAAACCTCTCTGACGAATCTATGGAGCACACATCCCAAGAGACATATCGGTAAAATACCCGTCGCGTTAGTGTCTTTGAGAGGACAGACCCTCCCAAGGGAAGAGATATTACCCCTCTGTTGGGAATAAAATATAGCCAAGACACTTGGACGCTGATAAGAGCAATTTGGACGTTGATAGGAAGAAATCAAGCGTTGACAAGACAAGCGTTGACAGGAAGAAGTCAAGCGTTGATAAGAAGAAGTCAAGCACTGATAGGATATTCTAGTCTACGCTTTTATGTTTCTAGTATGTTTCTAGTAAAGATATGTTTGACAATGTATTTCTTATGTTTATCTTTACCAAGAATAGCTGATACGTAGACTCTTGTACAAGGTTCCTTAATCTATTAAAGGAGGCCTTTAGGTTTTAGTTTAATATATGTTTTATTAGTTTTACACTTTCATTGTACGCAAGTTTGATTAATCAATCAAAGTGAAAGTTTGGTTTATCTTGTTTGTATGTTCTTGTTTAAGTATTAATTCCGCATAATACTTGAATTGTTTCATATAGAACAAAGTTTCTCTACGTGTTTAACTTGATTTAATCTCGTTTACACAAGCAAAATCGATCTAAGTTTGGGATCAACAAGTGGTATCAGAGCTTGTTGAGAAACTTTGATCTCAAGAATACAAAACCCTAAATATCCAAAAACCCTAATTATTCAAGAAACCCTAAAATTCAGACGACATGTCTACTCCAGAATTGAACTCTTCCTCAAGCCACAACATTAAGATCCCCATGCTAGATCCAGACATCTTTGAGCTGTGGAAGTTTAACTTTGAGTAGTATCTTCAAATCCATGACCACACACTATGAGAAATTATTGAATATGGAAACACATTCAATAAGGCTGCCAAGATTGCAGCTGCTATTACTGCAAGATCAACTCCAGGCTCAAGTGAAGCTGATCGAAAAGAACAACCTGAAGATGGGAGAGTTGTCTCAGCTGAGGACATAGCAAAGAGAAGGAATGACATGAAAACTCTAAGCATCCTTAAACCTTCTTTGGGACAAGCCAATCAGCACAAGTATAGAGGCTATGATTCTGCCAAAGATCTTTGGGCAGCTCTTCAAGTTACTTATGGTGGTAATGATGATATTGCCTTAGAGAAAAAGAAGCAACTCTTGCATGAATATGCTGTGTTCAAAGCTCTTCCCAATGAAAAGATAAGTGGAGTCAGAAGCAGACTTCTTGACATTACAAGCAAGTTGTCATTTATGGGAACAGTGCATGATGATGCTGATATCATCACCACTTTCCTTAAAAGTATTGGTGATGCATGGAAGATTGAAGCAAGGTCTATGATTGCTAATAATACTCACAAAAGTTCCACTTTTGATGACGTCTACAATAAACTGAGGATTGTAGAAAGTGAAATCCTCTTGGATCAAGGAAGCAAGTCTACCAATGAAAATATGGCCTTCTTCTCACATAGTGAAGGTCAATTTGATCAAAGGGAATCATACATGCACCCCGTTACTGGATCATCTTGTGTCAACGTTGGATTAAGCTCTGTAAGCGCCTCACACTCAAGCGCTGACAAATACAATGTTGACTCACCAAGAGTTAAGCCTGCTGGTATTGATCTAGATATAGTGTGTGCATACATTTCTTCATTGCCCAATGGTTCAGTGATTACATATGAGGACCTTGAGCAAATTAGTGATGAGCATTTGGAAGAGATGGACATAAAGTGTAATATGGCACTTGCAAGCATAAGGGCCAATAGATGGAATAGAAGATTCAGGAAGAAGATGACCTTTAATGCTAAAGACACTGATGGATTTGATATATCCAAGGTTGAGTTTTACAATTGCCATATCAAGGTTGAAGATACAAAAGCTATGGTTGCCATGCAAGAGATTGATGGTATTGGCTGGGACTAGAGCTTTTTGGCCAAAGATGAGGAAGAGAACAAGGCTTTGGTTGCAGCAATGGAAGAAGAGGAGCATTTTCACTATGCTCTCATGGCACATTCTTCATCTTCATCAGACAATGAGGTATATGATGATGCATTTTGTAGTAAGGGTTGTCGTCTAAACACCGAAAAGCTTAACAAAAAAAGTTTTAAAATTAACAGCAGATGTTCTTAATGAAAGATGCAAGTTATCTAACTATCAACTTGCTCTTACTCAAACTAAAAAGACTGTGGCTGAATATAAGAAAATGGAGTTTGACCTAAAAGATCAAATCAATATTTTAACTCATGATTTAAATGCTAGTGTTGAGGTTAGAAACATTTTGGAAAGATCCAACGGTGTTTTGCAAGCTAAGTTAGATGAGGCTATCAAAAACAAAGATAATGTAGATCTTAAAATTCAAAATTTTTATAAAGCTTCTCAAACCCTTGAAAAATGTGTTAGTGAACAAAGGGATTCTAGGGATAGGAGTGGGATTGGGATGAAAGAGTATGCTGATGT
This sequence comes from Glebionis coronaria, assembly GCA_025667525.1. Classification (NCBI taxonomy): domain Eukaryota; kingdom Viridiplantae; phylum Streptophyta; class Magnoliopsida; order Asterales; family Asteraceae; genus Glebionis; species Glebionis coronaria. The sequence goes on from CM046874.1 coordinate 640,400,287, forward strand.
TCCACCACCTGCTGGGAACTTTTATGGTGTCCTTAGAAAGGATTTGTCTTGGACTAGTAGAGGAATGTATTCCCCCACCAAAAGTTCTTACTCTAGTAGAGGAATACAAGCAAAAATTGACTGATTTGGGCCAATAGAAGAAAGCTAACCATACTTTGTTTGTTAAGGGTGGCATGCTTAGTGACAGCCAAATGAGTCAAAATCCATAAAAGTGACCAATCCTACTACTGGCAAGACTGTTGACCTTGGCTTAAACGTTGTTAGAAAACCTAGTATTAAATATGCAGAAATGTATAGAAAACCTAGGTCACCAAAAAGCCAAATTAGTGATAATGGAATAGGTTTCTTCTCATCTAGACCTAGAGTTATGTCTAGAAAAGCCTGTTATACTTGTGGAAGCTTTTCACATTTGGCTTATAAATGTGCCAATGCTTCAAAGGTCAACGTTGATAGAAAGTCAACCATGGTCAAACCCAAACCCTTTGTCAAGCAAAGTTCACAAATCATTAGACCAGCTCCATTCTTTACTAAAGGGTCAAATACTTATGGACAAAGGCCTTTTCAAAAGACTAATACATGGTCTAACAGAGAATGGGCTCCTGTAGCAAACCCTAGGTTTGGCGCTGATAAGGGTAACTTCAGCATTGACAAGAACAAATTAAACGCTGATAGAATGTTTCCAACACTGCTAGACCAAGTAATGCCAAATATTTGCAACCAAAGGGAAAGGGGTATAAAGCTTCTTCTAGCTTGACATGGAGACCCAAACAAGACCAAAACCTTAATTTATATAGGATTTCTATGAGCTGTAATAGATTTCATTATAATTCAAAGGTCATGACTAAACCAATTGGAGTTAATTGGATTTTTAATCCAAAAAAGGGATGAACAAGGGGTTTTCATAAGGACTAAGTCTGTTCTCGTTGAACAACCAAATGAATCCAAGTCTGCTCAGGCTTGGGTTCCCAAAGAAAACTAATTTGTTTTCTTTATGTGCAGGGCATTCAAAAGCAGGTTAATGATTATGGCTATTGGGATAGTGGATGCTCTAGGCACATGACGGGGAAGGAAGATTACTTGACAAACTTCACTCCCATTAAAGATGGTGACAAAGTGTACTTTGGAGGCGGATATGGAACTATCACTGGCAAAGGCACTCTTATCACCAACAATTTGTGTTTTGAGAACGTGTTTTTGGTAAAAGAACTTGACTATAATCTGTTTAGTGTATCACAGGTGTGTGATAACAAAAATAAGGTTCTTTTCACTGATACTGAATGCTTGGTGTTGAGCAAAGATTTTAAAATACCAGATGAGAAATTCATTGATTATAGAACACCTAGGCATAAGGACATTTATAATGTGAATCTTAATGGAATTAGGATAAATAATAATTTGTCATGTCTATATGCTAAGGCTTCAGTTGATGAGAGTAATCTTTGGCACAGAAGATTAGGGCACATTATTTTTAAGAATATAAATAGACTTGTGAGACATGGTTTAGTTGATGGTTTTCCTGAAAAGGCTTTCCACAATGACCACTCTTGTGTTGCATAACCACTTCACCTGCTACATTTGGACTTGTTTGGTCCAACTAATATAGAAAGCTTAAATGGTAAATCCTATTGTTTTGTCATCACTGATGATTTTTCTAGATTTACTTGGACTTTCTTTTTAGCTTTGAAAAGTGAAATTGCTGATATTTTGATTAACTTTATTACCCAGTTAGAGAAAAAGATTGGGAATAAGGTTAAGATACTTAGAAGTGATAATGGTGGTGAGTTTAGAAATAAGTTGTTAGATGACTTTTGTGCCAAGAAAGAGATTACTAGACAGTTTAGTGTAGCTAGAACCCCACAACAAAATAGGGTAGCTGATAATTGTAAAATCACACTTGTTTAGGAAAACAAGGTAAAAGCGGTAAGTATTAAGCGTCGGTTTAGGAAAACCAAGCACTTATGACCCTTAAGAAGGTGAGTTCGTTCTCGAGGAGGCAAGTGCGTTGTGTTAAGAGTTGATTTATGATGTTTGTGATTATGATAATTGAAAGAGAAATGAGAAAGGAAAGAATTGACGGTTACGAAAACTAATTAAACTACAACAAAAAAGGCGTAAACGTAAAACCGTAAAAAAAATATGACAAAAATAAAAATTTTCAACCTAAAAATTAATTATAAGCTAAAACAAGTCTAAAGTATTATAAATAAGGAATAAAATCCAATAAAAATATTTTAAAACCTTTTATTAATTAAATATTCAATTTTAAATGTTAATTAAAGCCCTAAAATTAAATATAATTAATCAAAATGTCCAAAATATGATTTTATTGAACAAATAACTTACTTATATTATTTAAAAACTAAAAAGTATTTTTTTATGATTTTTAAATACTATTTTTCTATTTTTAAATTACTAAAAACTATTTTAAAATTAAAATAGTTATAAAAAATAATTAAATAATGCTAAAAATAATCTACCAATTTTAAAAATCCTATTTTACTCTAATGAACAGTAGAAAAATGAAAAATCTTGAAAAATATTAAATTTCTCACTAAATGACAAAACTAGATTAATTAAAACCCTAATTAACTTAGATTAATTATAAAAATTAATTAAAAAGGTGAACAGTAACTAAATTTTAAACCAAAAACCTTAAAATATTATTCTAAGTTCAGAAAAATTGATTAAACCCAAAAATATTACTTTTTGGCACTAAAAGACAAAAACAGAATCTTTAAAATTAATTAAAAATAGCTAAATAACCTAAAAATTACTAAATGAACAGTAAATAAAAATTTTATTAATCAGAAAAATCCTAAATTAAATAAGAAAAATAATGGCACTGGTTTCAAGGTCTAACTCAAAAATTTAAGCACTAAAGACAAAATTATGAACTTCTGAAAGTGACTTGTGATGGTTTTCTGTCTTTTAGCTAAGCAGTGGGAACAGCAAAGCTATCAGTGGGAAAGGAGTTCCCACTGACAGTGTAAAATTTTGCTTTGATTTTCAATAAGCTTAGGAAAGCTTATCTTGATAGCTTTTTTGGACAATAAGGCACCCTTATACTCTTTGGAGTATAAAGAGTCAATAATCACACAAAAACAAGCAGTCTCTTAACAAGAATAAGCACAAATTAAACCCTAAAGTTACTGATTAAGCATCAAACAGGTCTGATGAACAATTGCTGATGTTTCATGCACAAATCTGAATCTTAAAACCTTATATCTTGGAAATAAGCTTACAAGCATGCACACAAGTAACACACAATCCTCAATCACCCTAAAATCTAGCAACCTACAAAGTTTGATAGCAAAATATCTCAAAAAACAGTCACACATAAGCAGTTTCTGATTTTGGCTATGTTTTACCCTTTTAAGCATGCAAAAGTGTTTCAAACCTACTCAAATTGAAACCAAAGACCATATAGCACTCCAATATAACCTAAGTGATGTTTCTAGACAAGTTTTAACATGCAATTTTATCACAAATGCCTGCTGATTCCTTGACCCAAACACCCCTTAAAAATCAGTAAACACAAATTTGAACAAGCAAACCTAAACAACTCTACCCAAATCTGATTCAAAGCTATCTAAACATGCATGTAAACTCATAAGAACACAACTCAAACAACTTAAACACACAATCCAAGCAGATTCATACAAAATCACTTAGGCTACAAATTTTTCAGAAACTTAAAGAAATAAAAGGGAAATGAAAGCTACCTTGTTGGGCTTACTTCCAAGCCCAACAGTGGCTGATAAGCCACCTCCAATACACCCGGGTGTATGCAGACAATGATCAACTCTCTTATCAAACCTGTTTAAGAAAATCAAAAGAGGAAAACACACAAATGCTATAAACTGTTTACTTTTCTTTCTTTCTTGAAATCTTTCCACAACTTTACCAATGTTTAAAAACACTTAATACCACTTGATTAATCCAGATTAAACAGACTTGAAACCAAATCTTAGCAAGAATCTCACTTTTCAGAAAAACTTGCAAAGATTTGACAATTTTTTAAAAACAAACAAACTTGAAGATAAATGAACTCATAAAAGAAAATAACTTGAAAACATTAATGCTGGAAAAGTAAATTTTGGTTCTCAGTCATATGTAGGGTAAACAAAGTTTCATTCATAAAGAAAACGTTTTTTACATAAAAACTGGAACAAGAGCCTTCTCACAAGTTGAGAGGTCTCTTTATAGGGCTTATAGAACCCTCTAGAAATCAAAACCCTAATTGAGAAAATTCCTATCATGCCCCTTGACGAATTTGAATTTTCAGTCAAGTTTTTGGTTCACATGTGATGGATCAGAGTACTTGAGGTCTCTTATTCGTTGGATTTGAGTGGAGGACAAGCAAACACATCTTGGCCTTTGATTTGGTCAAGGAACTCCTGGCAAATTTGTATCTATGTGAAAACCCGTGACACTTAGCTGGTGGGGAGGGAACAAGGTTGTGTGAGGTCGCAATCTGGGTGGACCATTGTGTTTGGTGAGCTGGAAATGATCAAAACCCCATATTAATTTAGTTTTAGGTTTAATAAATAAGTGGATTGTAACTGGGTTTTGGCTAGGGTTTATGTGATGAAGGTGGGTTAAACAGGTTTGTTGAATTCCATTTGGGTGGGTTAAGTATTTAAAAACGTGTTTACCACCTTTTTGTGTAAATAAACAAGTAATATTTAAGAAGGGTTCACAAGGGGTTTGTGATAGGGTCAAAAAAGTTATGGACTGGTTGGTTTGGCTTGGTGGACTGGCAGAGATGACGTGTCAGTATGTAAGTGGTGTAGGGAGGTTTGTTGTCTGGTCATGAATGGCCCCTCAAGTCTCTTCACATCTTCATTTTGTATTAACAGCCCACAAAACCCATTTCCTTTGTTTTTAACTTTCAACACTTGTCATTTTTGGCACAATGTTTTTGTAATATTGAAACAAGGACCATTTATGCAATTTCTTCATTTTCCAAGGACTGATTTTGCCATATCTTCAAACTTCAAGGCTTTGACTTGTTGGTTGACTTCTTGGAGGACCATATTTGACAATTTAGATTTGATGAGGCACTAAATTTGCCAATTCTTCAAAGTTAAGGGTCCTTTTTGTAATTTTGACAAACTTTAGGGACCAAACTTGTAATTATGAAGATACAAGGGTATAAAGTGTCAATTCTTCAAACTTGGAGGACCAATCTTCAATATTCTTCAAATCTTCAAGGGTTTTCTTTGGAAAATTCCTCACTAGGGCTTGGTTCATCGTGCGGCTTCGTTTCCCGTGTTCGTTTTTGCGTGATTCTTGTGATCTTTTGTCATTTTCTCAATATCCGTACCTAAATTACACAAGCAACAAACACAAGCATATATTTGGGTATTTTGATGATATTTAATGCATTTTAAGTCCAAAAAGAACGATGAGACCATGTATAAAAGCCGTCTCATCACTCCCCCATACTAAACCATTGCCGTGCCCTCACGCAATGCTAGAATAAAGTATCGTAGCATCTCAAAAATTTTATTTTATTCACTTAATTGAAATGATAACTAGCTACACTACTACTATTGCTACTACTTGTGTTATAGACATAATGTATGATTTTCATCGCAAAATGGGATGTTTAGGTTCATAGAATAAGAACACGTGAATGCTTCGTTAGAAATAATTTCATCGTCCTCGATTTTCACTTCAATTCCATGCTAAGCGTGCAACGACATCATTGTCATTATAAGTTAGTAATGCTAACACTACTCATATGCCCTAATCACGTACTTATTCTCCCATTATTCCTAAGTTGTATCTCTTATATTTTATGATGTCTTGAATGTTTCACGAGGATACATTGTTTGACTTATGCGATGATAGAGATTTAGGTCTAAAAATAGAGTCCTAACGGTGTAACTAAGACCATCAAATCAATAACCCCTCCTAATAGACAACGATGTTAAAAAATTAAGTTGACAAGAAGAATCGATAAACACGGTTTTATAACGGTTTTGAACATGAGACTTATTACCAAGACTTTTATACGCCCCCTAACGGAAGGACCTTATTATCTTTGGTTTACCTCCATCTTTTATTCAACTTCGCCATGAAGCTTTTATTATGACTTCGGTCTTGCCTTGCCTTTTATCCGCCTCATCGGTGGTTTTATTAGCCAAAGACGTATATCCTCACGCAAAAGCGAATTTTGGATCTTTAAAGCTTCGAAGATTAAGGCTTGATTCACTTTCAATTTTGCATAGATTTTAGGCCTTGTGGGGCTTCAAATTGTTTGCTACATTTAGGTGAGCACTTGAAATCTTATTATTAGGTGAAGCTTTCGATTATTAGGGTGCCAATACTTCAAAACCGTGACGCTGGCGATAACTTAATGTCTTCCCAATTTAATTACACGGAAGCTACTAGAAAAGACTAGAAACCCAACAATCCTAACTAAACCGCTAAATCAATATTTATTAAGCAAAAATATTTACATGCGAAGGGAGAATAAGCAAACAACGAGAACACATGAGTTTTTGAAAGAATACGAGTACTCTACGTTTAGCATAGTAACTTATAATTAACTCTATCATTTCTCGTCCTCATTTAAGAGACTTAGCCTAATGTGTAGTTAAGGAATCAAAGCTAAGTGCTCAACACGCACGGTCGAGTCAAAAATTACTCTTATTCTCGCCATCGGAAAATCTACATTCGTGTCTTCAAACACTTATAAAACATGAAAAAAAATTTAAAATTTGGCCATTTTTAGCCTTATTTTGCAACAAAACGATAAACAAAACGATAAACTTTGGAAAGCGTGAAGGTTTGGCAAGGCAAGTATCTATTCACCCCCCCATACTAAAGTTAAACATTGTCCTCAATGTTTCGAGTCTAGGGGTGCAAACACCCCCATACTAGAGACGTAGTCGAATGCCTAATCTAGCATGGAAAGGGTGTAACCATTAAATTTAAAGCCGTTTATGAAGTGTGCTAAAAACCTAAGGTTAGAACAATAAAGGATATATCATGGATATTGAGAAATGTCTCCAAAGCAAACGATCGAGTGCTCCCATAAAACGAACACGAGAGGCTCCAATCGTGAAGATCATGATCTAAAAGCCACATATCACAAACAACCATAGAACAAAGGTTGGAAGGGCACGAATCCCCACACGTAAGCTACATTAGACTAAGAAAGCAATAATATGTACATAGGATAAGCATGGGACTCCCCCACGAGGCACCTCGTTTTTTTATTACCGAGTCATGAGCTCGACTCGAATCCCCATAAATGTGATCATTTAGGGATAATCATGGTATGGTCAATTTTTGGTGGGGCTTACATGATAAACAAGGCCCAAAAGTACGTGGAGCACTTTTAAAAATCCGATAAACGTATACCGGGGTCAAAGATAGCGTCCTCGTTTTCAGATGAAAGACGAGACAACACAACTCCAACACAAATCCCAATGGGATAGAAGAAAATAGGAGAGAAGAAATAGAAGGGTGGGACAATGGGTAAGGCAAAACATTGAGCTACTCGAGGTAGACTCGCACCAATCAAATGAAAAGATTTTCCATTTATTGCATCGGTGGAAGACCGAGATTTCCCTATAAAAGCAATTCCAGGATCAAATATCTCGTCCTCGGTGGAGAAAGGGGAGGGAACATAAGGGGATTCCCCCACACTAGGTCCACACAAAGCATCGTCAAAAGGGGAAGACGAGCTTGTAGTACTCAAGACACGCGATGATGACGGAGTTAGAATTGTAGAAAAATCTTTTAAATTAGATTCAAAATCTTTTCCTTTTCCATCTTTAAAACTCTCCTTGTGAAAACCCGATTTGATTATGTCAAAAATATTTGGTGTATCTAAAACAATGTTAGTCACACTAAAAATTCTCACATTTTGAAAACGTTTTGGTTTAGGTGGTGGCAAGTTTTCAAATCTTTTGTCAACAAAGAAAACCTCCCCATCGGGATCAACGTATTCATCATCCGAAGAATCACTCGAGATTGGAATCATAGGCTTAACACTCTTAACCTCCATCGGCGGAGGGGATGGAACCTCATTTTTATCAACTCCTAAAACTCTATTGGAAATTTTTTGACAAATGTTTTTGATGGGATTGACATTGTACAAAGATGTGATCGAATAAACATGAGAAAGAGTGGAGTTTTGGGTTGCATTAATGAAAAGTTCTTCCTCATTGAAACGAAGAGTGATTTTTCTTGCATGCACATCGATAAGTGCTCTCGAGGTATCCAAAAAAGATCGACCTAAAATTAACGGAACTTTAGGATCGATGGGAATATCAACAACTATGAAGTCCACGGGATAATAGAATTTCCCAACTTTCACAAAGACGTCCTCGGCAACTCCACAAGCTAGAATCGTAGAATGATCGGCCATTTCGATTGACATTCTTGAAGGAGTGAGATTTGGAAGATTGAGTGATTTAAAAATCTCAAGAGGCATCAAATTAATACTAGCACCAAGATCGGCCAAGGCGTAGCATTCTTCCATGTCTTGGATAGCACATGGGATTAAAAACTTTCCAGGATCACCGACCTTTTGAGGTATGCGGCTTAGAAAAACCGATGAACAACTAGACGATTTTTGCAATTTTTCTTTGTTATTCAACATACTTTTGAAGTTTGCGGCAAATCGAGGCATCATGACTAAGGCGTCGGCAAAACTTATATTAAAATGTAAGTCACGAAACATTTTCATAAAGAGTTCAAATTGATAATTATTTCGTTCTTGTGCCTTTTCCTTGTCTCGTCTTGATGGGTAGGGTAAAGGTGGTGTGGGTTGGGGCAAATTAGGCATAGGCATCGGCCTTGGAATCTTGGGTTCCATAATGGGTATTGGTTCAACCGTAGGTGTGGTTTGAGCGGTACTTCGTGGGCTTGAGATATGCTCCTTTTCGACCACCACCTCGGGCTCTTCCTCAATTTCCTCCACCGTTGGAGTAATTGGTTGAGGAGTTGGTTCTTTAAGTGCCTTACCACTACGTGTGGTAATCACTTTCATCTCTCCCTTCGGGTTTGAAACGGTGTTACTAGGCAAACCACCCGAAGTAGAGGCTTTGTTCACCATTACGCATTCTAAAATTGCATTAAGCTTAGCATCAAAATTTTTAAACTTCACATCTTGGCTAGCGGCTTTTTGGTCAATTCTTTGTTCAAGCCTAGCATGACTTTGCTCTATCTTGTTGTTTTGACCTCGAATTTGGTTAGCAAAATCATTTTTCAATTCATTCCTCATGGCTAGATTTTCCTTAATGAAATTAGCTAACTCCTTTGCATTCTTAGCCGTCTCCTTAGCTTGATTAGCCATTTGCTCTTGAATGTTTTCCATAATCTTATCATTTGAAGTAGTGTAATTCAAAAATTCCAATGGAAGTTCTTTGTTATTTTGAAGAGCTTGACTTGCATTTTGAAAATTACGGTTTTGATTTTGATTTTGCAATTGGCTATTACTACTACTCCCTTGATTCCCATAGTTGCTATTACCCTTATAATTGTTCTTTTGATTGCTTTGGTAACCAACTTGATTGTTTCGATAATTGTTAGCATTTTGATTTGGTGAAAAACCCGGTGGAGTCAATTGATTAGTGCGAGGAACTTGACCGTTTTGGTTATAAGTTCCCGCGGCCGCGAAGGCACTCGAAGTGTTACCACCGTTGGTAATGCACTCGGAATAATCGTGAGCTCCACCACAATACATACAAGAAACCTCAACCGCTTTAATCGTAGCGGGAGCGGGTTGTTCACCAACTTTAAACTCAATTAACAATCCTTTAAGCTTATCAAAAATCTTGTTCTCCAAATTAGCCTCGATTTGGCAAGCATCAACGTTGTGTGACAAACTAGGTGAAGATGAAGACGAAGCCTTACGAACACTCGACGTGCTACGAGGACTATACACCTTAGACCTATTCTCAATAATTACCAATGCTTCCTCGACTGTCTTACACAAGAAATTACCACCCGCGGCGGCATTAAGATAATCACGCTCATGATCGTTCAAGCCATTGTAAAACGTGTCTATTTGATGTAAGTCGGAAAAACCATGATGAGGACATTCGTGCAACATTTCTTTAAACCTATTCCAAGCCGTAGAAAAACTTTCATTTGGTTCTTGTGAAAATTTAGAAATCTCGTTTTTCAAATGTGTGGTCTTAGAGGGCGGAAAAAATTGGTTCACGAACTTTGAAACGAGATCCTTCCACGTCAATATAGAATTGGGTGGCTCTTTCTCTAACCAAATTTTAGCGGGCCCCGCTAAGGAATACGGAAAAAGCATCATCTTAATCGAGTCGTTTGAAACATCCTTAAACTTGCACGTGGCGGTGAGACGATTAAATTGGCGAATGTGGTTATGCGGGTTGTCCTTTTCGTCCCCTCGAAACTTGTTGTTTTGAATCATGGACAACAAACCCGTCTTAACCTCAAAATTCTCCGCAAGGATAGCGGGAATCACAATCGCTTCTCCATAACCCTCGGTGGGTGCTTGAAGTAACTCCATCATAGTTCGATTAGCCATGGGTGCTTCTTTCACTACAATGGGTTCGTCAATAGGAGAGTCCTCACTAGTGGGAGTGAGTGATTTGTTTCTTCGTTTACGAGCACGTCTTGCTTTAGAGCGAGTTTGCATAAACGTCACGTACAACGAGAAGGCGAGCAAAGAAGATTCTTTTTGGTGTTTTTACTTTTTCAATTTTTTGTGGTTTTTGATTGTTTTTAACTTTTTTTGGATTTTTTGGAATGTATTAAGTAGACCAAAATCTACAAATCTCCTCACTAATCAAATCTCTTGATTAACGAAGCCTCAAGGAATGAAAACGAACACGTGAAGTGAACGTCTTCGATGACTTTAGAACGATGGTGGAACACCAAATCGTTCAAGAGGGTTTAATCAAATGAAACCAAGAAAATATATATGATATGTAGTAATACTTTGGGCGGCAAAACCCTCGATTCACTCTCAAAATCAAATACGCACAAGCAAGCGGAGGAAACGAGGCGGCGCGAAGCACTTAAGAGCCTTTTTCCTTTAGGTCGTGAAATACAACCGCCTTATACCCACCTTATAGTTTGTATTATCAAAATCAAGCTTCACGAAAGTATTTATCTATTTTTGCCTTTTTTCTTTGGTTTGAGATTCGAATACAATGATCGAGTGATGAAATCCCGAATCAAGGTTGTGATTGCTCACGTATTTGGAGTACTTGTGATTTTATTGTTCTACGTATACAATATAGTAATAATATTCACACAAAAATCGAAAAACGATAATACGTATTAATAGAGTGCTATTAATACAAATACTATTTATGGCTAATATAGAAAACAACAATGGTTCAACCAAAACACAACACGCCTCCCCGGCAGCGGCGCCAAAATGATAATTGTAAAATCACACTTGTTTAGGAAAACAAGGTAAAAGCGGTAAGTATTAAGCGTCGGTTTAGGAAAACCAAGCACTTATGACCCTTAAGAAGGTGAGTTCGTTCTCGAGGAGGCAAGTGCATTGTGTTAAGAGTTGATTTATGATGTTTGTGATTATGATAATTGAAAGAGAAATGAGAAAGGAAAGAATTGACGGTTACGAAAACTAATTAAACTACAACGAAAAAGGCGTAAACGTAAAACCGTAAAAAAAATATGACAAAAATAAAAATTTTCAACCTAAAAATTAATTATAAGCTAAAACAAGTCTAAAGTATTATAAATAAGGAATAAAATCCAATAAAAATATTTTAAAACCTTTTATTAATTAAATATTCAATTTTAAATGCTAATTAAAGCCCTAAAATTAAATATAATTAATCAAAATGTCCAAAATATGATTTTATTGAACAAATAACTTACTTATATTATTTAAAAACTAAAAAGTATTTTTTTATGATTTTTAAATACTATTTTTCTATTTTTAAATTACTAAAAACTATTTTAAAATTAAAATAGTTATAAAAAATAATTAAATAATGCTAAAAATAATCTACCAATTTTAAAAATCCTATTTTACTCTAATGAACAGTAGAAAAATGAAAAATCTTGAAAAATATTAAATTTCTCACTAAATGACAAAACTAGATTAATTAAAACCCTAATTAACTTAGATTAATTATAAAAATTAATTAAAAAGGTGAACAGTAACTAAATTTTAAACCAAAAACCTTAAAATATTATTCTAAGTTCAGAAAAATTGATTAAACCCAAAAATATTACTTTTTGGCACTAAAAGACAAAAACAGAATCTTTAAAATTAATTAAAAATAGCTAAATAACCTAAAAATTACTAAATGAACAGTAAATAAAAATTTTATTAATCAGAAAAATCCTAAATTAAATAAGAAAAATAATGGCACTGGTTTCAAGGTCTAACTAAAAAATTTAAGCACTAAAGACAAAATTATGAACTTCTGAAAGTGACTTGTGATGGTTTTCTGTCTTTTAGCTAAGCAGTGGGAACAGCAAAGCTATCAGTGGGAAAGGAGTTCCCACTGACAGTGTAAAATTTTGCTTTGATTTTCAATAAGCTTAGGAAAGCTTATCTTGATAGCTTTTTTGGACAATAAGGCACCCTTATACTCTTTGGAGTATAAGGAGTCAATAATCACACAAAAACAAGCAGTCTCTTAACAAGAATAAGCACAAATTAAACCCTAAAGTTACTGATTAAGCATCAAACAGGTCTGATGAACAATTGCTGATGTTTTATGCACAAATCTGAATCTTAAAACCTTATATCTTGGAAATAAGCTTACAAGCATGCACACAAGTAACACACAATCCTCAATCACCCTAAAATCTAGCAACCTACAAAGTTTGATAGCAAAATATCTCAAAAAACAGTCACACACAAGCAGTTTCTGATTTTGGCTATGTTTTACCCTTTTAAGCATGCAAAAGTGTTTCAAACCTACTCAAACTGAAACCAAAGACCATATAGCACTCCAATATAACCTAAGTGATGTTTCTAGACAAGTTTTAACATGCAATTTTATCACAAATGCCTGCTGATTCCTTGACCCAAACACCCCTTAAAAATCAGTAAACACAAATTTGAACAAGCAAACCTAAACAACTCTACCCAAATCTGATTCAAAGCTATCTAAACATGCATGTAAACTCATAAGAACACAACTCAAACAACTTAAACACACAATCCAAGCAGATTCATACAAAATCACTTAGGCTACAAATTTTTCAGAAACTTAAAGAAATAAAAGGGAAATGAAAGCTACCTTGTTGGGCTTACTTCCAAGCCCAACAGTGGCTGATAAGCCACCTCCAATACACCCGGGTGTATGCAGACAATGATCAACTCTCTTATCAAACCTGTTTAAGAAAATCAAAAGAGGAAAACACACAAATGCTATAAACTGTTTACTTTTCTTTCTTTCTTGAAATCTTTCCACAACTCTACCAATGTTTAAAAACACTTAATACCACTTGATTAATCCAGATTAAACAGACTTGAAACCAAATCTTAGCAAGAATCTCACTTTTCAGAAAAACTTGCAAAGATTTGACAATTTTTTAAAAACAAACAAACTTGAAGATAAATGAACTCATAAAAGAAAATAACTTGAAAACATTAATGCTGGAAAAGTAAATTTTGGTTCTCAGTCATATGTAGGGTAAACAAAGTTTCATTCATAAAGAAAACGTTTTTTACATAAAAACTGGAACAAGAGCCTTCTCACAAGTTGAGAGGTCTCTTTATAGGGCTTATAGAACCCTCTAGAAATCAAAACCCTAATTGAGAAAATTCCTATCATGCCCCTTGACGAATTTGAATTTTCAGTCAAGTGTTTGGTTCACATGTGATGGATCAGAGTACTTGAGGTCTCTTATTCGTTGGATTTGAGTGGAGGACAAGCAAACACATCTTGGCCTTTGATTTGGTCAAGGAACTCCTGGCAAATTTGTATCTATGTGAAAACCCGTGACACTTAGCTGGTGGGGAGGGAACAAGGTTGTGTGAGGTCGCAATCTGGGTGGACCATTGTGTTTGGTGAGCTGGAAATGATCAAAACCCCATATTAATTTAGTTTTAGGTTTAATAAATAAGTGGATTGTAACTGGGTTTTGGCTAGGGTTTATGTGATGAAGGTGGGTTAAACAGGTTTGTTTAATTCCATTTGGGTGGGTTAAGTATTTAAAAACGTGTTTACCACCTTTTTGTGTAAATAAACAAGTAATATTTAAGAAGGGTTCACAAGGGGTTTGTGATAGGGTCAAAAAAGTTATGGACTGGTTGGTTTGGCTTGGTGGACTGGCAGAGATGACGTGTCCGTATGTAAGTGGTGTAGGGAGGTTTGTTGTCTGGTCATGAATGGCCCCTCAAGTCTCTTCACATCTTCATTTTGTATTAACAGCCCACAAAACCCATTTCCTTTGTTTTTAACTTTCAACACTTGTCATTTTTGGCACAATGTTTTTGTAATATTGAAACAAGGACCATTTATGCAATTTCTTCATTTTCCAAGGACTGATTTTGCCATATCTTCAAACTTCAAGGCTTTGACTTGTTGGTTGACTTCTTGGAGGACCATATTTGACAATTTAGATTTGATGAGGGACTAAATTTGCCAATTCTTCAAAGTTAAGGGTCCTTTTTGTAATTTTGACAAACTTTAGGGACCAAACTTGTAATTATGAAGATACAAGGGTATAAAGTGTCAATTCTTCAAACTTGGAGGACCAATCTTCAATATTCTTCAAATCTTCAAGGGTTTTCTTTGGAAAATTCCTCACTAGGGCTTGGTTCATCGTGCGGCTTCGTTTCCCGTGTTCGTTTTTGCGTGATTCTTGTGATCTTTTGTCATTTTCTCAATATCCGTACCTAAATTACACAAGCAACAAACACAAGCATATATTTGGGTATTTTGATGATATTTAATGCATTTTAAGTCCAAAAAGAACGATGAGACCATGTATAAAAGCCGTCTCATCACTCCCCCATACTAAACCATTGCCGTGCCCTCACGCAATGCTAGAATAAAGTATCGTAGCATCTCCAAAATTTTATTTTATTCACTTTATTGAAATGATAACTAGCTACACTACTACTATTTCTACTACTTGTGTTATAGACATAATGTATGATTTTCATCGCAAAATGGGATGTTTAGGTTCATAGAATAAGAACACGTGAATGCTTCGTTAGAAATAATTTCATCGTCCTCGATTTTCACTTCAATTCCATGCTAAGCGTGCAACGAGATCATTGTCATTATAAGTTAGTAATGCTAACACTACTCATATGCCCTAATCACGTACTTATTCTCCCATTATTCCTAAGTTGTATCTCTTATATTTTATGATGTCTTGAATGTTTCACGAGGATACATTGTTTGACTTATGCGATGATAGAGATTTAGGTCTAAAAATAGAGTCCTAACGGTGTAACTAAGACCATCAAATCAATAACCCCTCCTAATAGACAACGATGTTAAAAAATTAAGATGACAAGAAGAATCGATAAACACGGTTTTATAACGGTTTTGAACATGAGACTTATTACCAAGACTTTTATACGCCCCCTAACGGAAGGACCTTATTATCTTTGGTTTACCTCCATCTTTTATTCAACTTCGCCATGAAGCTTTTATTATGACTTCGGTCTTGCCTTGCCTTTTATTATCCGCCTCATCGGTGGTTTTATTAGCCAAAGATGTATATCCTCACGCAAAAGCGAATTTTGGATCTTTAAAGCTTCGAAGATTAAGGCTTGATTCACTTTCAATTTTGCATAGATTTTAGGCCTTGTGGGGCTTCAAATTGTTTGCTAGATTTAGGTGAGCACTTGAAATCTTATTATTAGGTGAAGCTTTCGATTATTAGGGTGCCAATACTTCAAAACCGTGACACTGGCGATAACTTAATGTCTTCCCAATTTAATTACACGGAAGCTACTAGAAAAGACTAGAAACCCAACAATCCTAACTAAACCGCTAAATCAATATTTATTAAGCAAAAATATTTACATGCGAAGGGAGAATAAGCAAACAACGAGAACACATGAGTTTTTGAAAGAATACGAGTACTATACGTTTAGCATAGTAACTTATAATTAACTCTATCATTTCTCGTCCTCATTTAAGAGACTTAGCCTAATGTGTAGTTAAGGAATCAAAGCTAAGTGCTCAACACGCACGGTCGAGTCAAAAATTACTCTTATTCTCGCCATCGGAAAATCTACATTCGTGTCTTCAAACACTTATAAAACATGAAAAAAAATTTAAAATTTGGCCATTTTTAGCCTTATTTTGCAACAAAACGATAAACAAAACGATAAACTTTGGAAAGCGTGAAGGTTTGGCAAGGCAAGTATCTATTCACCCCCCCATACTAAAGTTAAACATTGTCCTCAATGTTTCGAGTCTAGGGGTGCAAACACCCCCATACTAGAGACGTAGTCGAATGCCTAATCTAGCATGGAAAGGGTGTAACCATTAAATTTAAAGCCGTTTATGAAGTGTGCTAAAAACCTAAGGTTAGAACAATAAAGGATATATCATGGATATTGAGAAATGTCTCCAAAGAAAACGATCGAGTGCTCCCATAAAACGAACACGAGAGGCTCCAATCGTGAAGATCATGATCTAAAAGCCACATATCACAAACAACCATAGAACAAAGGTTGGAAGGGCACGAATCCCCACACGTAAGCTACATTAGACTAAGAAAGCGATAATATGTACATAGGATAAGCATGGGACTCCCCCACGAGGCGCCTCGTTTTTTTATTACCGAGTCATGAGCTCGACTCGAATCCCCATAAATGTGATCATTTAGGGATAATCATGGTATGGTCAATTTTTGGTGGGGCTTACATGATAAACAAGGCCCAAAAGTACGTGGAGCACTTTTAAAAATCCGATAAACGTATACCGGGGTCAAAGATAGCGTCCTCGTTTTCAGATGAAAGACGAGACAACACAACTCCAACACAAATCCCAATGGGATAGAAGAAAATAGGAGAGAAGAAATAGAAGGGTGGGACAATGGGTAAGGCAAAACATTGAGCTACTCGAGGTAGACTCGCACCAATCAAATGAAAAGATTTTCCATTTATTGCATCGGTGGAAGACCGAGATTTCCCTATAAAAGCAATTCCAGGATCAAATATCTCGTCCTCGGTGGAGAAAGGGGAGGGAACATAAGGGGATTCCCCCACACTAGGTCCACACAAAGCATCGTCAAAAGGGGAAGACGAGCTTGTAGTACTCAAGACACGCGGTGATGACGGAGTTAGAATTGTAGAAAAATCTTTTAAATTAGATTCAAAATCTTTTCCTTTTCCATCTTTAAAACTCTCCTTGTGAAAACCCGATTTGATTATGTCAAAAATATTTGGTGTATCTAAAACAATGTTAGTCACACTAAAAATTCTCACATTTTGAAAACGTTTTGGTTTAGGTGGTGGCAAGTTTTCAAATCTTTTGTCAACAAAGAAAACCTCCCCATCGGGATCAACGTATTCATCATCCGAAGAATCACTCGAGATTGGAATCATAGGCTTAACACTCTTAACCTCCATCGGCGGAGGGGATGGAACCTCATTTTTATCAACTCCTAAAACTCTATTGGAAATTTTTTGACAAATGTTTTTGATGGGATTGACATTGTACAAAGATGTGATCGAATAAACATGAGAAAGAGTGGAGTTTTGGGTTGCATTAATGACAAGTTCTTCCTCATTGAAACGAAGAGTGATTTTTCTTGCATGCACATCGATAAGTGCTCTCGAGGTATCCAAAAAAGATCGACCTAAAATTAACGGAACTTTAGGATCGATGGGAATATCAACAACTATGAAGTCCAAGGGATAATAGAATTTCCCAACTTTCACAAAGACGTCCTCGGCAACTCCACAAGCTAGAATCGTAGAATGATCGGCCATTTCGATTGACATTCTTGAAGGAGTGAGATTTGGAAGATTGAGTGATTTAAAAATCTCAAGAGGCATCAAATTAATACTAGCACCAAGATCGGCCAAGGCGTAGCATTCTTCCATGTCTTGGATAGCACATGGGATTAAAAACTTTCCAGGATCACCGACCTTTTGAGGTATGCGGCTTAGAAAAACCGATGAACAACTAGACGATTTTTGCAATTTTTCTTTGTTATTCAACATACTTTTGAAGTTTGCGGCAAATCGAGGCATCATGACTAAGGCGTCGGCAAAACTTATATTAAAATGTAAGTCACGAAACATTTTCATAAAGAGTTCAAATTGATAATTATTTCGTTCTTGTGCCTTTTCCTTGTCTCGTCTTGATGGGTAGGGTAAAGGTGGTGTGGGTTGGGGAAAATTAGGCATAGGCATCGGCCTTGGAATCTTGGGTTCCATAATGGGTATTGGTTCAACCGTAGGTGTGGTTTGAGCGGTACTTCGTGGGCTTGAGATATGCTCCTTTTCGACCACCACCTCGGGCTCTTCCTCAATTTCCTCCACCGTTGGAGTAATTGGTTGAGGAGTTGGTTCTTTAAGTGCCTTACCACTACGTGTGGTAATCACTTTCATCTCTCCCTTCGGGTTTGAAACGGTGTTACTAGGCAAACCACCCGAAGTAGAGGCTTTGTTCACCATTACGCATTCTAAAATTGCATTAAGCTTAGCATCAAAATTATTAAACTTCACATCTTGGCTAGCGGCTTTTTGGTCAATTCTTTGTTCAAGCCTAGCATGACTTTGCTCTATCTTGTTGTTTTGACCTCGAATTTGGTTAGCAAAATCATTTTTCAATTCATTCCTCATGGCTAGATTTTCCTTAATGAAATTAGCTAACTCCTTTGCATTCTTAGCCGTCTCCTTAGCTTGATTAGCCATTTGCTCTTGAATGTTTTCCATAATCTTATCATTTGAAGTAGTGTAATTCAAAAATTCCAATGGAAGTTCTTTGTTATTTTCAAGAGCTTGACTTGCATTTTGAAAATTACGGTTTTGATTTTGATTTTGCAATTGGCTATTACTACTACTCCCTTGATTCCCATAGTTGCTATTACCCTTATAATTGTTCTTTTGATTGCTTTGGTAACCAACTTGATTGTTTCGATAATTGTTAGCATTTTGATTTGGTGAAAAACCCGGTGGAGTCAATTGATTAGTGCGAGGAACTTGACCGTTTTGGTTATAAGTTCCCGCGGCCGCGAAGGCACTCGAAGTGTTACCACCGTTGGTAATGCACTCGGAATAATCGTGAGCTCCACCACAATACATACAAGAAACCTCAACCGCTTTAATCGTAGCGGGAGCGGGTTGTTCACCAACTTTAAACTCAATTAACAATCCTTTAAGCTTATCAAAAATCTTGTTCTCCAAATTAGCCTCGATTTGGCAAGCATCAACGTTGTGTGACAAACTAGGTGAAGATGAAGACGAAGCCTTACGAACACTCGACGTGCTACGAGTACTATACACCTTAGACCTATTCTCAATAATTACCAATGCTTCCTCGACTGTCTTACACAAGAAATTACCACCCGCGGCGGCATTAAGATAATCACGCTCATGATCGTTCAAGCCATTGTAAAACGTGTCTATTTGATGTAAGTCGGAAAAACCATGATGAGGACATTCGTGCAACATTTCTTTAAACCTATTCCAAGCCGTAGAAAAACTTTCATTTGGTTCTTGTGAAAATTTAGAAATCTCGTTTTTCAAATGCGTAGTCTTAGAGGGCGGAAAAAATTGGTTCACGAACTTTGAAACGAGATCCTTCCACGTCAATATAGAATTGGGTGGCTCTTTCTCTAACCAAATTTTAGCGGGCCCCGCTAAGGAATACGGAAAAAGCATCATCTTAATCGAGTCGTTTGAAACATCCTTAAACTTGCACGTGGCGGTGAGACGATTAAATTGGCGAATGTGGTTATGCGGGTTGTCCTTTTCGTCCCCTCGAAACTTGTTGTTTTGAATCATGGACAACAAACCCGTCTTAACCTCAAAATTCTCCGCAAGGATAGCGGGAATCACAATCGCTTCTCCATAACCCTCGGTGGGTGCTTGAAGTAACTCCATCATAGTTCGATTAGCCATGGGTGCTTCTTTCACTACAATGGGTTCGTCAATAGGAGAGTCCTCACTAGTGGGAGTGAGTGATTTGTTTCTTCGTTTACGAGCACGTCTTGCTTTAGAGAGAGTTTGCATAAACGTCACGTACAACGAGAAGGCGAGCAAAGAAGATTCTTTTTGGTGTTTTTACTTTTTCAATTTTTTGTGGTTTTTGATTGTTTTTAACTTTTTTTGGATTTTTTGGAATGTATTAAGTAGACCAAAATCTACAAATCTCCTCACTAATCAAATCTCTTGATTAACGAAGCCTCAAGGAATGAAAACGAACACGTGAAGTGAACGTCTTCGATGACTTTAGAACGATGGTGGAACACCAAATCGTTCAAGAGGGTTTAATCAAATGAAACCAAGAAAATATATATGATATGTAGTAATACTTTGGGCGGCAAAACCCTCGATTCACTCTCAAAATCAAATACGCACAAGCAAGCGGAGGAAACGAGGCGGCGCGAAGCACTTAAGAGCCTTTTTCCTTTAGGTCGTGAAATACAACCGCCTTATACCCACCTTATAGTTTGTATTATCAAAATCAAGCTTCACGAAAGTATTTATCTATTTTTGCCTTTTTTCTTTGGTTTGAGATTCGAATACAATGATCGAGTGATGAAATCCCGAATCAAGGTTGTGATTGCTCACGTATTTGGAGTACTTGTGATTTTATTGTTCTACGTATACAATATAGTAATAATATTCATACAAAAATCGAAAAACGATAATACGTATTAATAGAGTGCTATTAATACAAATACTATTTATGGCTAATATAGAAAACAACAATGGTTCAACCAAAACACAACACGCCTCCCCGGCAGCGGCGCCAAAATGATAATTGTAAAATCACACTTGTTTAGGAAAACAAGGTAAAAGCGGTAAGTATTAAGCGTCGGTTTAGGAAAACCAAGCACTTATGACCCTTAAGAAGGTGAGTTCGTTCTCGAGGAGGCAAGTGCGTTGTGTTAAGAGTTGATTTATGATGTTTGTGATTATGATAATTGAAAGAGAAATGAGAAAGGAAAGAATTGACGGTTACGAAAACTAATTAAACTACAACGAAAAAGGCGTAAACGTAAAACCGTAAAAAAAATATGACAAAAATAAAAATTTTCAACCTAAAAATTAATTATAAGCTAAAACAAGTCTAAAGTATTATAAATAAGGAATAAAATCCAATAAAAATATTTTAAAACCTTTTATTAATTAAATATTCAATTTTAAATGCTAATTAAAGCCCTAAAATTAAATATAATTAATCAAAATGTCCAAAATATGATTTTATTGAACAAATAACTTACTTATATTATTTAAAAACTAAAAAGTATTTTTTTATGATTTTTAAATACTATTTTTCTATTTTTAAATTACTAAAAACTATTTTAAAATTAAAATAGTTATAAAAAATAATTAAATAATGCTAAAAATAATCTACCAATTTTAAAAATCCTATTTTACTCTAATGAACAGTAGAAAAATGAAAAATCTTGAAAAATATTAAATTTCTCACTAAATGACAAAACTAGATTAATTAAAACCCTAATTAACTTAGATTAATTATAAAAATTAATTAAAAAGGTGAACAGTAACTAAATTTTAAACCAAAAACCTTAATATATTATTCTAAGTTCAGAAAAATTGATTAAACCCAAAAATATTACTTTTTGGCACTAAAAGACAAAAACAGAATCTTTAAAATTAATTAAAAATAGCTAAATAACCTAAAAATTACTAAATGAACAGTAAATAAAAATTTTATTAATCAGAAAAATCCTAAATTAAATAAGAAAAATAATGGCACTGGTTTCAAGGTCTAACTCAAAAATTTAAGCACTAAAGACAAAATTATGAACTTCTGAAAGTGACTTGTGATGGTTTTCTGTCTTTTAGCTAAGCAGTGGGAACAGCAAAGCTATCAGTGGGAAAGGAGTTCCCACTGACAGTGTAAAATTTTGCTTTGATTTTCAATAAGCTTAGGAAAGCTTATCTTGATAGCTTTTTTGGACAATAAGGCACCCTTATACTCTTTGGAGTATAAGGAGTCAATAATCACACAAAAACAAGCAGTCTCTTAACAAGAATAAGCACAAATTAAACCCTAAAGTTACTGATTAAGCATCAAACAGGTCTGATGAACAATTGCTGATGTTTCATGCACAAATCTGAATCTTAAAACCTTATATCTTGGAAATAAGCTTACAAGCATGCACACAAGTAACACACAATCCTCAATCACCCTAAAATCTAGCAACCTACAAAGTTTGATAGCAAAATATCTCAAAAAACAGTCACACACAAGCAGTTTCTGATTTTGGCTATGTTTTACCCTTTTAAGCATGCAAAAGTGTTTCAAACCTACTCAAACTGAAACCAAAGACCATATAGCACTCCAATATAACCTAAGTGATGTTTCTAGACAAGTTTTAACATGCAATTTTATCACAAATGCCTGCTGATTCCTTGACCCAAACACCCCTTAAAAATCAGTAAACACAAATTTGAACAAGCAAACCTAAACAACTCTACCCAAATCTGATTCAAAGCTATCTAAACATGCATGTAAACTCATAAGAACACAACTCAAACAACTTAAACACACAATCCAAGCAGATTCATACAAAATCACTTAGGCTACAAATTTTTCAGAAACTTAAAGAAATAAAAGGGAAATGAAAGCTACCTTGTTGGGCTTACTTCTAAGCCCAACAGTGGCTGATAAGCCACCTCCAATACACCCGGGTGTATGCAGACAATGATCAACTCTCTTATCAAACCTGTTTAAGAAAATCAAAAGAGGAAAACACACAAATGCTATAAACTGTTTACTTTTCTTTCTTTCTTGAAATCTTTCCACAACTTTACCAATGTTTAAAAACACTTAATACCACTTGATTAATCCAGATTAAACAGACTTGAAACCAAATCTTAGCAAGAATCTCACTTTTCAGAAAAACTTGCAAAGATTTGACAATTTTTTAAAAACAAACAAACTTGAAGATAAATGAACTCATAAAAGAAAATAACTTGAAAACATTAATGCTGGAAAAGTAAATTTTGGTTCTCAGTCATATGTAGGGTAAACAAAGTTTCATTCATAAAGAAAACGTTTTTTACATAAAAACTGGAACAAGAGCCTTCTCACAAGTTGAGAGGTCTCTTTATAGGGCTTATAGAACCATCTAGAAATCAAAACCCTAATTGAGAAAATTCCTATCATGCCCCTTGACGAATTTGAATTTTCAGTCAAGTTTTTGGTTCACATGTGATGGATCAGAGTACTTGAGGTCTCTTATTCGTTGGATTTGAGTGGAGGACAAGCAAACACATCTTGGCCTTTGATTTGGTCAAGGAACTCCTGGCAAATTTGTATCTATGTGAAAACCCGTGACACTTAGCTGGTGGGGAGGGAACAAGGTTGTGTGAGGTCGCAATCTGGGTGGACCATTGTGTTTGGTGAGCTGGAAATGATCAAAACCCCATATTAATTTAGTTTTAGGTTTAATAAATAAGTGGATTGTAACTGGGTTTTGGCTAGGGTTTATGTGATGAAGGTGGGTTAAACAGGTTTGTTTAATTCCATTTGGGTGGGTTAAGTATTTAAAAACGTGTTTACCACCTTTTTGTGTAAATAAACAAGTAATATTTAAGAAGGGTTCACAAGGGGTTTGTGATAGGGTCAAAAAAGTTATGGACTGGTTGGTTTGGCTTGGTGGACTGGCAGAGATGACGTGTCAGTATGTAAGTGGTGTAGGGAGGTTTGTTGTCTGGTCATGAATGGCCCCTCAAGTCTCTTCACATCTTCATTTTGTATTAACAGCTCACAAAACCCATTTCCTTTGTTTTTAACTTTCAACACTTGTCATTTTTGGCACAATGTTTTTGTAATATTGAAACAAGGACCATTTATGCAATTTCTTCATTTTCCAAGGACTGATTTTGCCATATCTTCAAACTTCAAGGCTTTGACTTGTTGGTTGACTTCTTGGAGGACCATATTTGACAATTTAGATTTGATGAGGGACTAAATTTGCCAATTCTTCAAAGTTAAGGGTCCTTTTTGTAATTTTGACAAACTTTAGGGACCAAACTTGTAATTATGAAGATACAAGGGTATAAAGTGTCAATTCTTCAAACTTGGAGGACCAATCTTCAATATTCTTCAAATCTTCAAGGGTTTTCTTTGGAAAATTCCTCACTAGGGCTTGGTTCATCGTGCGGCTTCGTTTCCCGTGTTCGTTTTTGCGTGATTCTTGTGATCTTTTGTCATTTTCTCAATATCCGTACCTAAATTACACAAGCAACAAACACAAGCATATATTTGGGTATTTTGATGATATTTAATGCATTTTAAGTCCAAAAAGAACGATGAGACCATGTATAAAAGCCGTCTCATCAGTAGCTGAGAGGAATAATAGCACACTCATAGAAGTAGCTAGGACTATGTTGGCTAATGCTCACTTTCCCATTGCATTTTGGGCTAAGGCTGCGAATACAGCTTGTTATGTACAGAATAGGATTAATCAACAAGATTCACAACAAGACACCTTATTAGCTATTTTGGAGTAGGAAACCTAATATTGGTTTTCTTAAACCCTTTGGATGTCATGTAGTTGTTTTAGACACTAGTGATGCCTTAGGAAAGTTTAGTGCTAAAGGTGATGAAGGCTACTTTATGGGTTATTCAGTACAGAGTAGAGGATATGGGGTTTACATTAAGAAAGAAAAACGTATACTTGAGAAGGTACATGTTAGGTTTTTAGAAAGTAAACCTAGTGATCTTGAGAATGGTCCAAATTGGTTATTTGACTTGGAACCTCTATCTAGAACATCGAATTATATGCCTGTTACTAATCCAGACATTGTGAAGGTGACTTTAAATGTTGTGGAAGAACAAGTTGTTGAAATTTCAGGTATACAGGTTGACAAGGAGGTTGGATGACAAGTAGACAAATCAGCACCCATACTTGATTATGTTACCATTCCTATATGGACAGATGCATTTTCTGCTGCTGCTGCTGCTGGAAAGGAAAAAGGTGGTCCACAAGTATCACCAGTTGAAAACATGCATGAATCTTCAAGCGTTGATAAAGGAAAATCTGGCGCTGACAAGACAAATTCAGGCGTTGATGGTTTAAACGTTGACAACCCTAATTCGGGCGTTAACAACTATTTTGACCATTTATTCTCTTCCAATAATTTTGAACAAGGTGAACCTTCAAATAGACATGGAGAGGTTCATTCAGATGCTAATGAAAGAGAAATTGAAGAGGATATTGGCAACTTGGAGACTGAGATTGATGATAGCACAATTATTGAAGGAGGAGTACTTACATCTACTATGAAGAATCATCCTTCTTCTCTTATTATAGGTGATGTGATGACTCATGTATAAACTAGAAGGTCTCATCAGAATCATGGAGGATTTATTGCCAATATTCACAAGAAGGTTGATACCCATCTTGTTCAAGCAGGTTTGTTTGCCTGTGTTCTGTCACAACAGGAACCTAAGAAGATTTTTGATGCTCTCAAAGAACCAAGTTGGGTGGAAGCAATGCAAGATGAGCTTCACCAATTTTCTGTTCATGATGTTTGGGAGTTAGTTGATTGTCCCAGACATGTCAGACCTATTGGGACAAGATGGTTTCTTAGAAACAAAATGGATGAGAGAGGAATTATGGTCAGAAACAAGGCACGGTTAGTTGTTAAAGGCTATACACAGGAGGAAGGGATAGACTATGAAGAGGTTTTTGCTCCTGTTGCAAGGATTGAGGCAATAAGGATTTTCATAGCCTATGCTTCCTTCATGGGATTTACAGTCTATAAAATGGATGTGAAGAGTGCTTCTCTTTATGGCACAATTGCAGAGGAGGTTTATGTAATGTAGCCTCCTGGTTTTGAAGATTCAAAACATCCAGACAAGGTGTATAGAGTGAAGAAAGCAATGTATGGACTTCATCAAGCCCCGAGAGCATGGTATGGTACATTGCTACCTATCTGGTGGAAAATGGATTCAAAAGGGGCACCATAGATCAGACTTTGTTTACAAAGAAGACTGGTAAGGATTTCTTACTTATAAAGGTCTATGTGGATGATATCATCTTTGGCTCTTCTAGTCCAAAGATGACTGAAGAATTTTCCAAACTCATGACAGACAAGTTCAAGATGAGTGCAATGGGGGAGATGAACTTCTTTCTAGGGTTACAAGTTCAACAGAAAGAAGATGGTGTCTTCATCTCTCAAGACAAATATGTAGCAGAAATCTTGAAGAAGTTTGGCTTTTCTCCACATGAGAAACGGGCTAGCACACCCATGGATATGGAACACCCTTGGGGAAAGGTTGGAGATGGAAAAGAGGTGGATGTCAGGCATTATAGGTCAATGATTGTTTCATTGATGTATCTCACAACTTCAAGACCCGACATTATGTTTGTTGTGTGTGCGTGTGCACGCCATCAAGTGACTCCCAAAGAGTGTCATCTTCATGCTGTCAAGAGAATCTCTAGGTACCTTAGGTGCTATCCCACCTTGGGATTATGGTATCCAAAAGATTCTCCATTGGAACTCATAGCATATTCAGACAATGATTATGGTGGTGACAAGTTTGATAGGAAATCCACAACTGGTGGATGCTAATTCCTTGGGAGTAGATTGATATCTTGGCAATGCAAGAAACAAACAGTGGTGGCCAATTCTACAAATGAAGCAGAGTATGTAGCTGCAGCTGCTTGTTGTGGACAAGTCTTATGGATTCAGAACCAGCTGTTGGATTATGGGTATAATTTCATGCATACCAAGATTTTGTTAGAAAATAACAGTACTTTATGCATTATTAAAAATCATGTAAATCACTCTAAAACAAAACATATAGAAATTCGACATCATTTTATAAGAGATTTTTTTGAAAAAGGTTTAATACAACCAGATAGGGTTGACACAGAGAAAAATGTGGCTGATTTATTAACTAAACCTTTTGATACTGGAAGATTTCAATACTTGGTAACAAGTATTGGAATGATCAATCTTACTTAATATGTGTTTTGGGAACTTATTGTAAAAGTATGTACAGGATATGCATTTGTTATTGGTCTTTGTACAAAATTAGATTTTCCACTTTATTTGTCTAACGCTGACAAAGGTTATTTTAACGCTGACAAGTGTTAAATTGACGTTGTCAGCAACATGTTAGTTTTGTGGTTTTTGATCTAATTATGCAGGCGTTGTTAGCATTGTAAAAATGGATACAGAGTTGCTTATGGATACTTGGAGCATTATTGGAGCATGTTCAAGTTTATGGATGATGGTTGGAATATTTATATTCCTATCTTGACATAAATTTTTAGTACATGCATTTTATTTGGCAACTTATGTATCATAATTTAAGGGGAGGTTTAGGAAACCTTTAGGAATTTTTGGGTATTCATATTATACTCTTATCACAATTCTAGATTGAGTCCACTGGTGAGTATGAATTAGTTTACTAACTCATGAGGCACTGTAGCATGCAAAGTTGATATACTATGCACGTTGCCAAGACTTTTTGGCCTAGAATTGGATATGGTCTGTTGGGAGACTTGGGTATGATTTTTATTGGGCTTACCTGGGAAGTTACAAAGGATTTTATGAGATAACTTCATTGTTAAGAACTTTGGTTAGCAAGGGACACTTGAAGACAATTATGTCTATCTTGCTTAAGCAAGTGTGCATGAGTGGACAGTGCTTGCCACCCTATGGTAATTTTTAGTCTATAGGTTATTTTCACTAGGATAAATTACTTTGTTAAGATCCTTTTTCATTTTTCTTATTTTTATTTTTGGACGTTGACAATTTTTATTTCCAAACGTTGTTAGGACCAATTTTGACGTTGACATGGCATTTTCCAACGTTGACAATAATATAGCCGTTGAGCGTTGATAGGTTATTTTTTACCGCTGACAACAAGTGGGTCCTACCCAGTTGTTATTTTTGACGAAAATATGGGCCGTAATTTTAGGAGTTGGTAACTTTTTATTAATGCAAAAGATAAGTTATATATTTTTCAAGATTTTAATCATTATCTTTTGAACATAACTGCCTAATTTTTTACCAATCACATGTTTCTACCTCTCCTATATATTTGGCTCATTCTTTTGAAACAGGGTAACTGCTTATTCTTGTCTAACTAAATTTTCACACATATTCATCTTTCATAACATTTCACACAGCTTTCTACATCAATGGCGCCTAAATTTAAACCGAGTGATTTGGTATTGGGGTTCAGAAGTCAGCACAATATGGTTGCCTATTTACAGGCTGACAATACTCTGTTTCCTCAATATACTCAGATGGTGGAGTATTTAAATGCATCCCCACTAAGGTATGCACTTTCTCATGCTCCTCTTATCCATGTCACTCATATTAAGCAGTTCTGGAATATTGTTACTTCCTCAACAATTAATAATGTGACTACATTGACTGCTACAGTCCATGGGCGTTCATGGGTGGTTACTAAAGTCTTGGTTCGCCAGGCTTTGCATCTTAATGATGCAGATGGTATAACCACCCTACCCATTGGTGAGCTATAACAAGGACTTCAAGCTTTGGGTTATCCTTTCCCTAAAGAGGGCTCTTTAAATAAATATTCCAAACATGAATTTCCCCCAGCTTGGAAGTACTTAATACATGTCATACTTCAATGTTTGAGTCCTAAATGTATTGCACACAATGAAATTAGCAGGTCTATTGGAAGTACCATTGTGTGTATTGCTACTGGGCAAAAATATAATTTTTCTAAAATGATTTTTTATGGCATGTGTATAAACAAGGGTAGCAAGATGACTCTTGCTTACCCAAGATTTTTGCAAATGGTTTTTGATGAACAAAGGTATTGCACCAGGGATCATAATGATTTTTATACGATCCCTGTGCAAAAGAAAGCAATTTTTGGAAAGATGAATTCACCCCCACACAGAGATTTACCCCTTACCCAAGCCATGCTTGCTATCATTGCAGCAGCACAACCTCAACCAGACCCACAACCCCAACTTGACCCATTACCTAATCCATCACCATCACCCCAACATATGGAACTTGACCAATATCCCTTCAACGCTGACACGTTAAATATTAGCGTTGACACTTCAAATCCAAACGTTGACACCCTTTTACAACAAACCCAAACACCTCTTAACCTTCAAACTGAAACCCAATCCACATCATCCTCTTCACCCCCAGACTTTAGGATGGAAAAACACCAAAGGACTACTAGAGTGTTCTCCTCTGGTGGTCCTAGCCATGTTGTAGAGAGAACCACCACCACAAGTGTGGTTGGTGATGTGGGTGGGGCTAGGACTATTGGTACTAGCTTAGATGCAGGCTAGGCTAGTCCTACCATCATTATGACCCCATCCATGCCCCATGACTCTACTTTGGGAGGTCAAATACCCATTCTAGAGGATGGCAGATTAGAACCCTATACATTGTTGGAATTGATGGCTGTCTACATTAGCTTGCAAAAGCAAAATGCAGACCTTGTAAATACTGTCTCTACACAAGGCCTTGAACTCAAGCAATTGAGGTAGAGTATTGTTATTTTAGAAGGTGTTAACCCTAGGCGTGGAATGGAGGATTCTTCCAAAGGGGAGGATGAGCATATACATGTGAGTGACAAAGGCTCACATGAAGGAGAATCTTTGGGTATTGCTAAAGCTCTAACAAATTTGAAGAAGCAACCAGGTTTTGATGTGTCATTGGTTACTCCTACAAATTTGAATTTATCTTTTACTGAGATGATAGAGCAGTTCACAAGAAGCGCTGACAAGAGTAGATTGAGCGTTGACAAGCAGATTTTTGACGCTAACAAGAGTAAGTTAGGCGTTGACACACAGGTTTTGGACGTTGATATACCTACAGGTATGGTTGATGTATTCCAGTCATCAGCTATCATCAAAGAAGTGTCTACACAGGTAACATCATCATCTTTACCCATCATTGATACATTAGATAAGGGTAAAGGGATTATGGTAGAAACAGTGGTTCCCAAGGATGCAGCTCAAATAAAATTTGATTCCATGTTGGCTACACAACTTGAGAAAGAAGATAGGATGAAGGAGACTACTGTTGAGAGTAAGAAAAGCAGTGGTGATGAGAGAATTAATTCAAGTGTCATGATTATTGAAGAACCAGAAAGGCTTGAATATTGTGATGAGTTGGCAAGGGAAAAGCTTGCACAGTTGAAGAATCAGGTAGATTATGAGATGCCTGAAGTTGCTCAGATGTACTTTGCATGGGAGAATAAAGTAATGGAAAATGCAGACATGACTTTATCAGATCAAATTTGAGGTTTGGAAATCCTACTTAGAGTTCAAAGAGATTGCAAGGTGATTCTGAAGTATAAAGCTAGCAAAGTTCTTAAACAGACCAAGACAGAAATAAGGGAGATCTATTACATGTTGCTCAAATGTCATCAAACAGGTTGGACTTTTAGAAAGTTGCAAAGATTGTCTTTTGATGAATTAGAATATAAGGCTTATCCTATATGGGCAAAGGTGCAAGAGCAGAACACTATTAGACTTCTTTCAGATGAAAGAAAGGAAGAACTTGTAGAAGAGATGGAGATCCAAAGGGCTTTGATTACACCAAGACCATTAAAGAAGGGACTTCCACTTTAGTTTTCACTAAATTTGGATAGAGTGAATCCCAGTGAAGCTGTTATTAGAAAGAGTATTAAGCTCTCACCCTTGGAAGCTTCACATATGGTAGAAGTATTACCTCATGATTCCAGAAACCCTATAGTTAGCTATGAAGAAGATGCAAGTGGGTTTTGGATGGTTGGAAGATATGGTAAAGAGGTACATACATTTACTACTTTGATGTCTTTGTTTGCAAGTTTGGATAAGGAAGACTTGGCAGACCTTTGGAGGTTGATTCATGCCAAGTATGAGACTGAAGCACCTACTTTAGTTAATGAAATAAAGATTTGGTCAACATTTAAAAGAATGTGTGCACCAGATGAAGAAGATCCAGTTTGGAAGGATCTTGAGGATGATATTAGTGGACTTCAATGGCGTTTATATTCAGCAGCTGGTGTGTATAATTTGAGTTCTACAAAATTTTCTGAGTATCTTCTTGTGGATGTTGAGTATCCTATGTCTAAAGAAGTTTTGAAGAAAATGATGACAACACAGCTGGAGATGGATTACTCAAGTGATGTGGCCCAAGATTTGATTAGGTTTATTTATTTCCAATTTGATAAGATTTGTAAGAATCCTCCTACTACTTAGTTTTTATTCAGAAACGTGATTACTAGAGTAGATATCAAGTTTAGGGGAGGATTGTTGGGAATAAAATATAGCCAAGACACTTGGACGCTGATAAGAGCAATTTGGACGTTGATAGGAAGAAATCAAACGTTGACAAGACAAGCGTTGATAGGAAGAAGTCAATCGTTGATAAGAAGAAGTCAAGCACTGATAGGATATTCTTGTCTACGCGTTTTATGTTTCTAGTATGTTTCTAGTAAAGATATGTTTGACAATGTATTTCTTATGTTTATCTTTACCAAGAATAGCTGATATGTAGACTCTTGTACAAGGTTCCTTAATCTATAAAAGGAGGCCTTTAGGTTTTAGTTTAATATAAGTTTTTATTAGTTTTACACTTTCATTGTACACAGGTTTGATTAATCAATCAAAGTGAAAGTTTGGTTTATCTTGTTTATGTTTTCTTGTTTAAGTATTAATTCCGCATAATACTTGAATTGTTTTTTATACAACAAAGTTTCTCTACGTGTTTAACTTGATTTAATCTCATTTACACAAGCAAAATCGATCTAAGTTTGGGATCAACACCCTCCACCACTAACTAGCAGCTATCGTGGACGCTCTAGCCGTGGAAGGCACCCACCCAGTAATGATACGTCCGGATCTAAATCTGATGACCATCATCCTAGACGTCGTAGGGTGAGATACCCGTCTTCGGAATCCTCAGATAGCAGTAGGGAACGCATGAGGCAATCACGACGTCGCTCCCATCGGGGTGATGAAGATCTTTCTCTCCCATGGTGTCGGGAGAAGGAAGACGCATTCATAAGTGACATTCGGGATTACTCCGAGGACAAAGGACGCATGCCCACCTGTGTGAAAACTTAAGATGGATCCGGTGATCCGGATGACCATCTAAAAGTTTTTGGAACACAAGAAAAGATTGAGCGGTGGCCTATGCCTTTGTGGTGACAGATGTTCAATTCAACACTCATTGGGATCGCACGCGACTGGTTTGAAATACTACCACATCGAAGCATTGATAGCTTTGATGAGTTGCGGAGCGATTTTAGAAGGAATTATACTCAATGAAAGAAGTATAACAGAGACCCTGTTTCACTGGCTACGGTGAAACAAAAGCATGGGGAGTCCATGGAAGACTTCACAGAGCGCTTCAAAGACGAGTGCACAAAAATCAAGGCATGCCCTGAGGTTTTAAAGATATCTGACTATATGCACGCCATAATGGATAAAGAATTAATTAGACGTCTGAATGACAAGTGCCCTGAAACATTCAATGAGTTAATGAAAAGTGTTAGATCCTTTGTAGAAGGGGAAACCACGGTCTCAGTGGCCTATTCCACACAAGGAAACCAGGGTTACCGAAATGACGACCAACCCAAAAAGCAATCAAACCAGGCGAGTGGAAAGAGCCTTGACTATCGTAGTCAGCAAAGATGAGGATGAGCTGGTGATAAGTTTACCCATTTAAAAATGTCTCCACGAGAGATATTATTGTCTGAGGGCGCAAACTTCCCAAGACCACCTCCTATGACAACTCCAGTCGACCGCCGTCAATGGAATCAATTCTGCGAGTTCCATAATGATAAAGGTCACGGCACTGATGAGTGCATTCAGTTAAAAAGTATATTGAGTCCCAGGTAAAATCAGGACAGCTCAAACATCACGCCAAAGATTGGAAGGATGGGAAGGACAATAAAAAGGGTGACGGAAAAGATCACCCAAAAGATAAGCCCAATACCATATTCATGGTACAATCATGGAAGCGTAGAACTAAACAGAAAGTCAGCCAGAAATTTTCGCGCTGCAAGGAGATTTCGTTTCCTCCCATCACGGCATGCAACGTGGCCCAAGGGCCCCTTACCATCGAAGTAAACATGGGAGACCACAATGTACGCCGCATGTACATCGATGGAGGGTCGTCGGCGGAAATTATATGAACTTTGCTTTGCGCGGCTACGACCGGAGGTAAAAAACAGTTGATGTCGGCTACTTCGCCCCTTATTGGCTTCAGCGGAGAAACCATCTGACCTCTAGGTCAGCTGCGGCTCCTAGTAACCATTGGGGATGACGAGCACTCAAACACAGCATGGATGAACTTTATGGTTGTTAGCCTCAAAATATTTAGTCAAACAAGAATGCTCGGTCATTTGTTTATTATGTATCGTATTTTAGAACGTTGTAATAGGTAGTATATTAGTCGTGTTATACGGGCTTAACTTTAGGCTAAAGTTCATTAATAAGTAACTAAAGCCCAAAAGGAAAGCCCGGCCCGAACCATATAGTCCATAAAGAAGCCCGCATGTGGGTGGACTATATATACCCTTCCTAACATGTTAGGAAGGGTGTTGGTTCATTTTTATTCTCACTTCTCAATCTAACATTCACCTAGTTCCAACCAATTCTCTCTACTTTCTCTCTCTAAAATTCATCTCATATCTACCTTTCTTTCTTCATAAATTTGTATTATATCATCATAATATATGGGACAACATTTGGTATCAATCGCCATGGGGTAGTTTTGTGATTGGTTGTTGTGTTTTCACTTGATTTATTTGATTTGATCCTTATTTCTTCTACGAATTCAAGATTTTTTTTGTGTTTGTTTGTGATTTCAAGTCGTATACCTTCTTCAATAGTTTTGTAGTGATTTTGGTATCTTGATTTTGGTTAAAAACACAAACTTTCTTGGATCAAACGTTCAAAAATTCTTGGTTTTTCATCATTCCGAAATTTTAGCAAAGGTATCCATCAGAAAGTACAAGTGTTTGAGGTCTGATCGCAATAACCTTTTGGTTCTACTTTGTGATCACTGGATTATAATACCTTATTCCGACGCAACATTCCGATCGTGCATTGCGATCTAGGATTCTGACGGATTTTAAGGAATTTTGAGTCGTTACTCTGCCAAATTTGTTTCAGCCATATTCCGATCTGAACATTCCGACGGTACATTGCGATCTGGGATTCCGACAGGTATACATTGCGATCTAAGCATTCAGACAGAAGGACATTCCGATCTAAACATTCCGGCAGTGCATTGCGATCTAAGCCATATTCCGATCTAAACATTCCGACAGTGCATTGCGATCTAAGCATTCCGACAGCCAACATTCCGATGGACATTCCGATGACATGTTTAGCTAAATTTTGTTTGAGTATTTTTTAGACTTAGCCACCATCTAGACTAGTTTCGGAATATCGTTTACACGAAGATAAAAAAAAGAGTTAAAATTTTTCCGTCAAGTAAATTAAAAAAATTTTCATACTAGTTTTAGGACATTTCTAGCTCAATTTCAAAATTTGGCGATACAAAATTTTTGGTCTACCGTTTTGTCAGACTGAGGAATTTAATGTCGGACTGAGAAAAAATAGCATTTTTCGGAATTTCAACAACAACTCAATCACATCATATCTACTTAAGATCCATATTCACTTCATCATTTCAGAGAATATTGAGATGGATTCTACTGCCGAATATCTATGACGAACAACAACAAAATGGTGGCAGGTAATAAAGAATGACCACCAATGCTTGTATCGGGTTGATATGATCAATGGCAATCCCGTTTTCTACGTTATCTTGACACAAAACCTAACGGTGATGCTTTAAGGCAATGTATTTTGGATGGACCCTATAAACTCTCAAGGATTCAAGTTCCTGCAATACCAGCCACAGACACAAGTGACGCACAACCCGCATATGAACGTGCTGAAAAGAGGACCGACCTCACCCCAGAGAACTGTGCGTGGTTTGATGCAGAGAAGGAAGCAATCTACTTAATTCTCAGTGGCATTGGAGATGATATTTACTCTAAGGTTGATGCATGCCCTACTGCTCAAGAAATGTGGACGGCTATTGAAAGATTGCAACAAGGTGAATCACTTAACAAACAAGATGTGAAAACTAAGATGTTTTGGAACTTTGAAAAGTTTACATCAAAGGATGGGGAATCAATTGATTCTTATTACTCCCGATTCTACAAGATGATGAATGATATGACCCGAAACAACTTGCAAGTTTCCACCATGCAAGTCAATGTCCAATTTCTACAGCAACTTCAACTAGAGTGGACACGGTTTGTCACCTTGGTGAAACAACAACAAAAGTTAGACGAAGTTTCATATCATAAGCTCTTTGACATTTTGAAACAATTTCAAAATGAGGAAAATGAACTTCGAGCTGAACGAGCTGCAAAGATTTCCAATCCACTTGCTTTGGTGTCTACCACTCAACATTACCCAGATTATCACTCTCGTACTTCAAAGACCTACTCTACTCAATCATCATCACCACGATCATCCATTGTCTCCAAGTCACATGCTCCAACACGATCTCGAGGCAAAGAAGTTGCAAGAGCACCATCACCTACACCTGAGCAATCATCTGAAGAAGACAGTGATGAAGAAGTAGCTCAAAAGGATAGGGAATTCAAGCAACAAATGGCTTTCATTATGAAGCAATATAAGAAAATCTACAAACCCACCAACAACCTTCGAACATCTTCAAGCCCCAGGAACACCCATGCACAGAGTCCTCCAAGGTATGACACACGAAGACGTGCTGAGAGTCCTCCAAAGTATGATCGACAACCTAAGTATGATAATCAGAGGGTGGCTACTGTTGTTGGAAATAGGGAAACTGTTGGTACTCAAGTTGTGCAACAAAGTGGGATTCAGTGTTTTAACTACAGAGGTTTTGGGCATTTGGCTAGGGAATGCAGGCAACCAAAGAGGGTTAAAGATTATGGTTATCATAAGGAAAAGATGCTGCTGTGCAAGAAAATGGAAGCTGGAGTCAAGTTATCAGCTGAGGAAGGAGAAATGCTTGACGACACAGATGATGAACTCTCCGACCAAGAACTCGAGGCACATTATTCATACATGGCAAAGATTCATGAGGTCCTTAACGTCACTGAAGATGACAATGGTCCTATCTTTGATACCGAGCCAATTGATACGGTACAACATGATGATGAATATAATGTATTTGGTGATACACATGAGCATAGTGATCTTCCAACAACAATTACTGACACGTGTATGATGGAAACGGTTGATAGCAATACCACACCCGATCATCAAACATGTGCAATAATGAGTTTGAGGATGATCAACATGCAAATGAGTATGATGACGAGGAGCGTGTCGCGCTTGCTAATTTAATTGCTAGTTTACAAAAAGATGTCAATGAAAATAGAAAGAGTCAAAAGCAGTTAAAGAAGGAAAACGCAGCGCTCACTCAAAACTTTGAAGAATGCAAAGCCGCTCTTATAAAATCTAGTGATACTATTGATAGTTATAGGGCTGAGCTTCTTCAAAAGACCAACGAGCTTGAGGGGTACAAAAGTCGTGTCATCAACGTTAAAAAGGACGAGTTTGAAAATAAATACAACGAAGCTCTTGCTTTGGTAACTAAAGAAAAACGTCAATTTAATGTCTTATTAAGTGATGAACGTCAAAAAACGTACCTTGCCACAACAAACGTTAATGAACTTGAACAGAGGCTTTCTATGAATACCACCGATTCTGCTAAAATTCTTGACGAAAAGAAACAAGAGGTTGAAACAAAAAAAACAAGATTTCAAAAATAGACAAAGCAAAGATACTGAAAAAGTAAAGGATCTTGAAGAACAAGTCGATTTTTTGAAAAAAGTTGTTTATAATACACATGACTCTATTCAAACCGTAAGAATGATAGCACCTCAGTCGTTTTTCAATGGTCAACCTAGATTTGCCACCCCCAAGTACCTCGAACAAGCTCAAGTTGCGAACCCTCACTTATATCTTGATGAGTCTGAATGGACTGATAATGACTGCCTAGTAGCTAACCTCGATAGTGAAGAGACGTCCCTTTGGGATGAGGAGAGTAGATCACCAGTCAATAAAGATTTTGTGAAACCATATAACTATGCTTATCTAAACAGTCTTTATGGTCTTTTCACTCCACAAAAACAGAAGTCTCGTGAGGAATTCTTTTTAGAATGCAAACAAAGAAGAATTCAATGGAAAAAGGCTTTTGCAGCTAAGAGGAAAACTAATGTTTTTAAATATATTAACTATTTGCCTCTAGATGCTTCTAAAAGCAAAAGTAGAAAAACACTTGGTTTTCTTAAACACCACGTTGATAATGTTCAATCAATTGTTGAAAGCGATTAGGAAAAACGTCAAAAGGATAAGTGGAAAACCGAGATTCCTCACGACATAACTGTGCTTGTGAAAGAACTTTTAATACCAAATACGAAGATAATAAAAGAACATGTTCTTGAGTTTGAAAATTTGATTCGGTCTGAAATGTTTGATGATTTGAAATATGTTGAGTCTCTTGAAAAAGAAATTGATGAACTTCAAAATGATAAATTAGAATTTTCAAACGAATATGATCTACTCTTAGAAGAATGTCTCTCCAAAGATATTTTGTGTGTTACTCTTCAATCTTGTGCTGATATCGATGAATATTCTGATGTTGCATGCAAATATCTTGATAAAATCAAAGAATGTGAGCGTCTTGAACTTGAGCTTTTAAAACATAAAGAAAATGTTGATAAAAAGGCTTTTAAGTTACTTCAACACAAAACTGATTTCCTTCAAAAACATTGTCATTCTCTTGAACTTGCTTTGCAAAAAGACGTTGGTAGTTTTCCACATGATAATAAATTGCAAGAAAAACTTTCCCAAACGTTTTGAGAAATGAATGAGCAGAATTTGGAAATTAAAGGGTTGAAAGCTCAGTTACAAGACAGGGACAGAGCGATAGTAGAGTTGTAGAAACTCGTTGCTAAGATGAGTGGGAAAATTGTGGAACCCAGTGTTAAGAAACCTGTTGTAAGACAACCCAATGCTCAAAAAGTGACTAGACCCTCTGTCTTGGGAAAACCATCCGTTTTCTCTAATTCTGCATTTGCAAAACCTGTGTTTGCACCCAAGACGAATGGGAAGGATAGGTTACCACAAAACACTCCCAAAACACATATTTGATCACAAAGCATCAAGAACACAAATGTGGTTAAACCAGGGATGTATAGATTGGCCACTACAGCTACACACAACAAAGAAAGTCAATCACCTCAGACTTCTAGAAACACTAATAGATGTGTGTCTTTTACTAGAGGAGTAGTCCCCACTGATAGTGTTAGCTGGCCCCAGCTTAAGAGCACTCGCATGAATGAAAAGGTTTGGCAAAACAAAAGTCAAGGGAAGATGAAGACAGTAGAAGACCACCCTAGGATTTTCAATGTTTCTAAGAATAAAACGTCTGTAATCGCGTGTAATGACGATATGAATGATTCGACTTTGAATACTTTGAATGTTAAGTTTGTTTGTGTGAAATGTGGAAAGTGTGTTAATGCTAATCATGTCAAAGGCGTAGAAACTAGAACTAAGAAGCAAACTGCGATATCTATTAGTGCTAGAAAACCCAAACGCAAAGTGAACCATTCTGATGCAACCCCCCCTAAGAAAAGTATTGCATCAGACTCCACCACTAAGAACCCTAGAAGCAGAATTAAGGAATTATATGAGTCTGCTAGTAAGCCTCGGAAATGGTGGTTTGCTAATCAATGTCTTCCAGGATATAAATGGATTCCTAAGGTTAGGACAGAAAATGTGACTACGTGCGTTAGTGTGACTCTAAGTGATGAAACTAGGGAAACTAATGAATCAGAAATCACAACTAACATTGAATCCAATTCAGAAAATGCTCCATCGTGTTCTAATTCTTCTGTAGGTGATCGAAATAATTCTCTTCATACAGGAGTCTGGATGCACGAAGCACATGACGGGGAATCTCAAGCTTCTAATTAACTTCGTGGAGAAGTTCCTGGGTACGGTCCGATTCGGAAATGAACAATTTGCACCGATCCTAGGATATGGAGACTTGGTTCAGGGGAATATCACTATAAAAAGGGTTTACTACGTCTAAGGGCTCAATCACAATCTTTTCTCGGTTGGTCAATTCTGTGACGCGGATTTGGAGGTTGCTTTTAGAAAGAAGACATGTTTTGTTCGTGATTATGATGGGAATGACTTACTTACCGGAACACGAGGTACTGATCTCTACACTATTTCAATACAAAACTCCACATCTTCAACTCCAATATGTTTCATGGCTAAAGCTTCAACGACTCAAGCTTGGTTATGGCATCAACGTTTATCTCATCTTAACTTTGATACCATCAACTTGCTTTCTAAGAAAGATATTGTGCGAGGCCTTCCTAACTTGAAATTCATCAAAGATCATCTTTGTTCTTCTTGTGAGCTTTGTAAGGCTAAACGGAGTAGTTTCAAGACAAAGACTACACCAAGCTCTAAAGGACGGTTAGATCTTCTTCATATAGATTTGTGTGGTCCCATGCGTGTTCATAGTATCAATAGGAAGAAATACGTTATGGTAATTGTTGATGACTACTCAAGGTACACATGGACTTACTTCTTGAGGTCCAAGGATGAAACACCCGATGTTCTCATCAGCTTCCTTAAAGTGATACAACGTGGTCTTCAAGCTCAAGTTAAAGTAGTTCGTACTGACAGAGGTACAAAATTTTTGAATTCAAAACTGAGAAACTATTTTGAAGCCGAAGGAATTGAACATGAAACATCTATTGC
This sequence comes from Glebionis coronaria, assembly GCA_025667525.1. NCBI lineage: Eukaryota > Viridiplantae > Streptophyta > Magnoliopsida > Asterales > Asteraceae > Glebionis > Glebionis coronaria. Next base: position 640,440,214 of record CM046874.1, read on the forward strand.
TCGAACACCCGAACAAAACGGCGTTGTTGAAAGACGAAACCGTACTTTAGTTGAGGCTGCTGGAACATTATTATTCGCTTCAAAACTTCCACTATACTTTTGGGCCGAAGCCGTGTCAACCGCATGCTACACACAAAACCGCTCCTTAATTATCCCAAGACACGAAAAGACACCATATCACATAATTAATGATCGCAAACCTTCACTCAAACACCTTCATGTTTTTGGATGTACGTGTTACATTATTCGAGATGGTGAAAATCTGGACAAGATGAAAGAGAAAGGTGATGCATGCATTTTAGTGGGATATTGTAAAACCCGTAAAAATAAGGTCATATATTAATTCTATTTTCAATTATTTTGAAGTATTTTATAACGTTAAATATTATTATGTTTAACTGTTTAAGTTGAAACCGATATTAAATATTATATTTTAATATTTTGACGAGCAACGAGGACTACTAGTGATCGCGATACCGACGGATGCCAAAATTTTTATATTTTATTATCGATAGTTTCGATATTTAATACTTTCGACGATATCGTTTCAATTACGTATCGAGTCGTTATATTATTATTTTTCGTGTGCGTTTAAACTTTTAAAAAGTATTTTTACGAAACCCGAGTCTCGTAAATATTTCAAAATTTATAATTTACATTTTCTACCCTTTTAAACTATTTTATTACATTTTAGTCCAAAACTATTCACTAATTGCAAATTATACCCTTACCCCACTAATAAATAAATCTTCCACTACTACATATAAAAAAATTTTAATCAAAAAAATTCATTTCTTCTTTCCTTTGCCTTGTCTTGCCATCCACCATAACCACACCATCACCAAATTTCCTAAAAATCTTATGATCTAGATATTTTGAAAGAAAACCAAGCAAAGTCCCTATCCTAAAATCATCTTGTGAGTATTTTGGTACCATTTTTATCCACATGCAACTATATAAATTTTTCAAGAAAAGTTAGTGATGTTTGATCCAAATTTATTGTATGCATGTGTTAGTAGTGATGATCAAAAGATTTTCATGCTATGTTTTGTTAAAAAGTTGATTTTTAATTTTTGGGTTTTTGATTTTGATGATGATACAAGTGTTAGGAATGGTTTATGATAATATTAGGGGCTTAGGTTGATGACAAAAGTTGTTGGAATTGATCAAAAAATGATTTTGCAAGAGATTTTAATAGTCAATTTTGGGCAGTAGGTTTGAGGTCATTTTCGGAAATCTTAAGTCTGAATATAGGTTGTTATTATTGGATTATGTTGTAGAGAATTTCGTTAGCTTCGATTTGATATAAATTAGGCCTTCCAACTCCAAACGAGGTGGAAGATACACTAGTTTGATTTTCGTGTACCGGGAGACGAGTGTCGACACAATTCGAAAATTGTTGTCGATATTTGGATCGAATCTCGGGGACTATAAAATGAGTTTCAAAATGATTCAAGGGATTTTCTCAGACTCCAAGTTTAGTATTTTGAGTCTATTTTTAGAATCAAGTGGCGGTTTTACAAATGGAGTTGTTTAGAATGGTCAAAATGGTTTCGTAAGTCAAGGTCGCTAAACTGTCCGGATTTTGTGATTCAAAGATGAGTCGGGCAGGGAACTTTAGAAGTAAAATCTTTTAATGGGCTCTTGGGAGGACTTTCTACATATAGTAAGTGAGTTCTCTGAGTAGTATCATAAAAAGTTGATATGTCTAAGTATGGGAAAACGGCTTGGACATTCGGTATGTTCCGGCAGATTTTTATTAAAGGCGTAGAATAATAAAATGAATATATAGGAGAGTGTAATAGTATCACTTGTATCGTTTTCTCTCGATTTTGTCGTGATTTTATGAGTCGAGTTGTATATTCTTATATATGGGTTATTTCTCGAGTCTATTATTAATGAACGCACCTCATTTGATAGGTTACGGTTCTCGTGTTTGAAAGGCATCATCTATCGTCGGCAATCGTCTCATTACCACTATTGGCTAAGGTGAGTCTATAGCCTCGCTTTATACTAGTTATTAAATGATTTTAAACCCGCGAGGGGGAATACATGTTTTATAAACTTAGAACACAAGAATTTTATGATATACTTTGTCCCTCTATGAATGGACCCGTGGTTGCCTTTAAATTGCATTAGGTGATTGCCTTTGTTAAAGCCTCAATTATGGACCGTTAATTAACCTATGATGGGTTAACCGCTAGTACAATTAATAGATCTATAGGGGAAGCCGCCCCGGTTCAGTTTTTGTGGACTTGTCATAGAAGCTTAGGCCCGACCTCCACACTTTTTGAGCATATTGTATTGAGAAGTCAGGTATACGGCAATGTACCATTAATCTAGAGGTAACCGACAATTAATAAATCTCCTGTCTTATCAGACCTCTAAAGGGAGTGTCTAAGGGCTCGGTTCCATGAGCTTATTGCAATTTATGCTATATACAATTATTATTGTTGATGCGAATTATTATTTGATGCTTGTTGCCTTTAAGCATGCCACGAACTTATAATCTTTGCTTGTGTTCAAAAATGATTTTATAAACCTATAGATTCACTCGGCATTTTTGTTGATTGTTTTACTCACATGTATTTCAGGTAATCAAGAAGTGGAAGCTTGGAGGTCACGAGAATGAAGTTGTGCACTGCTATGTTGTTCAAACTCTTTTATTTATTTATCGTTCCATTTTTAAAACAAACTAATATGTTGTTTTAACTTATCTTTTGGTAACGATTACTTGGGACTATGCTACTCTGACAAATGTATTAGGAACGATAAATCTAAAACGTCTCTTTTCGAGTCGTTCTTTATAAATTATGTGTTATTGTATCATTGTTTAGCACCCAAAGATGTATTCCGCTGCGTGTAAATTTGGGGGTGTTAAAGATTGGTACCAGAGCCATGAGTTATAGAGAACTAGGTCTTTTTCTAAAAACCTAAACTATAACTGTCGGTTTTATTTTTCAAAGAGTCGGTGCACATGATTTCACGTGACTTCAGGTTCAAGCTACTTCTGGGATTACAACTTTAGTATACATTATTATGTGTGCCTTATTGCTAAGTATTTCTAAATAAATACTATAATCCTTTATCGATATATATTTATGTCGTTAAACTTTTCGATAAAAGTGTATCAATTATTAATGATTAACTTAAATAAATACAATGAATTTTCAAGATCTTTCTGTATATATTTTTGAAATATTTAAATTGCTTTTATTGCAAAAAATTTATATTATGACCTTACATACCTTCATCTGCGCGCGTTACTTTCATTATTTAACCCTTTGTGATATCTATATAGATATCCAAATCGCTTTCCGGCTGTTTGTGCTTGGACGTCTTGAAACATAATCTCTAGACCATTGTGTAGCAATGTGTCCTTGGAATAGACTAACCGCTATTGTGTGAGTCACACATTTTGAAACATTTCCTATAATCGTGTTGAATAATATCATGGTTTTCATAATATTTTGTTGATTTTTATCACCGTTTTATATGACATGTGAAGATTTAATTCGTTGACATTTATATGTATCGACTCCGAAGTGTATTGTTCGCTTATATCTTGGTAACGTCACTCACCGTTTTGCTTCCTAAATTTCGTGTTGAATACCTTGAAGCATCTTATGTCATTCATTATACTATATTTTTATTTGATGCTCATTATGAGATTTATTTTTCATTGTTGTAAAATCCACAAGACATGTGTGTATATATTTTGAGCCGTTAGAAAGTGTCGAAAAATACATTTTATGTAGAAACTGCAGGGACAGTATAAACAGGTCAAAACTTAAAAGTAAAACCTGTGTTTTTAAAATAAAATAGTCAAACCTGCACAGAACTTGCAGGGGTATTTTGGTCATTTTACATTGGTTTTCAGGTCTCGGGTAAAACTAGAAAGTCGTCTGAAACGTCATTTTGCATCAAAATGCTTTAGACTCCGAGTCTTGGAGATGTCGTTTATCGGGTCAATTAATCGGCTCATATTTAAAAGTTAAATCTGATAGAAAAATTCAGAACATGAGTTTTAAATGTTTCTAAGCTGTTTTGATTTCATTTGAGATCGTAAAATTTTAACAAATATTATTTTACAACCAACGAATACTAGTTGCATGTGAAAATATTTAAAAATAGAAACAGTACAGGATTAGCAATTACCAGATTAATGGTGTAATTTAAAAACGAATAACATACTTTCTTAAAAGCATGTTGTGTCGAGTATCTTACAAAGAATACGCATGTGGATTGTTTTATTCTTTTCATATATATGACTCATTTGTCATTCGATGTTATTTTATTTTCGTTTTCTTCTAACCTTCCACTGATTTGAGTTGAGTTTTGAAGTTTTGCCTTCACATTCTTCGTTGACATTCTTATCGCGTTTCTCATGACGTTTTCGTCTAAACCTTATAACCTTTTGAAAAATTAACAACTTGTAACCATTTCATTGGTTGTTTTATGAGCTACTATTTGCCACTTTTTGAAAAACTTTGACTACTTTTTACGTTGTCATAATGTCATATTATAAATAAATCTGATATTGTTTTACGATTATTTTCACCAATTATTTTTACTTTGGTCTTATAAAATACTTTTCGTAACATTAAAAGTTGCTTATTGAGTATCTCGCAAATTACTTGTATCCTTTAAATTTATAAACTATTTTTAAATTCCATTTTACAAATGGCATGGTTTATATATAAACATAAGAAACGTAATACTTTTCGACGAAAATGAGCACTGCATTGCTATTCCTAAATTATACATGGCCTGATCACCTATGTCTAATTTAGATGGAGCCATGCTAGGCTGAATAGTAGTCCACTTAAAAATCTTGATAATAAATAACTTTTTACTTGTATTTATGATAAAGATAAATAAAATGAAATAAAGTGAAAAGAAGTTTTGAAAACCTTTATATTTTACGCAAGTAGCGCAATTTCTATGCATCCGCATATGTTTTCTTAACTTCTCTTGGACGAATTTCGCGTTTACGAATACGTTTTTACTCGACAATCGTTTTTCCACTTGTTACTTCATTTTGTCTTATAACTGATTTCTTTTGACCGTTCGTCTAATTACTGACTGTTGATAAATGACTTGAAAGTCTCGATGTTTTATACTTCCTTCTCGTCCAATGTTCTTTATGCGATTTTATAGATTTTTGGAATGTCTCCGCACGTGAATAATGAATTATCACTAGAGCGATTTTCGTATATCCGGAATGACGTCCTTCACTCTCGTTTGTCTCGAAATCCACTCTTGTGAACCATGCTTTGACTTCTCTCTTTAAACACTAACATCGTTCATTTGATTTGTTTTAATTACAAGTGATTATTAGGAATTTTATTTTATTAAAATTTTTGTATGGATCTTATTTCCGATCATGTATCGACCACCGCTAAGTTAACAAACTGATATTGGTGAACCATCGACCGCACTAACAAAATTGACAACTTGTTTAATTTATTATTTCTTACCGTCTTACCATCGACGCCTTTATTTTATTATTCTCTTTAAGAATTCATACGACATCTGCTTCGTCCTCTTTTGTACCATTGATTTCGTACTAATTGTTGACCATTATTACCATTCGTATTCGTTTGTTATCTTGTCACACTTTGAAACCCGAATATATCCCATGTTATTTTGAAATAATAAACATCTTTATCTATTTCTACAAAGTATTATAAAAATTTTATGGAACTTGTCTACATTTTCTAATGATTTTCAATTACTGAAATAACCATCACAAGTAAAAGGTCAAATTTATACACCATATTTGTATAACTAAAACTAATGTTTAAAATAAAATTATGTTCTACCTTTTGAACTAATTGACTTATCATACTTTACTTTTAATATAATGAAATTGCCAGTTTAATTTATATTCCTAATAGTGATTTAATTTGGAAATTATATCTCTAATTATAACCATCCGTATGAGTTTAATTAATAAATTTACGTCATTCGTTTCTTAAGACGACCAAATAAATTTTGAAACTATTTTACTTCTATTTTTGATGTATCATCTTTATCAAGAAAGTACCTCAACTGAGTTTTAAGGTAATACCAAATCCGGGACGGATAATTGTGACAAACGTTATTTTAATGTTAATATTTAATTTATTCTTCGCTCTCATTTTTCTAGTATTGTGAATTATTATGTTTTACGGTTACGTGATTCGAGATCCCTTGTCGATCGTTAATCTTAAATCATTTTACCACATCTTGTTCGTTTATGCATTTATTGAAGTCATTTTTATCTCGTTCTGTTCCTCGTATTGAAGATTACTATTTTATTCTGAGTTTAAAATGAATCTCGGGAAGCAGTGTATAAGAAGAAACGATAAGTGTCACCAGGATTTATGCGTGTACTTGTGGAATGATTGAGCACTGAATCTCTTAATGAATGGAGTTAATAAATATGTTACAACCTCGAGGAGTATGTTGAAGCCGACACCGTAAGTGGAAAGACTCTGGAGATCAAGTGGTTATTATCAAGGGTTCGTTCAAGGTTTTCTCGATGATTATCAATGGAAATCTATACTTGATGTTATTGTTCGACCTTTTATTTTTATGTACTTATGTGGTATGTGATCTAGTCAAATGATCGTAAGTTGTGAGAACTTGAGACGGCATCATCCGATGACGTCCGATCATGTAGAACATATATTATGTAATATCTTTTTGACTTTCAACGACGATGTTTATTGAGACTTTAATACGCGTTGGCGAAAGTGAGATGGTGTCTTTGTATTATCTTTTGAGTGAGGACCCGCGTGTGAGCACCCTCCGATGACGAAAATGTTTTTCTTGTTAATTCTTTTTTATGTGTGTCCATGGCTATCCGGCCAGTGGCTATCCTTTAAATTGCAACATTCTTTTTAACTGGACTTACCCGAAAATCCTGTCACCTATTCTTGTCGTCGAATGAGCTTCGTGTGATTCATAAAATTTTCATGTGTCGAACTTGACGGGTGACTGGTGGATAAGGATTTATTTATTCCTTTTTGGTGAGATACCACTTGACGACAAGTTGCGTTTTGTGAAAGAACCAGTGGAGATCGTGGATCGAGATTCACGTGGGAACGTAAGGACTTCTTATTAAGGAATGTCGTCATCCTTCCGGGTAGTGAACAACTCGTGTATGAGGCGAGTTGAGCGCCGGGACGTCGCTCCCTTAAGGTGGTGAGGATGTAAAACCCGTAAAAATAAGGTCATAATTTAATTCTATTTTCAATTATTTTGAAGTATTTTATAACGTTAAATATTATTATGTTTAACGGTTTAAGTTGAAACCGATATTAAATATTATATTTTAATATTTTGACGAGCAACGAGGACTACTAGTGATCGCGTTACCGACGGATGCCAAAAATTTTATATTTTATTTTCGATAGTTTCGATATTTAATACTTTCGACGATATCGTTTCAATTACGTATCGAGTCGTTATATTATTATTTTTCGTGTGCGTTTAAACATTTAAAAAGTATTTTTACGAAACCCGAGTCTCGTAAATATTTCAAAATTTACAATTTACATTTTCTACCCTTTTAAACTATTTTATTACATTTTAGTCCAAAACTATTCACTAATTGCAAATTATACCCTTACCCCACTAATAAATAAATCTTCCACTACTACATATAAAAAAATTAATCAAAAAAATTCATTTCTTCTTTCCTTTGCCTTGTCTTGCCATCCACCATAACCACACCATCACCAAATTCCCTAAAAATATTATGATCTAGATATTTTGAAAGAAAACCAAGCAAAGTCCCTATCCTAAAATCATCTTATGTTTATTTTGGTACCATTTTTATCCACATGCAACCATATAAATTTTTCAAGGAAAGTTAGTGATGTTTGATCCAAATTTATTGTATGCATGTGTTAGTAGTGATGATCAAAAGATTTTCATGCGATGTTTTGTTAAAAAGTCGATTTTTAATTTTTGGGTTTTTGATTTTGATGATGATACAAGTGTTAGGAATGGTTTATGATGATATTAGGGGCTTAGGTTGATGACAAAAGTTGTTGGAATTGATCAAAAACATGATTTTGCAAGAGTTTTTAATAGTCAATTTTAGGCAGTAGGTTTGAGGTCATTTTCGGAAATCTTAAGTCTGAATATAGGTTGTTATTATGGGATTATGTCGAGATAATTTCGTTAGCTTCGATTTGATATAAAGTAGGTCTTCCAACTCCAAACGAGGTGGAAGATACACTAGTTTTATTTTCGTGTACCGGGAGACGAGTGTCGACACAATTCGAAAATTGTTGTCGATATTTGGATCGAATCTCGGGGACTATAAAATGAGTTTCAAAATGATTCAAGGGCTGTTCTCAGGCTCCAAGTTTAGTATTTTGAGTCTATTTTTAGAATCAAGTGGCGATTTTACAAATGGAGTTGTTTAGAATGGTCAAAATGGTTTCGTAAGTCAAGGTCGCTAAACTGTCCGGATTTTGTGATTCAAAGATGAGTCGGGCAGGGAACTTTAGAAGTAAAATCTTTTAATGGGCTCTTGGGAGGACTTTCTACATATAGTAAGTGAGTTCTCTGAGTAGTACCATAAAAAGCTGATATGTCTAAGTATGGGAAAACGGCTTGGACATTTGGTATGTTCCGGCAGATTTTTATTAAAGGCGTAGAATAATAAAATGAATATATAGGAGAGTGTAATAGTATCACTTGTATCGTTTTCTCTCGATTTTGTCGTGATTTTATGAGTCGAGTTTTATATTAATGTATGGGTTATTTCTCGAGTCTATTATTAATGAACGCACCTCATTTGATAGGTTGCGGTTCTCGTGTTTGAAAGGCATCATCTATCGTCGGCGATCGTCTCATTACCACTATTGGCTAAGGTGAGTCTATAGCCTCGCTTTATACTAGTTATTAAATAATTTTAAACCCGCGAGGGGGAATACATGTTTTATAAACTTAGAACACAAGATTTTTATGGTATGCTTTGTCCCTCTATGAATGGACTCGTGGTTGCCTTTAAATTGCATTAGGTGATTGCATTTGTTAAAGCCTCAATTATGGACTGTTAATTAACCTATGATGGGTTAACCGCTAGTACAATTAATAGATCTATGGGGGAAGCCGCCCCGGTTCAGTTTTTGTGGACTTGTCATAGAAGCTTAGGCCCGACCTCCACACTGTTTGAGCATATTGTATTGAGAAGTCAGGTATACGGCAATGTACCATTAATCTAGAGGTAACCGACAATTAATAAATCTCCTGTCTTATCAGACCTCTAAAGGGAGTGTCTAAGGGCTCGGTTCCATGAGCTTATTGCAATTTATGCTATATACAATTATTATTGTTGATGCGAATTATTATTTGATGCTTGTTGCCTTTAAGCATGCCACGAACTTATAATCTTTGCTTGTGTTCAAAAATGATTTTATAAACCTATAGATTCACTCGGCATTTTTGTTGATTGTTTTACTCACATGTATTTCAGGTAATCAAGAAGTGGAAGCTTGGAGGTCACGAGAATGAAGTTGTGCACTGCTATGTTGTTCAAACTCTTTTATTTATTTATCGTTCCATTTTTAAAACAAACTAATATGTTGTTTTAACTTATCTTTTGGTAACGATTACTTGGGACTACGCTACTCTGACAAATGTATTAGGAACGATAAATCTAAAACGTCTCTTTTCGAGTCGTTCTTTATAAATTATGTGTTATTGTATCATTGTTTAGCACCCAAAGATGTATTCCGCTGCGTGTAAATTTGGGGGTGTTAAAGATATGCAACTCAGTCTAAGGGATACAGAGTATACAACAAGAGAATAAAATTGATAGTCGAGACTACTCATATCAGATTTGATGAATTACAAGAAATGGCTCTTAAACAAAGCAGTTTAAGTCCCGATCCACAACGACAAACGACTTCTGTTCACAACCGCACGGAACTCGGAACTCAAGACCACAGCAATGAACCGTCAAGTTCAAAGCTGGTTCCTGAACATTTTCCTAGAGCAGATATGACAGTGGACACGACACTTGAAGAGTTGGAAATTGTTATATGGACCAATGTTTGATGAATATTTCACGGGGGAGAAACAAGTTGTATCAAAGTCTTCCGCTGTCACTCATGATAAGAATGATGATACCGATCATCGTCAACAAAAGGACACAACTTCATCTACTTCAACACGGGTTGCTGCAGATTTACCTCCTCAGAATATCACTTCAACAATCGATCCTACAGCATCCACAACTACTGTCATTGCTCCAGAGAACACAAATCAAGTAGACGATGCATTATCTGACGATGACGATTTTCACAACCCATTCGGTACACCGGTACACGAAACTGGAGAGTCTTCTACTCGCCATGTTGATCCGTCAAATATGCATACGTTTTATCAACGACATCCTTCAACACATCATTGGACCCGAGATCATCTTTTGGTTCATGTAATTGGAAACCCTTCACAGCCTGTCCGTACAAGACGACAACTAGCAACCGATGGCGATGTTTGTATGTTCGCACTCGCCGTGAATACAGCTGAACCGAAAAACATCAAAGAAGCCATGGCTGATCATGTTTGGATTGAATCGATGACGGATGAACTTCAACAATTTGAAAGACTTAAAGTCTGGGAACTTGTTGACAGACCATGCGATGTGATTCCTTTAAATCTTCGTTGGATCTGGAAAAACAAGATGGATGAAGAAAACACGATCATCAAGAACAAAGCTAGGCTAGTGGCTATGAGGTATGGCCAGAAAGAGGGAATTGATTTTGACGAATCATTTGCACCAGTTGCTCGTATGGAAGCGGTCAGGATTTTCCTTGCTTATGCTGCACATAAGGGATTCACTGTCTATCAAATGGACGTAAAGACGGCGTTTCTTAACGGTCCTTTGAAGGAAGAAGTCTATGTCACGCAGCCGGAAGGATTCGTCAATCCTCACTATCCTGACAAGGTGTATCGTCTCCACAAATCACTTTATGGACTCAAGCAAGCTCCAAGGACGTGGTACGACGAGCTCTCGAAATTTCTGGTATCGAAAAGTTTCTCAAAAGGTTCCATTGATCTAACTCAGTTCACTTATAAATATGGGGATGACATTTTGCTTGTGCAGATTTATGTTGATGACATTATTTTCGGGTCTACAAACCCAAAACTTTCAAAATGGTTTGAAAAACAAATGCATAGCAAATTTGAAATGTCAATGATGGGCGAACTAAAATTCTTTCTTGGAATTCAATTTCACCAATCCCCAAGTGGTATCTTTATAAACCAAGTTAAGTATTGTCAAGAGATAATCAAAAAGCATGGTATGACTTCATGTGACCCTGTTGGGACACCATTATCAACCACATCGCTTGATGCTGACTTGGAGGGAAATACCATAGATCAAACGAGATATCATTCCATGATCGGTTCCCTCATGTACTTGACAGCAAGCAGACTTGATATTTCACATGCTACTTGTTATTGTGCACGTTATCAAGCACGGCCCACTAAAAATCACCTCAAGGAGGTTAAACGAATCTTTCGGTACCTCAAGAATACCATTAATTTGGGACTCTGGTATCCGAGGGAAACCGTTTTCTTTCTAACGGCCTATTGAGATTCTGATCATGCAGGGTGTCTTGATACACGAAAAAGTACTTCTAGTGGTGCACAATTTCTAGGTCAAGATAAGCTTGTGGGATGGTCTTCCAAGAAGCAGGATTGCACGTCACTTTCATCAGCCGAAGTGGAGTATGTGTCTCTATCTGCGTGTTGTGCTCAAGTTCTTTGGATGAGAACACAACTCACGGATTATGGCTTCCACTTTGATAAAGTACCTATGTACTGTGACTCAAAGTCGGCCATAGCCATCTCCTGCAATCCGGTACAGCATTCGTGCACGAAGCACATTGATGTCAGATACCACTTCATAAAGGAACAAGTTGAAAAAGGTATCGTTGAACTATACTTTGTTGGAACGGATTACCAATTAGCCGACTTGTTTACGAAAGCTCTATCGAAAGATAGGTTTGAGTACCTCGTTAGGCAAATTGGTATGAGATGTTTGACTCCAGCAGACCTGGAGATTCTGGCAAAGGTGCCTGCTTGATTTATCTATCAAACATCAACCTGTAAATATTTTTGAAAAAGCAAAATACAAAATATAAAACACATAAAAACAAAACACAAAATTAAAAATCTTTCAAAATCCAAAAATATTCTTCTCGACATGTCTTTCAGTATCGATAATATGGACGTGCCTAGAAATGTCGCTCAATAACGACACGGGTGTGTACATAAAGCTCGAATGAAAGTAATAAATATTTAACATGTCATTTCCTCTTTTAATAAAGGAAATTGTCTATTTTGGACAATATTTCCAAACAACGGGTAGAGCAATCTATCACGGGTTGAGCTTGTCACAAAACATTCAACATTTTGAGCTCAACACAATGGCTTGTAATCACTTTCAGATTGCAACCCGGATCTATATTCACGGGGGAGTGTACGATTTAGTGCGCTTAACCTCAGCAAAAGAAGAGAAATCTTCTTACACTTGAGTGGATTTGTCAAGACATTCAAAGTCTATGAACTCAAGTTTATGCTTTAGAAAAACCTCTTCGCCAAAAAGAAATAGGATTTTTCAAAAAGCGTTAAACATAATTTTTTCAAGAATTTTTCAATGATTATTCAAAATCTTTCAAAAATTGTGTGTTCAACAACTCCCATCCTCAAAAAGCGAAATGTGGATCATATCCTCACGATGACAATTCAATTGGATCAATTTTTGAGGGGGAGCATTTCAACTTCATGCATAGATTGACACATCTCTCTCCCAAAGATTTTCAAGACTATTTTTCAAAATATATTTTAATCAAATTTTGTATCTCTAATATCAAAAGATTTTATATATTAAAGATAGGGGAGAAAATGTGATTAAAATGTGATCTAATATAAGGCTCAAGCACTTTAACTCTTACCTACATGTGCGAAACACTTTCGATTATCGATGCACATGTGAAGGGGGAGCATTTCTAAAACGAAAAAAACTAGCAAGGTGTTAAATGTTTTTCAAACACTTTGTTAGAATTTAAAGTGGTTTTCATGGTTACGACCAAATACCCACAACATCTTTAATCCACGACGTTATTGGTGTTAAAAGGGTGGTTAGGTTTAAGTCCTATGATCCAACCAGAACCGGAGGGATCTTCCCAGGGACAATCCAATAGATTATTAGAAGTCCTTAGGAAAGATGGAGTAGAACGTGAACGTAGCAGAATGCCGACTAAGTATTGATGCTAGCACTGGAACAATCAAAACAAGGTGCTAGTAATGATGCCTTGGTAAGCATTGAAGGGGTTGAAGAATGAAAAAGAAATGTAAGGATAAAGGGTGTAAATAAAGAAGCCCTCCATACAACTTAGGCAGAAACCGGGTCAACTCATCATGAAGACAAACTCATCATGGACCTAGTGATGAATGCACAACTCTTTCCTAGCTACTCAGACTTCTCTCAAAAGAAGTTTGTTTTATTTCACGGAGAACAACATGACTTCTATTGACTTTCTCACTTCGAGATAGTTGATATTGAATAGGTGGCATCTGCTCCAGCCTCCGACCACTAAAAGTGCACAAATCCAGTCTAGAGCAAAGAGACCAATCAAATCTCGTTAGGATACACGGATGAAGATCAAGAGAGTCCTACGCTATATCCTTGTGATATTGCTAGAACACTCAGAGTGATACTACTTAGTATTCACAATGATGAGTGGAAATCCTTCCAGTGTTAACATCAAACAGCACTACGGTAGGTCATATGCAAGATTCTTTATGAATTGAACATATGTAAAAACTGAAAAGCAACAATGGTTTGATTCTGAATTGATTCAAACTCGTTTCAGGTTTCTACGCTATATCTTTATGGTCTTGCCAGAACATTTAGAGTGATATTCATCAATATTCACAGTGACAAATGGAAATCCTTCTAGCGTCAACCTCAAACAGCGCTACAGTAGGTGACTTGTGAGATTATTATGAATCAAGCTTGTGTCAACTGGAAAGCAACAATGGTAAGATTCTTTATGAATCAAACTTGTTCCAGGAATTTGAATTGACGACTTTAATCAAGCGGATATTTATCCAATTGATTCACTCTTTATGTTCGTAGTCTTGCTTTGAGACGGTCGAGTAAAGAGAACTGCTAGTACTGCCACGAAACCCTGTCAAGGAGATTCTTAACTGAATCTACCTATCACAGGTACGGTATTTAATATCATATAACGGTCTTCACCGACCGGAGGTAAAACGCTACCGATTTAGGACGAATGTCAAAGCCATTCAGTCCGTGTCTATGTTTTGTCTCGAGAAGTTGGCGTTACGGTGTACTCAGCAAAGTCAAAGATTCAAAACCACATACTCATGCCTAAAGACATATTCAACAATTAATAGTGTGAGCATGTGGATGAAGACACAAGATCGCAAGATGGCAAAGACAAGTCAAGGATGATTTTAAGATCTCAAACTTAAAGACAAAGTCGAAAGACAACGACAAAGGCTCAAAGATCACAGCATGAAGGAACGAGACTATGATTACACGCTCAAGACTCATTTATGGCGAGATTAGTAATCTCTACAAATTTCCTAAATGACCAAGGTTTACGACCTCACATTGGTGGAGATTGTTAGCCTCAAAATATTGAGTCAAACAAGAATGCTCGGTCATATGTTTCTTATGTATCGTATTTTAGAACGTTGTAATAGGTAATATATTAGTCGTGTTATACGGGCTTAACTTTAGGCTAAAGTTCATTAATAAGTAACTAAAGCCCAAAAGGAAAGCCCGGCCCGAACCATATAGTCCATAAAGAAGCCCGCATGTGGGTGGACTATATATACCTTTCCTAGCATGTTAGGAAGGGTGTTGGTTCATTTTTATTCTCACTTCTCAATCTAACATTCACCTAGTTCCAACCAATTCTCTCTACTTTCTCTCACTACTTTCTCTCTCTAAAATTCATCTCATATCTACCTTTCTTTCTTCATAAATTCATATTATATCATCATAATATATGGGACAACAATGGTGATACGTTCACCATCTCCGTACAACGACATTATTGGAAGGTCGGGGATATTAGCTATCCGGGTCGTACCATCCACGGTGCATGGCATGATAAAATTCCATGTGGACGAAGGAATAGTCACCATTTTCAATAGAGTTGTACCACCATCAGAATGTCACGCAATAACCGTACCATCACAACCATTTCCCAAGCGGAAGGAGCAACTACCAGCAAATTAGAAAGCAGCAATCCATCCAGACTATCCAGATCAAGAAATAGCGATTGGAGGATCTTTAAGTGATAAAGGCAAGAGCGTTATGTGCGACTTGTTAAAGGCAAACCTTGATGTATTCGCTTGGGAAACAAAGGACATGATTGGCGTACCGCGTTCGATAGCAGAGCATAAGTTGTAAATACGACCAGGGTATCCCCTGATAAAGCAAAAGAAACGCGGATAGGCCTCAGAACGAAGCCAAGTAATACTACAAGAAGTTAAAAAGCTGGTTGACGCAGGCATTATACGGGAGGTGTATTACCATGATTGGATATCTAACCCGGTCATGGTAAAGAAACACGACGGAAGTTGGCGTATGTGCGTTGACTTCACAGATCTCAATAAAGCATGTTAGCAGAACTGCTACCCACTTCCAGAGATTGATTGGAAAGTGGAATATTAGTGTGGGTACCCCTTCAAATGTTTTTTGGACGCATACAAGGGATATCACCAAATTCAAATGGTCGAGGAGGACGAGGAGAAAATGGCATTTCGTACGAGCCAGGGTGTCTACTGTTACACCAAGATGTTTTTCGGCCTCAAAAACGCGGGCACAACCTATTAAAGGTTGGTTGACAAGGAATTTGACAATAAAATTGGGCGTAACCTGGAAGTATACGTTGACGAATTGGTTATCAAGATTCATACGCAGGACGGGCTTATCAGAGATATTGAAGAAACCTTCGCCACGTTGCGACAGATCAATATGAAGCTAAACCCAAAGAAATGCATGTTTGGGGCTACGGAAGGAATGTTCTTGGGGTACATGATTGATCCAAATGGGATCAAACCATGCCCAGACAAGATGGGGCCGTGATACAGCTACCATCCCCAAGCACGCGTGAGGAAGTACAGTCTCTTAATGGAAGTTGGCATGACTAAATAGGTTCTTGTCTAAATCTGCGGAAAATTCGTTACCCCTCTTCAAAAAACTCAAGAGGTGTGTGAAGAAGAGTGATTTTAACTGGACGAAGGAAGCAAAAGAAGCTTTTAATGAACTCAAAAATCACTTGGCGTCCCTCCCGATGTTGGTCGCACCACGACCTAAGGAGGAATTAATTATCTACCTCTCAGCCACTCATGGCGCAGTAAGCGCAGTCTTAATGACGGATAAGGACACGGTGCAGATGCCCATTTACTTTGTTAGTAGGGCACTACAAGGACTGGAGTTGAACTACACACCAATGGAAAAGCTGGTTTTATCGCTTGTATATGCCACCAAACGGCTGCGCCAGTACTTCTAGGCGCTATCTATTGTGGTAATAACTGACCAGCCAATCAAATAGGTCATATCAAGGCTGGACACGGCAGGACGTTTGCAAAAATGGAGTGTTCTGTTGGGGGAACACAATATCTCATATCGGCCTCGCACGGCGATTAAAGGCCAAATCTGTAACACCCCCAAATTTACACAATTCAATACAGTGGAAGGCTCCTTGGTGTTACGGGATAGCACATTACTCACATCATAGACAACGCTTAAAAATCGCGTTGTTTAATAATAAAGCATTTCCATTCAAAAATATCAGATTTACATAGGTCCCAAGTCATAGTATTTCATACAATTTTACAAAGCATTTGAATGGAAATTTGTTATTTAAGTGCGGGCCATGAATTCTTGTTGTCTTCCCGAGAATTACCTTCAAGTACCTGAGATAAAACATTTTAAAAGAAAAGGTCAGCGATAACGCCGAGTGAATTCATAGAGTTTAATAAAATCCATCAAAATAACATCGGTATAAAATTATTACCGAAAATCATTTTGTACAAATATTTGTAATAGGCCATAAAATAGCCAAAGTCATTTTATACAAATCCTTATCAAAAATCATTATATAGGCTTTCGCCTTCAAATCATTATACGAACCATTGTCGTTAAAAACATCATACAATACGTTTTATAATGTTGTATAAAGTTAAATAAAAACCGTTATATGGATATGGTTATATAAAACCAAAACACGAACATAATATCAATAATAAGACCCTGTATTGCTAGTCAGGCAATATATTGTAATTCAATGCATAAAGCAGTATTATCGTTATTAGATTATTATAAGCCGCATGACATTGTTACCTTACTACAACAAACAACGGGTAGCTAGCCCGAAACTCAATTTGCCCATCTAAGTTAGCGTGTCGTCACAATAATCACGCTATGGAAATCTTCTCATACATAAATTCGCTTATCAATAAATGTGGCACGACGGGGATCAACCGTCAAGGCGCGAACTGGGGTGATCGTCCCCAAATAGTACTATTATATGCATAAGCGTCTACCAAATCCTGGTAGTTCACAATTCATGCTAATGGGACTTTTAGTGACATAACCTAACTTTAATAATCCATTTTATCTCATACATCGGGTCATATAATCATTTATCGGGTCATACAATCATTCGGGTCCAAATCAATAAACAAACAATCGGGACAAATGGTGTCCTATTTTATCAAAACTAATATGTTATCTCCCTCGCGGGTTTATAAAACATTTCATAAAAACATTTAAAAGAGTGCGAGGCTATGAACTCACGTTGATGTGGGAAGGCGGGTTATCGGCAATTCGGATGTACGGTACGTGCTTCAATCACGGAAACCTAGACAAATAATACTCGTCTTAGACTTTTGTCCAATGACTTTATAAAAATAACAATTATATATACATATGATGATTTTATACATATGATGATGATCAAGTGGGTTTATACATTCTCATTTACTCATTTTAGTGTTATGTGTTGATAACTTTTATACTAGTTTACTAGTTTTACCTATTTACATGTTTTAGATCCAATAAGCCTATTATAAGTCCATTACTTTAAATTAGACCATTTTATACTTTTATTATCAGTATTATAGTTTACATGTTGGGCCCAAGTGGGTTAAGCCCAATAAGTAAATTTATAAGTGTTTAGCCCATTTTGTTGAATTATTAGTCCAATAATACTAACTTAGCCCTTTAATGTCCATATGTTATATACTTCGGGTTTTATCGGTTTTTACTTGTATTAAGTACTTATATATCAGTATATGACTTTTAAAGAGTTTACTTTAGACGGGTCCGATCGTCTAAGTTTTAATTGGCGAAAAACGTTAATTTTACGGTATTAGCCGAAAAGACGTAAAAATCATGTTTATAGTTTTTATAACTTATAAACCTTACCAAACTACCATTTTTATAAAATGTCCATTTATTTATCCTTATACATATTTATATAAATGAAATATATAAGTTAATGGGTTTTAATTTCACATTTTATACTATATTATTTTGAGTGCTTATATAATACTATCAAACTTTAATTTCACAAAATCTGATTTTTAGTTTTACTTTCACTATTTTTATCATATCTTGAGTTGTATAAGTAGATAGAAGCTCATTTTTGGATGACATAAACTTCATATGATGTGCTATAAATAAGTTAGTTATAGCTACTGCTCAATCCATGTCTAAGTATCCTTAGCAGTCCCTACAAAACAGACTATTCAGATTGGTATACAAATTTTGTTTTGATCATATCTCACTCATTTTGATGATTCCATTGTATGGACAACTCTCACATGTGTATGACATCTAATACTTACTGTAAATTGATTACACCATGCCATTTTTGTAACACCCCCAAATTTATACAACTCAGTACAGCGGAAGACTAGTTGGTGTTACGGGATAGCACATTACTCACATCATAGACAACGCATAAAAGTCGCGTCTTTTTATAAAAAAAAGCATTTCCATTCATAAACATCAAAGTTACATCGGTCCCAAGTCATTATATTTCATACAAAGTTTTACAAATTATTTGAATGGAAAAATGTTGTTTAAGTGCGGGCCATGAATTCTTGTTGTCTTCCCGAGAATTACCTTCAAGTACCTGAGACAAAACATGTTAAAAGAAAAGGTCAGCGATAGCGCCGAGTGAATTCATAGAGTTTAATAAATTCCATCAATATAATTTTGGTATATAAAATTAATACCAAAAATCAATTCGTACAAATCATTGTAATAGGCCGTAAAATAGCCAAAATCATTTTATACAAATCTTTGTGATAGGCCATAAAATAGCCAAAGTCATTTTATACAAATCCTTATCGAAAATCATAATATAGGCATTTGCCTTAAAAATTATTATACGAGCCAATGTCGTAAAAACATCATACAATACGTCTTACGACGTTGTATAAAATCAAATAAAAACCGTTATATGAATATGGTTATGAAAACCAAAATACAATCATAATATCAATAGTATGACCCTGTATTGCTAGTCAGGCAATACATCGTAATTCGGAGCGTCTATTATTATTTTGTTAATTCGGATTATTATAAGCCGCATGACATTGTTACCTTACTAAACCAACAACGGGTAGCTAACCCGATACCAATTTTGCCCATCTAAAGTAGCGTGTCGTCACAAAGGTCACGCTATTGAAATCTTCTCATACATTAATTCGCTTACCAATCAATGTGGCATGACGGGGATCAACCGTCAAGGCGCAAACTGGGGTGATCGTCCCCAAATAGTACTATTAAATGCATAAGCGTCTACCAACTACCGGTAGTTCACAATTCATGCTAATGGGACTTTTAGTGACATAACCTAACTTTAATAATCCATTTTATTTCATCTATCGGGTCCATTAATCATTTATCGGGTCATACAATCGGGTCATTCAATCATTCGGGTCCAAAATCAATAAACAAACAATCGGGACAAATGGTGTCCAAACTTTTTATAAAAACTAACATGTTATCTCCCTCGCGGGTTTATAAAGCATTTATAAAACATTTAAAAGAGTGCGAGGCTATGAACTCACGTTGATGTGGGAAGGCGGGTTATCGGCAATTCGGACGTATGGTACGCGCTTCAATCACGGAAACCTAGACAAATAATAATCGGTCTTAGACGTTTGTCCAATGACTTTATAAAAATAACATCTATGTATACATATGATGATTATATATATATGATGATCAATTGGGTTTACATATTCTCGTTTACTCATTTTTAGTGTTATATGTCGATAGCTTTTATACTAGTTTACTAGTTTTACCCATTTACGTGTTTTAGGTCCAACAAGCTTATTATAAGTTATTTAACTTATTTTAATCTCTTTTATACCTATATTATCAGTATGTGTACTTTCCATGTTGGGCCCAAATGGGTTAAGCCCAATAATTTCTTTTTACAAGTTTATATCTTATTTAGTCCAATTATTAGTCCAATATGTTTACTTAGCTCGTTAATGTCCGTATGCCCTAAAGTTCGGGTTTTATCGGTTTTTACTTGTTATACATGTTTATATATCAGTATATAAGTTTTATAAAGTTTTCATTAGACGGGTCCAACCATCTAAGTTTTATTTAACAAAAACGTTAATTTTACGGCAATAGCCGAAAAAGTCGTAAAAATCATATTTATAGTTTTTATTACTAATAAACATTATTTCACCACCATTTATATAATTTATCCATTTGATTAACCTTATATATATTTATATAAATAAGTTTTATAAGTTAGTGGGTTTTTATTTTACATTTTATATATTAAAATGTGAGTGCTTATATAATAGTATTATTCTTTAATTTCCAAAAATCTGATTTTTAACTTCATCTTCACCAAAACTGCCATATCTTGAGTTCTACATAAAGATAGAAGCTCAAATTTTTATCACATAAACTACATGATATGTGCTACATTTAACTCTTCTATAGCTACTGTTGAATCATCCTTTAAGTATTTTCTAAAAATCGTCCAAAACAGTAACTTCAGATTTATACCCTAAACTTGTTTTGATCATATCTCACTCATTATTTTGATTCCATTGCATGGCCAACTCTCACATGTGTACAAGACCCATAGCTTACTGTAAATCCATTTTACATCATCATTTTATCAGTTCACCACTTGGTCCTTTACTGTTTTATACAGCCATGCAAATTAATCAAGATTTTAACCTTGTTTCTTATAGTTTTTCACCTTTTTATCCATGATTATCAACAACAAATCCCCACATAACATTTGTATCATCATATAATCATCATAAATATATACAATAGGAAATAAAATACAAGTTTACATAATCAAAATAATAAGAAGTTGAGGAGGACAATCTTTATACCACCAACTTGATATAGGTTATGAGTTTGGCATGGTTTTTGATGGAGAAACTTGTGTTGCACCAAGACCATCTTCATGACCATCATTCTTCATGAGAACCTTGTGGAAAATCAGCCCTCCTACTCCATGAAAACTCCTCCTTGGATGTTATAAGTACCACCAATCAATAGGGTTTTGAAAGGGCTTCAACATATGCAAGTATAACATATGGTTTCATGGTTGAATCAAGATCAAAGGGTGTTGGATGATGAATATGGGACGGCATAGTTGAGTTAGAGAGAGAGAAATTTAGCTAGTTTGCATGGTGAGAAATGGAGTGAATGGTAAATGCTAGTGGTTTTACTTGTTTTGTGGGTAGAATAGCTTACTTTGTAAGCTTTAAGTTACATGTGTAACTTAATGAAATGTAAGGGTGCCACCTAAGGGTGTGGTGGTGTTTTTGGCCGCCCCATGTATGCTAGTGGGGTGGGACAATGTATTTTGTCCCATCTCACTAGTTTACGGGTATTCCTCGATTCTAGTTTCCTCGATTTGCGTGCCCTCGGGTCGTTTTACGAAAAACGTTTTTATAAATAATGAATCAACGTCATAAAACGAATCTAATAAAAATTGTTTCATCAAAAACGGAGTTCGAAAACGTAAATACGTAATCTTAAGGTTTCCGGTTTAGTCGTAAAGGACGTTAAAATAAAATCGTAAGTCCTAATCTCTTCTCGTAAATTTGTGAGTTTATGAACTAACACAAATTTAAAACTCCAAAATAATATTCACGGACAAATTTATTTTCTGAAATGTCGGACTGCCACCAAAGACAGTGTATGCAAACGTAAGCACGTAACGTTGAATCCTCCGATTTAGACGTAGTCGATGCTACTCCCAGACGTAAATCCAAATTTCTTCCCAAAAATAAGTGAGTTCATATTGTATCATTAAAATAATATTTTCAAATAATATTTGAGAATAAATTATCAATCGTAAATTGACGGATTGTCACAGCATTTACCCCTAAACAGGATCTTTGTCCTCAAAGATCATCTTACCTTACTACTCGCTTCTTATAGAGTTAAAGCCATGTGGGTATTTCCTCCACATTCGGTCTTTTTCTCACAAGTGCAATTCATTACAATACGCGAGTTTCATCGAACATAACTACGGGAATAAGATCAGGCTTAATGTTGACTTACTTTCTCTATCCATGATGTTCACGGGTTTTTTGATGAATGCAACTTTTTGCCGATCTAAGCTTTACTAAGAATAATCAGAATTTCACTTGATAGATATTCCATCAAGTTCGATTTACGAAACATAATTCACGCAGTCTTTGAAGTCCTAGGGTAGATCCAGCTTATATGCCTTTCAATCCTAACTTTTACATCATCTCAATGGTCCCAAACAACGGGGACTTATATCCCATGATTTGTCAGATCATGAATTCATCTTTCCAAGGTTAAAAATTGTGGCATAACTTCGCTACCCATTTGGCACTTCAAGATCTACATTTCACATTCACATAACCTCTTGCCCACTACCGGCTGTCAATAATCAAATCCTAATTTCAACAATCATTTCAGATCTCGCGGGTCGGGTATTTTGCAAGGATAGGTTTGCCATCATAGGAAACCTTAAACCTAAAAGACATATCCAACTCACAATGGGTGTATGTCGGATGTCTTCATCTCAACTCCTGCTTACAGATGCTCTAAGATTTAGATCCTAACAAGATTCGATCTCAATCCTAATACGATAATTATCAATGATAATCTTTCCAAAGGAAAACGATTATACGGTCTATTACCAAAGGTCATTCATTCAAACATAAAATAGCCCTTATATTACCTTGTATCGTTACTTTACCTCGTCCCTTCGACTTGGGGTGGTACATAGTATTCTCATCAAGGTTCGTTCTCAATGATTTCTGAGCAAATCTCTAGAAACTCGATGCGAAACGAGGATCTTGATATAGATGATCGATACAGGCATGCTATGTTTACATAACTCTTTTGCATTTATCATTAACGGGAATGATATTAGCAGATTTGGTCAGTCTGTCGACGATGACCCAAATCGAATCAAATTCAGATGATGACCTTTGCAATAGCTAGACGTTCACTAATGTATGAGGCGATGTCTGCCTTCATAATTTCCATTAGTACAACTTCTTCAGACAAAGATACTTTTAGTCATAAATGACATACATATAATACTTATACTTACAAATTCCAACATAACTATATCTCACTATCTCCATATTTATACAATCACAAGCAGTCTTTTATACATTTAACGCTATCGGCTTCTCAATTTTAGTGGTTCACATTATCCGCGAACCCCTTTTTATTATTTATATTATCTTTTTTTTTTTACAAACATTGTTTATTTTTATATCGTTCGGCAATTTATTTCGCACCTTCATTATTAAGGGAACATGTCCCAATTGGTTCTTTATCTTTTCTACATAATGCGTCAGTATCTATATTCACCTCTCATGATGTTATAATTATCATGTTCACAATTCACTCAGATATTCTTTCTATATTATGCGTCAGTAATTACGTTCACCTTCCTGATGAAATAAATATCCTAACCGTATTTATTCAAAATTCTTTCTTCATATCTTCTATGTTTTAGTTTCGTCTCATCTATCATTTTTTCCGTTTTACTCAATCCGGCGTCTAAAGCGTCGATAATTATTATAATTAATTAAATAATTATTAGTTAATTTTTATGAAGCGTAAACGTAAAAGTTTTAAATTTCTTAGTTCGACCAATTATATAAAATGTTCAAAAATAATTTGAATTTAATTAACAAGATTTTTGTCGATTTATCGAAAATATTTAATAAGATTTCGTAATTGTTCGAAAAATCTTTGGTTTATACTTTAGTCAAAATTTTCTTATTTAAAATGCAAAAATTGTCGTTTCAAATTTCAAGTCATAATTTATATAGTTTCCTCAATTCTTCTTAAGTTGTCTAGAAGTATACACAAACATTTACCCCTAAACAGAAGTTTAGTTAAATGGTTTGTGTATAAGGGAATGATCCCTTAAAATCCATTGTTAAAACATTTGTCAAAACATAGTTCCATTTCTTTTTGATAAAATCCGAAGTCTTAAAAGGGCTCTTAATTTTTGAAGAGTAAATTTATATTCCATTATCCTTTTAATCCGATAGTCAAATCATGTAAAGTATTAAGTCTTTAATCACGTGTTAATTATTCAAGGTACAGGTTTTTATCGTTTAGCCAATTCAGGGCATTCTTATTAATAATTATTAACTCATCCTTATTCTTATATACAAACAAATAGTCCTTAATGATCACGAGCACGAATTTATCAAATTACAGCCTACACACGTGATTCACCAAATTTATGAATGCTACATGTGTATTAGTCAATCCAAACGTCATCTCATGAAACTTATAATGTTCATTACAAGTTCTAGATGTAGTGATTGGAATACATAATCTTCTTCGCAGATGCGAAGTTGATGATAACCATGCCGTGGATCAAATCTTTAAAACATACAGTAGAACCTTGTAAATGATCGAACAAATCTTCCATTTCGAGTTATGGATATCGTTTTCGATTGTCAATTTACTCAGTCACAGTGATCTATACATGTAAGGAAAGATAACACCATAGCTCTTCAGGATGACAGGCTTGGTATAATAAAATCTTTCTCCGACAACTTTCTCAGTTGTACGGTAATTCCTTAAATTCAGATGGTGCTGACGTACAGTGCACAAGTCACAGGTGCAGCACCGGAAATATAATCAAATACCAAATTTAACTTGCCTTAATGGCAAAAGTCTAGGTAATTCACCAACAAATACCTCCTAAAGTTTCAAATAAGATAAACATCTTTTAATACATACATATTAGGTTCTTCTAGATTACAATATCTATAACTAGTTCACAACCATTCATGGTATACTTTTAAGTCTAAATACAGGATATCGTCATCCACCAAGAATTATTTAAATCACTTTTGATAATCAACATCTTATTATTTAGGGGAATTCTATTCGAGTTCCCATCAATTAATACAATTTTGTCATGTCATAATCAATCAATTCATTCCACTGGCACTATCAACTTTCCAGTTTTATTGCCGTCGATAAGATGCGAACTTCTCAAAAGTCTAATAATAATTCATAATCCTTCACAAATTCAAGGATATCTGGATACACAATTACTTTCTAAAGAGTAAGGTCAACGCATAATCTACGCGATAGAGTTTCAAATCAGATACAGACGAAAACATTTAACGAATATGAATATATCCCATGTTTTCACAATTTGAGTACGCATTCGAAAGCTCCTCGGATCGTTACCCAGGTCATTAAAATGAAATCAAATCGAAAGAAATGATAAGAACGTCGATACATCCAGTCGGGTATCAACACTCAGTAATCATATACTTTCCTAAGAATCTCACTACGGGAGAATTGGACAAGAAAGAATCGTCAATTGTCAAATAAGACAATTTCCACAGATGAGTAAATTCGACTCAGAAGAATAGATGATACAGGCATATATGTAGGTGTCCCTAACACTATGTCCTTATTTTTTGCTTCTTGCAGATCTCATAAAATTTTATCTTTCACGATCTTCAAAGAAAATGTAATGTTTATTAACCAGTTTTATGGTGACTACTAATCAGTCTTGCATAGCCCATTCCAAATTGTATGTAGGCGCGCAACTATATACAATTTCAAGATTAACGATGCAATACTCAGTTCGTCAAAATTTTATCATCATGTTTTTAATAAAAACATTTTCATGCTTAATTCTTAAATAAGAATCAAGAATAAATTTACAAAGATTTTCTTTATTATGAAAACAAATAGGTTTTCCAAAGCGTCTCATAGACAACTTCATTTTGATATCAATCACATATAAATCTCACTATGAATAATCCTTATAGTGATGAAAATTCAATTTTTCTCAAAGGATACCGTTTCAACTTTATAAAAACAATGTGTGATCTGCAAAAGAGTGATGAAGAGTGGTTCACCAAGAATTAACTACGATATGATAGGAAATGAGCTTAGCCAAATAATCATGAGGTTCATGAACTCGATGGCACTCAGGAATACAAGGAGAATAATCTACAACGTAACTCAAATCAAGATGAGTACTTGTTCAATGGTTGCATCACTAATGCGAACATTACGATGAAGCAATAAAAGATAGATAACATCGATACATGTAGAATTTAGCAATCAAAGGTAGTCTTTTTATTAATCACAAACAAGTCAAAATTGTACCGTAACACATTATGTGTCACTATGTCATACAATTCTCAGAACTCATCCTACCAACTGATATCTCAGTTAAGTTAGGGATTCTTAAAAGATATCACAATGAATACTAATCTACAAGAGTTATGGGGGTTCCACCTGTCCCAGAAGATCCATCGGTCTCAATTCAGAAGAAGATTTCTTCAATTAATTTCTTGGACACTGGGCATCCTCGTTAGTGGACAATGGTCTAGGAACAACCCTTAGCACGAATCAACAATCAATTAAATCCTTATAATTCAATCACAAAACTTAACGACTTCTTCTTAACAATTTCTTATTCCACACAAGTTAAATTTTACTTTATTCAAGTTTCAACAAATTTTATACTCAATTCAATATCCTACCTCATTTTCCAATACTTACAACCTTATTCTTCGTCCTTGTAAAGGCAATAAAAGCTCAATATAATCAACACTTAATTTCCAATCCTATTAGCTTTTACAACAACAATTATCAAATGAGTCACTAGTATAAAATGACTCACACATTCAATTAGACTTCTCGGAAAGGTATTAGTGGCATGAGGCTTTTGGGTAATGGTTCCAATGACAGCCTCAAGTGCGACATTCACCCTTTCGATTTCAATTTAAGAATTGGATGACAACGAATCAGATGACATCTTTCCAGGTGATAACGTTTTGTCAAACTCCACTCTATAAGGAAAGATCGTCATGACATCGATATCAGATTTGATCTCGCCAATTCTTCTTCAATATCACAATCAACTAATATCTACATTTCTACGAATATCAACCATTTGTTGGGATCATAAATACCCACAACTTGGTTTAGATCTAGGATGGCTAGAATTCCTACGAGAATAGCGTCGACTAATTTACTAGGGGATTTAGGGTTACTTGTGACAATCGACGTCGTATATATACCTCGTATAAAATCAAAATAATCATCAAACAATCATGTAATAAAATTACATCACATATATATATATATAATCCAAGTTATATATATATTAAAATAACACTTCTCAGTCTTGGGCTTGTCGGTATCTCGGGAATTCTTCGGCACCGTTATAGTCAAAAGATTTTTAGACATTTTTAGAAAAATGTTTATAGTTAAAAGATTTTGAAAAGTTTTATTCAAAACCTTAGTTTTAAAAATCTTTCGTTCTCTATAACGAGAGCTCTGGTACCAAACTGTAACACCCCCAAATTTATACAACTCAGTACAGCGGAAGACTAGTTGGTGTTACGGGATAGCACATTACTCACATCATAGACAACGCATAAAAGTCACGTCGTTTTATAAAAAAAAGCATTTCCATTCATAAACATCAAAGTTACATCGGTCCCAAGTCATTATATTTCATACAAAGTTTTACAAATTATTTGAATGGAAAAATGTTGTTTAAGTGCGGGCCATGAATTCTTGTTGTCTTCCCGAGAATTACCTTCAAGTACCTGAGACAAAACATGTTAAAAGAAAAGGTCAGCGATAACGCCGAGTGAATTCATAGAGTTTAATAAATTCCATCAATATAATTTTGGTATATAAAATTAATACCAAAAATCAATTCGTACAAATCATTGTAATAGGCCGTAAAATAGCCAAAATCATTTTATACAAATCTTTGTGATAGGCCATAAAATAGCCAAAGTCATTTTATACAAATCCTTATCGAAAATCATAATATAGGCATTTGCCTTAAAAATTATTATACGAGCCAATGTCGTAAAAACATCATACAATACGTCTTACGACGTTGTATAAAATCAAATAAAAACCGTTATATGAATATGGTTATGAAAACCAAAATACAATCATAATATCAATAGTATGACCCTGTATTGCTAGT
The DNA here is from genome assembly GCA_025667525.1 of Glebionis coronaria. Taxonomy (NCBI): domain Eukaryota; kingdom Viridiplantae; phylum Streptophyta; class Magnoliopsida; order Asterales; family Asteraceae; genus Glebionis; species Glebionis coronaria. Next base: position 640,468,779 of record CM046874.1, read on the forward strand.
CAGGCAATACATCGTAATTCGGAGCGTCTATTATTATTTTGTTAATTCGGATTATTATAAGCCGCATGACATTGTTACCTTACTAAACCAACAACGGGTAGCTAACCCGATACCAATTTTGCCCATCTAAAGTAGCATGTCGTCACAAAGGTCACGCTATTGAAATCTTCTCATACATTAATTCGCTTACCAATCAATGTGGCACGACGGGGATCAACCGTCAAGGCGCGAACTGGGGTGATCGTCCCCAAATAGTACTATTAAATGCATAAGCGTCTACCAACTCCCGGTAGTTCACAATTCATGCTAATGGGACTTTTAGTGACATAACCTAACTTTAATAATCCATTTTATTTCATCTATCGGGTCCATTAATCATTTATCGGGTCATACAATCGGGTCATTCAATCATTCGGGTCCAAAATCAATAAACAAACAATCGGGACAAATGGTGTCCAAACTTTTTATAAAAACTAACATGTTATCTCCCTCGCGGGTTTATAAAGCATTTATAAAACATTTAAAAGAGTGCGAGGCTATGAACTCACGTTGATGTGGGAAGGCGGGTTATCGGCAATTCGGACGTATGGTACGCGCTTCAATCACGGAAACCTAGACAAATAATAATCGGTCTTAGACGTTTGTCCAATGACTTTATAAAAATAACATCTATGTATACAAATGATGATTATATATATATGATGATCAAGTGGGTTTACATATTCTCGTTTACTCATTTTTAGTGTTATATGTCGATAGCTTTTATACTAGTTTACTAGTTTTACCCATTTACGTGTTTTAGGTCCAACAAGCTTATTATAAGTTATTTAACTTATTTTAATCTCTTTTATACCTATATTATCAGTATGTGTACTTTCCATGTTGGGCCCAAATGGGTTAAGCCCAATAATTTCTTTTTACAAGTTTATATCTTATTTAGTCCAATTATTAGTCCAATATGTTTACTTAGCTCGTTAATGTCCGTATGCCCTAAAGTTCGGGTTTTATCGGTTTTTACTTGTTATACATGTTTATATATCAGTATATAAGTTTTATAAAGTTTTCATTAGACGGGTCCAACCATCTAAGTTTTATTTAACAAAAACGTTAATTTTACGGCAATAGCCGAAAAAGTCGTAAAAATCATATTTATAGTTTTTATTACTAATAAACATTATTTCACCACCATTTATATAATTTATCCATTTGATTAACCTTATATATATTTATATAAATAAGTTTTATAAGTTAGTGGGTTTTTATTTTACATTTTATATATTAAAATGTGAGTGCTTATATAATAGTATTATTCTTTAATTTCCAAAAATCTGATTTTTAACTTCATCTTCACCAAAACTGCCATATCTTGAGTTCTACATGAAGATAGAAGCTCAAATTTTTATCACATAAACTACATGATATGTGCTACATTTAACTCTTCTATAGCTACTGTTGAATTATCCTTTAAGTATTTTCTAAAAATCGTCCAAAACAGTAACTTCAGATTTATACCCTAAACTTGTTTTGATCATATCTCACTCATTATTTTGATTCCATTGCATGGCCAACTCTCACATGTGTACAAGACCCATAGCTTACTGTAAATCCATTTTACATCATCATTTTATCAGTTCACCACTTGGTCCTTTACTGTTTTATACAGCCATGCAAATTAATCAAGATTTTAACCTTGTTTCTTATAGTTTTTCACCTTTTTATCCATGATTATCAACAACAAATCCCCACATAACATTTTTATCATCATATAATCATCATAAATATATACAATAGGAAATAAAATATAAGTTTACATAATCAAAATAATAAGAAGTTGAGGAGGACAATCTTTATACCACCAACTTGATATAGGTTATGAGTTTGGCATGGTTTTTGATGGAGAAACTTGTGTTGCACCAAGACCATCTTCATGACCATCATTCTTCATGAGAACCTTGTGGAAAATCAGCCCTCCTACTCCATGAAAACTCCTCCTTGGATGTTATAAGTACCACCAATCAATAGGGTTTTGAAAGGGCTTCAACATATGCAAGTATAACATATGGTTTCATGGTTGAATCAAGATCAAAGGGTGTTGGATGATGAATATGGGACGGCATAGTTGAGTTAGAGAGAGAGAAATTTAGCTAGTTTGCATGGTGAGAAATGGAGTGAATGGTAAATGCTAGTGGTTTTACTTGTTTTGTGGGTAGAATAGCTTACTTTGTAAGCTTTAAGTTACATGTGTAACTTAATGAAATGTAAGGGTGCCACCTAAGGGTGTGGTGGTGTTTTAGGCCGCCCCATGTATGCTAGTGGGGTGGGACAATGTATTTTGTCCCATCTCACTAGTTTACGGGTATTCCTCGATTCTAGTTTCCTCGATTTGCGTGCCCTCGGGTCGTTTTACGAAAAACGTTTTTATAAATAATGAATCAACGTCATAAAACGAATCTAATAAAAATTGTTTCATCAAAAACGGAGTTCGAAAACGTAAATACGTAATCTTAAGGTTTCCGGTTTAGTCGTAAAGGACGTTAAAATAAAATCGTAAGTCCTAATCTCTTCTCGTAAATTTGTGAGTTTATGAACTAACACAAATTTAAAACTCCAAAATAATATTAACGGACAAATTTATTTTCTGAAATGTCGGACTGCCACCAAAGACAGTGTATGCAAACGTAAGCACGTAACGTTGAATCCTCCGATTTAGACGTAGTCGATGCTACTCCCAGACGTAAATCCAAATTTCTTCCCAAAAATAAGTGAGTTCATATTGTATCATTAAAATAATATTTTCAAATAATATTTGAGAATAAATTATCAATCGTAAATTGACGGATTGTCACAATTTTATCAGTTTATCATTTGGTTAGTTACTGTTTTATACAGCCATCATTTTAAGCAAGATTTTAACCTTGTTACCTATGGTCATCATCATATACATATACATAAATAAAGAAAATACAAGATTACGTAATCAAAATAACAAGAGGATAGGAAGAACAATCTTTATACCACCATTAATGATGAAAATATGAGGTTTTTGATGAACAAGACTTAGTTCTTGTTATCAAATCTTCAACTTTAGCAAGGAAACTTCTTGGGTCCTTTGGATAGATGAAAACCTCCATGAATTCAGCCCTTTAACCTCATAAAAACTCCTTTTCATAGGTTAAGATCACCTCCAGTCTTCATATCTTCAAAGGTTCTTCAACATATGTGTGAATAACACATGATATTGTGGTTAAATTGATCAAATGAGGGTGTTTGTTGATGATTGTGGGACGGCATAAATGGAGTAGAGAGAGAGATGAGAGTGTTTTGGTGGTATTGCATGTGTTGGAAGGAAGGAGTGGTTTGATTTAGTGGTTTTTAGTATTTATAGCTTACATGTTAAGCTTGGTAAGACAAGTGTAGCTTGTAAGCTACAACTTGACACCTCATGGTGTTGAGTCATGGTTTTGGCCGTCCCATGTTAGTGGGGTGGGGCAAAACTTGTTTTGTCTCATCCCACTAATTTACGGGTATTCCTCTATTCTAGTTTCCTCGATTTGCGTGCTCTCGGGTCGTTTTACGAAAAACGTTTTTATAAATTATGAATCAACGGCACAAAACGAATCTAATAAAAATTGTCTCATCAAAAACGGAGTTCGAAAACGTAAATACGTAATCCTAAGGTTTTCGGTTTAGTCGTAAAGGACGTTAAATTATAATCGTAAGTCCTAATCTCTTCTCGTAAATTTGTTAGTTTATGAACCAACACAAATTTAAAATTCCAAAATAATATTCACGGATAAATTTATTTCCTGAAATATCGGACTGTCACCAAAACGGTGTATGTAAATGTAAGCACGTAACGTAGAATCCTTCGGTTTAGACGTAGTCGATGCTACTTCAAGACGTAAACCCAAATTTCTTCCCATAAATGAGTGAGTTCATAATATAACATTAATATAATGTTTTTAAATAATATTTGAGAATAAAATATCAACCATAAATTGACGGATTGTCACAGCATTTACCCCTAAACAGGATCTTTGTCCTCAAAGATCATTTTATCTTACTACTCGCTTCTTATAGAGTTAAAGCCATGTGGGTATTTCCTCCACATTCGGTCTTTTCTCTCAAGTGTAATCCATTTTAATACGCGAGTTTCATCAAACATAACTACGGGAATAAGATCAGGCTTAATATTGACTTACTTTCTCTATCCATGATGTTCACGGGTTTTTGACGAATGCAACTTTTGGCCGATCTAAACTTCATTAAGGAATAATCAGATTTTCACTTGATAAACATTTATCAAGTTAGATATACGAAACATAATTCATGCAGTCCTTGAAGTCATAGGGTAGATCCAGCTTATATGCCTTTCAAACAAATTTTTTTTTACATCATCTCAATGGTCCCATACAACGGGGACTTATTTCCCATGATCTTTCAGATCATCTATTCATTTTTCCATGGTTAAAATTTTTGGCATAACTTCGCTACCCATCTGGCACTTCAAGATCTACATTTCATATTCACATAACCTCCTGCCCACTACCGGCAGTCAATAATCAGATCCAAATTTCAACAATCATTTCAGGTCTGGCGGGTCGAGTATTTTGTAAGGTTAGGTTCGCCATCATAGGAAACCTTAAACCTAAAAGACATGTCCAACTCACAATGGGTGTATGTCGGGTGTCTTCATCCCAACTCCTGCTTATAGATGCTCTAATATATATCCTCACAAGATTCGATCTCGATCCTAATACGATAGTTTTCAATGATAATCACTCCAAATGAAAACGATTATATGGTTTATTACCAAAGGTCAATTATTCAAGCATAACACAAGACTTCTAGTGTTTTGTATCGTTACTTTGCCTCGTCCCTTCGATTGGGGTGGTAAATAGTACTCTCATCAAGGTTCGTTCCCAATGACTTCTGAGCAAATCTCTAGAAATTCGATGCGAAGCGAGGATCTTGATAGAGATGATTGATACGGCACACTATGTTTACACTACTCTTTTAAACACAAAGAGTCAACTTCTTCATCGAGAATCTATCATTAACAGGAATGATATTAGCAGATTTGGTCAGTCTGTCGACGATTACCCAAATCGAATCAAATTCAGATGATGACCTTTGCAATAGTTAGACGTTTACTAATGTATGAGGCGATGTGTACCTTCATAATTTGCCATCAGTACAACTTCTTCAGATAAAGATACATTTAGTCAGAAATGTCATGAATAGAGTACTTATACTTACGAGATTCCAACATGACTACATCTCAAAATCTCTATATTTAGGCAACCACAAGTGGCCTTTTATACATTTAACGCCATCGGCTCCTTAATTCTAATGGTTCATATTAGCCGCGAACCCCTTTTTATTATCTTTATTATCCTTCTTACAAGCATTGTTTATTTTTATATTGTTCGGCAATTTATTTTGCACCTTCATTATTAAGGAACATGTCCTAATTGGTTCTTTATCTTTTCTACATAATGTGTCAGTAATTATATTCACCTTCCTCGATGAAATGAATATCATGACCGTATTTATTCAGAAATTATTCCTTCATATTTTCTAAGTCTTAGTTCTATCTCAACTATTATTTTTATCAGTTTTGCTTGATCCGACGTTTTAAAGCGTCGATAATTATTACATGTAAATTAACAATAAATATTAAATTTTTATGAAACGTAAACGTAAATATTTTAAATTTCTTAGTTTGGCCAATTATATAAAAATGTTCAAAATAAATTTGAATTTTAGTTAACACGATTTTTTTGTTGATTTATTGAAAATAATTAATAAGATTCGTAAATTTTCGAAAAATCTTTGGTTAGAAGTTTCTTAATTGAAAAGCCAACATTGTCGTTTTAAGTCTTGGTTTAAACGGTTTTCTCAATCCCTCTTAGGTTGTCTTGAGGTATACACAAACATTTACCCCTAAACAGGAGTTTAGTTAAATGTTCTAAGTATAAGGGAATAATCCCTCAAAAGTTCTTTTTGATAAAACATTTGTCAAAACACATTTACACTTTCATTTTGGTAAAACCCAAAGTCTTAAAAGGGCTCTTAATCTTTGAAGAGTCAATATAGATTCCATTATCTTATTAATCACATGTTAAATACTCAAGGTACAAGTTTTTATTGTTCGGCCAATTCAGGGGAGTCTATACATGATTATTAATTCCTTCTTATTCTTATAAACAAACAAATGGTCCTTAATGGTCACGAGCATGAATTTATCAAATTACAGCCTACACACGTGATTCACCAAATTTATGAATGCTACATGTGTATTAGTCAATCCAAACGACATCACGTGAAACTTATAATGTTCATTACAAGTTTTGGATGTAGAGATTGGAATAGATAATCTTCTTCGCGGACGCGAAGTTGATGATAACCATGTTGTGAATCAAATTTTCGAATATACGCTAGAACCTTGTAAATGATCGAACAAATCTATCATCTTGGGTAGTGGATATAGATTTTTAATCGTCAATTTACCTAGTTCACGGTAATCAGTAAATATAAGGAATGATAACATCATAACTCTTCATGATGACGAGCTCGATAGAATAAAATCTTTCTCCGACAACTCTCTCAGTTGTACGGTAATTCCTTTAATTCAGATGGTGCTGACGTACAGTGCACATGCCACAGGTGCAGCACCGGGAATATAATCAATGCCAAATTTAACTTGCCTTAATGGCGGAAGTCTAGGTAATTCACCAATAAATACCTCCTAAAGTTTCAGATAACGGAAACATCTTTTAGTACATTTACTTTAAGTTCTTTCTAGATTATAATATCTATGACTAGTTCACAACCATTTACGGTATAATTTCAAGTCTAAATACAGGATATGGTCATCCATCAAGAATTATTTATATCACTTTTGATAATCAACATCTTATCTTTTAGGGGAATTCTACTCGAGTTCCCATCAGTTAAGACAATGTCGTCATGTCATAATCAATCAATCAATTCTACTGGCACTATTAACTTTCCAGTTTTATTACCGTTGATAAGATGTGGACTTCTCAAAAGACTAATAATAACTCATAATCCTTCACAAATTCAAGAATATCTGGGGACATAACTAACCTTAAAAGAGTAAGGTCAACGCATGATCTACGTGAGAGAATTTCAAATCAGATAAAGACGAAAACACTAACGAATATGAATATATCCCATGTTTTCATGAATTGGGTACGCATTCGAAAGCTCCTCGGATCGTTACCCAGGTCATTCAAATGAAATCTAATCAAAAGAAATGATAGGAACGTCGATACATCCAGTCGGGTATCAACACTCGGTAATCAGATACTTTTCCTAAGAATCTCACTACGAGATAATTGGACAAGAAGGGAATATCAATTGTCAAATAAGACAATTTCCACGGATGAGTAAATTCGACTCAGAAGAATAAATAGTACGGGCACATATGTGGGTGTCCCCATCAATATGTCCCTATTTTTCACTTCTTGCATATCTCATAAAATTTAGTCTTTCACAATCTTCAAAGAAAATTTAGTGTTTATTAATAATTTCATGGTGACTACTAATCAGCCTTGCATGGTCACTTCCTAATTGTATGTAGGCGCGCAACTATATACAATTTCAAGATTAACGATGCAATACTCAGTTCGTCAAAATTTTATCATCATGTTTATAATAAAAACATCTTCATGCTTAATTCTTAAATAAGAATCAAAAATAAATTTACAAAGATTTTCTTTGTTATGAAAACAATTAAGTTTTCCAAGGTGTTTCAGAAACAACTTCATTTCGATAACGATTACTTATAAATCTCACTTTGAATAATCCTTATAGTGATGAAAATTAAATTTTCTTAATGGATATTGTTTTAACTTATAAAAACAATTAGTGATCTGCAAAGGAGTGATGAAAAGTTGTTCACCAAGAACTAAATACAATATGCTAGGAAATGAGCTTTAGCCAAATAATCATGAGGTTCATGATCTCGATGGCACTCAAAAGGAATAATCCACCACGTAACTCAAATCGAGATGAGTACTTGTTCAATGGTTGCATCACTAACTCGATCATTAGGATGAAGCAAGAAAAGATAGATAACATCGATACATGTAGAATTTAGCAATCAAAGGTAGTCTTTTCATTAATCACAAACAAGTCAAAATTGTACCGTAACACATTACGTGTCACTATGTCATACATTTCCAATAACTCGTCCTACCAACTGATGTCTCAGTTAAGTTAGGGATTTTTAAAAGATACCACAATGAATACTAATCTACAAGAGCCATTAGGTGTTCCACATGTCCCGGAAGATCCATCGGTCCCAATTTAGAAGAAATTTTCTTCAATTTATTTATTGGACACTAGGCATCCTCATCATTGGACAATGGCCTAGGAACAACACTTAACACGAATCAACAATCAATTAAAACCTTATAATTCAATCACAGAACTTAACGACTTCCTCTTATCAATTTCATATTCCATACGGGTTAAATTTTACTTTATTCAAGTTTCAACCAAATCATACTCAATGCGACATCCTACCTCATTTTCCAATACTTTCAACTTTATTCTTAAACCTTAAAAGGGCAATAAAAGTTCGATATGAACAACACTTAATTTCCAATCCTATAGCTCTTACAACAATAGTTATCAAATGAGTCACTAGTATGAAATGACTCGATCATTCAATTACACTTCTCGGAAAGGTACTAGTGGCATGAGGCTTTTGGGTAATGGTTCTATTGACAGCCTCAAGTGCAACATTCACCCTTTCGATTTCAATTTAAGAATTGGGTGACAACGAATCAGATGACACCTTTCCAGGTGGTATCGTTTTGTCAAACTCCACTCTATAAGGAAAGATCGTCACTACATCGATATCAGATTTAATCTCGCCAATTCTTCTTTAATATCGCAATCAACTAATATCAACATTTCTATGAATATCAATCATTTGTTGGGATCATAAATATTCACAACTTGGTTTAGATCAGGAATAGCTAGATTTCCTACATGAATAGCTTAGATTAATTTACTAGGGGATTTAGGGTTCCTTGTGACAATCTACGTCGTATAAATACCTCGTATAATATTAAAATAATCATCAAACAATCATGTAATCAAATTACATCATATATATATATATATATATATATATATATATATATATATATATATATATATATATATATATATATATATATATATATATATATATATATATATATATATATATATATATATATATATATATATATATATATATATATATATATATATATATATATATATATATATATATATATCATTTTATACAAATCCTTATTAAAAATCATTATATAGGCTTTCGCCTTCAAATCATTATACGAACCATTGTCGTTAAAAATATCATACAATACGTTTTATAACGTTGTATAAAGTTAAATAAAAACCGTTATATGGATATGGTTATATAAAACCAAAACACGAACATAATATCAATAATAAGACCCTGTATTGCTAGTCAGGCAATATATTGTAATTCAATGCATAAAGCAGTATTATCGTTATTGGATTATTATAAGCCGCATGACATTGTTACCTTACTACAACAAACAACGGGTAGCTAGCCCGAAACTCAATTTGCCCATCTAAGTTAGCGTTCACGCTATGGAAATCTTCTCATACATAAATTCGCTTACCAATCAACGTGGCACGATGGGGATCAACCGTCAAGGCGCGAACTAGGGTGATCGTCCCCAAATAGTACTATTATATACATAAGCGTCTACCAAATCCCGGTAGTTCACAATTCATGCTAATGGGACTTTTAGTGACATAACCTAATTTTAATAATCCATTTTATCTCATACCTCGGGTCATATAATCATTTATCGGGTCATACAATCATTCGGGTCCAAATCAATAAGCAAACAATCGAGACAAATGGTGTCCTATTTTATCAAAACTAATATGTTATCTCCCTTGCGGGTTTATAAAACATTTCATAAAAACATTTAAAAGAGTGTGAGGCTATGAACTCACGTTGATGTGGGAAGGCGGGTTATCGGCAATTCGGATGTACGGTACGTGCTTCAATCACGGAAACCTAGACAAATAATACTCGTCTTAGACTTTTGTTCAATGACTTTATAAAAATAACAATTATGTATACATATGATGATTTTATACATATGATGATGATCAAGTGGGTTTATACATTCTCATTTACTCATTTTAGTGTTATGTGTTGATAACTTTTATACTAGTTTACTAGTTTTACCTATTTACATGTTTTAGGTCCAATAAGCCTATTATAAGTCCATTACTTTAAATTAGACCCTTTTATACTTTTATTATCAGTATTATACTTTATATGTTGGGCCCAAGTGGTTTAAGCCCAATAAGTAAATTTATAAGTGTTTAGCCCATTTAGTTGAATTATTAGTCCAATAATGCTAACTTAGCCCGTTAATGTCCATATGTTATATAGTTCGGGTTTTATCGGTTTTTACTTGTATTAAGTACTTATATATCAGTATATGACTTTTAAAAAGTTTACATTAGACGGGTCTGATCGTCTAAGTTTTAATTGGCGAAAAACGTTAATTTTACGGTATTAGCCGAAAAGACGTAAAAATCATGTTTATAGTTTTTATAACTTATAAAACTTACCAAACTACCATTTTTATAAAATGTCCATTTATTTATCCTTATACATATTTATATAAATGAAATATATAAGTTAGTGGGTTTTAATTTCACATTTTATACTATATTATTTTGAGTGCTTATATAATACTATTAAATTTTAATTTCACAAAATCTGATTTTTAGTTTCACTTTCACCATTTTTATCATATCTTGAGTTCTATAAGGAGATAGAAGCTCATTTTTGGATGACATAAACTTCATATTATGTGATACAAATAAGTTAGTTATAGCTACTGCTCAATCCATGTCTAAGTATCCTTAACAATCTCTACAAAATAGACTATTCAGATTGGTATACAAATTTTGTTTTGATCATATCTCACTCATTTTGATGATTACATTGCATGGCCAACTATCACTTATGTATGACATCTAATACTTACTCTAAATTGATTCCACCATGCCATTTTATCAGTTTATCATTTGGTTAGTTACTGTTTTTATACAGCCATCATTTTAAGCAAGATTTTAACCTTATTACCTATGGTTTTCCATCTTTTTACCCATGTTTATCAACACCAAATCCCCACATAATGTTTTTATCATCATTCATCATCATATACATATACATAAATAAAGAAAATACAAGATTACATAATCAAAATAACAAGAGGATAGGAAGAACAATCTTTATACCACCATTAGTGATGAAAAGATGAGGTTTTTGATGAACAAGACTTGGTTCTTGTTATCAAATCTTCAACTTTAGCAAGAAAACTTCTTGGGTCCTTTGGATAGATGAACATCTCCATGAATTCAGCCCTTTAACCTCATGAAAACTCCTTTTCATAGGTTAAGATCACCTCCAATCTTCATATCTTCAAAGGTTCTTCAACATATGTGTGAATAACACATGATATTGTGGTTAAATTGATCAAATGAGGGTGTTTGTTGATGATTGTGGGATGGCATAAATGGAGTAGAGAGAGAGATGAGAGTGTTTTGGTGGTATTGCATGTGTTGGAATGAAGGAGTGGTTTGATTTAGTTGTTTTTAGTTTTGATAGCTTACATGTTAAGCTTGGTAAGACAAGTGTAGCTTGTAAGCTAAAACTTGACACATCATTGTGTTGAGTCATGGTTTTGGCCGTCCCATGTTAGTGGGGTGGGGCAAAACTTGTTTTGTCTCATCCCACTAATTTATGGGTATTCCTCGATTCTAGTTTCATCGATTTGCGTGCCCTCGGTTCGTTTTACGTAAAATGTTTTTATAAATTATGAATCAACGGCACAAAACGAATCTAATAAAAATTGTCTCATCAAAAACGGAGTTCGAAAACGTAACTACGTAATCCTAAGGTTTCTAGTTTAGTCGTAAAGGACGTTAAATTATAATCGTAAGTCCTTATCTCTTCTCGTAAATTTGTGAGTTTATGAACCAACACAAATTTAAAATTCCAAAATAATATTCACGGATAAATTTATTTCCTGAAATGTCGGACTGTCACCAAAATGGTGTATGTAAACGTAAGCACGTAATGTAGAATCCTTCGGTTTAGACGTAGTTGATGCTACTTCAAGACGTAAACCCAAATTTCTTCCCATAAATGAGTGAGTTCATAATATAACATTAAAATAATGTTTTTAAATAATATTTGAGAATAAAATATCAACCATAAATTGACGGATTGTCACAGCATTTACCCCTAAACAGGATCTTTGTCCTCAAAGATCATTTTTTCTTACTACTCGCTTCTTATAGAGTTAAAGCCATGTGGGTATTTCCTCCACATTCGGTCTTTTCTCTCAAGTGTAATCCATTACAATACGCGAGTTTAATCAAACATAACTACGGGAATAAGATCAGGCTTAATGTTGACTTACTTTCTCTATCCATGATGTTCACGGGTTTTTGATGAATGCAACTTTTCGCCGATCTAAACTTCATTAAGGAATAATCATATTTTCACTTGATAAACATTTATCAAGTTAGATATACGAAACATAATTCACGCAGTCCTTGAAGTCATAGGGTAGATCCAGCTTATATGCCTTTCAAACCAATTTTTTTTTTACATCATCTCAATGGTCCCATACAACGGGGACTTATTTCCCATGATCTTTCAAATCATCTATTCATTTTTCCATGGTTAAAATTTTTGGCATAACTTCGCTACCCATCTGGCACTTCAAGATCTACATTTCATATTCACATAACTTCCTACCCACTACTGGCAGTCAATAATTAGATCCTAATTTCAACAATCATTTCAGGTCTGGCGGGTCGAGTATTTTGTAAGGTTAGGTTCGCCATTATAGGAAACCTTAAACCTAAAAGACATGTCCAACTCACAATGGGTGTATGTCGGGTGTCTTCATCTCAACTCCTGCTTATAGATGCTCTAATATATATCCTCACAAGATTCGATCTCGATCCTAATACGAAAGTTTTCAATGATAATCACTCCAAATGAAAACGATTATACGGTTTATTACCAAAGGTCAATTATTCAAGCATAACACAAGACTTCTAGTGTTTTGTAAGTTTATGAACCAACACAAATTTAAAATTCCAAAATAATATTCACGGATAAATTTATTTCCTGAAATGTCGGACTGTCACCAAAACGGTGTATGTAAACGTAAGCACGTAACGTCGAATCCTTCGGTTTAGACGTAGTCGATGCTACTTCAAGACGTAAACCAAAATTTCTTCCCATAAATGAGTGATTTCATAATATAACATTAAAATAATGTTTTTAAATAATATTTGAGAATAAAATATCAACCATAAATTGACGGATTGTCACAAAATCTTGGCTGACATTATAATAGAGATAATCTTTACGGAAAGAGACGGCAGCGGCGCCATTTGATAACTAGGCTTTTACCTAATTAAAAATATCGTTGAACCAATCTCTTCGAATTGAAATCAGGTTAACTATGCGACTCAGTCGTTCTTTGGTGAAACAAAAGTTGTGTCGTTGTAGTAATTAAAATGTGCAAAACTTAAAAGTAAATTGCGTTAAAGTAAATCTAACTCTAATTTTAAATAAAAGGCGAGTATTTAAAAGCGTGACGGAAAAGTAAAAGGCACTTAAATAAATAACGCAAACTTAAATCTAACTAACGCAAACTTAAAACGTAACTAAAACTCAAACTAAGGAAAGGCTAAAATAAATCTAAGGCAAATAAACTTAAAATGAAACTAAATAAAAAGGCGGGAAAAATAAAGCTTGAAAATTAAAAATAGAAAATTAAAAACAGTAACTAAAAAGAACCTGAAAACAGCTCATCCGGAATAATCCTTCGTTCGGAATAAACATTCATCCGGAATGTCACCTTCGTTCGGAATGTTCTTCTTCACTCGGAATATTTACCCAAAACTTTGATCCGGAATAAATCCTTTATCCGGAATATGTCACTTATCCGGAATAAAGTCTTGATTCGGAATGTTGGTCTTGATCCGGAATAATGCCTTGATCCAGAATGTTGTGCTTGATCCGGAATGTTATCCCGAATAAAACCCTTGATCCGGAATGTCTTAATATTCCGAATAAACTCCTTGATCCGGAATAATAAATTATTCCGGATGAACTTGCTGATCCGGAATATTATTTGATTCGGAATCAGAGGTTGATCCGGAATAGCACCTTGATCCGGAATATCCTGTTGATCCGGAACTTTTGGTTGATCCGGAATAATTGATTATTCCGGATGAAGAACCTTGATGCAGAATAATAATTATTCCGAATGAACTCAATTGATCCGGAATGTCCAATATTCCGGATGAACAACCTTTGAAATCCTTCACACGGAATAACTGGCTTGATCCGGAACTTTTTCCTGGGAAAGATCAGTAACAGCAAACGCGAAGAACAAGGAAACACAGATATACACGAATCTAATAAAACCTAAACAAAATCAACCACAAGATTAAATCAAACTAAACACAAAACATCTACTAATGATAATCAAACAATCCAAAACAATCAAACTAACAAATATAACCAAAATAATCAAAACTCACTTAAATCAATAAAAACTCAAAAACATAAACATGAACATAAACATAAAAATCAAAGATTAAGAAAGGTAGATAGGAGATCAAACAGTAAAGATAAAGATTGACAAGAATTAAAAGGAAACTTACTTGAAATTAAAGGTATTTAAGCTGCTAGACAAGGTATTTAAATTGGACAAGAAATTAAATGACATGTATTTAAATGTGCAAGTAAATAAAATGGAAGAAATAGTGTGTCAAACTATACAACAAAAGGAAATGAAATAAATCCTAATCTATTTATAGGGGAGATTAAGGAGTGCTTAGGAAGCTTCCTCCCTCTTTCATCTTTTCCTTAATTGCATCATTAGGTCCTTGCTTTCTATAATCTTCTTAAATCTTGGACTATAATGACTTTGGCTCGGGATTTCTTTGAACTCGTCTTGTAATTCTTCAATAAATTAGACTTGAGTTCTTCGACTTTTGGTAAACTTCCGTCTTTTGACTTTTTCTTCGATAAATCTTCAGAATTGGTCTTGGACTTCCGTTCTTTTTGCACTCTTGACTTCTAGACTTCGTCTTTCGTCTTTTTCTTCGATAAAAGCCCGTGAATGCCCGTGTTTTCTCCACTTTTCACCTTTTCGTCCTAAATCACAACAAAAACACAAACCACGCATAATTCCGACATAAATGACATAAAATACACGTTTTGGCTCGGTTATTATTGTAATTAAGTGGTAAAAAGGATGGGTGTTTACACACCTATCAGATTTTGTCATCGGACTTCCTCTTACTCAGAGCAAACATGATGCTATATGGGTCATAGTAGATCGTTTAACCAAATCAGCTCATTTCCTCCTAATTCGCAAGGACTTCTCAGATAGCAAATTGGCAGACTTATTCCTTAAAGAGATCATACGCATACATGGCACTCTGTCAGACATCATATAAGACAGAGATCCTTGTTTCACGTCAAAATTCTAGAAAGGGATGCATAAAGCTTGGGGCACCAAACTTAAGCTTAGCACTACCTTTCATCCTTAGAACGATGGTCAGTCAGAGCGTACCATTCAGACCTTATAAGACATGTTGCGAGCTTGTGCATTGGAATGGAAAGGAATTTGGGGTGACTACATTTGTTTGGTTGAGTTTTCCTATAACAACAGTTGGCATGCAAGTTTAAGTGTGCACCTTTCGAGATGCTCTATGGCAGGAAGTGTCGTGCTCCAATCTGTTGGGATCAAGTTGGAGAACGAATCCTTGAAGGACTAGAAATGATAGAGGTGACCAATGAGAAGGTTTCCATCGCCAAGGGAAAGTTATAGAAAGCCTGTGCTTGACAAAAGAGTTATGCTGATAAGCATCGTAAAGATATAGTGTTTAAGATCGGTGATCATGTTTTCTTTATGGTATCACCAGCACGTGGTGTCAAACGTTTTGGACTTAAGGGCAATCTCATTCCTCGTTTCATCGGACAGTTTGAAATCCTTGAACGTGTCGGTGAAGTATCTTATCATCTAGCTTTAGCTCCTCAGCTATCTTATGTTCATGATGTATTCCATGTATCCTTACTCAGAGGTTACAATTACCATCCATTGCATATAGTTTCATATCCATTCGAGCAGATTCGAGAGGATCTATCATATATTGAGGAACCCGAGGAAGTTCTCAACCGTCAGGATTGAGTCATGAGGAGAAAGACGATCCCATTCGTCAAAATCCGTTGGAGGGACCATTCCGAGCGGGAAGCCACTTGAGAAACGGAATAGTCTATCCGGACTTCTTACCCTCATTTCCAGTTTTGACTCGGGTATGTCATTTCCAACTTACATGTCTTTCCAGCTTATGTGTCATTTCAACGTTTATTATCTCATCAGCTTATCATATCTCTAATTCGAGGACGCATTATTCTTTTAGAGGGTAAGAGTTGTAAAACCTGCTTTACAAACCCTAAGTTCATTAAATGCAAGAATTTACGGCTAAATTTAAACTTTTTAATTAATTAATATACGGCATGAATCATGAATATTTAATACAAAGGTTATGTATAGTATTTAATTATGGTAAGTATTACGTATGTAAACATGAATATAAATGCTCGATAAGTATTCACGTATAATACTTAAACATACGAGACATAAAAACACGAACATTAAAACGAACACACACGATAATAGTTTAAGACACGAAAAATAAACAAATATGTATGTATGTGTGTGTGTAGTCGACGTCCAAAACAAGAGAGAAGGGGGCCCATGGCCCAATCCATTATTAATCCTATTGTAAACAAATAAGGATCCCAGGGAACTTTCATAAAACATAAACACAAAATATTTGCAAAACCCTAAAAATTTTTTCTCTCCTACTCTTTTGCCGCGGCGATGAACAACACCTACAAGGACGATTTTTGCCTTTTGATCTTGGTAATTTACGAGTTCGTGTTCATTGTTCAATCATTAATCAAACCACGTATTCGGTATTTACCTTAAACTTTTTAATCTTTTATTTAGTTATGATCATATGTACTGGATCTTTAAAAACTTGACTAAAACATGTTATGGGAAAAGATTAAAACAAGTTAAGGTGGGGTTGGTTTGGTTTGTACCGATTGCACGCCAACCCAGACCAGGTAGGGTCTCGGTGGTGTTTGGTTTCCATCAGCCGCAACCCCATAGGGGTCGGCGTTGGTTTTGGTACCACCAGCCATATCCAAAGGGTGGCGATGGTGGTTTGGGTTTGGACAACCGCAAGCCACGGACCCCAACAGGGGGAAACTTGGCAGATCAGTGGGAACCGAGACCAAGTAATGTCTCGGTTGGGGTGTTTGTCACAGCAGTGAGGCGAATGGCAGCAACCCTGGCTTGGCCAGGGGCTGCGTCGTAGCGCAGTGACACCAACACCATGTTCGGGGCTGCTGTGGGTTCAGCCGTAAGCCAAAGCCATCCGGCTGTGGTGTTGCGTGGGTTTCAAGGCAACGCCGAGACCTCACGGTCTCGGTGGGGTTTCGTTCGAGGTTCGGTTAACACCAAAACACGCAAGGGGTGTTTGGCTAAACTTTTTCAAAAGCATGTACCCTAAATTAATTAATTAAAACTTAGCTTAATTAATTAATATCTTTTAAGGTAAAGTTTAATATAATTAACCATGCTAATAATAACTCATGATAACATGATATATCATTATTATTTAATAATAATAAGTTAAGCCTAAGTATTTATTATTATTAAACTTTACAATATAATTATACATGACATAATATAAGCTTATTAAACTATATGTTATATCATTTAATCATTTAATTAGCATACGATTATTATGGAAATATATTATTTATGGAAACATGTTAATTATGGAATTATATTAATATGGCAACATGATAAATATGGAACACATTAAATAGGGTAACTTGCTATTTATGGAAACACACTAAATATGGTAACATGCTATTTATAAAAACATGCTAAATATGGAAACTTTCTATTTTTGGAAACTTACTAATTATGAAAACTTTCTATTTTTGGAAACTTACTATTTTTGGAAAGTTACTGTATATGGAAAACTGCTATTTTTAGGAAGTTACTCATTATGTTATAACAAGTACTGTAACACATAAAACATAAAATCCGTGAATCTAAAACACATGAAACTATAAGAAACACATGATTTAAACATGAAATAATAAGACAAGACAAGAACAAGTATAATAAGTATGAACACGTCAAGTAAACTAAATAACAAGTATGTATAAGTAAAACAAACACTTATTCATGTCCATTCATTATGTAGCTATCGTGAAGTCGAAGTGATCTTCCGTTTTCGTTTTTGTCTTCATTTACTAGACATGTGGTACGGATATTCCGTCCTTCATTAAGGACATCTTTCCTATATTAGGATTCCCCGTTTGTAGCCGTCTGTTTCCCAGTAGTTTACGTGTCTTTAACACTTTCATTAAATGTTATGTTTAATTTAGATTGCCTGAGCCATATACATGCATGCTAGTTTTACCTAGTTATGGGGGTTCCATAACCATAACACTGAAGGCACCGGTGTTATGACTCTTCTGCGACGAGAGTGATTGCTCGCAGCGTCCCTTTACAGTATTTGGCCTTGTTATTATTACTATGTAGGGAGAATGGGTGCATTCTAGGACAAGTAGTAAGATTTCATGGTAACTGTGGTGTGTGCCTTGCATCCGTTACAGGAGCTGATCCCTCCACTCATATTATATATTAACTAGAGGCAGTCCCTCTAACTACATGATGAGGTCACCCCTCTAAGTATTCATGCACGTTGATATAACATGACCTATATGGGCTCCAGGCATATTTAAAATACAGTTTTCAGAATAAACTAAACATAAGTCTTTTAAGAAATATAAAACAAGTCTTATAAGCTTAAACTAGGTTTTCCAAGACAAACAATTATTCTGTTTCTATTCATTTCATTCCATTACTTGCTTATGTTTATGTTTTACTGTCATTGTCATATCTCCGCACACTGAGCATATTGCTCAGCTGTATCTTTCTATCCATGTCCCAATAGGAGGGGTACTAAAGGGCAAAGCTAGGAAACAAGAGTACGTGCATGGAATGAGGCGCCCAGTCTTCTTTCTTCTTTAATGCATTTACATACTTTTGCTTTGCTGGACATTGTTTAGCCCTTTCCTTTACATTCGATACTTATGCATTTATGTGTGGAGCTTATGTTGGAACCGATGTTTATTTCTGGTTTCCTTTATGGTCATTTAATGTTTTAGACATTTACATTGCATGCTTTGATGACACGCCATAATTACTAGGTAACGGTCCATTTATCCAAATGGGGTGTTACACCTATGTAAAAACGTAGGAGTTCAGACCTTGCATCAGTACTTTCTACACATTTGTGCCTAACATCATCAACTAAATGTCCTTAATATTTTTCTTAATGTAAAACTAGATAGAAAAGAACATAGCATTTAAATTATGTGAAAAAAAACAAACATAGCTATCAGAATTTATATAGCTCGAAGTGTACTTAAACATATGTTTACTTCTTTATATATAAGTTGGTCTATGAATGTAATGGAATTGTCTTTTTTAATAAATTAGTGATATGAATTGTTTTGCTGAATTTAACTTTTAGGGAGCGTGTTGGGACGTTTGGCTCATCCAAATACTATTAGCCTCTTATGATACTACAGTAATACATACAAATGCTTGCTTGTATATGAATACATGGAGAACAAAAGTCTTTATGACTTTTTATTCACTTGTAATCAAATTTTCTTCTTCTTGTAATAAGCATAATTACAATCAATTATATATGTAATATGAATTACTTTGTAGAACCACTTTCATGGGAAACAAGACTTATCATAATGATTGGAGTAGCATGTGCACTAGTTTATTTGCATTCTTCACAAAATCAAGTCTTGCATCGTGACGCAAAATATTCTAATATATTATTGGAGAAAGTAATTAGTCTTAATGTCTATGACCTGATGTTGGTGATCAAACCTCTTTGACAATTTTGGTTTTCTCCCATCAAGTAAATAATTTATTTTACTTTCTTATTACGGGATTTTACTTTGAAACTTGCAGGCTTTGAGATCGCGAAATATATGCCTGAAATAGGGGAGTCACATGTTAGCACACAGCTTATGACAACCCTTGGTTTTATAGACCCCGCGTAAATCGCGACATGTACGTTTCCAAAAATCAATGAAGTTACACTAACAAGCTCTGCATTTGTCCTATGTGAATCTTTATTGCAAAAAACATAACAGCAAATAAATCAGATTAATAGATTTAAAAAAATTCATCATACAAAAGACTAATTTTTACTTAAAAATGTGTATTTTCACAGGATATAGTTTTTTTAATAGAATAATCAAGTGATGAGATACAAAACTTAAGGCATCTACTTGGGAACCTGCTCATTGAGCATACGACGATAGTCATTTCATTTTTTTAAAGAACCACATTTTTAATATAAACAATACACTTCAATGCTATAGGACATTTTTATTTGAAGAGTGATATCTACCGTATTGGAGTGGTGTTGTTGGAAACTCTAACAGGCCTACGAGTGTTGTATATGAATCGGCCCACTAAAAGGCACAATTTGGTCGCACGGGCTCTTCCACTTCTCAGAACGAGAAAAGAGCTAACGGAAGTAACTGATCCACACCTTAAACAAAATTACCCCCTAGAAGGTGCTTTTAAATTTGTTGCACTTGTATTAAGATGTATTGAAAAACTTCCCAAAGACAGGCCTTCAAGGACAGTTTGAGACAAGCCAATACAAGATACTAGATAACATTTAAATATGCTTAAATTTTTGTATATGCGTTCTCATATGTTAGGATGAATAATCAGGTATCTAATGAAGATATATATACTTCTCATTTTTTTGGTTTTGTCTTCTTTGTTACTTTTGAAATACTATACATGTTTATGAGAGCCTACAACGCAGACTACCAGAGAGGGCTCCATAATTGACAAATGATAAGATTATTCAGAAAAGAGATATATATTAAAACATAGAGATCAGAAAGTTAGAGTTTATCTTCTTGGTCAAGGTGAGGTGTCGATAGTGATACAAAGTATTTATTTAACTCTATGTGATTTCATCATTGACTTACAAACAGATTTAACAGACATTTTGATTTAGTCAGAGTCATAGTACTGCATGTTCCAGGAAGTAGTAGTAGTTGTTTAAGTTGACTGTCATCGTTAATATTAGTCCACTTCATCAATAATCATGCTTGTTGCTACTAGCGCGGGAACAAAATTCGAACAAACCACCTCCTCCTCAGGGCAATAGTCACAACCATGTTGCAAATATGCATTTCCTACTAGCAACATAAAACTTTAATGACTCATTGGTAGTCGGGAGTGGAGGTTTTGGGAATGTTTATAAAGGAAATATAGTAAATGGACCAAGTCTTGTTGTTGCTTCCATTAAACGATTAGATTCCATGTCCAACCAGGGGCAGTAGAGTTATGGGCGGAAATTGAGATGCTTTCTAAGTTGCGTCATTGTCATCTAGTTTTGTTGATTGGCTATTGTAAGTATGAAAAAGAAATAATCCTTGTATATGAATGTTCGGTCAATGAAAGTTTTAACTATGGCCCAGTCTAGATTCGTTTAAATTAGACTAAGTGTTACGAGTCGCTGTGAAGACCAGCGACAGAGACCAGACCAGCTGAAGGCAAAGTCTTAGCTGGCACACCAAGAACATTCAAGTCAAAGACAACGTCAGAGAAATCAAAGACTATCTGAAGTCATACTCACTAGCAGTTATGAACAAGCTGGGATGCAAAAGGAATGTACTGGTATTCAAGTATCTCTGAGTTTACAATACTCATAGATCATTTACAACCCTTTGAAGACTAAGCAAGCAGAGACCTGCTTTACTTTTTATAGTTTAGGCGGGAGAATCTCTAAAGTGTTTTGAGCGGGACAAAATAGGAGATTCAGGATAAATCCTAGTACGACCTAGTGGGATAAAGTGAACATTTGGTAGAACTATTCACCTAAGGTTTCTTAAAGGTATGTCTCCTTATAGACATACATTTAATGCGTTGTACTACTTCTACTCAGAAGTTGACATGTATCAACTACTTCCACTAAGGAAGCAACCTCGTACCACTATAAATAAGAGGGA
The DNA here is from genome assembly GCA_025667525.1 of Glebionis coronaria. Taxonomy (NCBI): domain Eukaryota; kingdom Viridiplantae; phylum Streptophyta; class Magnoliopsida; order Asterales; family Asteraceae; genus Glebionis; species Glebionis coronaria. The sequence goes on from CM046874.1 coordinate 640,491,079, forward strand.
GAAAGAAGACAAACACATCCCTTGTACTTGGATAATTTATCTAAGTCCTTTCTCCCATTAGAACCTTTGAGTCCCTCAACTGTCTACCAGTAAGTCTAAGGTTATCTCGTAAACTTGAGTCCCGAATCAAGTTTACTTGTTCTAAGGTTAATTTCTTTATTTTCACTCAACGGGTGTATTCATAGCACTTTGTAATACTTTGTTTATAAAGATTAATAAAGCATTACGCATTTGAAATGTAATTTATATTGTGTTATCTTTGTATATGAGACATTGTATCAACAATTGTCATATTTTGAGACTTTCAATGAATATATGACGCATGGAACACTTAAAGATCATCAACACAAATTTGGCACCCCTCTTTCTTGTGCCGGAAGGCTGACAAGGAAGTCTGATGTATATGCTTTTGGGGTAGTCATGTTGGAAGTATTATGCCGGAAGCGTGCGGTGGACAGAAGTCTTGATGAGGAGCAGTGGGGTTCAGCGACATGGGCCCAAGTCTTTATAAAAAAGGAAATTCAAAGCATATTATTGATCCCGATATAATTGGTCAAATATCTGCAAGATGTTTAAAGGAGTTTGTTCGAATTATATAAAGATGTTTGCACAACAATCCTAAGCAACGCCCTACCATGGCTGAAACAAATACTTCACTACAAGTGACAACAGTCAGAGCAATCTTTGGTAGATTGGTTAATATGTTTATCTTTCCCTCCAACAAAAAGGAACTCTAGTAAATTAAACTTCTTTGGTAGAATGGTTAATATGGTCCATGTCCAAAGTTGTAATGTTGATTCATGAATATATATTTTGGGGGACACGAGGAGCTACTCTATGCTCGTAAGATTAAGCCTGTTGAAGGTACTATTCTTTTTTCTGAACTAGAAAACACATTCTCGAAGCTAGAGAATGGTTTTCAGACATGAACTAGAAAACACATTCTGATGGTGGTCTTATTGGCCAGTGTTGCCTAGGTAATTTACCGGGATATGATTTCCTTGTTGGGTGGGGGGCTCGGTACACAGACTTAAAATGGTTCTGCCGAATACCATTTTTGGTGGTCTTATTGTATAATTATGAGAAGTAGATAACTATCGTGGCCACTTTTCCCTGACTTCGACTGTATTATTGGTCTTAGTTGACACTTGTCCTTCTCATTTTTCATATATAATTGGATCAGGTTGAGAACAGTGTCGTGCGACCTACATGGAATGCACACTAGTATTGGATGGTCAAGCTAAAAACTTGTACATAAAAAGAGGTTTTTAAGTGCTTATCACTTTTTGATATTCTATAGACTTGTAGATGGATAGATATTATGAAACCCAACGTACCAATATTAGAAGAGTTGGCAAGAGGTATACCCAACTAACTTTCTCAGTCTTGTCATAAATTTACAATGTCCAAACATGACTCACCACACAGACAGTAGCTACATTAGAATCTATACTACCACTATTCTACACCTCACCCATCAAGGCCCTTTTTAGTATCCCGTAATACCTCCATAATTCACTCTATGAGAAAATCAAGAAAACTTCCAGCTTCAATAGTTTGCCGAAAGGCGGAACAGGACTCAGGATGCCATTAGTGATAAAAGCATTAACGATTTATGAGTCAACCATTCATCTTGTATTTCATTGGGTGCAATGAGGCCACGAATACGAGCATCTATTGTCGCTCCCTCTCTTTTTGAGCAGCTGCTTCTTCTGCATATAGATCCTGAAACACAAGTTTGTATCATGGTTGTGTTAGATTCATCTTTTACAGATTGTAGAACTTCACAAGTTTAACTAGTTCTCAAACAGTAATTTGTTTTAGGTGAATACACCCACTGATACCAGGGTACTAGGAGCTCATAGCAGAAAAATAAAAAACTTTTTCGAAAGTTTCTCTAGGTACACATTTGGTTTATTTTTACGTATAGGTGTCACGGGTATCACTATTATGTATCAAATAATATGTTTTAGATAGTCATCTGTGGGCTCCCCTCCGAATAATGCACTTAGCCTTTAAGAGTTAGAAAATAATAAGGTCCTGTCATCTATGATTACACCATTGTTATTTGGCAAGCTTTAAGAGTTAGAAAATAGTAAGGTCCATATGCTTTATTGTTGTTTATCAACCAGTAAAGTTATAGTTTCTTGTAAGGTATGTGGGGTCTTTCATACCCATTTTGAGTTATGTTGTTGATTATATTCTATAAAAATTTTGGTGTGGAACACACCTGTTAGATGCTAAATTGTTTCCTACCCAGTCTAGTTATATTCTCATCACAGTAATTCTAATAAGGATCGTACTCGGCTGTGTAGAGCTGTACATATGTTTCTTCAACTGCAATGATAGTTAATATTTTCATAATTTTCAGATAGAAAGAAGTTCGTACATATTTTCGTTTTGTTTTCTAAACCAACAATCCAGAAGCATAACTAAAAACATTTGCCAGGTAGGGTCGTGATTTCAAGTAGGACGTAATTATCATTGATAAATGAATGTGCATATAAGGCTTGTCTTGAACAGCAATCCAATGAATGGACCCAACAGTGTCTACCTCCACAAGGCCAATCAATAACTCCACTACTCCAATCCCCTGTGCTTAATTCAAAAACGTCAACTTGTCGGTATATATTTTATTTACTCGGGAAACTCTTTTCCAAAACACAATCGATATACTGTTTTCTTTTGCTATTGATGGATTGAAGACGTGTCTGGAAATTGCAAAGATGTTTGCACATCTTTAGCTATTACAAATGCCATCACTAACATTTCTGGTAACTAGAGTTTGCCTCCCAACACTATTCATTCGCTACTCAGATCGCACATTTGATAAATAATTACGTTTATGTTATGGTATATGTGTAGCCACAACATTTGGTTGTGGAGATCAGAATCCTTGTATTTTGAGAAGAAATAGATATGGCAAAGAGAAATGCAATGCCTTCTTTGTGTTGGTGATCGCGTTTGATATGAGCTAAATTACTCATATCATTTGTATCTTAAAACAATCAATAAATGCATTAAATCAATGATTATGGTCTTGTATACGTTTGTTTGTTGTTTAATGTGTGTAGGTACCAAAGTTCGCGAAAACCAGCAAAATCGACACGTGTTTGAAGAAATATCAAGAAAGCCACAAATCGAGTTCGTTTTTAGTGGATTTAACTTTATGAAGGTTACTTGGGCCTTGTGGGTCCCATTTATAATTAATGGGCCCAAAAGCCCATTTGAGAAGATGTATTTCTAACTTTTGGATGAATAAGCCCAAAAGACCCAAATTATAACAAGCATGAAACGAATGGGTGAATTTAAATCATACAAGGGCCCAAGCCCAATATCTATACCATTTTCATAAACGTTGGAAGTATGATTGGGTTTTATAGCCCATTAGGTTTTAGATAAGTTATCTAGGACAGTTAAAGGAGAATTATGTAAAGTTAAAAAACGATTCACTTTGGTCAACGAATCATTCACACACTTTTATTTATCTTCGATACAACCAAAGTCTTCCTCTCTCTCCCAAAATAAAACAAACGCAGCTTTTTCTCACAAGAACAAACCTTAGATAACAAAATTGGGGGTTTTTGATTTATAGCGAGTGTGATACACGCGCCTGGAATTTAATCCCCATTATTTAGGAGCTTGAAGATGGCCACGTGGCCTCCCCATCTGTCACTGCCTTGATGTTGATTGGTGGATACACCACATTCTCCACAATCCACCAATAAAAGAATGCCAAGTCAGCCTGAAACTAGCACAACATGCACACTCTCCTGCCACGTTGGCGATCCGTGTGCAAGAGGCCTTATTTCCACCGTTGGATCAAAGAGAAGAAAGAAAGTGAAGAAATCAAGGGCCAAGAATCAAGATATTGCTCAACAAACTTCATCAGCAGGCTAGGGGTTTGCCTATAAAAACCTCCAAAAAGATGTAATCTATCATTCCATTTTTTTACTTTAGGGTTATAATGTTAAAATAGATGTAGGTTAATTGTATTTCTTTTTACAGTTTTGTAATGATTTTTTAGTGAATTAATAAAAGTTCTTTTGGGTTAAATTTGTCTTGAATTATTTACTTTTAAATCTCTTGCAATTATTCTTACTGTCTAATTTTTGATATTATAATTTGGAAAGTTATTTGATAAAGATAATTAAATAGCTTGTATTAAATAATTAAAGTAATTTTGGGATAAAACTTTTTCCCCACTAGAAAAGGTTCCACTTAATCTGTTTGGATCGAAGATCCTGTTTGGTTCGAGATTGAACCAAGAAGATTGTTTGGTGTTGATGGTTCGAGTAATGGTGGTTATTTCGTTTCTAAGGGGGTTCAACACCTTCCTTCTTCATCAAAGGAGATCTTCATAAAGGTGTTACTTATTTTACTTTTAAAAGTTTTTTTAGATTAAATTGTTAGATGGTTTATTGCTTTATATGACTGTTTAAGCTATTATTCTTACTGTTATATGTTTTGTTTTGCTAGGCTGTTAAGATTTGAGACTTGTATTTCGTTTAATTTTAGTCATGATTTTAATGTTTGTTGTAATGCTAGGATGAGAATCTGTTTGCTGTATGTTTGTGAGTGGTAGTGTGTTTAACAAAATATTGATTCATTGTTTTCAGTTTTGATATTTGCCTAGTTAAAATAGAGTCTGCTTCTATTAGGGTTATATGTATTTTGTTAGTTCTTCAGTTTTTCTTAAAATGTTAATCTGATAGGCAGATTCAACGTACTTGAGGGATTTGCAGGTTCATTAGATAATATATTTTTGTTGACATACTTTTATTTAGTTGGTGTATTGTTGCTGAATATTAGTCGTATACCATGATGTGTAACATTACTGCATTTTCGAATCTAGATGTTTTAGGATGATATAGTTGTTGAATGTTTTAGTGTGCTAATTTGTGTCCTATATATCTAGATTGCTGAGTGTTTGTATGTTTGTTCAATTCTATGAAACTTTTGTTAAAACTAGCTACTATATATATTGTGTGGTTTAGGTTACTCATAACTGAGTTACTGTCATAAAAAATAGATAAAAAAAACTTTGTCCCCAGGGGGTCTCGAACTCGAGACCTCCCCCTTAATAACCTTTGTCTTTAACCAACTGATCTAGCTGGTGGTTTTATTACCCTTTTGTGATTTGCTCTTTATATACTGTAACATGTCACATTTCCTTCTTTGTCAATTAGACGTTTTTTATTTATTTCTTTTGAAAAGTTTTAAATAAAAAGTTTTAATATCATTAAAGTATAATTTCTTTCTGTTAAATTGTTAATTTTAATTAGATAAAAAATATAATAATAAATACTTTATTACTTTTTAGAAATTTGAATTGTTTTAAAATTTGTTTTTAAATAATTTAGTTTCAATTAATTTTGTTTTTAATAAATTTATATTTAAATGGATTTTGTTTAATTAAAAGTATTTTTTTTAAATCGATTAATTTTTAATGAAATTAGTTTTAAATAAATACAAGTCATGCACTTTAGGATTTAATTAATTAGTTAAAAATTTGTAGGAGTAATTTTAGTTTTAAAACCGAAAACCAATTCAAATCAATTGTCCAAATAGAAACAAAACGTCTCAAATTCACTTGATCTTCGTGTACAATGAACTTGGTTCATCAACGTGTTTAATTAAATCCGTCTTCGACTTATTTATGGATTATTACCTTTTCCTAAGGGTAATTTCCTAAATTTGTCCTATATCGTATCTAATTAAAATACATCGACACTTTCAAGACACATCAAAAATTTTGGCGCCGCTGCCGGGGATCTTGTGTACGATTCGTTCGTGGAGATTTGTTGATCGTTGATTTGAAGACCCTTTCCGTCCTCGGAAAGTTTTGTTATTTTTCTATTATTATAGTATGTATCGTTTTTCATGTTTTTTTGTGATTATTATATTATATTACGTAGAACAATAAATTTACCTACTTCTAAATAAGACCTTAGTTGGGATTTCATCACCTAGCTATTGTATTCGAATCCAAAACGAAAAAAAAGGCAAAATAGATAAATACTAATAAAAAGTTTGAACTCGATTTATACAAACTATAAGGTGGGTATAAGGCGACGACCTATAAAAGGCCGTCTAAGGAAAAAGGTTTTTAAGTGCTTTGTGCCACCTCGTTTCCCCGCTTGCTTGTGCGTATATTGAGAGGGACGACCGATTGTTGGTTTGCCAACTCAAGTACTATTATATCTTATTTTTGTAGTTTACTTATTGAACCTCGAGACGTCTAGGTTTTCACCTATCGTTTTAAAGTCGACCGAGGGTAGATTACTTCCATAGTAGTTATCCTTATTCGTTGTTTTTATCAATCTTTTTGATTGAGCAATACCAAATAAAAATACCAAAAATAATCTTCTTCTTGTCTAATTTCTTTTCTTCAACCCTCTAAAATTCTCGTTACTTTGGTTTATGTAATTACGATCTTCTCGACTTTCGATTGATTACAATAGGCTTGAAAATATTCCTCGTAGAAATAGAAATCGTCAACAACGAATAGTGGAACCCGAGCTTCCACCTATTGTTGTAGAGATGGCCGATAACCGAACAATGGAGGAATTGCTCCGTGCATCCACCGAAGGGTATGGGGAAGCAATCGTTTTGTCGGCTATTTTAGCTGATCATTTTGAGATTAAGACGGGTCTTTTATCACTCATTCGTGCCGACCAATTTCGTGGCAATGAGACCGATAACTCGCACTCTCACATTCGGAATTTTCTTCGTATTACCTCGACTCTCAAGTTTAGAGATGTGCCAAATGACGCGATTAAGCTCATGCTTTTTTCGTACTCGCTCGAGGGGAATGTTAAGATTTGGTATGAGAAAGAACCACCGGGTTCGATCTTGACATGGGATGATTTAGTGTCTAAGTTCATGAATTACTTCTTTCCACCATCCAAAACAACACACTTTAAGAACGAGATCACTAGATTTGAACAAAAAGTGCATGAATCGTTTGGAGTTGCTTGGGAAAGGTTTAAAGATTTGTTAAGACAATGTCCACACCACGGTTTCTCGGAATTGCATTAAATCAATACTTTTTATAATGGACTTAATATGGTTGAACAAGATTCTTTAAATGCCGCCGCGGGTGGTAATCTTTTAAAAAAAACTCCGAGAGACGCGTGGGGTATATATGAGAATAAGTCTAGAGTGCAATATTCACGAAACACGCTGGTTGTTTCCAATGTGAATTCATCTAATACCGAGATTGCTAGATTGGAATCTAAGATTGACACGATTTTGAAGGAGATTAGGAAGAATCCTCATGGATCGATTAATATGGTTGAGAATTTTTGTGTATCATGTGGTGGAGCACATCCAAATTATGCTTGTTAAACCACGGGGTTTGATCAAGCTAGTGCTTTTGTCGCGACGGGAACTTATGGCTCTAACGGTCAAGTTCCTCGTCAAAATCATGTTGCTCCACCGGGTTTTCCACCGGTTCAAAATAGGTACAACAATGGAAATAATGGGAATAATTTTAACCGTGGTAACCAAGGGAATTTCAATCAAGGAAATGGATTTAATGCTAATCAAAACAAACAAGGTTTTCAAGACAATAACCAAAATGATTTGTCAAGCTACATTAAAACGAATGAGGCAAATTTGAAAGCTTTTCAAAATAATATTCAAGGACAAATGGCAACTTTGAAAAATGAGTTTCAAAATACGATTAAGGGGCAAAATAAAAAGATTGAGCTTAACCAACAAAGACTTGCGCAAATCCAAAACCGTTTTGAGCAAAGATTAGAGCAAAGTCAAAATCGTATGCAACAAAGTTTGGAACAAAGTCAAAACAAATTGCTTTCGATGTTTGAGGGATTTATGTCCAAACCATCCTCTTCTTCGGGTTGCTTGCCTAGCAATACCATTCCAAACCCGAGGGGAGAGCTTAAGGCTATCACCGCTTATGATGATGATAATTTAGAAAGAGTGATTGAGCTTTATATTCCACCTAAAGAAACTTTTCTTGATGTTACCAAGGCTACTTTAAATGTGATTAGTACCTCGGTTTTCTTTGATTTCTTTCCCGAGAAATATAAAGATCCGGGTCAATTCTTGATACCTTGTGTTTTTTATGAGCTTGGGGAATACAAAGCTTTAGCCGATCTAGAAGCTAGCAATAACGTAATGCCCTTAGCCATTTGGAAGACTCTTGACTATGAACCACTTAGTCCCACTCGAATGATCATTGAGCTTGCTAATGGTACCACCACCCATTCGGTTGGTATAGCGGAAAATATCATTGTTAAAGTGGGAGAGTTCATTTACCTTGCCAATTTTGCAATAGTTGATTATGAGACCAATCCTAGTGTGCCTATCATTTTAGGACGACCATTTTTGTGCCCGGTTCATGTTATAGTTGATATGAGGAAAGAGGAAATAAAATTGTTTTATGGGGATAAAAATATTATTTTCAAACCGGAAAAAATTCCAAGATTTGTTTCTAAGAAAGAGGAAAATGTGAACTTGTTAAACCTATTGAAAGTAACACAAACAAGCAATCTCTCTTTTACAAAGGTGATTTGCCAACTATGGAACCCTCATTTTGTGAAGAAGAAAAGTTAATTGCAAAGAAAGATGCTTGTTTTGTTGAATCGTGTTGTAATATTATCTCGTCTCCACTCACTCCACACGATGATGATAGTTCTAAGATTGAAAATGAAATTGATGATTACCTTAGTGCACCATTTGATGCTAGTGAGTTTAATAGAGAGAATTTTGATCCCGAGAGAGATATTGATTTAATTGAACAATTTTTGAAAATGGATCATTTGATTCCTAACTCCACACCGAGTGAGGTTAGTGACAATTCATTCGATAAGTTCGCCGATGAACTTGTTGATCCACTTCCACGGGGAAGTGAAGACGTTACCGATTTCGAAATCGAGCGTGTTTCTCATGTTTTACCTACCATTCTCGAGGAGTTCTCCGATGAATTTCCATCTAATGAGAACGATGATCTTGTATCCCAGTGTGACATACTTGATACTTTGTCGGATATTTCTTGTGATGACAAGATTGATGACAGTTTTGTGACCTATTCAAATCCTCTCTTTGAAGCTTCAATGAACAATAATCCATTGTTTCAAGAGGATTTTGAGAGCATCATACCTCCTACATCTCACAACCTTTGTGATGATGAACTTCTCTTGAAGGAGGTTGATGAGTTTCTTTATATATACATTCCTTCGGAATTTGAGGAAGAGTCTAATGACGGTGATGAAAATCTTTGGTTTGATCACCCGATTTATGATGATGATAATGTTGACCCGGAGGGAGAAATTACCTTTACTCCAATTCTCTTTCCCACTCGCTTTGATCTTAATGTGCGGGTTTTTCATGTGACTCATTTTGAGTACCATGACCCATTTGTCCACATTCATAAGAGTGATAAGGTCAACAAAGTCATGCAAGTTGATACCACAGTTCTTGAGACTTTTAACCCACCTTTACCATGTGCGTTATATGATCTTGGATTAGCACGGGGGACGACACCGTGTTGTCTATTCCTTTCTCTCCCGAGGACGAGGTATTCGACCCTGGTATCGTTGATTTAGGGAAATCTCGGCCTTTTACCGATGCAATAATTGAAAGATTTTTCGATCATCTTGGTGCGAGTTTCTCTCGGGGAGCATGCTTTATTCATTTCATGATTTGTGACTACCATCTCTTTTTAGAGATTTGTGTTGGAGTTTCATCCTTTCGTTTGTCATCCAACAACGAGGATGTAATCTTTGACCCCGGCATCGTGCTTTATTATGGATTTTATTCCATTATGCCGGTTTTCACCACTTTCCCTAAGGACTAATGAATGTGGGGATTGAGTCGAGCTCATGACTCGGCTAACAAAAACGAGGTTCCTTGTGGGGGAGTCCCATACATTCTATCTTCTTTCTATTTTCTAACACTAATAAGCCTTGATCTTTCAAGCTCGTGCTCGTGTTTTGTTGTGTTGTGAATCTTAGGTATGACCCTAATCATTGAAGACTCTCGTGTTCGGTTTTTGCCGGTCCACTTGATCTTCCTCACTTTGATTGTCAAAAAGGGACACACTCTATCCTTTGATTTTTATCGACTAACGTTTTATCTTGAAGCATAATTAATAAACGACTTATAGATTTGTGTACTCTTTCCATGTTAGGATTTTGCATTAGACTCTTCGTGTTTTAGCAAGGGGGTGTTACTCTTGAGCTAATAAACATTGAGGGCAATCTTTGGTTTTAGCATGGGGGAGTCAATCGATATAATCGCTTGCAATTGCTTTTGTCGCGTCTAAACGTAAATTTTTTTCTCGTTTTTCATAAAAATTTAAATTTTTTGTGTTATTTTTAAGTTTTAATAAAGAAAATAAGTGCTTTTGACACAAATGTAGGCTTTCCGTTGGTGAAAATAAAAATAGTTTTTAACTCGACTCGGTTTTTACCTTAGGTTTTTCCTTAACGTGTTTAAATTAAGTTTTGCTAGGCTTTTATATAGGGAACTTTAAAACGCGAAAGTCTTAACTCATACGAGTTTAAGAACGAGAACTTTTTGCAAGTTCCTATAATTGATCCTAGAAAGTCGTTTATCAAGAGAACTTTAAAACGCAAATTCTAAAACTTAAAAAAGTATAAGAAGATGCAAGATCCTTGATTGTCGTAGAAATACACTTGTTTAGGAAAACAAGGTAATTAGGGTAAGTATTAACGAGCGATTTAGGAAAACCACAAGTTATGACCCAAATGGGGATCGTTCTCTCGAGGAGGCACGTGTGTTGTGTAATGAATTGATTTGATTGATGATTTTATTAAGAAGAAAAGAGAAGAGAAAATGACGAAGACGAAAAAATAAAAATTAACAAAAACTACTACTAGAAAGTTAAGACGTAGAAACGTAAAAAACACAAAAATTAAAATTTTAACCTAAAAATTCCTAAAAATTACTAAAAATCCACAATAAAATTCTAAGAGTTTACAAAAAATCCAAACTTGCTAAAACCTTTTAATTAATTAAATAATGACTTTTTAATGCTAATTAAAGCCCTAAAAATCACTTATAATTATTAAAAAGCCCTAAACAAGATTTTAGAGTTTGTAAACCTTAAAAATGACCTAATTAAGCTAAAAATTATTTTTAAAAATTTTAAAACCAAATTAAACTATTTTTAAACTCCTAAAAACTATTAAAATCTATTAAATTTTAAATTAATTCTAAAAATTAAATGAAAAGCCTAAAAAATATTTGGGAAGTGACAAAGTTCCTAATTTAATGTCTACAATCTAGGAAAAATGAAAAAAGTAGAAAAACAAACTTTTAATTTTTACCAATAAAATGATATTAAAATAATCAAAAAATTAAAAAGTTCAAAAATAAATTCTAAAAAAATTTCTAAAACCCTAGAATAATATAACTAAGAGAAAATTGAAAATAAAAGTTCCTAAAACCTTTTAATTAATTTTATATTAATTTTTAAAGTTTATAAAAAACCCTAAAATCAAATAAAATTAAAAAAATAAGACTTTTTGAAAACTTTTGTGAATGTAAACCTCAAATATATAAATTAAAACTTAAAAACTATTTTTCTAAAAATTAAAAACACTTTTAACTATTTTTAGACTATTTAATAATATACGGCTAAATAAAAAAGGATAAAAAATAAATGAATAATGAGAAAAATCCAAACTAAGTTAATAAAAATCCTAAACTGAATACTAAGTCTAGGAAAAATATTGCTGAGCTAATAAGCTTAATGGATAAGCCACAAATAAGTCAAAAGGCTACGGCTTATATAACAAAAAGCCCAAACACAAAGTGGTTAAATAAATTATGAAGTGATCCTTGTGCATAGAAAAGCACTTGGATCACTGGTTAACACGTACACTCCCCCAACGAGGGGTCCCGTGTTCGAGTCCAGGCCAAGGGGCTTTTTGTCTCTTTTTTTTTTTTTTACTTTTTAAACTTTTTAAACCCAAACCTGTGACACTTATACTCCCATAATCACAAATCCAATCCAATTATATAGCAAGATTAACCCACAATGAATCCAAAACGTGGTCAGTTCATTTTTTCAAGAACACAAGTAATTCTTTCTTTTCTTCACTTGTGCATAAAAGACCAAGAGGACTTGGATCTTGCTGATTTGTGGTGTAATTTATGGAACAAAGGCACCCCTATACTCTTTGGAGTATAGGGAGTCAAAAGCAAGCATAAAACAAGCAGGTCACTACACGAATTCTCACAAACAAAGCAAATCAAGGTTGCTGTAATGCTTAGCTAGGTCTGGTGGTCTAGGAGCTTAATTGCTTGCACAAAACTGAGATTCAAAAGCCAAAAACTTGCATACAACTCACTTACTAGCATACAAGCAAATCAAAATCCTTAAACAACCTTAGGATCTAACAATTAACAAGACTGATGAGCAAATTTTATACAAAATAAGCAGAAAAATGACATGGGCAGATTTAAGCTATAAACCAAATATTTTTCATACAAACTTGTTTAAAATCAACACCAAACTGAGATACAATTAACACACAACCTAAATTCCCCTATTGAGTACTTCTAACAAGATTTCAACTCAACACCTTTCAAAATTTATCAGCTAATGTGCAAATCCAAACACACCCTTAAAACTAAACATGCAATTTTTTCAAGCAGATTCAATCCAAAAGTTTACCAAAATGATTTAAACACTTCCAACATGCATATAATCCTATTATGAGCTATTTCTAACAGCTTAAATAACAACTTAGCAACTTTCACACAAGATCACTCAAATCACATAGTAAACTGAAAATTAAAAAGGTAGAAAGGTTTCTACCTTGAGGGACTTACTTCCAAGTCCCTCAGTGACTGATGTCACCTCCCTCAAACTCGGGTTTGAGCAGAACCTTGAATCAATCAAGCCCAAACAACCTGCTAAGAAAGAAAAATTGAAAAGAACAAGCACATATACTATATTCTGTTTTCTTCTTTCTTTCTTAAAACTTTTCTTAAAAACTTGGAACCTGAAACACGTGTTAAAAACAATCTTTAACACTCAGAAACTTCAAAAATATTGGTCCACTTTCACTTCTCAAAACTCATAAACTTTCTGAAATCAAAGACCTATTTTCAAAACCTTTTTTGAAAAATTTCAAACACACAAAGTGTACAAATGATTAATGTGGAACTCAGAATATAAGCAACCCAATACCAAACTTTTAAAAAACATAAAAGGAATTACAGTTTCAATTGAAAATACCAAACTTTATATTAATTTTAAAAAGGGATTACAAGGACTTGCTTAAAAAACTGGAACCAAGGCTCATTCACAAACTGAAGGCTCTTTAAATACTCATTCATAGACTATTCTAGAATGCAAATAAAAAAAATACAAATACTAAACCCTAATTGCTGAATTCTCTAAAAAGCCCTTGGACGATTTAACTGAAAATTGGGTCAATTGGAACCCATGTGATGGCCTTGTTGGATGCCAGCCCTTGTAGGATGATCTTCATCGTTATTTACTCCTTGGAGGCCAAGTAGAAGGATCCAGCCGTTAAATTTGTCAGGTCTTGGTTTTAGGGTGAAAGTGATGTAGCAGGGGAAGGTCGGGTGGGGTCCACAGCCCATGTGAAGGTTTGTTGTGAGGTGGGATAAAGTGACAAGAGGTTTAATTGAGGATCTGGACAATTTGGGGTAATATCCCTTTGATTTGGGATTAATCAAACCTGGGGGAGTTTAGGGTTTATGGGGGTTTAAAAGGGGATTAGATCCAAAAAAGGGTAAAAGTTATTTAAATTCTGTGTTTAGAGGGAAAATTAGGAGTGTTGACTGGGGGGTTTGACTGGGATTAAAATAAACCGGGTATTAAAACGTAGGGTGGGTTTGGGTATTGGGTATGGACGGGTAAATGGGTTATGGGTGGGTTGTGATGAGGTTTCAGTCACTGGTTGGGTGGGGAGGTTTGGATGTTTGGCAAATATGGCCCCCAAGCTCTTTTACTTCTTCCACTTTGTAATAAATCAGCATACTTCCATATTCCTTTGTAATAAGTTTGGCAGATTTACATTTTTGGCACAAAGACTTTTAGAAACTTTTCCAAGGGTTTCTTTTGTTCTTCTTTGATTCTTCAAGGACTGGAATTGTAATATCTTCAAACTTTAGGGATCATTCTTGTACAATTGACATTTGGAGGGTCATTTGTGACAAGTTCTTCAAAGATGAGGGACTAAAGTTGCCCATCTTCAATTCTTCAAGGGTCATTTTGCAAAATTCCAAACTTGGGCCCGGTTCATTGTGCGACTTCGTTTCCCGTGTTCGTTTTTGAATGATTCTTGTGATCTTTTGCCATTTCCTCAATATCCGTACCTAAAAATACACAAGTAACAAACACGAGCATATATTTGGTATATTTGATGATATTTAATGCATTTTAAGCCCGATTTGGACGATGAGACCATGTATAAAAGCAGTCTCATCAATCCTATAGATGACTTGAAACCCAAAACTTTGATTTAATAGGCTAAGTATCCATTGATTTCACATTTTTGAAATTTTACAATATGGAGATCAAAAGATGATATAGTTTAATCATAAGTTTCTAAGGTTAATTCTTCCTTGTGTAAGTATTTTTGTGTTTGATTTAATCTCCGCGTATTTATTTTTCACGCTTGAATATTAATTGCTTAATAAATGAAGTTTTTAGCAGCTTAGGCTTGATATCTTTACTCGTAACTCCTTCTTTAACACCCCCAAATTTACATATCTTTTAGCGACGCATACGGTAGCATCTTGAGAAAATAGATCAAGGATTGAGAAATAAAGAAGAAGCCGAAGTGACTAGAACATGCATTTAAAAGTGACAAACATCGAAGGATACGACACGTATTAATACGTGTCTGACTGTCAAAATGGATATATGTTATAAATATAGTATAAGTGAAAACGCATATATAAGTTTGTTTGAGAAATGAACGTCCAATGCAAAAACATTATATGTTGCTTAATGTTTATCCTTAAATCTCGTTTTATATCCTCTGTTTGTTTCATATGGCATATCTGCTAATATAATGTAAGGCATCAACAAATATTATTTTCTTTTGTTACATTTTTTTATAAGAATGTATTATTGATATCCGATAATTTTAAAGTTACACGATTTAAAAATTACACGTCAAACATGAAAAATAAACACTCAATATAAAATAAAAACATAGACATTCGGAGGACATTTATATTTTGATAATTAAATGACTTAAAATAGTTAATGTGTCAAATGAACGAATGACACATAAAGGTTTAACGTAAATTACGAAAAATACTTTTAAAATAAAATAAAATAAAAATTAAACGACAATAATAGAAAATATTAAATATCGAAACTATCGATAATAAAATGTAACATTTTGGGCATCCATCGGTATTGCGATCACTAATAATCCTCGTTACTCGTCAAAACATAAAAATAAAATATTAAATATCGGTTCCAACTTAAACCGTTGAACATAATAGTATTTAACGTCATTAAATGTTCCAAAAATACTTGAAAGATAGAATTAAGTAATGACTTTATTTTTGCGGGTTTTACATCCTCACCACCTTAGGAGAGCACCGTCCCGGGGATTACTTCTCCCTAGGTCCATCTTTCATAAATCAACAAGGAATGACCTTAAAGATAAATAAAGTACAATGACGCAAAATAATATACACTAGTCACGTGGGGATCCACATGGCTTAGTTGATTGTGACTTGCTTGTAGCAGTGTAATCTGCTTCCTCCTCCTCGAAGACGTAATTTGGCGGTGGTAAATTCGTAAAATAGGTATAAGATTATAATAAAATGAAATGGAATCATTTTTAAAAAATTTAATAAATATAGAAAATCCTTCAAATAAAATACAAGAAAATTTTAGAAATATATTTAAATAAATCATTAGTAAATGATAAACTTTTATCGAAAAGTTTAACGATATTAATATATATCGATCAGGGATTATAGTATTTATTTATAAATACTTGGCAATAAGGGATACATAATAACGTATACTAAATTGTAATCCCAGAAGTAGTGTGAACCTGAAGTCACGCGAAGTCATGTGCACCGACTCTTTGAAAAATAAAATCTGACAGTTATAGTTTAGGGTTTTCAGAAAACGACCTAGTTCTCTATAACTCATGGCTCTGATACCAATCTTTAACACCCCCAAGTTTACATATCTTTTAGCGACGCATACGATAGCATCTTGGGAAAATAGATCAAGGATTGAGACATAAAGAAGAAGCCGAAGTGACTAGAACATGCATTTAAAAGTGACAAACATCGAAGGATACGACACGTATTAATACGTGTCTGGCTGTCAAAATGGATATATGTTATAAATATAGTATAAGTGAAAACGCATATATAAGTTTGTTTGAGAAATGAACGTCCAATGCAAAAACATTATATGTTGCTTAATGTTTATCCTTAAATCTCGTTTTATATCCTCTGTTTGTTTCATATGGCATATGTGCTAATAATAATGTAAGCCATCAACAAATATTATTTTCTTTTGTTACATTTTTTTATAAGAATGTATTATTGATATCCGATAATTTTAAAGTTACGCGATTTAAAAATTACACGTCAAACACGAAAAATAAACACTCAATATAAAATAAAAACATAGATATTCGGAGGACATTTATATTTTGATAATTAAATGACTTAAAATAGTTAATGTGTCAAATGAACGAATGACACATAAAGGTTTAACGTAAATTACGAAAAATACTTTTAAAATAAAATAAAAATTAAACGACAACAATAGAAAATATTAAATATCGAAACTATCGATAATAAAATATAAAATTTTGGGCATCCGTCGGTATCGCGATCACTAATAATCCTCGTTACTCGTCAAAACATAAAAATAAAATATTAAATATCGGTTCCAACTTAAACCGTTGAACATAATAGTATTTAACGTCATTAAATGTTCCAAAAATACTTGAAAGATAGAATTAAGTAATGACCTTATTTTTGCGGGTTTTACACCTTCTTTTTCTTCCCTTGTAATTAAAGTGAGAACACATTAAGGGTGTCAGCGTCATGGACTTTTGATCATGGGATTGCGGAAATTTGGCTTACTATAAATATCATAATAATAAAGAAGAATAAATAAAAACATGTTCTCTATGAGCCTTCGGGTGGGAGTCATGTAGCACTAACCTTGTCATTTGAGCCTTAGGGTGTATGGCATGGGGACATGTTTAATAAAAATTGCTTCATCATCATGAGCCATAAGGTGGGATGGTGAATGTCAATTCCCTTATTTTTGTCCAAGGAGCCTTCGGGTGTGGATTTTAAATAAGGAGCACAATTGCATCTTAAAGAGCCACAAGGTGATATGATGTAGTTGTTGCTAACTCCTTTAGTAAGGTCATAATTGACTTTGGAGGTTTTATTGTTGCTTTTAAGTAGACCTATTAGCCAAATTTTGGATCCGAGGATTTATCCCTCAAATCGTGTTAAGTTATCCTTGATGTGGGCTTTCTTTAGTGACAACGGTTTTTGAAGTCGAGGTTAGGTTTTGAGTGTTGAGTTTACACCGTTTTTGCCTTCATTTTTGGATTAATAAATATCAAATAAGTCAAATGAGCCTTTGAGTGAATGACAAATAAAATCTAGAGATACAATTAGGAATAAAAGGAGATTGAGTTTAACACAAATTACTTGTATGAGTTGTTTTAACTTTGGAGCTTATGATTGACAATGATCTTGTTTTTAAACATGGCATGGAAAAGTGAAAAGTCGAGGACGACGAATCTGTTTGAGTTTTATGATCCTAAAAGTTATTTTCCAAATAATGAAAGTTTTACATTATGTCTTTGCAAAATAAAATTTCAAAAGTTGAATAAAAGTATAGTTAGTGTTTTATTTTATCATTGCGTGAGGACACGGTAATTGCTTAGCAAGGGGGAGTTTGATATGAGCTAAATTACTCATATCATTTGTTTCTTAAAACAATCAATAAATGCATTAAACCAATGATTATGGTCTTGTATACGTTTGTTTGTTGTTTAATGTGTGTAGGTACCAAAGTTCGCGAAAACCGGCAAAATCGACAAGAGTTTGAAGAAATATCAAGAAAGCCACAAATCGAGTTCGTTTTTAGTGGCTTTAACTTTATGAAGGTTAATTGGGCCTTGTGGGTCCCACTTATGATTAATGGGCCCAAAAGCCCATTTGAGAAGATGTATTTCTAACTTTTGGATGAATAAGCCCAAAAGACCCAAATTATAACAAGCATGAAACGAATGGGTGAATTTAAATCATACAAGGGCCCAAGCCCAATATCTATACCATTTTCATAAACGTTGGGAGTATGATTGGGTTTTATATCCCATCAGGTTTTAGATAAGTTATCTAGGACGGTTAAAGGAGAATTATGTAAAATTAAAAAACGATTCACTTTGGTCAACGAATCATTCACACACTTTTATTTATCTTCGATACAACCAATGTCTTCCTCTCTCTCCCAAAATAAAACAAACGCAGCTTTTTCTCACAAGAACAAACCCTAGATAACAAAATTGGGGGTTTCTGATTTATAGCGAGTGTGATACATGCGCTTGGAATTAAATCCCCATTATTTAGGAGCTTGAAGATGGCCACGTGGCCTCCCCATCTGTCACTGCCTTGATGTTGATTGGTGGAAACACCTCGTTCTCCACAATCCACCAATAAAAGAATGCCAAGTCAGCCTGAAACTAGCACAACAAGCACACTCTCCTGCCACGTTGGTGATCCGTGTGCAAGAGGCCTTATTTCCACCG
The DNA here is from genome assembly GCA_025667525.1 of Glebionis coronaria. NCBI lineage: Eukaryota > Viridiplantae > Streptophyta > Magnoliopsida > Asterales > Asteraceae > Glebionis > Glebionis coronaria. Next base: position 640,509,876 of record CM046874.1, read on the forward strand.
TTGGATCAAAGAGAAGAAAGAGAGTGAAGAAATAAAGGGCCAAGAATCAAGATATTGCTCAACAAACTTCATCAGCAGGCTAGGGGTTTGCCTATAAAAACCCCCAAAAAGATGTAATCTATCATTCCATTTTTTACTTTAGGGTTATAATGTTAAAATAGATGTAGGTTAATTGTATTTCTTTTTAGAGTTTTGTAATGATTTTTCAGTGAATTAAAGTTCTTTTGGGTTAAATTTGTCTTGAAATATTTACTTTTAAATCTCTTGCAATTATTCTTACTGTCTAATTTTTGATATTATAATTTGGAAAGTTATTTGATAAAGCTAATTAAATAGCTTGTATTAAATAATTAAAGTAAGTTTGGGATAAAACTTTTTCCCTACTGGAAAAGGTTCCACTTAATCTGTTTGGATCGAAGATCCTGTTCGGTTCGAAATTGAACCAAGAAGATTGTTTGGTGTTGATGGTTCGAGTAATGGTGGTTTGGGGTTCATCACCTTCCTTCTTCATCAAAGGAGATCTTCATAAAGGTGTTACTTATTTTACTTTTAAAAGTTTTTTTTTACATTAAATTGTTAAATGGTTTATTGCTTTATATGACTGTTTAGGCTATTATTCTTATTGTTATATGTTTGGTTTTGCTAGGCTGTTAAGATTTGAGACTTGTATTTCGTTTAATTTTAGTCATGATTTTAATGTTTGTTGTAATGCTAGGATTAGAATCTGTTTGTTGTATGTTTGTGAGTGGTAGTGTGTTTAACAAAATAATGATTCATTGTTTTCAGTGTTGATATTTGCCTAGTTAAAATAGAGTCTGCTGCTATTAGGGTTATATGTATTTTGTTAGTTCTTCAGTTTTTCTTAAAATGTTAATCTGATAGGCGGATCCAACGTACTTGAGGGATTTGCAGGTTCATTAGATAATATATTTTTGTTGACATACTTTTATTTAGTTGGTGTATTGTTGTTGAATATTAGTCTTATACCATGATGTGTAACATTACTGCATTTTCGAATCTAGATGTTTTAGGATGAATATAGTTGCTGAATGTTTTAGTGTGCTAATTTATGTCCTATATATCTAGATTGCTGAGTGTTTGTATGTTTGTTCAATTCTATGAAACTTTTGTTAAAACTAGCTACTATATATATTGTGTGGTTTAGGTTACTGATAATTGAGTTACTGTAATGATTTTTCAGCTTGTTTCATGCGTATGTTAAACACAATATTCCAAATCTGTCATAAAAAAATAAATAACAAAAACTTTGTCCCCAGAGGGTCTCGGACTCGAGACCTCCTCCTTAATAACCTTTGTCTTTAACCAACTGATCTAGCTGGTGGTTTTATTACCCTTTTGTGATCTGCTCTTTATATACTGTAACATGTCACATTTCCTTCTTTGTCAATTAGATGTTTTTTATTTATTTCTTTTGAAAAGTTTTAAATAAAAAGTTTTAATATCAGTAAGGTATAATTTCTTTCTGTTAAATTGTTAATTTTAATTGGATAAAATAAAAATAAATAAATAAATAAATACTTTGCTACTTTTTAGAAATTTGAATTGTTTTAAAATCTGTTTTTAAATAATTTAGTTTCAATTAATTTTGTTTTTAATAAATTTAGATTTAAATGTATTTTGTTTAATTAAAAGTAATTTTTTAAATAGATTAATTTTTAATTAAATTAGTTTTAAATAAATACAAGTCATGCACTTTAGGATTTAATTAATTAGTTAAAAATTTGTAGGAGTAATTTTAGTTTTAAAACCGAAAACCAATTCAAATCAATTGTCCAAATCGAAACCAAACATCTCAAATTCACTTGATCTTCGTGTACAACGAACTTGGTTCATCAACGTGTTTAATTAAATCCGTCTTCGACTTATTTATGGATTATTACATTTTCCCAAGTGTAATTTCCTAAATTTGTCCTATATCGTATCTAATTAAAATACATCGACACTTTCAAGACACATCAGCGTTTCTGTTTTTCTTTGTGTTGGTGATCGTACTAAATGTATTTGGTTCTATTGGTTCCGAGCAAGAGCTAGTTGTTGTTCTACCTAATGCCACTATCACTTATGAAATTGAGCTTATTTATTTCATTAAGGTCACTTGTGTTTGAAATCACATTTTGTCTAAATCAGCTTATATTATAGATGTAGTAGGTGCTAACCGTTATATATATACAGGATAACTAATCTTGGGACATGACCACAACCCACGAGAAGATTGAGGCTGGTGGCAAAAAGGAGGAAGAAGGAAATGCATTCTTAAAGCTGGTAAATATAATATGAGAAGTTAACATTTTGCTTGACTTTTTTTTGTGTTTAACGAGTGCAAAGTACGTCAAGTATGACACTAAACTGCTATCTAATCTCAGGCTGCTAAATTTATCGAGTATGATAGGAAGAAAATAAGAAACAAGCAAAGGCATTGAAGATTACTTGTAACCTGAATAACGCAATCTGCCAGTTGAAACTTAAGGAATACAAACAGGCTGAAAAGATTTGCACCTATGAACATCTTAAACATTTTGCTGGTAATTACCTATATTATAGGTGGATAAAGTATGTGACATCAGGTTTGGTTTGGGTTGGGCTTAAGTGGCTTAAACACTAGTACCCCTTTTCATTATTGTACGGAGTATTAGTTAACTAATGAAATTTAATCTTAAATAAACAGTACTAAGTTTGTGTCTTTGTGAGTTGTGCTACCGGTGAGGGAGCATGCAGAAATGCAACTGGTGGTCCTTCAATTGCTTCTATATGTGGTCGCGTTCTTGCACTAGCTTGCATGTTATCAGTTCCTTATGATATGCCAAGGTATGCTATTGCAAAAGTTGGCTATTTTTTTACATGAAAACGACACTAAATGTTTACGATGTATATGTATTTTTTTATGTATCTCACAAGATTAATGGAAGACCTTAGATCTTGATAGTGTTTGCTTGTTGCTCCATCTTGTTCTATTGCCTAATTTTCGTCAGCAAGTTGATTCATTCTTGGAGTACTTAAAGGTTTGTGGCTCGTTTTTGTAACTTCTGTTAAATGAAAAAAATGGCTTTTTTATTAACCACTTTGCAGGTGTATGTATGTGTTAGATTCAGAAAACATATAAGGTGATAAGCATGTATCAGTGGACATACTTTTTCTGCTATGAGGTACGTGCCAAATTCTCATTTCAACTTGTACAAATTACTTGACTTAACCACGCTAGGAGTCAATATATGCTAACTCCTCAATGTTTAGGATGCTTAAAATCTATAAACCTATCAGCAAACTGTTTATTTCCATGTATAACGAAATCAGCTCCACGAATCTTCATATACTAATTATATGCATTTGCATATCGAACCTGAATCATGAACTCGACTCCTAGACGTGAGCGTGGGTACAGAAGGTTTCTTTTTTGACCTAGTTACAACAATACTATGTGTTTTGTGATCAAACCTAAATAACATACTCGACCCTGTATGTTGACCATGGGCAAAGGTGTCTTATTAGGTCTAGTTACAACAATACTACGTGTTTTGTGATCGTATTTGTATTTCTGTAGAGATTTCTAGATTTGAGTTTGTTTGCAAAAGTAATTATGCACTGAAACGAATGTTTTAGGTTTTTTTTGTTATATGTTTATAATTAGTGACCATTTTCTGGTCTCTAATTCCACGGTCTGTGACGACTTTCTCGTCATTAATAGCATATAGCAGTGACGATTTTTTCGTCACTTTGCTATTTGTGACCAATTTGCTCGTCACTAACTTGGTTAGACAGTGACCATTATTCTGGTCACAGATCAGTGACGACATATAATTTGTCAGTAACGGATTAGTGACGGAGCTATAGTGACGACTGCCAACGACTTTTGATTTGGTCACTAACCGACTCAGTGACGATTTTTAATACAGTTAGTGACGAAATCTGTTCTGTCACTAAAGGTGGTTTTTCTTGTAGTGAATATTCTTTTTTGCTTCTTCAACTTGATCTTGGGGAATGTTTAATGTAAGATGCAACTTCTGCCTCAAGCCTACAGCTTCTGCAGACGGACTCCAGGAACTCGAAAAAATGGTATATAACGAATATCTTTGCCTAGATTTAATTATTTGAGATTGCATTTCAATGAAATTTCCTCGATGGCGATGTTTTGTCCGTTATTTATTACGTACTTTTCTGTTTGTTTCTACTGTTCTGTCTTATTTCATCTCTGTTATATTAATTTATCTTCCTATCGTTACTTCTTCCAGCAAAATAGACAGTTATGTAAAATAAATTTTGTTCACATTAAATTCTGTTATATTAATTTATATAAATTTTGTTGGATCATTATTTATATTTTCTGCATGCGTTCGTGTCTCTTCAAGAGCTTAAGGGTATGTTTGGTGAAATTTTTTTAGCATTTGCGAGCATTTAGCAGATAACATTTAGCATTTGAATATATAGAGAGGGGCAGAGGGCTACATCACTCCGAGAGCAGGCCCATTATTTGCCACTACTTTGACAGAGTGTATTTATATTATATTACCTAACTTAATGCTTGTTTGGTAACAATCATTTTGTTTTGTTTAAAAGCTTTCATTATTGACTTACATGCAGGCCGCATCTCTCATTCCATGAAGTAGAATATAACTTATATGGGTCATCCACATCATCAATAGCTATGTCTGTTGCTACTGCTTATGGGAAGGAACATGAACCCTCCACCTCCTCCTCTGTTCAATTATCACAACAATGCCGTCACTTCCAACTTTTTGATATTCTGTTAGCAACAGAAAACTTTAACGAATCATTAGTAATTGGAAGGGGTGGATTTGGAAAAGTTTATAGAGGTACTATATTCAATGGATCTGCAACTGTTCTTGCTGCGATTAAACGGTTAGATCCTAACTCAAATCAGGGAGCACCCGAGTTTTGGGCTGAAGTTGAGATGCTTTCAAAGTTGCGGCACTGCAATCTTGTCTCTTTATTTGGTTATTGTAATGAAGAAAAAGAAATGATCCTTGTATATGAATATATGCCGAATGGAACACTTGAAGATCATCTTCATAAACTTGGTACACCACTTTCTTGGGTTCAACGACTCGAGATCTGTATAGGTGCCGGTCGCGGGTTGCACTATCTTCACACTGGTACAGGGATTGATGTTGGTGTCATACATCGTGATGTCAAGACCTCAAATATTTTGTTAGAAGAATCCTGGGCAGCTAAAATTTCAGATTTCGGGTTGTCCAAGATAGGCCCCACAAATCAGCCTATGACTTATGTCAACACACTTGTGAAAGGCACTTTTGGGTATTTTGATCCCGATTATTACGCAACTGGAAATCTAACAAGGAAGTCTGACGTGTATGCTTTTGGAGTGGTATTGTTAGAAGTGCTCTGTCGTAAGCGTGCAGTATTTGATATTGATGGAGAACCATCAAATTTGGCGAACTGGGCTCAGGAATCTATTAAAGAAGGCAAGTTAAAGAATATTATATATTTTGATATAAGGGGTTAGATATCCCCTAAATGTTTGAAGGAGTTTGTTCGAATTACAGAGAGATGTTTGCATAGCAGTCCGAAACAACGTTCTACCATGGCTGAGATTTTGTTCAGTCTTGAGGCTACACTGATCTTGCAAGAGAAATTCAATAATTCGGTGCAACCTTCAGGCAGAACAATACTCGATAGAATGGTTAATATGCTTCCGTTTCCTTCCAACGGAGAGAAGACTGGTATTTCTAGCTCCTCGTAAATATGTTCACGTATTTATTATAATATGTGTGTGCATCCATCTTGGCATAAATTAGTGTAACATCAATTATAAAACATAAATCTAATTTTACGTCTGTGTTCTTATCTCAAGCCACATCCATGATAATTCGATCTGTTGAGTCTGCATGTGCCACTAGTTTCATTGTTTCAACACTTACACTTATCTAATCTAAGCCAAATGATAGACATCTAATAGGTTCCAACAACCCATGGTTTATTGTTGGCATAACTTTGTAGCTCCTTTTCAACCACTTAATATCTTTAGTTTAGCATGAATTATATCTGAAGAACTCAGTCTGGTGCCTGGTCATTAGTATACTACATTTACTAACCATCATTGGAGACTCATTTCCACACATTATAACCCTGGCAGGAGATTTTTATAGGTGCGATGTTTTAGAGACCATTCCTTTTATATGCCTAAAGATAAAATTCTTTTCTTAACATGTCATAACAGAAATTTAGTTATATATGTATTATGTGGAATTTTTAGTAGCAATTTGTAATCCGTATGAGTGTTTGTGTTCAATTTATTTCAGCCCAAGGGGAATCAAAGCCATCGAGTGAGGGAAAGGGTAGAAAAGGTACTAATACTGTAGGGGCTGGCAATAATACGTTTCTGGACACATCAGAACTTCCAGCAGATTACCAAGCCAGAAGCTTAAAAGAATTTGAGTATGATGATTTGAAAAAGGCTACTAAAAACTTCAGTCGAGATATGATTTTGGGTGAGGGAGGTTTTGGAAAGGTGTACTTAGGGTGGGTTGAGCAGAATACGTTTGCCCCTTCGAAACATGGTGTTGGAATTCCTGTTGCTGTTAAAAGGCACAATCCAGATGGTGTGCAAGGACATTCTCAATGGCAGGCAAGTAACACCAAATGTGAATCCACTTACCTATAATAAAAAAAGGATTATAGATACCTATGAAAACACGTACAACTTTAGATCTTTCATCAGTATTTTTTACTCATTTGTGCCTAACACCATCAACTAAATGTCCTTGATACACATCTTAATGTAAAAGCAGGTAGAAAAAAGATATCATAGTTTTGCTGTCAGAATTTATACGGCTCGAAGTGCACTTCAACATATGTTTACTTATAAGTTAGTCTATGAATGCAATGGAGTCGTTTTTTATATAATTTAGCGCGATGAATAGTTTTGCTGAATTTAATTTTCAGGCAGAGGTGGGCTTCTTGGGACGGTTTGCTCATCCAAATATAATTAGCCTCTTGGGATACTGCAGCGACGAACAAGAACGGTTGCTTGTTTATGAGTACATGGCGAACAAAAATTTTGATGGCTTTTTATGTTGGGATCTCTTTAATACTATCAATCAATTTTTCTTCTTCTTAAATCAGCATAGTTGCGTTCAGTTCTATATGTAATATGAATTACTTTGCAGATGGACCTAATGCATCAAATACTGTCGAACCACTTTCATGGGGAACGAGACTTATCATAATGACGGGAGTAGCACGTGGACTGGTTTACTTGCATTCTTCACAAAATCAAGTCATGTGCCGTGGCGTAAAAGCTGCTGATATATTATTGGATGAAGTACTTCCTCTTAATGTCTATGACCTGATGTTTGTGATCAAACCAGTTTGATAATTTTGGCTTAGTGACATTAAGTATATTAAATATTTGTACTCACTTATTACAGGACTTTACTGCAAAAATTGCAGACTTTGGGTTGGCGAGATCTATCCCTGAAATAAGAGAGTCACATGTTAGCACAGCAGTTGTGGGAACCTACGGTTATGCAGACCCATCGTATATTACAACTGGTACGCTTCCAAAAATAAATGAAGTGACATTTAGAAACTCTGCATTAGTCCTATGTGGGAGAATAACTTTACAATTGTTGTTGTAACTGTTTTTTTAAATTGTGAAACAGAGCATCGTTCTTGAAAAAAGCATAACAACAAATATTTCAGATAATTTTTTCTTAATTTGTTGCTTCAAAATGTATATTTGATACAAAAGTTAAGGCCTCTACTTGAGAACCTGATTATTAGGCACATCACACTGGTTATTTCATTTAAAAAAAGGGGGAACCATATTTTGAATTTAAATAATACACTTCAATGCTACAGGTCATTTGTCTGTGAAGAGTGATATCTACAGTTTTGGAGTGGTGTTGCTGGAAACTCTAACAGGCCTGCGAGTTTTGGATAGAACGCGGCCCGCTGGAAAGCATAATTTGGTTGAATGGGCGCGTCCAGTGCTAGGAACGAAAAAAGAGCTAAAGAAAATAATTGATCCGCGCCTTAAACAAAATTATCCCCTAGAAGGTGCTTTTAAATTTGCTGCACTTGCATTAAGATGTCTTGAAAAACGTCCCAAAGACAGGCCTTCAAGTGAAGAAGTCTTGCAGAGTTTGGAAGAAATATATGCTGCTAAGTAATAATCTAAGGACAGTTCAAGAGACGCCGATACAACAAATTCCAATATGACTTCTCTGTTACTTTTGAAATAGTGTACATGTTTATGAGATCTTACAACACAGACTACGAGAGAGAGGGATCCATAATTTGTCTTGCAGATCCCACTGTTTTAACATTAATTAATGATAAGAATTTCAGCAAACAGATGTATATTAAAACATAGAGATATAAGCAAGTTAAAGTTTATCTTCTTGGTCAGGGTGAGGTGTCGATAGAGACACAAAGGATTTGTTTAACTCTATGTGATTTCATCATTGACTTACATACATATTTAACATAAATTTTGATTTAGTCAGAGTCATAGTACTGCATGTTCCAGGAAGTAGTAGTTATGCCAACATCTTTTTTATATACATGGGCAAGTCATTCTTTTCGGTTACTACTTAATTAGTCCACATCATCAATAATCATGCTTGTTGCTACTAGTGCGGGAACAGAACTTGAACAAACCACCTCCTCCTCCTCCTCAGAACAATGGTCACAGCCATGCCGACAATTCGAATTTCGAGAAATTCTTCTAGCAACAGAAAACTTTAATGAATCATTAGTCGTCGGGAGTGGAGATTTTGGGAAAGTTTACAAAGGAAATATAGTAAATGGGTCAAGTCTTGCTGTTGCTGCCATTTGTTGCATATAGTTTCCTATCTAGTTAGCTTATCGATTAGGGTAAAGTGTGTCGTGTGGGCTCGGCCCGAGTTTGTAACCGACCCCCTCACCCTATAAAAGGAGGTGAGGGGGTGATGCACAAAACACACCATAGCTTCTTATTCTTTCCTATGTAATCAATCGATCGATATAATAAAACATAGTCGTTTGGTTACCTTTGTAGTTTCGTTCTTCTGGGTTGTCGTTATTGTAGCTCTGCCATCTTCTTTACAGCGATCTAGGGTTCCGCAAATCGATCTTCAGGGTTGTTGGAGGTGTCGATTCCGACAAGTGGTATCAGAGCTGCGGGTTTCGTGGTCTCTTGAAGATCGGTGCTAGATCAAGAAGTTTTTGTGAAGAAAAGTGTTTCGAGCTTTTTCGATTTGTTTTCTTGGAGTTGCAGGTGCCGAGAGGTTAAAGACGAAGTAATATACTTGGATAAAGTGAAGATAAGAAAAGAACACTGATTGGTTCATTTTGTTAGATATTCTCACGTGGGTACCAATCTCAAAAGGAATAGATTTATATATTAAATCTTTTTTTTTCTTTTCTATTTCTATTTGGTAAAGTATATTACGTCAAAGGTGTTTCGATATATACTATATATCGACTTCGGGTATCGTTTTTTAAGGTTTTTTAAAAGTCGATTTAATCGAAAGTTTTTGTTGCGGGTTTCTTGTGGTTCAAGTTTGATCGTGGCTTGCTTGGGTTTTCAAGTGTGGATCGGGTTTGCTTGTACGTGATCGAGGTTTAGGGTTCTTCTAATTAAATCGATCTGCAAGAAGGTATTTTTTACGTAACAAGGGGAAAGAATATGTCATCGATAGCGAAGTTTGACGTCGAAAAATTCGACGGGTCTAATGACTTCGGGTTGTGGCGTGTGAAGATGCGGTATCTATTAATTCAACATGGTTGGGAGGCTGCGTTAGATCCATTCCCGGATACCATGACGGACGTTCAAAAGACTACGGCGTTGAAGACGGATGTCTATAAAAAAGCACACAGTGCCTTACTCTTATGCTTGGATAACAAGGTGTTGAGGGAAGTCAACAAAGAAAATTCTGCTGCGGGAGTTTGGTTAAAGTTAGAAACTTTGTATATGACAAAGTCTTTAGCCAACAAGTTGTACTTGAAGAAGAAGCTGTTCACTTTCTACATGCATTCAGGTAAGAAACTATCTGAACATATAGACGAGTTTAATAAGTTAATCGGTGACATGGCGAACATAGACGTTGATATTGATGACGAAGATCAGGCACTCATGTTACTTACATCATTACCATCTTCATATGATAACTTTGTGGAGACATTGCTTTATGGAAGGGAGTCGCTCACTTTGGAAGATGTCTTGTCTACCCTCAATTCACGAGAGTTGAAGAAGAGGACATATGCAAAGGATGATGGTGATGGGTTATTTGTAAGGGGAAGGCCGGAGCATCGGGGTAATCAAGGACGTGGTAGTTCGCGATCAAAGTCAAAGGGTAAAGGAACTTATAAACAGAAGTGTTACATATGCTATTCTGAGGATCACCTTAAGAAAGACTGTCCAAAATGGAACAAGAAGAAATCAACTGGCTTTGTCAACAAGAATGCAAAACAGGACGCTGGGACGTATTCTAAGGGTTATGACAATGGTGATTTGTTGATGGCGGTGAGTGAGGAAAGGTTCTTAGAGTGGATCATGGACTCTGGTGGTTCCTATCACATGACGCCTAGGAGGGACTTCTTGTTTGATTTTAAGGAGCTTGATGGAGGTATGGTTTTGCTCGGTGATAATAGAGCATGTGCCATCAAGGGGACAGGGAAGGTGAGAGTACAAATGAAAGATGGTTCAAGTTTTGTGCTTGAGAATGTGCGTTACATTCCCGAGTTGAAAAGAAATTTGTTATCTTTGGGCACTCTGGATCGAGAGGGCTATACCGTGAAGTTGCAGAATGGAAGAGTAAAGGTGATCAAGGGTTCTTTGATGGTTTTGTCAGGAACTTTGAAGGAAAATTGTGTGTACTCCTTGGATGGTTGGGCTGAATCAAGTGAAGCTAGTGTTGGTATAGAAGAAAAGGAAAGTCTTGCGCAGGTGTGGCATAAACGCCTGGGTCACATTAGTGAAGCAGGCTTGAATGAACTCAAAAGAAGAGAGGTGCTGGGGAAGGAAGGTCTAGGTAAGCTCAAATTCTGTGAAAATTGTGTTCTTGGAAAATCGACCAGGGTAAGTTTTGGTCGAGGTCAGCACACAACAGAGGGAGTTATAGACTATGTCCATGCGGATCTCTGGGGTCCTTCTCGGGTGGAATCGATGAGTGGTTGCCGGTACTTCTTATCGATTGTTGATGATTATTCGAGGAGGGTTTGGGTTTATTTTCTTAGACACAAAAGCGAGGCATTCAGCAAGTTCAAGGAGTGGAAGCAGTTGGTAGAAAACCAGACAGGTAGAAGACTGAAGAAACTTCGAACGGATAATGGTTTGGAGTTTTGTAATCAGGAGTTTAATAACTTGTGCAAGGAGAGCGGGGTAGCAAGACATTTGACGGTTGTTGGAACTCCGCAACAGAATGGTCTAGCTGAACGAATGAATAGGACGCTCTTGGACAAGGTTAGGTGTTTACTGATTCAGTCTGGTTTGCCAGAGTCATTCTGGGCAGAAGCAACGGTGACGGCAGCATATCTGATCAATAGGTCTCCATCTACAGCATTGGAGAAGAAGACACCTATGGATATATGGTCAGGACATCCGGCGAATTACGAGATGTTGAGGATATTTGGTTGCGTTGCTTATTCACACGTGAATCAGGGGAAGCTCAAGCCTAGATCTATAAAATGCATATTCCTGGGGTATCCTGAAGGTGTGAAGGGATACAGATTATGGAGGTTGGATGATGTTAAACCGAAGATAATCATAAGCAGGGATGTGGTCTTTAATGAGAGCCTTATGTATAAGGATACTCTCAAGGGTGCTGGTGCTGCAGATTCTGGGAAGGAAATTGAGTTTGAGGTGGAACTTCAAGGCAGTCGGGTCGAACCAACTGTGGATCCTCATACTGGGGTAAATCCAGGGAATGAATATGAGGATCAAGTTGAAGATACAGTAGATGCAATGCCTCAACAACAGAATCTGGACAACTATGTTCTGGTGCGTGATAGAGCTAAGAGAACAACTACTAAACCTGCAAGGTATAGGAATGAAGGTAATGTATCATTGTCTAGATCATCAGGGTCTAGGGAAGAAGATGATATTACGGCTTATGCGTTTGCTATTGCTGAGGAAGAAGATACACATGAACCAATCACATTCCAGGAGGCGATTAATTCATCTGAAAGGGATGAGTGGGTTCGTGCAATGGAGGAAGAGATGAGTTCTTTAAAGAAGAATCATACTTGGGAGCTGGTCGATCAACCACGTGGTCAGAAGCTGGTAAGCTGTAAGTGGTTGTATAAGATTAAAGAAGGGATTGAAGGCGTTCAGAAACCAAGGTACAAAGCAAGGCTGGTAGCTCGGGGGTTTACACAACGAGCAGGGATTGACTACAATGAGGTATTTTCACCTGTGGTTCGACATACATCTATTAGGGTGATTCTCTCATTAACTGCTTGTGAAGATTACGAGTTGGAACAACTTGATGTGAAGACGGCGTTTTTGCATGGTAATCTTGAAGAAACCATTTATATGAGGCAACCGCTTGGTTTTGAAGAAGGAACGGGCAACAAGGTATGTTTGTTGAAGAAATCTCTTTATGGTCTTAAGCAGTCTCCAAGGCAGTGGTACAAACGGTTTGATGTGTATATGGTCAGCAATGGGTTTAGCCGTAGCAACTATGATAGTTGTGTTTACTTCAAGGAGTTTGCACCAGGTATGTACATATATCTACTGTTGTATGTAGATGATATGTTGATTGCTTGTAAAAGCAAGTCTGAGATCGAATATACCAAGGGACTGTTGCGGAAAGAGTTTGATATGAAGGAACTTGGTCCAACTAGGAAGATACTTGGTATGGAGATTGTCAGGGATAGGGGTAACCGAACCCTGAAGGTGTCTCAGTCGGGATATGTGCTGAAAATTCTGAATAACTACAGAGTGGATAATGGCAAGTAGGTCTCTGTGCCATTGGGAGCACACTTCAAGGTATCTTTGAAGGATTGTTCGTCGAGTGACTGGGATGTGGAAAGAATGAGTAAGGTCCCATATGCGAATGTTGTAGGTAGTTTAATGTACTTGATGGTTTGCACTAGAACAGATATTGCGTACGCTGTTAGCATTGTGAGTAGGTATTTGGCGAATCCAGGTAAAAATCACTGGGAAGCGGTGAAGTGGATTTTGAAGTACTTGAAGGGCACTGCTGATGTAGGTCTAGTGTATGGTAGAGATCAAGGGAAGCACGTAGATGTTGACGGTTTCGTGGATAGCGATTATGCTAAAGACCCTGACAAGGGTAGGTCGATAACTGGGTACGTGTTTATGGTACATGGCTGTGTTGTGAGTTGGAAAGCAACTCTGCAGCATGTTGTTGCATTGTCTACTACAGAGGCGGAGTATATGGCGCTTACGGAAGCTGTTAAGGAAAGCATTTGGCTTAAAGGTCTACTAATCGAGCTGGGAATAAACCTAAGGTCAGTGGTTGTGAATTGTGATAATCAAGGGGCAATTCATCTCTCAAGAAATGTAATGTTTCATGAGAGGACAAAGCATATCAACGTGAGGTATCACTTCATCAGGGAGATCGTAGAATCTAAAGAGATTGAAGTGGAAAAGATAGGCACGGAGGATAATGCAGCTGACGCGTTTACAAAGGTGGTTCCAGGTCCAAAGTTCAAGTATTGCATGGAGATACTTGGTGTCGGGGCTAACTAGTCTTGTCACTAAGGTGGAAATTGTTGCATATAGTTTCCTATCTAGTTAGCTTATCGATTAGGGTAAAGTGTGTCGTGTGGGCTCGGCCCGAGTTTGTAACCGACCCCCTCACCCTATAAAAGGAGGTGAGGGGGTGATGCACAAAACACACCGTAGCTTCTTATTCTTTCCTATGTAATCAATCGATCGATATAATAAAACATAGTCGTTTGGTTACCTTTGTAGTTTCGTTCTTCTGGGTTGTCGTTATTGTAGCTCTGCCATCTTCTTTACAGCGATCTAGGGTTCCGCAAATCGATCTTCAGGGTTGTTGGAGGTGTCGATTCCGACAAGTCTTCGATGATCACGACTAACCGGAAGCTCTTATTCTTTCCTATGTAATCAATCGATCGATATAATAAAACATAGTCGTTTGGTTACCTTTGTAGTGTTCGTCTTTGTGGGTTTCGTTTGTTGCGACTCTACGATCGTCTTTAAAGGATCTAGGTTTCCGCGTTCGATCTTCGGGTTGTTGGTGTCGATTCCAACACCATTAAACGATTGGACTCCATGTCCAACCAGGGGGCGGTAGAGTTTTGGGCGGAAGTTGAGATGCTTTCTAAGTTGTGTCACTGTCATCTAGTTTCGTTGATTGGCTATTGTAAGTATGAAAAAGAAATGATTCTTGTATATGAACATATGCCGCATGGAACGCTTGAAGATCATCTCCACAAACTTGACAACCCTCTTTCTTGGCTTCAGCGACTCAAGATCTGCATAGGGGCTGGTCGTTGATTACACTACCTCCACACTTGTATAGGGATTGAATTTGGTGTTATACATCGAGATGTCAAAAGCTCAAATATTTGATTACACAACTTGGTAAAGTGATTAACTCTTCCAACATTAACTTCACCTCCATAATTTACTTACAAATTAGGAAAAGAGATTATTAAAAGGGCACAGAGATTATTAAAAGGGCACAACGCTATATATGATACGAGTATGATTTAGCTTTATCTTTACTAAAGCATGTAATTATCTCCTAGTGTTATATTTTTTTGATGTGAGGGGATCTATTTACAGAAATTGCTACACTTTCTGATTCTTGAATATCTTTTCTGAATATAAATAAAAAAAATCTCACTTCATGCCGGCAGAGATAAGCATTTTAGGACCTTTGGCTCATTCCAATGTCCTTACTCTCTTGGGCTACTGCCGACATGAATATGAATACCTGTGTGTTTATGAGTACACGTAGACCGGAAGTTTTTATCAATTTATCAACAAAGATAATTTGTATTCTAATCTCTTAAACAGGATTTTCTAATGGCATCAAGAATTATTATTGGATCAATCTTGATTATTCTATATTAAGTTGAGCCTTTCCAACAAAAGTAGCGGACATGACAAGATCATGAACAATATGCACCTGATACTGCCAATTTGCATTCATTAGAAGATCAACTGATACACCGCAATCTGAAAAGCTCTAGTATTTTTCTGGATCATGTATTTTTTAAGCATCTAACATAATTAGTTTGGTGATGACATATTTCGATGCTTTTGGTTTAATCCCATTTATTTTTTCTATTATTCTAGGAATTTAGCGCAAAACGGCAGCACTTTGGGTTAGCGAAATCTGGATATGAAATAGGGAAAAGCCATGTTAGTACACGCGTTGCTGTACCTTGGGTTATATAGACCCACATAGTTAGGACACGGGTGCGTTTCTATATAATGAACACGACACGTGTATTGACTGAGGTGTAGCAAGGTGATTATATATATAACACGCTTCTATGTTACAGGTCATTTTAGTGTTATCAGTGACATTTATGGTTTCGGACTTTTGGAGTGGTGATGTTGGAAACTTTAAAAGATAAATGTCTCTAGCTAAGAATCTGGTTAGGGGCAAAAAAGGGCCACTTTAGTTTTTGGGGCAATAGGTTAGTGTAATAGGTTGACTTATTTGACCAATGTGTAATTGTGACAAATGTTCACAAGTTGGGTTGTGTGGAGTGCACGCTTGTATGACGTTATTGCGATAATGGATGAAGGCCCCGTATGACAGGGGTCCGGGGGAAGCGCCCCTGGTAGCAGGGTCCAAGGGGCCGTAGCCCTTGGCAAGGTCCAAGGGGTAGCGCCCTTGAATAAAATTCCCGAAGTTTTGGACTTGTTTTACTGCCCGTTTTTTTCAACTTTTTTGGTTGTCATATAACTGCTAGGCAGTTACAACTGATTATAGAAAACTGTTGGTCATATATTCATTTTTCTGTTTGGTTCTGTTCATAACAACAAAAGCACATTTTCAGTTCGAATTCTGAGTTTTATCTGATTGGAGAGTTCGATAGAACCATCGAAATACTTTGATCTGAAAGTGTTTGACACGACTCTCAGATTACTGTGATCCACTAAATTTCTAACAGCAATGGACTAAGTGAGGAGTATAGTTTCGTAGACTGGCTAGGTAAAATCCTAGCTGATAGAAAAACTCAAGGAAATAATGGATTCGCGTCTTGAACAGAATTACCCAATAGAAGGTGCTTTTACATGCGGGGTCCTAGCATTAAGATGTGTTGCAAACGAACCTAAAAAAGGTCATTGATTGACTAACTTTTGCAGAGTCTGGAACAAATATACGTTGTTAGAAACTAATACGGTTTTTCATGGGGCGGTTTGGTTCGGGTGGTAGAATATATATTTTGAACCAGTAGAAGTAGGGTGGTTAGTGTCTGAAGTTGAGCCTGCAGTGTCTACAATGTTCAGGATATAGAGACAAAGGAGTATTAGAATTCACTTATTGCGGAATTCCATTGCCAATTTAAGTCCTCTAATATTTATCAAATATTATTGTTACAAATACATATTGATTTTGTAATCGGCAATATGAAATGATAAAGTAGCGAAAATGGTTATACCCGTCGAAGTTACACATAATCTTTCATCCATTTCGGCTTCTTGGGCTGTCTCTTGTCATCAACACCCAGCAGTTGGTGTCGTTTCCACGCCAACTTCATGTTGCTTTATTTTCTTGTAAGTTTTGTTAGGTAATAATCCTTGGCTTTTCTAGTGCCACCTCCTCCAGTTGCATTAGAACTTCATCAGCTTTTAGTCTAGCCTTGGGTGATCTACACATACAATCCATCGCTAAATACAATATACAAAGTGATTCTTCCTCAATCTTGGCCTTACACATAATTTCAGGATCAAATATTTCCATGGTCCACTCTTATTTCACAATTGATTTTCCTGTCAACAGTTCTAGCATTATCGACCCAAGCCTATAGACATCTGTCTCCATAGTAGCATCTTCGAATTGTTGGAAATTTAGTATAATCGTGGGATATGGTCATACTTGTAAATGGGTTTGGAGGTACGGAGTGTACACCTATTAAGTCCATGACTACCCTGGAAGACTCAATATAGTGGTTGCTGATGATTCCTGTCAGAGGCTAGTTTAGCCTTGTCAGCGGCTGACTTTGCTTTGTCAGCGGCTAAGTCATCACCGGATGGCTTGTCTTTATAACTGTTTGACCGGTTAAAACGGGGTTTAATATGGACTTTATGACCATGATGATTCTGGTCATGTAACCACTATGTAATCATGTGGGAAATAATGAAATTAATGGGCCGATTAATACTCATTATTTCTTTGACTATGAGTTACATTCCGTAAGGAATGGGATCACTATAAATAGTGATCATACTTGCATGAGGAAAGATATAAGAAACAAAAAACACTTACACGCACAGAGTTCTTGATTTGTGCCTAAAACAAGAACTAACTCTTGGTTTTATCCCAAGGAGGTATTCGTGTTAACCCAGGCATAGGGTCGAATAATCTTCTTTGGAAAGTGATTACACGACTTCAAGAGATATCCGGTAACCATTCATTGGTACGTAGTTAGGCTATTGATTATCTTCACCCTGTTGGAACGAAGTAAACCCCAACAATCAAAGAAGATTATTTTGTAATAATCAATGGCGGCGGCAATGAAGCATATGGTGGCTAACTTCTCTAAACTGGACAAGTTTGAAGGGGTTGATTTTAGGAGATGGCAAAAGAAGATGCACTTTCTTCTTTCTACCATGAGTGTGGTGTATGTGCTGACTACTCCTATTCCTGATGGTGGTGATGATGCTACCTTGGAGGAACTGAGGAAAAGGAGCAAATGGGAGAATGATGACTATGTGTGTCGTGGTATTATTCTCAATGGTATGTCTGATTCCTTATTTGATATTTATCAAAATTCTGAATCTGGTAAAGAACTATGGGATTCCTTGGAAGCCAAATATATGGCTGAGGATGCATCAAGTAAGAAGTTCCCTGTGAGTGATTTCACAAATTAGAAAATGACTGATTCAAGACCAGTCATGGAACAATACAATGAACTTCTTGGAATACTTGGTAGATTTACACAACATAAAATGAACATGGATGAGACCATTCAGGTCTCGTGTGTCATTGACAAACTACCTCCTTCTTGGAAAGATTTCAAGCACACCTTGAAACATAAGAAGGAGGAGTTAACTCTTGTTGAGTTGGGCAGTCATTTACGCATTGCGGAATCCCTCAGGGTGCATGAAAGTGATAAGCCAAAGAGCAACAATGTTGCTGGTTCATCTGTTGTCAATATGGTGGAGCATAACAACTCCACCAAGTACAATGACAACAAGGGCAAACGTAAGCTTCAGGATAACACCAAAGCTAATCCTAACAAGAAGTCATCAGTGGCTTGTTGGAAGTGTGGGAAACCTGGACACTTCAAAAGGGATTGCAAAGGTGTTAGCATTGGCAGCAAAGCTAATGGATCAGGCGCAAAAGGTCATAATATGTTTAATGAACCTCTCCAGATTTATTATGTTACATATGTATCTGAAGCTTATTTTGTGCAGGATGATGATGTGGCTTTGTGGGTTGACTCTGGAGCAACAGTTCATGTGTGTAAAGATAGATGTTGGTTCAAGACTTATGAGTCACTGAATGATGGATCTATTCTTCACATGGGAAATGAGTCAACAGCCCTAGTGCATGGACGTGGTTGTGTAGATCTTAATTTTAGTTCTGGAAAGATTGTTTCTTTGTTTAATGTTTTGCATGTTCCTAATATTAGGAAGAACTTGGTTTCTAGTAGTGTTTTGAATAATTGTGGTTATAAACAAGTGATTGAATCTAATAAATTTGTTTTATCTAAACATGGTGTGTTTATTGGTTTTGGCTATTTGAGTAATCAAATGTTCAGGCTTAATAATGATTCTAGTATAAATGTTGATTCTGTCCTGATAACTACCACTAAACTGAACGATTCATCACTATGGCATGCTAGACTAGGCCATGTCCACTATAAGAGGATGCAAGATATGTCTAAAGATGGGTTAATTACAGCTTTTGACATGGACACTATTGATAATTGTCAGACTTGTATGTCGAACAAAATTACTAAGAAACCATTTCAGGATGTAAAACGTAAAACTACAGTTTTGGAGCTAATCCATAGTGACCTGTGTGATTTGCATGATACTCCCTCATTAGGGAATAAGAAATACTTGGTAATATTTATTGATGATGCTTCTAGGTTTTGCTATGTTTATTTGTTACATACAAAGGATGAAGCATTAGATAAATTTAAAGTATTTAAAACTGAAGTTGAATTACAACAAGGAGTCCAAATCAAAAGATTTAGGACTAATAGGGGAGGTGAGTACATGGATACTTTGTACTTTGAGTCTGTTGGAATCATCCATGAGACAACTGCTCCCTATACTCCACAACAATATGGTATATCTGAAAGGAAAAATAGATTACTAAAAGAGATGGTTAACTCCATGTTGTCCTACTCAGGACTGAGTCAAGGGTTTTGGGGAGAAGCTATGTTAACATCTTGCTATTTATTAAATAGGTTTCCTAATAAAAGGAACAGGATTACCCCTTATGAACTCTAGACTAAAAGGAAACCAAACTTGAACTACCTCAAAGTTTGGGTTGTAGGGCTGTTGTAAGACTCCCTGATCCAAAGGTGAAAACCTTGGGTGAAAGAGGCATTGAATGCATCTTTGTTGGATATGCTGAGCATTCCAAGGCTTATAGGTTCTATGTTATTGAACCTAATGATTCAGTTTCAATAAACTCAATCATTGAATCAAGGGATGCTAACTTTGATGAGACTAGGTTCTCATTAGTCCCTAGGCCAAGCCTTAGGACTCCTACTGGAGCTGAGGACATTGGTGCTTCAGTGGAACCTGAAAGGGTCACTGATGAGGTTGTGGTTCAACAACCTGAGCCTGAGCTTAGAAGAAGCACAAGGCAAAGGACTCCAAAGAATTTTGGGCCTGAATTTCAACTATACCTAGTTGAAGGAACAAGGGATGAGGTCTCTGACCGATACTACTATTGCTTTAATATTGAGGATGATCCCAAAACATTTGATGAAGCAATGAAGTCTCAGGATGTTGCTTTCTGGAAAGAAGCAATCAATGATGAGATGGATTCCATCATGGGCAACAACACTTGGGTGTTGGTTGATCTACCTTCAGGTTGCAATCCACTTGGATGCAAATGGATCTTCAAAAGAAAGATGAAGGTAGATGGAACTATTGAAAAGTTCAAAGCAAGGTTAGTCATTCAAGGATTTAGACAAAAGTCTGTTGATTGGATTGGCAAGCATTCACAATCTGATTATTCATCAGATGGATGTGAAGACAGCATTCTTGAATGGTGATTTATATGAGGAGGTTTATATGAACCAACCTCAAGGTTTCATCATGCCTGGTCATGAAGGTAAGGTGTGTACACTGATTAAGTCCTTATATGGACTCAAACAGGCACCTAATCAATGGCATCAAAAGTTTGATGAAGTGGTTTTGTCTAATGGTTATTTACTTAACCAAGCTGACAAATGTGTATATAGCAAATTTGATGAATCTGGTAAAGGAGTCATCATTTGCCTATATGTTGATGACATGTTAATCTTTGGTACTGACCAAGTTCTGGTTGATTTAACCAAAGAGTTTTTGTCATCAAGGTTCTCTATGAAAGACATGGGGAAGGCTGATGTTATCCTTGGCATAAGGATTAAACATAAAAGTGATGGTATTGTAATTTCTCAGTCTCATTATATTGAGAAGGTCCTGAAGAAATTCAATCACTTTGATTGTACTTCAGTGAGTACACCTATGGATACAAGTGAGAAATTAATGCCTAATAATGGTCAGGCTGTCTCCCAGCTTGAGTATTCTAGGGTGATTGGTTGCTTGATGTATGACATGACTAGTACTAGTCCTGATATTGCTTTTGTAGTGGGTAAACTGAGTAGGTACACTAGTAATCCTAGTACTCAGCATTGGCAAGCTATTCAGAGGGTACTAAAGTATTTGAAAGGAACAATGGATTATTGTTTGTCATATACTGGATATCCTTCAGTGTTGGAAGGTTACACTGATGCAAGTTGGATCAGCAATACTGAGGATAATTCATCCACAAGTGGCTGGGTATTCCTTCTTGGTGGTGGTGCAATTTCTTGGGCATCCAAGAAGCAAACTTGCATTACTGGTTCAACAATGGAATCTGAATTTGTGGCTCTAGCAGCTGCTGGTAAAGAGGCTGAATGGTTGAGAAACTTGCTTCTTGAGATTCCATTGTGGGTCAAACCTATGGCACCCATTTCTATCCGTTGTGATAGTGCAGCTACATTGGCTAGGGCATATAGCCAAATGTACAATGGTAAGTCTAGACACCTAGGTGTTAGACATAGCATGATTCGTGAACTGATCATAAATGGGGTGATTTCAATAGAGTTTGTGAGGTCTCAACAAAATTTAGCTGATCACTTGACGAAGGGATTGGCTAGAGACTTGGTTATAAAGTCTGCTAAAGGGATGGGTTTAAAAGTCCACTCTAGTCACTGAATGCTAGGACACCTAACTCCCTCCTGAGGAAACTTGGGAGCTGAGTTCAATATGGAAAGCTGAACATTCAAGGGACTGAAGCACATGTATATCATCCCAATGATGTGCTTGTACTTGCTGAAGGAGGATGAAGTTATAAACTTCTCAATGGTTAATGTCTTTGAAAAAGTGTTGATGCAAGAGCATGAACTAAAGAGGAACCACCTATGTAATTGTTGAGGTTTCGCCGCCTCAAGGAGCATGGACTTTGGCTCTTACAACATTTATGAATTGGATATGGACACATGGCTTGTATGGTGTCAGGAGCGTTTTAAGTGTTTGAAAACTTGTGTGTATTTTATCTTCAGGTATTCAAAGTAGTTGAAGGGTTCAATTCTTATAACACCCTGATTCTTGAATATTTGAAGTGATGCACTAATATGGAAATTCAATCCTCGTGACATTTTCATATATGCGCTGGTTTTGTTAAAGTTGATTTTCATGCAAAAGGAATTGTACTAAATTGGGGAGGATTGTTGGAAATTTAATATAATTGTGTGATATGGTCATACTTGTAAATGAGTTTGGAGGTACGGAGTGTACACCTATTAAGTCCCTGACTACCCTGGAAGACTCAATATAGTGGTTGCTGATGATTCCTGTCAGAGGCTAGTTTAGCCTTGTCAGCGGCTGACTTTGCTTTGTCAGCGGCTAAGTCATCACCGGATGGCTTGTCTTTATAACTGTTTGACCGGTTCAAACGGGGTTTAATATTGACTTTATGACCATGATGATTCTGATGATTCTGGTCATGTAACCACTATGTAATCATGTGGGAAATAATGAGATTAATGGGCCGATTAATACTCATTATTCCTTTGACTATGAGTTACATTTCTTAAGGAATGGGAACACTATAAATAGTGATCATACTTGCATGAGGAAAGATATAAGAAACAAAAAACACTTACACGCACAGAGTTCTTGATTTGTGCCTAAAACAAGAACTAACTCTTGGTTTTATCCCAAGGAGGTATTCGTGTTAACCCAGGCATAGGGTCGAATAATCTTCTTTGGAAAGTGATTACACGACTTCAAGAGATATCCGGTAACCATTCATTGGTACGTAGTTAGGCTATTGATTATCTTCACAACGAAGTAAACCCTAACACGAAATACAAGAGCTCTGGAGCATGATTGTAAGGAGACTCTCGTCTTGCGTCGATTCAAAGCAGTGAATGGCCTATATCGACTATGAAGGGATTGTAATTCTTATCGAGCAACACATTGCTTGACGTGAGGTTTCCATGAATCATATTTTTCTTAGTGTGCAAGTAGACAAGGCCTCTTGTTATGCCAATAATAATCTTCATCCTAGTAGGCCAGTCAATCACAGTTGTTGGCCTGCGAGCTTTCGAAGCTGCAAAAAGAGAATCAAGATAAGTTAATTTATCATGAATAAAAATTAGTAAAGAGTTGATCCAGTAAACATACTATTCAGAAGCGATGCAACAGTCCCATTCCGACTACATGCATAGATAAGAAGAGTGTCTTTTTTCCCCATGTAACGAGCCTTGAGAGAAATAATATTCATATGGAAAAACTCTCCATTTTTATAAACTTCTGTGTCAAACTCTTTTCTAAAAAAGGTTTTTTGAATACGTTTCACAATAAGCGGAGTACCATCATCGAGTAGAACTCTATAAATTGAAGAGTAAGTGATGCAGCTTATCTTTTCAGCAGGTGCACGTCATAAATCAGAAAATGTACAATAAGATGAAGCATGCACATGCATTAGTTGAGAAGAACCTTCTTGTGCCATCTTTGCATCATTTACGTCACAAGCTGGATCGCTTGCTTCAATATCACTGTCAGTTTCATCTGCCAATATAGAGTTATTACAGTTTATGCGACATCTGCACAAAAAAAGTGTCCGCATCATCTTGATAAATGTGGTGTTGCCACTAGACGACTCAGTTCTCTCTTGTAATGACAATAAAGACACAAGTCTAGTCACCACCTCTGCCATCAGTGGACGTTTTATGGGATTCTCATGTAAGCAACAAATTGTAATACTGACAAACTCTTTTAAACAACTAGCCGAGATTTGGCCGTGTAGTGTCCAGTCAACAATTCGGCTTACCCTTCCTTTTGTGATACAGTGTTGAGCCCATGTTGCTAAACCCCATTCCTTCTCATCAAGAGTTGTATCCACTGCTCGTCTCCCGCATAGTACTTCCAACAACACAACCCCGAAAGCGTACACATCAGATTTTCTTGTCAATTTTCCTGTATTGACATAAGACGAATTCACATAGCCAAATGTACCTTTGATTCTTGTACTCACATAACTATGTGCTTGATTTATTGGGCTGATTTTTGCTAGACCAGAGTCTGAAATCTTTGCTGTAAGGTTCTCGTCCAGCAAAATATTTGAGATCTTGACATCACCGTATATCACTCCATATCTAGTGCCTGTTCCTGTGTGGAGGTAGTCCAATCCACGAGCAGCTTCTATGCATATTCTAAGCCGTTCTAGCCAAGACAGTTTATCAGCCCTCCGAAGTTGATCTTCAAGGGTTCCATGCTGCATGTGCTCATAAACAAGTACCATCTCACGTTCGTCATTGCAATAACCAATTAATGACACCAAATTACAGTGACGCAACTTAGAGAGCATCTCCACTTCAGCCCAGAATTCGGGTGCTCCTTGATTAGACTGCAGATGTAACCGCTTCATTGCTACTAAGGCATCTATTGACCCAATCTTTATCTTAGCCTTGTACACGTCACCAAATCCACCACGACCAATTACCAATTTTTTGTTAAAGTTTCGTGTTGCGGATTTGATCTCATCTGATGAGAATTGTCGACACACCTGACCTGGCCATAATAATGCAGATGGACTCCAGGAACTCGAGAAAATGATGTGTATACGGCTGAGTTATATCTTTGCCGAGATTCAATTATTTTTATAGCACTTCAATGAAATTTCCTCATTTATTCCTTTTCTGTTTGTTTCTAGTGTTCTGTCTTATTTCATCTCTGTTATATTAATTTATCTTCCTGTTGTTACTTCTTCCAGCAAAATAGAAAGGTATGTAAATTAAATTTTGTTCACATTACTATTGTACAATATATGCGAAACGCATTTTTTAAGTGATCCCTTTTTGTGTCGACCTGTCCTCTTAGAAGAATACAAAAAGATGGGTGGACAAACAATAGAGAATCATGTTCAAATAGATTCGATAACGTTATATGAAAGACCTACAAATTAAAGTATGAAACTTTTATCGTTCGCCCATCCATGTGCAAGTGTGAGATTCAACAAAGATTTCGAGCAACTATAGAATTGGTATCTTTTCGGACAAACGGAAGTCCTCTAAATTGATTTCATCTATTACTATTGAGGAACATGCCTATATATAGTAAGTTTTTTAAATCATACCTGCGTGTGTACGACTAACAGCTTGAGTGTATTAGATGATGGCCTACATTTTACCAGGGAACAGGGCTTACTCTGGCTTTTTCTTCAAATTTAGGCCTGACGGAAGTGTTCGTGTAAGAATAAACTAATTTCTCTCATGATGAGTAATTACAAACTAAAATAAAATAGCATACCTTAGGTCACCAGATCAGTTTAGGCCTATAAATAGTTTCATATGGATAAGAGTCCTTATGAGTTTATGACTCAAGTTTATTACAGTATTTTTTTCTTGCAGAAAGTTATTACACAGCCATAAATTAAGACTAAATACATGTTTCTTCAGTATAAAGAACTTTTTTTTACTTTTTCGGTTTCTTCTAGATAACAATGGTTCAAAACCTGGTAAATTTCTACCATTGGCGGGCGTTTATCTTGACTTGGATGAAGACATTTTGAAACAAATGAAGCCAACTTGTATGCTCCTTTTGGAAAGAAACTTTCATGTTGAAGTTGTGGGTCAATTATCTTTCTCAAGTCTTCTTCATCTGTTAGCAATAATGGAATAGCCCATTTCACCAAATTTTTCTTTCCCTCGGGTCTTTTATCATCGTACGCCTTCATCCCTGTTAATAATTCAAGAAGTACCACTCCAAAAGCATATATCTCGCTCTTCACACCAGGATCTGCAAAAGTGGTGTTTCATTTAGCCTTCAGAGAGTAGATGAGTTCTCAAACAAGTATATATCATTTCAAATATATTGATAAGTAGTTATGTAAAGTGTTCATATATTATGGGAATATGACTAAAAAATGTTTAACTTTTTTAAGCAGATCATACGATTGCAAGATGATGTGAAAAGTCCATCAAGTATAACATCCGCTTGGAAACGAAACCATTCAGGTGCAGCATAAGGTGCACCTTTCTGGAATGAGTATGAACCATGAGCCAAAAATGAATTTTCCACTTCAAAATCCCAAAGCCGTGCATTATAGTCCTGAAAGGTATAGGAAAAAGATCTAAAAGAGATGTTACATGGAGATGCTAGTATGATTGAAGGCATATGTAACGAAACCTGATTTACCATGTCCACCAATATACAATTGGTCTTAAATTGGGTATAAGCTAGATGCCCCCTCTGATGAACAAAAGACAGGCCGTGAGCTACTCCTACTGCTATTTTAAGTCGTGCGAGCAAAGAAAGTGAAGTACCTGATGGCTCTGCATATACAGACATCAATGTATCAAAGTAAGTGTATATGTGAACGACTTTACTTGGTTTATAAGCATGACGATAGATGTTGGTTCAATAGAAACATCCAATTGGTGAGATGAATATCTAAAGAACAGTGTGTTATTCACAATATAACTAAAATGTATACTTTTACCTCCAAAAAGAAGTTTATCCAAACTTGGGTCCGGAATGTGCTCGTGAACACAATACAATTCTTTCTCATTCAAGCAATATCCTAAGAGTTTGACAAGGTTCGGATGATTGTATTCTTCAGCTTTGAGATCCAGCTGCACACCAAGTGTTAACTAAATTAATAAGCTTGCACTCACGGAAACATAGTTATAAGTATGAAAATAGGCATCCCACAAAGGTGGTCTATGTCGAAGTACCTTTGACATTCCAGTGAGCCTCTTCGTAACGTACATCCTCAAACCAATACCACTTACTGTTGGGGCATATGTCCTTTTATCAACCCATCCTTTGTAAATGGTTCCACCTACAGTTGTGGAATAATCCTCCTCGCTAAAATAGTTTGTTGCCCTTATCATTTCAGCAAATGTGAAAAGTCGCAAACCTTTGGTTAATTCCTTTCTTTCCACAGCCTGAGTGAGCCTCCTGTCAGCTATTCCTGTCCAAATATATCTTAGCCTACTAATGAATATCCCTTCATCAACACTAGCATCAGCACTTTCTCTTTCTTGTAACAGAATAGAGTCGAGCTTGACCACAACCTCAGCCATTGTAGGGCGTTGTTTTGGTTGATCATGTAAGCAGTGGCATGCTATCCTTGCAAACTTTTTCAGGCATTTGTTTGAGATTTGTCCCATCAGTCTATGGTCCACAATTTTATTGATTTTTCCTTCTTTGATCTGATCTTGAGCCCAAGCCGCCAAACTCCATTGCTCTTCATCAAGGGATGAATCTACCGCCTGCTTCCCACATAACACCTCAAACAAAACAACACCAAATGCATAAACATCAGATTTTCTAGTCAATTTTCCGCTATTGAAATAATACGGATCCATATATCCAAAAGTGCCTTTGACTCCAGTGCTCACATAAGTTTGTGTCTGATTTATTGGGCCAACTTTTGCCAAACCAAAGTCCGAAATTTTAGCAGCAAAGTTTGCATCCAACAAAATGTTGGAGGATTTTACATCTCGGTGTATTACTCCATGTTGAGTTGATGTACCAGTGTGAAGATAGTCTAAGCCACGAGCAGCGCCTATACATATTTTTAGTCGTTGTGGCCAAGATAATTCAGTACAAGTATCATCTTTGTGCAAATGATCTTTAAGGGTCCCGTTGGGCATAAACTCATAAACTAGGCACATATCTTTTCCTTCATTACAATAACCAATCAGTGATACGAGATTACCATGCCGCAGCTTAGAAAGGATCTTAACTTCCGCCTCGAATTCATGTGCTCCTTGGTTAGACATGGAATGCAACCTTTTAACTGCAACTTGATCTACTGACCCGATCTTCCAGATACATCTATACACGTTTCCGAATCCCCCACGCCCAATGACTAATGCGTCATTAAAGTTACGTGTTGCCAGCTGAATCTCGTCAAATGTAAAATGTTGACATGTTTGCTCCGGCAGTATGAATGAGGAGCCAGTATCATTGATATGTCCAGGTAACATAATCGGGCTGTTTATTTAGAATTAAAGACCGGTAGTCACTAGAGGAACCTAATCGTGGCTATCAGGGCTGGAATTCAAGGGCGTAATATGACAAAAATGAAGAGTAAGGAACCTTGGAGATCAAAATAAATCTTTTTGGTTAACTTCACCTTACCTTAATGTACTTTCGATAAAAATAACGCGTATGTAACTGTAAATATGCACCAAGATTCGTGATCGATGATGGTACTCTCTAGCTAGTTCGGTGCTGAAAGTCGTCCTAGTTCAATATATTGCCTGATAGCCTTTGTTTTGGCTTTGAGTTTGCAAGAGATGACTTCAGTTCTTCACTCTGAAAAGAGCTTCAGACTTGCTGGTCAACTTTTGGCTGAGCCTAGCAAATTGTTAGTTGGCAAGGTTGATTTTCTTGTTCTTCCTTTTTGGTGTCTTTGACTTAGTGCTATTTCCAGGAACTAAAAAAAGATCAAAGTAGTCATGGGACCAAGTTTTCTTGTCCATTACTCATTGGGTTCATTTTATTTTTTTGAACATTCATTGGGATTATTGAATGAAGACTTTTTTTCAACTTTTTTGTGAGTTTTTACTTTTTGGTGAATTGTTTATTACTTTTAACAACCTCTGGATTTTAGCGACACAGTTTATTCTTTTAGTAAAAGTGTCGGTAAGCTAAAATAGTGTGGCTAACATATCTCAAGAGACAAAAAACCGCAAATTTGCGGAAATAAAATGTCACTATAAAACGAACCAGACTTTTCTACTAGATGGTGTTGACGTAAAGACCTTCATTAGCATGTATGTAGGCTTTTAATTAGCTATATGCCTTAATGTGGTGCTAAATCTTATGGTAACTTAGAAAGTAGTCATTTGGTACAGAATGTATGTTGATATAGATGCAGCCTTGTTAGAGCAAGGGGAACGGTCGGCTACTGGCTGGCTATTAAGCCTTTGGCGCCACCCTCCCTTTGGCGCATCATACCGGCCCTCGTGCCATCCCTCCTCGCGTCAACAGCAACAGCCAGCGCCATCTATTTTTCTTTTTTCTTTTTTTTTTTTTTTTTTAGTTATAAAGTGGAGTATTTGTGGGCCCAGTATACCCCTTTGGCACCATTTTTTCTCGTGTCAACGGCTCCCCGTAAACGTGGTGCAAAAGGGTTTCTTGTGCCAAAGCCCTAAAATCCTACGTGGCGGCTTTGGCACCACCTTCTCATGCCAACGACTCCCAGCTCGCTCTTATGTTGGAAACCATCCTTCCTCACCCTCACACCACAAGAAACACACAGCCGAAATAAATATCGACTCTCATGCGCTCATAAACTTTGGGTTTTCTGTGTAATATTAATAGGGAAAACTGATTACCTACAATAAAGTAAATACTACCTATTTATAGACTAAGGAACAAATGCACTACTTACCCACGTCCCCTCTTATTACCTCTAGCTATCTCGATATCTGTTTGCTGTTCTAAATAAATATTAGTAAAGTTTCAAAAGAAAATAGTCATGTGACAAATTTGGTACAACGAGTTGAAGAAAACATTAATTAGTTAACCCAAAACCACCAAATGCTATAATAAATCACTTCCAATAGTAAAACGTTATACTACGTAATACAGAACAGTAAAAGGGTGCACTCATATCTTCTGAAAATACAAATATAACTAGTTTCTGTTATGATGAGTATAATCATGAGCATCAGTGCATCGCAAGAGACATTATGACTCAAGTTTATCGTTTTTTTCTTGCATAGATTTATTACACACCAATATACTAAAACTAAATACATGTTTCTTCAGTAAAAAGATGTGAAATGGGGTGTACATAGATGGTATGGAAGAGCTTTACAAGTCTTACAAACTATTAGGCTGGACGGAGTGGTTCCATTTCTCACCCGTGAGTTACAAACTCACTCGTGAGTTGCCATTCAAATGGAAAGACTCGGAATTAAACTTTTTCGGTTTCTTCTAGATAACAATGGTTCAAAACCTGATAAATTTCTTCCATGGGCGGGCGTTTATCTTGACTTCGATGGAGACATTTTGAAACAAGTGAAGCCAACTCGTATGCTCCTTTTGGAAGGAAACTTTCATGAAAAAGCTGTGGGTCAATTATCTTTCGCAAGTTTTCTTTATCTGTTAGGAAACTTATATTTCTCTCTTGGTACACCTTCTTCCCTGTTAATAATTCCAGAAGTACCACTCCAAAAGAATAGATCTCGCTCTTCACTCCAAAACCTGACAAAGTGAGCTTTTATTGGTCATCCATGCACAACTAGCTACACTTTTTAGAAAATCTAACTAGAACACCACTTTTAAAGCAGAAGTTCATACCATTTTCAACATGATTATTTAAAGTGATGCCACGATTAATACCATCAAATTTTGCATCTGCTTGGTAATGAAACCACTCAGGGGCAGCATAAGGTGTGTCTTCTTTGAACGAGTAGGAACCATGAGCCACAAATGAGTTTTCCACCTCAAAATCCCAAAGCCGAGCATTATAATCCTGAAAGGTATAAGAAAGGTATATGAAACTGATATTGATGCAGTTTCTTGTGCAGATAAGAGGTAAATAGAAAAAAACTCTAGCAAAATTCCCAGAAACGTACTTTTTGATTTCAATAATAAAAACTGCCTCCTAATCCAAAGCCAGAATCCCAAATATAAACCAAAAGAAAACCCTAAATAATAGCTAACAGATTCCTAAAGATAAAGATCAAATTTCCTAAAGATAAAGATCACATCTTTTTAAAGATAATGACTGAAATAAAATAAAATAAATAAATAAATGTCCCAGCTGAATTGGCTGGGTCCAAAACGGGTCGGGTCGGGTCGGGTCGGCCCGCCTTAACTATCATCGCCATCATTCTCCTCCTCTTCGAAAGGACTCGCCCTCGAGTCAAACGAGTCAGCCTCCTCAGCAACAAATGGCTTCAAATCTGCAACATTGAATGTGGCAGAAACGTTGTAGTGACTTGGTAGTTCGAGTTTATACGCATTATCATTGATACGCTCCAAAACCTTGAACGGACCATCTGCACGAGGCTGAAGCTTTCCCGCGCGTCCCTTAGGAAATCTTTCTTTGCTCAAATGGATCCACACAAGATCACCCTCTTTAAAAACCACCCTCTTACGATGTACGGCACGCCTTTGATAGACAATATTATTATTCACAATTTGGTCTCGCACTTGCTGATGTATTGACTTGATTTGTTCTGCTCGCTCCTCCCCTGCAGCACAAAAATGTTCGGTAGCGGCCAAAGGTGCGAGATCCAATGGGGTGAACGGATTTCGCCCATAAACTACAAAAAACGGACTTCGCCCTGTAGATCGATGTGGAGACCGGTTATAAGCAAATTTAGCTTGTGGCAATATTACATCCCACTGCCGTGGATTATTGCCAACGAGGCTACGGAGGAGATTCCCAAGGCTGCGATTGGTGACCTCCGTCTGACCATCACTTTGAGGGTGATGTGCACTACTGAAATAGAGCCGTGAACCCAACCGTTTCCACAATGTCCTCCAAAAATGCCCCACGAATTTAACATCACGGTCAGAAGTCAAAGATTTAGGCACTCCGTGTAGTTTGACAATTTCAGCAAAATAGAGGCGTGCAACTTGGCTAGCATCATATGTTTTGGCACATGGAACAAAATGCGCCATTTTAGAAAACCGATCAACCACAACCATGATGGAGTCTTTCTGACGTTGAGTACGAGGAAGGCCAATAACAAAGTCGAGAATAACATCTTCCCAAGGACCTTTCGGGACTGGTAACGGGGTATAAAGACCTGCATTCGAATGTTGAGCTTTGGCCACATGACAACTTCGACACCGATCAACAATACGCGACACATCAGCGATCATCTTAGGCCAAAAAAAACGTTCTTGTACTAACTTAACAGTCTTATCTCTTCCAAAATGCCCAGCTAACCCCCCTGGTGACTTTCTAAAATAATAGAATCCCGTAGTGAACACTTTGGGACACACAACTGATGGTTTTTAAACAGGAACCCATCGTGAATTGAGTAGTTCTTACCAGGTAGCCCAGTTGGTGTATGACATAGCTTCCGCGCCTCAGAAAAATCAGGATCATCAGGATAGAGACCACGAAAAACCTCGAACCCCTCAACTCGGACCTCCAGTGATGTGAGTAGAGCACGTCGCCGGCTGAGGGCATCAGCAACTGTGTTGCTCGTACCCGCTTTGTGACGGATGACAAAGGTAAAATCTTGGAGATACTCCACCCACTTGGCGTGTCTTGGACTGAGCTTGTGTTGCCCATTAATGAATCGAAGGGCCTGGTGATCCGAATATAACACAAACTCTCCTGGTAACAAATAGTGGCGCCAATACTCTAGGCTCCTTATAATTGCATAAAACTCTTTATCATACGTGCTATACTTCTGCCTCGCTTCATTTAGCTTTTCACTAAAAAAAGCGATGGGACGACTGTCTTGGCTAAGGACACCGCCAATTCCTACTCCGGACGCGTCACACTCTACTTGAAAAGCAACCTGGAAATTAGGTAGTGCTAACACGGGGGCTTGGGTTACCTTTTTCTTTAACTCCTCAAAAGCATTATTAGCGGCAAGGGTCCAAACAAAATGACTCCCTTTAATACAATTGGTGAAAGGAGCAACGACAGAGCTAAAATTCCGAATAAAACGACGATAAAATGAAGCCAAACCATGAAAGCTCCTTACCTCGTGAACGGATGTCGGTGTGGGCCATGTCATGATTGCTTCGACCTTGGATTCATCCATGCGTATTGCGTTTCTCGAGACGACGTAGCCCAAAAAAAAGTACTTCCCGTGATAAAAAGTGACACTTGGCTCGGTTTGCAAACAGCTTTTGGTTTTGTAGAATGGAGAACACATCTCGAAGGTGACGAATGTGTTGGGTAATATCCTGACTAAACACCAAGATGTCATCAAAATAAACAACAACGCAACGCCCAATGAGGTCCTTAAACACATGGTTCATCAATCGCATGAATGTACTAGGGGCGTTTGATAGCCCAAATGGCATAACCATTCACTCGTAAAGGCCATCTCGCGTTTTAAAGGCTGTTTTCCACTCATCCCCCGGACGCATACGGATTTGATGATAGCCGCTACGAAGATCGATTTTTGAAAAAATTGATGCACCATGTAACTGATCAATGAGGTCTTCGAACCGGGGTATTGGAAAACGGTATTTGATAGTTATTTTATTAACAGCACGACTATCAATACACATCCGATAGGCACCACCTTGTTTGGGTACTAACAATGCGGGAACAGCACAAGGGCTCATACTTTCCCGAATAAGACCTTTAGCAAGAAGTTCGGTTACATGTCTGTGTAGTTCTTTAAACTCCTTTGGATTCATCCGATATGCTGGTTTATTAGGTATCATTGCACTAGGAACAAAGTCGATGCAATGTTGAATTTCCCTCATGAGAGGTAATCCCGGAGGTATTTCATCAGGGAATATATCTTTAAACTCATCAAGGAGGGTTTTAACTTCAACCGGCGTTTCTTCATGAAGACTATTCTGTTCAGCGATCACAAGAGCATAGAGAAATGGCGGCGAGGTGTGTCGATTAAAATCAAGGAAGCCGGATTTAGTTAAAATGAGAGCTTCGGTTCCCGTTCCCCTAGAATCAAAGGGTGCCAAAGTGATGTTGATTCCATCCTTTCTAAACGAGTACGTATTTTTAAACCCATCACGCTTAGTACGTCTGTCATATTGCCATGGACGCCCTAATAATACATGACACACATCCATAGGGATTACTTCGCACCACACCTCATCGGAGTAGCGGTTGCCAATAGAAAACTGTACCAAACACCGTTGATTAACCTTGACAATATTCCCTTTTTTTAACCACGTCAACTGATACGGTTCAGGGTGAGGTTCCACTAATAAAGCTAACTTCTCCACCATACTTGAGGCTACCATGTTCTCGCAACTTCCCCCGTCAATGATGAGTGAACAAACTTTACCTTTAGCTGTGCATTTAGTACGAAAAATATTGTTACGAAGCCATAATGTGTCATCAATATTAGTGGCTGGTGTAACGCTGAGAACTCGTTGTGACACTAAAGCTTCACCCTTATTCGGGTAGACGATCTCACCTTCTGTTTCCTCTCCTTCATTGTCGGTATCATACCTATCATACACAGGCGGTGTGTCCTCAGTGAGAGTGACAAGCTGCTGATTTGGGCAGTCCCGTGCAAAGTGACCTATTCCTTGACATTTAAAACACCTGCTCAATTTAATGGGGGCGGTGGACGGAGTATTTGGGCTGGGCTTGCTTCCACTATTAGGTGAAAAATTAGTCGGCGATCGGAAAGTGTCGGTTCGACTAATGTTTGGTTTATACTGGACACTTTTGGTTTTTGCTTTAGCTTGTTTCTCCACTTTTAGAGCTAAGCTACATACATCATTGTAGGTCTAGTAAGGTTGAAGTTGAACAATATTGGAAATTTCGGGATTTAATTGCCCTAAAAATCGGGCAATAACTTGTTCTTCCGGTTCCTCAAAACCACACCTCATTCGTAGCCTATCAAACTCAACGATAAATTCCTCAACGGTAGAGGTCCGTTGTGAGAAACCATGATATTCCAGAAAAGATTCTTGTCGGTGGTTTACCGGTAGAAACTTCTCACACAGTAGCTTCTTCATCTTTGACCATGTTTCAACTTTTGATCGTCCCTCTTGAGCTCTTTTTTTTATATGATCCCACCATAATGATGCATATTTACGTAACTTAATAGCAACGACTTTTACCTTATACTTATCGGGAATGTCTTTCAAATCAAAGACACGTTCAACTGTGCTTAGCCAGTCGATGAAGTCGTCCGGTTGCGCCTTGCCATCGAATTCTGGAACATCAATTTTTACTCCCATGCTGCGAATCGGGCCTGTCACGTACTGTCCTCTTCGTGGGTTGTGCCGCCCGAAAGGGTTCTGATTACGATCACCGTCGTCCCAGACGTCGGGGTCTGTGTCGGTCTCTCCTCTAAAGCGTTCTTCCTGTTGCAATTCCAGGTCCTGGACCCGCTGTTGCAACCTCGCGATCTCTGCAATGTCACGGGGATCCCGCCAATCATCCTCGTTGCCTCTGTCGGCGTCTCTACGGGGTTGTTGTCGATGACCTCGCTGATCTCTTGCATTATAAGCCATTGGTAACTTGCTGAGCTCTGATACCAACTGATGCAGTTTCTTGTGCAGATCAGAGGTAAATAGAAAAAAACTCTAGCAAAATTCCCAGAAACGTACTTTTTGATTTCAATAATAAAAACTGCCTCCTAATCCAAAGCCAGAATCCCAAATATAAACCAAAAGAAAACCCTAAATAATAGCTAACAGATTCCTAAAGATAAAGATCAAATTTCCTAAAGATAAAGATCACATCTTTTTAAAGATAATGACTGAAATAAAATAAAATAAATAAATAAATGTCCCGGCTGAATTGGATGGGTCCAAAACAGCTCGGGTCGGGTCGGCCCGCCTTAACTATCATCGCCATCAGATATATATATACACAGAATGCAAGCTTGTCGAATGCAGTATACTTTACCAAGTCCACCAATATATATTTTGTCTTAAATTGGGTATATGCCAGATGCCGCCTCTGATGCAAGAAAGACAGACCATTAGCTGCTCACACTGCTATTCTCAATCGTGCAACCCAAGGAAATGAATTCGTACCAGGACCTGCATGTGACATCCGTCAAATTTCCATCTTAAATTCTTCATATAGTAGGAGTACTTTAATTATTTACCGATGAGTTGTCGACATGAATGTGTTATTTATTTTGCTTTGCGGACAAAGCCCTTTTTAGGGAGAGCGTATGTAACATCTCGAGTTTTCGCGTCTATTAAGTTATGAATGCAATACACGAAGTTGTTAAACGTATTATATTTTGCCGTATGTCTATTTGAAGTACTTACTAAATCCCTTGAGGTCGCGCATAATTGTCTTTGATTTGGATCGTGTATCGAGTTGTTATCGAGTCGTGTATATTCAGTTTTCGAGTCTAAACTTAAACACCCAACAAACCTGAGCCGAGTAGTATAATTGGTGCATCATGTACAAACAATTAAGTTATAAACTTTTATTCACCTTTATTTCAAAAGCTTGCTTAGCAAGTGTCCATTTTCAGTCACAACTTAATTCCATAGTTTATTCATCCACTAAGCACTACAATCCAGCACACATGCCAAGTTTACCCAAAATGGGTATATCACAAGCTTACCAAATTCAGTTTGAGACTAACCCTAAACTAATAATACCAGATTAAATACAGTCCAAAGTTTACCCAATGTCCAAACATAACACACAAAGTTTTCACAGTCCAAATATTACAATAATAGTTCCTGGACAAGTTTTCAAACAAAGTTCCTGGGTGAAGTGAAGTGTAGTGTCAAGCCGATCCATCCTTCTCGTCCACACCTGCAAACCGAAAGTGTCAAGCCGATCCATCCTTCTCGTCCAAACCTGCAAACCGAAACCTAAGCATCCATTTGTGAGTCTTTTAAATCATCTCTTCAATTTCTGAATAAATCTTAGTTGTGCTCGTCATTGACCAAACCTGCAAAAATCAAACGAATATGTTAGTCTTTGTCACGGTCCTATTTTAATCAAGAACTGAAAAGATAAATTATAGCATTTGTTACTAGAACATGACCATGACCCCATTATATTCTGTCAACCAAACCGAGACCCAAACCAACCCAAACCGAGACTTAAACCAAGACTAAACCGAGACCCCAACCAAGACCAAACCGAGACTCAAACCGAGACCCACACCGAGACCCAAACCGAGGCCAAACCGAGAACCAAACCAAGACAACCAATGTCCTTGTTTTTCTGCCGAAAACCTCATCATTCAAAGTCACCATAATCCAATATCTTAATCATTTCAATTTACAGAAACATCATAAAACCCCAAATATGCCGCGGGTATAAAACCCCTCTTCAATTCGAAACCCTAAAAACTGAAAACCTTTTTAATTATGAAATTAATACTTTATATATTCCAAAAACGCCACTTAATTTTGAATAATCAACCGAATGTAAAAACCCCCAATTTATATAAACCCTAATTTGATTTTATTAATTAAAACTCTAATTAAACCCAATCCAAACCCGAATCTATTAATTAATTTGACTGGAAACAAGGTATGCAAAAACCCCCAATTTTGACCGAAACCCTAATTTTTATAAAACCGTTTAGATGTTGAAATTAACATGATTTTATAAAAGAAAACATTAATTAATTGTATTTAAACACGAGATTTAGAAAAACCCCCAAATATTTTCGAAACCCTAATTTGTTCATCATCAAATTCGAGAGCCATTTGGTTCTCAGCATGTTTATACAAGTGATTTAAACCCACAGATCTTTTATAAAATGAAAATCATTTAACCATTTTTATTAAAAGAAAAGAAGGATGAGCAACTTATCTTTAATTGGAGATGAATCACTTTAACCCTGGGGATGAACACCATCAAAACCGAATCGGTTTGATGTGGGGATGAAACCCCACATCCCACGCGATTTAATCACCACAAACCATCCCAAGTGATTTAGTTTTTAAACTAAAAACAAGCTTAGCCATGGGAGGGAGATGATCCGATCCAGTTTCTAGAAAGAGAG
Source organism: Glebionis coronaria (assembly GCA_025667525.1). Lineage (NCBI taxonomy): Eukaryota > Viridiplantae > Streptophyta > Magnoliopsida > Asterales > Asteraceae > Glebionis > Glebionis coronaria. The sequence continues at coordinate 640,547,394 of CM046874.1, forward strand.
AGAGAGTGGGGCGGTGGGTGTGTTTCGAGAGAAGAGAGAGAGAGAGATAACTCTGTGTTTTTGAGTGTGTGTGTGAAACACACGTATTTACCCCTTTTGTTCCTTGTTTGTATCGCCTGGGCATGGGTCGGGTTTAATAAACCCTTGGGCCGGGCCATGGGGTGGGGATAATGGGTTTATTTGGGCCAGTTTGGTGTATTGGGTTTATTTAAAGCCCAAAACGAAAACTTGTAATTTAAACGTATAATTTAACCCGTAAACCTCGATCGTTTAATAACCGGCTTTTATGTATCGTGTCTTTCCGTAAACGAAAGGTATTGTCAAGCACAACTAGGGTGTCGTGTCTTTTTACTAGTATAAATTTTCATAACGTAACACGATCCTTATAATTAAATAGGTCGCGGCTAGCGTAACCGTACTCTCGAGCTACCTTTACCTTCGTCCTTTTTGCTGAATTACGAGGTGAGTTTATAGCCCCATGCTTAACTATTTTTACTGCTTTTTGGGGTGAGACATTGCTTGATTTTAACGTATGAACACAAGTGCATTTACTGATTTATATATTAGTCTAAGTCCCACTAAAAACCCAGTTGCTTTGGCCCGTGAATCGTGAACCGTTAATTACTTTGTGTAAGCGCGAATGTTATGGATAGATTTATCGGGATTGACGTCCCTATCTGTCTTGTCCAACAAGGGGACAAGCGGGCACAGTTTCATTTGAGTCTGAGATAGGATGTCGTGGGTTTAGGCATCTAGTTGGGCTACATTTATATGATTATACTACCGGTGTTGTTAATGCTTCGGTGTCACGAGCTTAGATTGTAATAAATACTTTTGGGATGACTTTGTATTTGTTATATTGTCATCACTTTTGGGAAAATCTTGTGGTTCATTAAATATTTCAAATTAACTAAACCTATGAACTCACCAACTTTATGTTGACACTTTAGCAATGTTTTTCTCAGGTATTAAGAAGGAAGATGCTAAGTGAGGTCTCATGCATTGCCGTCATTTCTTTGAAACAAAGATCATTTGCACTATTTGGGAAAATGTTTTGTAACTGTATCCAGTTTTATGCTTCCGCACTTTGTTAAAACTATTTATTTTATCAATTACAAGTGATCTATTTTTCCGAACGTCTCATTAAGAGGTCGTTCTTTGTAACTGTGTGTGTATGATAATCATGACGTCACCACTCCCTTGTCGCCATTATACTCTGATATTTTGGGAGTGTGACAGATTGGTATCAGAGACATAGTTATAGAGAACTAGGTTGCATTTAGTAACTCTAGACTATAATTGCTATGTGTTTAATCGATTATCATACGGATTGTAAGTACTAAGTATATGTAGATACATGGACATAGATAAGTAATAAATGGGATACATGTGGTTTAACAAATACGAGGTATATTTACATGGGTTACATGTGCGACAACAAAATCTGAATTATGTTATATGGGATACATGTGGATTCAACAATGATTGCTATGTTATGTTAATGTCCCTTTCTACGGACTAATTTTATAAAATATTTACACACATTTATTTTGTTTATGATTACAGCGATGTCTTCTTCTGATGATTCCACGTCTACAGGAGCGTACTACAACCGTAGTTCACAGTCGACTATCAGTTCATCAGTAGGACTACCTAGAGGATCACCATCAGGATATCCGTGGTACCGGATGATTTCAGATGATGATACAGAGAGAGAGACTGAGGAGGTTCGTCGTTCACCGATCCGTATTCCGGATGCATCAGCTGACGACGTACTCAGCCTAGAAGGCGGAGGAGAGGATGACTTAGACGCTGATGTGGTGCAGTCACCAGGTCAGACATCAGTTACTAGGGATGAGACGGTAGAGGAGACAGAGGATGATGATATGGAGTTCACAGATGGGGAAGGTGAACCTATGGAGGTCACAGACACTGAGGACCCTCCTACTACATATGCTGCTACTCCTGAGGTTTCCCTAGCACACATCTCCTCATCTTCATCTGAAGACGAAGGGGAGAGGACTGATATTCCTGCTCCAGCACCTGGTACTCTGCCTTTCTACTATGTGAGACGACGTCTTCGGGGGAGAGCTGCTCGACCACCACTTTCACCTTACCGACCCCTCATACCTTTCACTGCCACTGACAGGCATGCAGCCCGCACACCTGCCAGTCCTGTCCCAGAGGTACCACTACTACTACCACCACCAAAGACTGTACTTGCTGTGTACCAGGAGATGCTTGCTGATGCTGGCATCTCTACTGGGCCGAGAGCTACGACTCCTCTTCCTAGGAGAGCTACATCGACGGTGGTGATGCTTGGGGCAGCAGATGGATGTGTGACGACACGATTAAACAGGTTGGAGGATGATGTAGAGGCTTTAGGTGAAGAGTATAATGAGGTGCAGGATAAGTTGGAGGCACTGGCAAAGAAGAGTCCAGTTAGGGATGAGACAGTGCTGGCGGTTTGTGTGACCCGTCTACGAGGACAGCTTCATACTGTTCTTGATCAGTTGGATACCATGCCGAATGCTCTTCTTGAGGAGATCGAGAGCCTGATGACCCGTTGGGGAGTAGAGCCATTGGTTGAGACAGGCGGACTAGAGGCACCAATGGAGGACCCTGTTGCAGACTTGGATAAGAGGTTTAGAGCCGCTTGTTATGATACCGATGTTAGACTTAGAGATTCCCAGGCTCGTGAGATCGTGGTTGAGAGAAGGTTAGCAGAGTTGGAGAGAGAGCTTCATCAGCGCCGTGAGGGCACTAGTTAGATTTACCTTGTACCATCGACTTATCATTGTATGACCACTAAGCTTTGAAGTTTATCTTAGCTAGTTGGCATTTTATTTCCTTTTATTATACTATGTATAACAAACTATGATGTACTACCAAACAATTCTATGAATGATATTATGGGTTACAAAAATTGTGAGATCATTATATATTGTGTATTATACCCTGGAGCATTTCATAATTGTATTGTGTGTGCCATGCATGTTATGTCTGGCAAAACTCATTGTCCTATTACCTTTTTAGATTATGGCGCCAGTTAGAAGATCCGAAACGCAGAATCCACCAGCTACTACCGGTGGAATTGACACCGTCATGCTAAGTCAAATGATAGCCGAACGAGTGGCCGAGGCACTCGCAACAGCCGAAGCAAATCGTACAGCTAGCACACAGGAGGAGACCAACCAAGGAGCTACTAATGCTATTGCACGGACTTGTACCTACAAGGAATTTCGTGCAGTTACGCAAGTAAGTTTCCGCGGTACTGAAGGAGCAGTAGGATTAACCAGATGGTTTGAGAAGCTAGAATCCCAATTTGGGATTAGCAATGTTGCTGAAGCTGATAAGGTGAAGTTTGCGTCAAGCACGTTATGGATGGTGCTTTGACTTGGTGGAACGTCTATGCTCGTGCAGTGACCATTGACGTTGCCCAAGCGACGCCCTGGAGTGAATTTAAAGCTATGTTTGTGAGGAAATACTGCCCACGAAATGAAGTCAAGCAGATGGAGGTTGAGCTGTGGAACCTGAAGGTCAAGGGTACTGCTCTTACTGCTTACAATCAGCGCTTTCAAGAGCTGATCTTGTTATGTCCTGAAATGGTGCCCAACGACGACCGATTGTTGGAGCGATACATTGAAGGACTACCTTTGAGCATCAAAGGGAATGTGACTTCATCCAAGCCAACTGATTTGCACGAGGCAATCGACATGGCTCAGAGTCTGATGTACCAAGTGGTACAAGAGTTGGGAGAAAATACTGGGGATAAGAGGAAGTGGTCTGGCAACCACTACAACAACAATACCAACAATACCAACAACAGCAACAACACAAACAACTACAACCAGAACAAGCGACAAGAAGTAGCAAGGGTGTTTACTGCTGGACAAGGTAATACTGGAAACTACGCTGGAAGACTTCCTTTCTGCGGAAAGTGTGGCCGACACCACGAAGGAGCATGTCCCCCTATGTGCTACAATTGTGGGAAGGCCGGACATAAGGCAAAGGAATGTCGAGCACCACCTCGTCCTACTAACCAAAGAGGACCTAGAACACAAGGTGGCCAAGGAGCAAATGTCACTTACTTTGGATGTGGAGAGAAAGGTCACTACAAGAACAAGTTTCCAAGCAGTGGGAACCAAGGTCGTGGTAACCAGATTCGAGGCAACCAAGGAAACCAGAGGCAGAATCAAGGGAACCGAGGAGGGAATAACCGAGCCACAACTAGTACTCCTGGAGGATTCATGGCACCTAGCAAAGTGTATCATCTCTGTGCTGAAGCTGCAGTGCAAGACAACAACGTTGTGACTGGTACGTTTCTAGTCAATAACAACTATGCTTCAGTACTATTTGATTCTGGTGCGGATAGGAGTTTTGTGTCATCGGTATTTAGTGAACGCCTAAATGTTACCCCTACTGCGTTAGACGTTAAGTATAATGTAGAATTAGCCGATGGGAAATCAGTAACCACCGACGCTATTCTGAAAGGATGTAGTGTAAGGTTACAAGGTCGTTCGTTCGGTATCGACTTACTCCCCATAGAATTGGGAAGTTTTGACGTCATCATTGGAATGGATTGGATGTCGAAGCATCACGCGGAAATTGTATGTCATGAGAAGTGCGTCCGTGTTCCTTATGGAAACGATGTACTAATCATACAAGGCGAAAGAAGTGGAGTGAAGAATGGATCAAGACTGGAAGTCATCTCATGTATTAGGACCCAAAGATACATTGAGAAGGGATGTCCAGTATTCTTGGTTCAAATAACACAAAAGGAAGGAGAAGAAGATCACGAGAAGAAGGTGGAAGATGTACCGATCGTTAGAGACTTTCCGGACGTATTCCCAGAGGACTTACCAGGATTACCACCAGCACGGCAAGTGGAGTTTCACATCGAGCTTACACTAGGAGCCGCGCCTATTGCTAGAGCCCCATACCGCCTAGCACCGGCCGAGATGACAGAGTTAGCTGAACAGATAAAGGAACTTTCTGACAAAGGTTTCATTAGACCAAGTTCCTCACCCTGGGGAGCGCCGGTCTTATTTTTCAAAAAGAAAGATGGATCCTTTAGAATGTGTATCGATTACCGAGAATTGAATAAGCTGACGATAAAGAACCGTTACCCATTGCCAAGAATTGACGATCTTTTCGACCAATTGCAAGGATCTAGCATATACTCGAAGATCGATTTAAGGTCAGGATATCATCAACTAAGGGTTAGAGAGGAAGACGTTCATAAGACGGCTTTTAGAACCCGGTACGGACACTACGGGTTCCAAGTTATGCCTTTCGGTTTGACAAACGCGCCTGCGGTATTCATGGATCTCATGAACCGAGTTTGCAAACCATACTTGGACAAGTTTGTGATTGTATTTATCGATGATATTCTCATCTGTTCTCGTAATGAAGAAGAACACAAGGAACATTTGAGGACCATACTAGAGCTGCTAAGGAAGGAGAAGTTATATGCAAAGTTTTCCAAATGTGAGTTTTGGATAAACACAGTGCAATTCCTTGGGCATGTGATCGACAGCAGTGTTATTCACGTTGATCCTGCTAAGATCGAAGCCGTGAAGGATTGGGCGACTCCAACAACACCCACGGAGATCCGCCAATTTTTAGGTCTTGCTGGTTACTATAGGAGATTCATTGAAGGTTTCTCCAAGATAGCTAAACCAATGACGGAGTTGACTCAAAAGGACAAGAAATTTGAGTTGAAAGAGGATCAAGATTTGGCATTTCAGACATTGAAGCAGATGTTGTGTGAAGCACCTATACTAGCCCTACCCGAGGGTAATGAAGACTTTGTGGTGTATTGTGATGCATCCATAAAAGGGTTAGGTGCGGTACTGATGCAAAGAACTAAGGTCATAGCTTACGCATCAAGACAACTAAAAGTGCACGAGAAGAACTACACAACTCATGACCTAGAGTTGGGAGCAGTGGTGTTTGCCCTGAAGATTTGGAGACACTACCTTTTGGTACTAAGTGTGTTGTATTCACTGATCATAAGAGTCTACAACACATTTTGAATCAAAAGGAACTCAACATGAGACAACGAAGTTGGCTAGAGTTGCTCAGTGATTACGATTGCGAGATCCGTTATCACCCGGGCAAGGCAAATGTCGTGGCCGACGCTTTGAGTCGAAAGGAGAGAGTTCTTAGGGTGAAGGCCTTGGTGATGACCATTGACTTAGACCTTCCATCCTTAATTCTCAAGGCTCAGAAAGAGGCAGTCGAGGAAGGAACTCTCAAGACTGAAGATGTTGAAGGCATGATAAAGAAGTTAGAAGCACGCTCGGATGGAACGTTATGCCTTGATAATAGGAGTTGGTTACCATGTCACGGTGACCTACGATCTTTGATTATGCATGAGTCGCATAAGTCAAAATACTCCATACATCCGGGATCTGACAAAATGTATCATGATCTGAAGATGTTATATTGGTGGCCGAACATGAAGGCGGATATTGCTACATACGTTAGCAAGTGCTTGACTTGTGCCAAGGTCAAGGCCGAACATATGAAACCATCAGGATTGTTGGTCCAACCCGCACTGCCAGAATGGAAGTGGGAAAGGATCACTATGGATTTCATTACCAAGCTACCAAAAACCTTAGCCGGATTTGACACCATTTGGGTAATCGTCGACCGACTCACCAAATCGGCTCATTTCATACCCATCAAGGAGACCGATGGAATGGATAAGTTAGCAAGAACATACTTGGAGGAAGTAGTCACGAAGCATGGTGTGCCTGTGTCTATAATCTCCGACCGAGACAGCCGATTTACTTCGCAGTTCTGGAAGTCACTACAGAAGGCATTGGGAACGCAGTTGGACATGAGCACTGCGTACCATCCCCAAACTGACGGTCAAAGTGAAAGGACCATTCAAACCTTAGAAGATATGCTGAGAGCTTGTGTGATTGACTTCAGAATAGATGGGATAGACACCTACCTCTGGTGGAGTTCTCATACAACAATAGTTATCACACTAGCATTAAGGCAGCGCCGTTCGAAGCACTGTATGGTAGGAAGTGTCGTTCACCCGTGTGTTGGGCAGAGGTTGGTGAAGCACAACTCACTGGACCCGAGATCATACACGAGACTACTGAGAAGATCTTTAAGATCAAGAGCCGTATGCAAGCCGCAAGAGATCGACAAAAGAGTTATGCTGACATGAGACGCAAACCCCTTGAGTTTGAGGTTGGTGATAGAGTCATGTTGAAGGTCTCACCTTGGAAGGGTGTGATTCGCTTTGGAAAGCGTGGAAAGTTGAATCCTCGTTACATTGGACCCTTCAAGATTATAGAGAGGATTGGTCCCGTAGCCTATCGTTTGGAATTACCCCAAGAACTTAGCCGAGTGCATAATGTGTTCCACATTTGCAATTTGAAGAAATGTTTAGCCGACGAGACACTCGTTATTCCTTTGGAAGAGATTCAGCTCGACGACAAACTCAACTTTGTAGAAGAACCAGTAGAAGTTATGGACCGTCAAGTCAAACAACTCAAGCAAAGCCGTATACCTATTGTAAAAATCCGTTGGAACGCGCGTAGAGGTCCAGAATACACGTGGGAACGTGAAGATCAATTCAAGAGCAAGTATCCTCATCTTTTCGCTAATCATCCTACTACAACAACGTCTTGATTTCGTGACGATATCTCTAAAACATGGGAATACTGTGACATCCGTCAAATTTCCATCTTAAATTCTTCATATAGTAGGAGTACTTTAATTATTTACCGATGAGTTGTCGACATGAATGTGTTATTTATTTTGCTTTGCGGACAAAGCCCTTTTTAGGGAGAGCGTATGTAACATCTCGAGTTTTCGCGTCTATTAAGTTATGAATGCAATACACGAAGTTGTTAAACGTATTATATTTTGCCGTATGTCTATTTGAAGTACTTACTAAATCCCTTGAGGTCGCGCATAATTGTCTTTGATTTGGATCGTGTATCGAGTTGTTATCGAGTCGTGTATATTCAGTTTTCGAGTCTAAACTTAAACACCCAACAAACCTGAGCCGAGTAGTATAATTGGTGCATCATGTACAAACAATTAAGTTATAAACTTTTGTTCACCTTTATTTCAAAAGCTTGCTTAGCAAGTGTCCATTTTCAGTCACAACTTAATTCCATAGTTTATTCATCCACTAAGCACTACAATCCAGCACACATGCCAAGTTTACCCAAAATGGGTATATCACAAGCTTACCAAATTCAGTTTGAGACTAACCCTAAACTAATAATACCAGATTAAATACAGTCCAAAGTTTACCCAATGTCCAAACATAACACACAAAGTTTTCACAGTCCAAATATTACAATAATAGTTCCTGGACAAGTTTTCAAACAAAGTTCCTGGGTGAAGTGAAGTGTAGTGTCAAGCCGATCCATCCTTCTCGTCCACACCTGCAAACCGAAAGTGTCAAGCCGATCCATCCTTCTCGTCCACACCTGCAAACCGAAACCTAAGCATCCATTTGTGAGTCTTTTAAATCATCTCTTCAATTTCTGAATAAATCTTAGTTGTGCTCGTCATTGACCAAACCTGCAAAAATCAAACGAATATGTTAGTCTTTGTCACGGTCCTATTTTAATCAAGAACTGAAAAGATAAATTATAGCATTTGTTACTAGAGCATGACCATGACCCCATTATATTCTGTCAACCAAACCGAGACCCAAACCAACCCAAACCGAGACTTAAACCAAGACAAAACCGAGACCCCAACCAAGACCAAACCGAGACTCAAACCGAGACCCACACCGAGACCCAAACCGAGGCCAAACCGAGAACCAAACCAAGACAACCAATGTCCTTGTTTTTCTGCCGAAAACCTCATCATTCAAAGTCACCATAATCCAATATCTTAATCATTTCAATTTACAGAAACATCATAAAACCCCAAATATGCCGCGGGTATAAAACCCCTCTTCAATTCGAAACCCTAAAAACTGAAAACCTTTTTAATTATGAAATTAATACTTTATATATTCCAAAAACGCCACTTAATTTTGAATAATCAACCGAATGTAAAAACCCCCAATTTATATAAACCCTAATTTGATTTTATTAATTAAAACTCTAATTAAACCCAATCCAAACCCGAATCTATTAATTAATTTGACTGGAAACAAGGTATGCAAAAACCCCCAATTTTGACCGAAACCCTAATTTTTATAAAACCGTTTAGAAGTTGAAATTAACATGATTTTATAAAAGAAAACATTAATTAATTGTATTTAAACACGAGATTTAGAAAAACCCCCAAATATTTTCGAAACCCTAATTTGTTCATCATCAAATTCGAGAGCCATTTGGTTCTCAGCATGTTTATACAAGTGATTTAAACCCACAGATCTTTTATAAAACAAAAATCATTTAACCATTTTTATTAAAAGAAAAGAAGGATGGGCAACTTATCTTTAATTGGAGATGAATCACTTTAACCCTGGGGATGAACACCATCAAAACCGAATCGGTTTGATGTGGGGATGAAGCCCCACATCCCACGCGATTTAATCACCACAAACCATCCCAAATGATTTAGTTTTTAAACTAAAAACAAGCTTAGCCATGGGAGGGAGATGATCCGATCCAGTTTCTAGAAAGAGAGAGAGAGTGGGGCGGTGGGTGTGTTTCGAGAGAAGAGAGAGAGAAAGAGATAACTCTGTGTTTTTGAGTGTGTGTGTGTGAAACACACGTATTTACCCCTTTTGTTCCTTGTTTGTATCGCCTGGGCATGGGCCGGGTTTAATAAACCCTTGGGCCGGGCCATGGGGTGGGGATAATGGGTTTATTTGGGCCAGTTTGGTGTATTGGGTTTATTTAAAGCCCAAAACGAAAACTTGTAATTTAAACGTATAATTTAACCCGTAAACCGCGATCGTTTAATAACCGGCTTTTATGTATCGTGTCTTTCCGTAAACGAAAGGTATTGTCAAGCACAACTAGGGTGTCGTGTCTTTTTACTAGTATAAATTTTCATAACGTAACACGATCCTTATAATTAAATAGGTCGCGGCTAGCGTAACCGTACTCTCGAGCTACCTTTACCTTCGTCCTTTTTGCTGAATTACGAGGTGAGTTTATAGCCCCATGCTTAACTATTTTTACTGCTTTTTGGGGTGAGACATTGCTTGATTTTAACGTATGAACACAAGTGCATTTACTGATTTATATATTAGTCTAAGTCCCACTAAAAACCCAGTTGCTTTGGCCCGTGAATCGTGAACCGTTAATTACTTTGTGTAAGCGCGAATGTTATGGATAGATCTATCGAGATTGACGTCCCTGTCTGTCTTGTCCAACAAGGGGACAAGCGGGCATAGTTTCATTTGAGTCTGAGATAGGATGTCGTGGGTTTAGGCATCTAGTTGGGCTACATTTATATGATTATACTACCGGTGTTGTTAATGCTTCGGTGTCACGAGCTTAGACTGTAATAAATACTTTTGGGATGACTTTGTATTTGTTATATTGTCATCACTTTTGGGAAAATCTTGTGGTTCATTAAACATTTCAAATTAACTAAACCTATGAACTCACCAACTTTATGTTGACACTTTAGCAATGTTTTTCTCAGGTATTAAGAAGGAAGATGCTAAGTGAGGTCTCATGCATTGCCGTCATTTCTTTGAAACAAAGATCATTTGCACTATTTGGGAAAACTATGTTTTGTAACTGTATCCAGTTTTATGCTTCCGCACTTTGTTAAAACTATTTATTTTATCAATTACAAGTGATCTATTTTTCCGAAGGTCTCATTTAGAGGTCGTTCTTTGTAACTGTGTGTGTATGATAATCATGACGTCACCACTCCCTTGTCGCCATTATACTCTGATATTTTGGGAGTGTGACACTGCATATATTTTAACATATGTTTTATGCCTCAATGACTTGATCGTAACCAACTTATTTCTACAAATTTATTCCTAACTGATAGACTCATGATCAGATACGTCGGGCCATACCAACAAGCGTTGGTAGATTCTATTAAGAGAAGAATTATTTTAGATACCTTGTATTTCTAGGATACAAAGGGACCCATCCCCACCTTACATCTACTAAAGATTAATGGCTGAGATTAAACCCTAATTTTATTAATAAAAAAAGCGGAAGGGCAATTTGGTCTTTTCACATCCCACCTACCTCACCTTCAACATACATCATCCCCGTCTTTCTTCTTTTTTCTCAGATCTTAAAAAATCAAAGTACACACACACAAAAAATACACATTAACACATCTTCAAATCCACCACCCTCGATCTAAATCACGAATTTGATCTATCTTCGATATATTATATTATCATTTACTTTGTATTCAATCATCTCTTTCAAAAATTGATTAACATAAGGTAATATGATTATGGTCTGTATCTTTTTTTAGCTTATTTGATGTAAATAAGCTTGTTTTTAAGCTTATTTGACGTGAATTTATATACAAGTTCAGATTTGGTAGGAATAAGATGATAACTTTTTTTAGCTTATCAATTAATTCTTTTTAGCCTATTTTGATGTGATTATGAATGTGTTAGCTTATTTGATGTGTTATAAATAAGCTTATATGATGTGTTATACTGAATGTTTATGCAAAATAAGCTTATTATGATAGTTATATGAATAAGCTTACAAATTTGAATAGAGTTATGTGAATAAGCTTATAAATAGAGTTTTTTGAAACTATAGTATAAGCATAAGGCGAGTTATGTGAATAGCTTATTAGGAGAGTTGTGTTGAAGTTGTACGCTACGTTGAACAGATGTATCATATATGATACCTCCATATATCATATATGATAAATATATCATTTATGATATATGGATGTATCATATATGATAATACGATAATGTGCTTGAAAACAAATACAAGCAAGTATGGTATCTCCTGGTGGGTAATTAAAAGTTAGTTTTGTGTATATTATCATATATGATAATCTGCTGGAAATTCAACTTCTGTAATATATCATATATGATAATCTGGTTGAAACTAAAACCAAGTCTTTTTATTTATGTAGTGGAAGCTTTTTTCAAAGCATTTTGAAGAACTCAATCATCTCAAGGCCAAGAAGTAGAACATCGGATTCCGGACTGAAATAACAAGATCATGTGCATGAAAGAAGAGCGCCAAGTTTGCAATAAAAATATTGATGACTGAGATCAACATTCATTGTTTCAAACATTAGAATACTTAATTTCTTAGTAATTTATGTATGGTGATGTATTAGTTTAACTTTGTAACTCTTAAGTGTGCCATATATGTTACTTCATTATCATATATGATAATGCACTATCATATATGATACTCAAGAAAAAATATCACAGATTAAACAGAGAGTGTTATATTCATGTTTAAACACTTCTCAGAAAATAAACAAAAATACTTTTCTGTGAGTATCATATATGATAACACATTATCATATATGATACTACAAAATGTTTTACATATTAAACAAAGGTTCTAGTAAATTCATGATTAAAACAAGCAACCTATTGAATCAATGATTAAACACTTGTTCAGAAAAAAAAAATAGTGCTATCTAAGACCATACAAATAATGATAAAACACTTGTTCAAATAAAATATAACCAGTTATAATTAAAACACTTATTCACATAAGATACAAAAATAAAAGAGTCTATTGAATTCAGAATTACTACCAAAACATCTTATTATTGAAACTACTATTATTCTTCTTCAGTCAATTCTTCTTCATTTTCAACCAAATATATTTTTCTTTTGCAAGACATCATCCTGTCCACGACGGCGACTTCATTTTATCCTTACACATACGCGTGCACGTCTTCATGCTTTGCTTCAACCGAGCAATTGTAATGTCCATGCTTGTTATTTATTGTGTTCGCATAGTCTGTATTTATAGAAGAGAAAAAATAACATATCAAGCATTATTTTATCGCCAACTGAATTATGTAGCAAACAAGTATAAAAAAATAAACAATAGGTCAAAATTATAAAAAGCCATGTACAATATCAAACCCTGTTTTTTTGTGGTTAGTCAGAAACATCATATATGATGCCTCATGTATCATACATGATATACCTAGCATATATAACATATCATATACTTATCATGTATGATAACTATGGTATAATATGTGATACATCAAGCTTATTTCAACTTACATGAACAACTTGATTAAAATGCCTTACACCAACATAAGCATATTCATAAGTGCATAGCTAAAACCTTATAATAAGCCACAAACATATTTGATATTGATACCGAGCCTTGTCAAACATATTTGATTCTTAACTTTAAGCCCCATGCCACTTAGCCACTTTTGAGTTTTATTCCCTATCTAATATACAATATCATATATATACAGTATTATACATGATAGAAGGCATGTTTGAAGAGATTAAATATATTTTGTGTACGTTAGTTATAAAGTTTGGTTTTTTCTTGTGGTTTGTCAGAAACATCATATATGATACATATGGATCATATTTGATATGCCTATCATATATCATATATCTATCATATATGATAAATGGAGTATCATATATGATACATCAAGATTAATTTAGCCTACATCAGCAACATAAAAATTTCCTTGTAATACAGCTTATCCACACAAGTATAAGCTTATTCACAACTCTCTTACTCAACTAATATGATAATTCATTAAAAAAAAGCTAATAAGCTAGCTTATAATTCAACACAAAAAATTCAAATCATCTAATTAACAAGCTTATTCATAACTCTAATCAAATTCAAAATCTTTTTCATAACTCTCATCTAAATTAAAAGCTTATTCAAACAAACCAACTTATCCACATAAATCACCTAATAAGTTAGCTTATTTAAAAAGAACAATGAATTCAAACAATTTTGTTCAATATAAGCTAATTAAAAGCTTATAATTATGATGATGATAAATTAATAAGCTTATTCCAATCAAGTCTAAAATAACAAAACTCTAACCTGATGATGGATCGTGATGGATTCATGTTGATGGATTCGTGATGGTTTCATAATCATCCCTTCGAATTAGTCGTGGATTCGTAACGACAGATCTATGATGTTAGAGACATCTTAGAGAGATAAATGAGATCGGACTAGAGAGAGAAAAAAAGTAACGGCGTGTGTGTTTTTATGAGAAAAAAGAAAAGAAGAAAGACTTATATAGTATATGGTGAAATGACCGAAATACCCCTGCATTATAAAGTAGGAATTTAATCTCAACCATTAGATGGTAGGGAGATGGAGGGTGGGGATGAGTCCCCCATATCTTAAATAAGTTTGGTATCCAAATGAACTTAAATCTTCTATTAAATGTATCCAATTTTTTAGAATATCAAACTCCTGATTCATTAGAATATTTAAAATTACACATATAAGATATTATCACCTCCAAATAGAAGTTTATCTAAACTTGTGTCTGTAATTATCTCGTAAGCACAAGATAATTCTTGCTCACTTAAGCAATACCCCAAGAGTTTGACAAGATTTGGATTATGAAAATCTTCAGGTTTAAGATCCAGCTGCATACCCAAACTTCAGTTAGTGAGCTTGCACTTGGAATACATGAAAGAATATAAGAAATTCATTTGTTTCGCTACATATCCAATGTAAGTCCAACATGATCAGTTCCAATATTGATCTAAGGTGTCTATTTTTAAGTACCTCTGACTTTCCTATGTATCTCTTCCTAAGGTACATTGCCAGACCAAAGTCACCTTCTATTTGGGCATGTGTCCCATCCTCAGCCCAACCTTTGTAAATGGTTTCAAGCAACCGTTTGGGAACTCCCTATAATCGAAATGATATGTTGCACTAACCAATTCATCATACCTGAAAGGTTGATTCTTTAATTCACTTATCACTGCACGAGCTGATATCGAGTCAGCCTTACCTGTATAAAGATATCTTAGTTTGGTACTGAATCTTCCTTCATCAACAGCAGGATCAGCCCCTTCTCTTGCGTGTAAACGGACAGAGTCGAGGCTGACCACAACCTCTGTCATTGTAGGGCGTTGTTTTGGTTGATCATGTAAGCAGTGGCATGCTATCCTTGCAAAAATTTTCAGGCATTTGTTTGAGATTTGTCCCATCAGTCTATGGTCCACAATTTTATTGAGTTTTCCCTCTTTGATCTGATCTTGAGCCCAAGCCGCCAAACTCCATTGCTCTTCATCAAGGGATGAATCTACAGCCTGCTTCCCACACAACACCTCAAACAAAACAACACCAAATGCATAAACATCAGATTTTCTAGTCAATTTTCCGCTATTGAAATAATACGGATCCATATATCCAAAAGTGCCTTTGACTCCAGTGCTCACATAAGTTTGTGTCTGATTTATTGGGCCAACTTTTGCCAAACCAAAGTCCGAAATTTTAGCAGCAAAGTTTGCATCCAACAAAATGTTGGAGGATTTTACATCTCGGTGTATTACTCCATGTTGAGTTGATGTACCAGTGTGAAGGTAGTCTAAGCCACGAGCAGCGCCTATACATATCTTTAGTCGTTGTGGCCAAGATAATTCAGTACAAGTATCATCTTTGTGCAAATGATCTTCAGGGGTCCCGTTGGGCATAAACTCATAAACTAGGCACATATCTTTTCCTTCAATACAATAACCAATCAGTGACACGAGATTACCATGCCGCAGCTTAGAAAGGATCTTAACTTCGGCCTCGAATTCATGTGCTCCTTGGTTAGACATGGAATGCAACCTTTTAACTGCAACTTGGTTTACTGACCCGATCTTCCAGAGACATCTATACACCTTTCCGAATCCCCCACGGCCAATAACTAATGCGTCATCAAAGTTGCGTGTTGCCAGCTGAATCTCGTCAAGTGTAAAACGTTGACATGTTTGCTCTGGCAGTATGAATGATGAGCCAGTATCATTTATATGTCCAGGTAACATAATTGTGCTGTTTATTTAGATGTAAAGACAGATTGTCACTAGAGGAACCTAATCGTGGCTATCAGTGGTGGATTTCAAGGGCGTAATATTACAAAAATGACGAGTAAGGTACCTTGGAGATCTCACAAATTTTCTTTTTCGTTAAGTTTCAGCTTACCTTATTGCACTTTCGCTAAAAATAACGCGTATGTAATGGTACTCGCTAGCTAGTTCGGACCTGAACATCGTCCTAGTTCAATATATTGCCTGATAGCCTTTGTTTTAGCTTTGAGTTTGCAAGAGATATCTTCAGTTCTTCACACTGAAAAGAACTTCAGACTTGCTGGTCAACCAATGCTTTTGGCTGAGTCTAGCAAATTGTTGGTTGGCAAGGTTGATTTTTTTGGTATATTTGACTTGGTACTGTTTTCCAGGAACTAAAAAAAGATCTTTGTGGAAATTAAGTAGTCATGGGACCAAGTTTTCTTGTCCATTATTACTCATTGGGTTTATTGAATGAGGATTTTTTTTTCAGTTTTTTGTGAGTTTATTATTCTTTGAGAAAGTGTCGGTAAGCTAAAATAGCTAACATTTTTTTAGAAGGGCAGGTTAGTAGTCAAGAGACAAAAAATCGCAAATTTGCGGAAAGAAATGTCACTATAAACTCTAGGGTCTATTTTAGTATAAAACACAATTGTGAACCAGACTCGCGCGTGTTGTGCTAGATGATGTTGACGTAAAATCCTTCATAGCGTATGCACTTTGAATCAGCTATATGCCTTCATCATGTGGTGCTAATTTTTATGGTAACTAAGAAAGTAGTCATTTGGTACAGATCATTTTATGTTGATGTAGATATCAGCCTTGTAAATCTCTATTCTGTTTTAGTAGTTAGTTTTGGCAATCCATGTATAAGTATTAAGATTTTGTACCTCTAGCTATCTTGATAACTCTTTGTTGTTCTAAAGAAAATCAGTATAGTTCTGAATGTTTACCCAAAACCACCAAATGCTATAAATAGATCGCTTTGAATTATAAAACTTGTATACAGAACACTAGGCGCTCACATATCTTCGGAAAACATATGCTCGTACTATGTAAATCTTAACAGTGCTAACTTTTTCAACATCGGCGTACACTTGGAATATTTAAAGGTTAAATGTAACCCGTAGTAATGATATGATGTCTGCCACCATGACTAACAAGATCATCTATACCTCTATCTGTTCCAGTACCTGCAGAACATCCTTAACAGTTGGCCTAGCCTTAGGATCATCTTCAACACACTGAAGAGACAATCTCATTACGTTGACCATCACATTGTGGTATTCTGCTTTCTCCTGCATAAGTTTCTCGTCAAAGGCTTCAGCAGACCACTTTTCTTTTGGTACTGACTTAACCCAAGTTGGCAAATCAAGTGGATGTATACCTTTGTATGTAGACTGTCCTGTTAATAGCTCTAACATAATTATGCCGAGGCTATATACATCAACCTCTGAAGTAACGTTCCCTGATCCTATAAACTCTGGTGCACAATTGTTTCTGAACCTTCTTGGTGCGGTCGACATAAGTTGTGAGAGGCCAACATTAGCAATCAAGGGATTGTAGTTCTCATCGAGTAATATCATGCTCGACTTGAGATCTCCATGAGCTATCTTCTCTTGAGTGTGAAGGTAGAAAAGTCCTTTCGTGATGCCGGTAATTATGTTTATCCTCATCGTCCAATCGAAACTAGGAATAGACCCAATTTGATTTTCTGAAGCTGCATAACTGAAATATATAAGAAATTCATTTATTGAAAGTATAAAGATTAGTGTGGTAATTTCTTACATTGTAGTCGAGATGAAACACTTCCGTTTGGTGTAAATTTGAAGACACACAGTGTCTCCCCATTTCCCCAGTAATAGGCCTTGAGATCCAAAACATTCGGATGGCGAATCTTGCCAAGCGCAGAAACAACATTGACAAACTTCTTTTGACTTAGTTGAGTTAATATGCGTTTTACAATAACTTGAGAGCCATCTGCAAGATACGCTACATATGTTCTCCAGTAAGGATTCTCATTTAGAAACTTTGTAGATGCAGTAAGCAACTCTGTTAGAGTGAAATCAAATCCACCATTGAAATGAACCAAGTCTCCACCCGACTCATGAACTACATCAACTATTGACCCAACTGAGCCAACTCGTGTGCTTACTACTTTGTTGACATTCACACCCATGGGGTCACTTATCGCAAAACAAAGTGGCATTAAATTGTTAAGCCTCCACACTTTAGCAGTAAAAAATGACCATAACTTCTTGCTCACTTTTATGTTTGTAGCAGACTGATCCATCTTTTTCTGTAAAGATAACGCAAAATCAAGCTTTGTTATGACTTCAGCCATAGTAGGGCGTTGGTTTCGAACACTATGCAAGCACCTTGTTGCAACACGTGCAAACTCTTTCAAACAATCGGTGAATATTTGCCCTCTCAAATCAGAATCGATAATTTGGGACAATTTTCCTGCTCTTATACAATCTTGAGCCCATGTTGCAAGGCCCCATTGTTCTTCTTCAAGACTTGTGTCGACAGCTGACCGCCCACATAACACCTCAAACAATACGACACCAAAGGCATATACATCAGACTTTCTTGTTAGTTTGTTTGTGTAGAAATACATTGGATCCATATACCCAAAGGTCCCTTTTACTCCGGTGTTGACAAATGTATCTGTCTGATTAGTCGGGCCTACTTTGGCTAACCCAAAGTCTGAGATCTTAGCTGCATAATTTTCATCTAGCAATATATTAGAACTCTTCACATCACGATGTATTACTCCTTGTTTAGTACCAGTACCCGTGTGAAGATAATCTAAACCACGGGCCGCCCCTATACATATATTCAGCCGCTGCAACCATGACAAAGAAGTGACAGCTCTATGTAGACCACCTTCAAGCGTCCCCTGAGGCATATACTCATACACAAGGATCATTTCTTTTTCATCGTTGCAATAGCCAATTAAAGAGGCTAGATTACAGTGCCTTAACTTGGAAAGCATTTCAACTTCAGCCCAAAACTCAGATGCTCCTTGACTTGAATTGGAACGCAGCCGTTTGATGGCAGTAACGACTTCATTTGCTCCAATCTTGATGCTACCCTTATAAACATTTCCAAATCCACCACGACCAATTACCAACTCTTCATCGAATTCATTAGTGGCTGTCCGAATATCTGATAGGGAAATCTGATGAAATACTTGTGCTTGAAAAGATGGCTTATGGGTATCTTCCATAGCTTCAGGTTGAATCATATGTTGTCAAGATAATCAAAATTTGTTACCACAAGTATTTGGTCAACAAAGTTGGCGTTTATAATAAAATTAGTTGCGCGAGACCTTATTATGTCTTAATCTTCATTTATATAATAATTTATGGTCAGATTTCAAATTAATTAGCTGAAGTGTACGATGTTGATTTCTCAGTATTAGATTATCTATTAAAATTATAGTCAAAAACAAGCTTGGAGAACAAGGAATTATAATCAAAAGGAAAGACCAAGACTTTGAGGGTAAAAAGAAGTATGTAAGCTACATCAAATGAATTTCTAATCACAGCATATTCTTCTGCATAAGCCAATGGATATTATTCCTTATTACGGTTCACATTTGACAAACGGATCTTTGCATTCGACCCTACTTACCACAATCAAACTAACTGGTTAGAAATTATGCTTGTGGGATCCTTTTATGCACGTCATGGGTCGATTTAGCAACCCCTTTCGGTTTAAGAGTCTCCATTCAGCATGCTTTTTGCCTCTAGAGTTTCTCTCACCCATGATTAACATTGTTCAACACCGTTTCATTAAAGATGATCTTCTATTATTCGCTGCCTATCTACTGGCTAATGACATTTATCTTGAGTATATGTAATACAAGAATTTTGATGAGGCATGAACCTTGTTCTTACAACTTTAAAGAAACTACACTGCTTAAGAAATTAAGGAAATTAAACTGATCGGCAAAGACACATGGAAGATGATCCTTCAACTTCAAAACACATAAATTATTAAGTTTTGTAATATACAACGCATGTTTTGAATCTAGATATTTACTTTGACAACTAAAGTTCGTGAGGATTGTATGTGTTTTGATGCTTAGGTACATTTGTATCGAAACACAGCTTATTCAAAACGACTTTTACACACGGAAGCTAGTTAAGTTTTCATGTAAACTAAGTCTTCATATGGAAGCATCTATTATTGAGGTCAAATTTGTTTAGCATTGATTTACATTCACAAAAATGTCCTGTTTGTGATAGATACTTGAAACATCACAATATCTTCTTATCTAATGCCCTATTGCTTCCTAATTCCTATCTTTGGAAATCGATCTGCTCTTGGTGGGGACTCGTTGACAAACCGAAAGATGTTTTTGGTCTACTCTCTTGCGCTGATACCGGCTGCTATGGATGTCAAAGCGAAAAGTTTGTTTTGAAGTGGTGGTTCAATAAACCTAATGATACCAGAATATATAGGATTTGCTTCGATCCTAAACCCCCTCGCAGATGTTCTTGGTGATGAAGTTTAGAATCTTATCACAATCATGAATCACAATAGAAGGAAAAATCATGTCTTAACTGAATTGATTGGATTGTTAATCCAATTTTAGCTTGTAAAAACATTTTGTAATATCTTTTTTCAAGTTTCTTGCTATATAATAGTAGTTTTTAATGAAAATAGAATTCTCATATAGGACTAGACATTATTGTATGTTCAATGAAGCATCAGATTCTCTACACAAGATATTTTTCATCTATAGATTTAAAACAAAATTTAGTGTTTAATTATTTATATAAACAAAATATGCATGTTGATCAATAATAATGGCTTTAGCTTCTTGCACATCTGGAAAAGGTGATGAGAAAGTGTTGCTGTTGACATTATGCATGTGATGTGGGGAAATCTGCACATGATTAATGGCCCATTAATATATTATTTGAAGTATATACATTTGATTATACAAGCACTGGTGTATGATTGCTTACAAATTATACCTGGCATTGTCCATCATTGTATTATGGCCACCATCTGGACATCTGGTTCATTGGTCAATAACTCCATACAGATAACTACCAATTCAACAAAAAACTAACATTATAAAGAACTTGTCCCTCTTACTGACAATACAATATTAGAATTCATTAACTGCCAATATGGTACACTAAAAGTGCTAGAGGGCCCTTGAAAAGTAGATTAGCTAGGAGAATCTATGCCCATGCTATTGAAAGAATACTTAAAACATCTAGAACAGAAACCAGAAAAAAGTTTAGGAATGGTTTAATCTAAGACTCGAGATGAAGTATCATGAGCTTAGCTAGCCCTTCTCGAGATTTTCATTCAGGTTCGCGAATTGTTACTTATTCAGGTCCAGAGGTGTATATACATATATTTACGGCCGTTTAAAGCTAGTCCATTTCGATCAGCATGTGTTCTCGTGTTCTTACGCTTCCATATAAGAATAATCAATCAGTTAAGTTATACGTGGAAGTATCACGAAACCAGTGTACCGAAAATGGAATAACTGATCGCAATTTCGTCTACATTAAAAGAGATATCTTAACATGTTCCGAAACTGCTTATAAGAGATCATTAAATTATAATATGGTGCTTAAATCATGCTTAATAATATGTAACAGTGATATTAAATCATCTTTAATGATATTTTATCGAACCTGTTGGATCGAGACGCAATATTTTAATGTGTTGCGATTGTCAACTTTCTGTACGTTCTTATTGTCACTAGAAATATAATTTTCAAAGCATGTGGACTCATCACATTCATAAGGGCAAACTGGTAATAAATCTGATAAGCAATATTTTGAATTTTCAATAACAGCAAGCTAGAAATAAATTTGAGCAACAATAAAGATGGTGAGGACCAGGTGGGTGGTCCATAGAACCGACGGCCTGCTTTTGTGAAAGTTGGTGCTTCTTCATGGACATAAAATATCACTCACACGTCTCTCAACCCTTGCTTCTCATCCATGCATGCAACTATGGATTTATGTGGTCCACGTGTATTGTCAGTTTTCTTTTTATCCACAAAAGTTTACTTCAAAATGTAATATTTCTGTAGTTATTTGATATAGGGGTGTGAATCGGGTCGGGTCAACTGGGTTCGGGTCAATTTAGGTTGGGTCAAATCGGGTCAAGACTAAAAAAAATCATACCTGAACTCGAGCTTAATTAGAACTCGGGTCACTTGGGTTCAGGTCAATTCGGGTCGGGTCAATTTGGGTCGGGTCGGGTCAACTCGGGTTCGGGTTAACCCGACTACAAGGAAAAAGTATGAAAATTGGCTAATTTAAGTAATAATTCATTGTAAAATGTGTTATTTCGGGTTGGTCGTCGGGTCAAGGCTAAAAAATATAAACCCGAACCCGAGCCTAATTAGAACTCAGGTCAACTTGAATTGACCTGAATACGATTTTGGACTCGAATAACCCGACCCAAATAAGCTTATTTGGGTTCGAGTTCAGGTCGAGTTCGGATCGGATCTTTTCGACACCCCTAATAGGTATGATCGTACTTTAGTAAAAAATACTACTCTAGCAAGGTTTTGCTAACAAGGACAATTTTTACAACAAAATATTATATAAAGGTTGGTTATAGTATAATTAAAGTATTAAACATACTCGGTTAATATTTACTACCTCTTACCCTTTTCTTCTTGGGGCTAATTTTTTAAAATGTCTTAAAATCAGTCACTATTTGTTTTTTTACCTATTAAACCAAAAAAAGTTTAAAGTTAACTGCTTTTTTTTCCTCGTGGTTTGATCGAGTTTTCACTTTTGGTCCAAAAAGTCAAATAGTTTCGATTTTGGCTAAAAAATAAACTTTTTTTTCACTTTTGATCCAATTTTTACTGACTGTTAGTTTGACCAGCTAAAAATATATAAAATTATTAAAATACCCTCATTTTAACACTGAAAATAACAAAAATACCTTTTATTTTTATTATTATTATTATTTTACTTAATAATTATTATTATTATTATTATTATTACTATTATTTTATTTTTATTATTATTATTATTATTATTCAAACCTTAAAAAAGATAAAATTACCAATACATTTTCAAATCATTATTTTTCACAACAACATCTTCTTCCATCTCCATTAATACAAATATTATCTTCATGGTTTTTTTTTTAGATAAGCAACCAGTGAACCAAAATCAACCCTCCACCATTTTTGGTCAGAGAATCAAGACCTTCCCTCTACCATCGAGACTCTCCCTCCACCATTTTCGACCATATCTATTTTCATCTTTTTTTAGTTTTGTAACCAGATCCAAGTATCAAGAACCAAGTTATCCATAAAGAGGCCCGATAACCAAGATATGCAACCAAATCCAATAACCAATATGTGCAACCAAAACCAAGCATCAATCTCCATTATTCTTTTTTAGATCTAGTGTTTCGGCCGGATATTTAGTGGAAGAGGTGGTGGTGAGCGGTAGCGGTGAGCTGCGATGTGGTTTGGTGGTGCTGATGAGCTATGGTGGGGGGTTCGGTAACGTTGGTGTAGTGGTGAAACAATGGAGGTTTTTGTTACTTTCTGTTAATTTTAGGGTTCTAGCATCTAAATTTTAGAGATTTTTGGGTTTGTTTCAATCGAGGGAATTGCTGAAGGGGTACTGTCAGTGGTGGGTGTTTAATGACAGTTGTGGGTAGGTTTTATTGACGGAGGTGGGTATTGATGATGTGTGGTGTTTAGTGGTTATGGTGTTCGGTGATGAGAAATGAGAATAGGTGTTGACGAGGCATTGGTATTGGTGATGATAGAGGGTGTGATGATGAACTGGTGGTGATTGTATTTTTGTGCAGAAAAAGAAAGTGATAAGGGATAGATATGCATTTGTTTTTGGATGATGGATCTGTAACTTTTTGGAAGATTTGGATTGTTAGATCCGTTTAATAATAAGAAAAAAAGGTTTGATTTTTTAATAAAAAAGAAAAAGATTGTTGTTTCTGTTTTATAAAAATAAAAGAATGAATGTGATTAAAAGACGAAAATGGCCTCCTATTTAACAGTCAAATAAGTCAAAGTGACGGGGTTAACAGAAATGGACCAAAAGTGAAGAAATAGTTTACCTTTTTGGCTAAAATCGAAACTATTTGAATTTTTGGACTAAAAGTGAAAACTAGACTAAACCACGAGGACCAAAAAAGCAGTTAACTCAAAAGTTTATATACCTCATGTGACCTAAGATTTATATAAACCCTTCGATCAATCACAATCACTATTTTTTTAAAAACCAATTCCACCACTTTTTAAAAAATTAAATATCTCACAAACGGTAAATCGTCAAACGAAAAAAAATACATCATTGAAATGAAAATTAAATCATCTTTCTATCGAGTGGCACATGTATATACTCTCGACGAATTTTTTTCGATTTTTTTCTTAAGTCACGTCTGAGAAAATCATATATATGATTCGTTCACGAATCATATATGATTTTCTGAAATCATATATGATTTCTAAAAATCATATACTATTTCTAAAAATCATATATGATTTATGATACGAATAATATATAATTTCACTGACATGATTGAAGAAAAAAAATCAAAAGAAAGTTTGTCGAAATTTTATGCGTGTGCCCCTCGTTAGAAAGATGATTTAATTCTCGCAACGATGGTATGTTTTGTTTTGCGTAACGATTAACGGTTTGTGAGATATTTAATTTTTAAAAAATAATTTGTTTTGTTTAGATATAAAGAATGAATGGTTATAATTGGTTGGTTGATTTTTATGGTAAAAAGACGTAGGTTGAACTTTTTTATGGACCTATGTAATTTATTACAAAATAAGAAAAAATGAGAAATTTTAATAAGCTGCATAAGTCACATGAGATATTTAGAGAAATTTTGGTTTGACGGGTGAAAAAAAACAAATGAAATATTATTTTAAGGCATTTCAAGAATTAGCCTTTTATTTAAGGCTGAATATTGGTTCAAAAATGAATCGAACCAAACTAAAAGCCGATTTTAACAAAAACTCGAACCGAAAACCAAACCAAATATAGGGAGCAAACCGAAACTGAATCGAAACCGAACCGAACCGAATGTATAGTTAGACGTATTTTTCGTGTTTTTAAATCGAAACCGAACTAAGCAAAACCGATATAAATATACAAAATCGAAGTTCGAACCAAAAATATCGGTTCGGTTTCGATTTGGCTCGATTTTTTATTCGATTCTATTTTCGAATTGATTTGCTCCACTCTACTTTATTATTATCATTTATGATAATAATGTGAGAAAATTACAGTACG
This sequence comes from Glebionis coronaria, assembly GCA_025667525.1. Classification (NCBI taxonomy): domain Eukaryota; kingdom Viridiplantae; phylum Streptophyta; class Magnoliopsida; order Asterales; family Asteraceae; genus Glebionis; species Glebionis coronaria. Next base: position 640,572,606 of record CM046874.1, read on the forward strand.
GTATTTTTTTAACCACGCCCTCTCTAAGGTATCAACATGAATTGTATAAGTGTAAAAATGATCGCAATCCTGATTTTTGGTAGAAAAATGTTAGTATTGCATAGTACGTAAACCTAAAATTGGAAAATTTTATTCTGCAAATATCTAAAGTTATTGAGATCACTTTTGTTTGACGTACAAAAGCAAACACTTATTTCTCAAGTGAAAACAACAATCACAAAACATGTCTCTTTATGGACCAACTGGTCGTGTATTTTAATGGCGCCCTCCATTATTTACTATAAAAGAAACTAACCTATTTTACAAGTACAGAAAGGGATTACTCTATTAGGCTAGGGGGAGTGGTGCTAAAAAAACCCACCGCCACGTCAGCTCCATCTCAGCTTTCTCTTTCCTCTCACTAACCCATTCAAAACTCACCTTTCAAGGTTCTTAAGGAAAAAAAAAACCCACCACCACCTCACCTCCACCTCATCTTTCCACTATCATTTTTACCTTATTTATTCATAAACTAAAACTTTTATTTCATAAAATAAAATACGATACACGGATATGACCCCGAGAAAGATGGCCTATATCCTTCCTCACTATGAAAGGAAGGTACAGGAGAGGTGGGTATCGGAGAGTTGGGTATGGGAGAGGTGGGTATGTTGGCATGGTGTTGTGATGACGAACCACCAACATAGTTAGTAAAATTGTATGGGTTTTGTGAACAAAAATCTTGAAAGCCGGGAGTTTGTGAGAATTGGGTAAAATTATAAGGGTTTGGGTAAGGTAAATTCGGGTATGAGTCGGGAACCGTTGGTTGTATCGGTGCCGGCATAGGGTTACGGTAAGGTTGGTTTGGATATGCTTGATGATATGGGTTTGGTTGTCGATATGGTGACGGGTTGTTAAGATCAAAGGTTCCGGTAGCGGTAGGTGGAGAGGCGGTTGAATTTCTACGTGGGCGGCGTTTGCCGGATTGGGTGTTTTGTTGGCCGGACATGGTTGTTTTTTTAGGAAGAAGATGATTTTTTTGTTAGTAAGAAAGAAGAAGATGAAGATGAAAAAAAAAAGTAGTGAAAGTGGGGATTAAATAGAATAAATTCGGGTAGTAAATTAAAGTTTTGGGGAGTTGTGAATGGTGAAAAAGTCACCAGTAGCGACTTTTTTTTGCTTGGGGAAGTGTAACCCACGCGTGGGTTTTTAAGGTAGGAAAGTGGGGTTCTTGGTAACCCACGCGTGGGTTTTTGCCACATGTAACCCACGGGTGGGTTTTTATCACCACTCCCCCCAGCCTTAGAACAATATTACTGTAGTAGGTATTTGTACTTGTCAAAGGAATTGAAATGTAAACCACTAAAATAAACAATATCTAAATGTTACTGCTACTGTACAACAGTACTTCACAAACTAAAAAAAATCAACTAGTTTAATTAGCTCGAGCATTGCAACTATAATGAAATTCAAACATGTAAGTTTATAGAATTTAATTTTAATAGACGTGTGTTAAGATCGAACTTGAGATTACGAGATTACACACAATACGTAAAGAGTTAATTTATAAATAAATGTATTTTATATATTTATTAATTAAAACGAGCTTAAAACGTTTAACGATCGTTAAGTATTTAATAGTAAAGGACTAACGATTAACGTGGATAAAAAGGAAAAGAGGAGAAGCTTCTGGAATCCCCTTTGAGGGTGATATCCGATCGGCTAGAAGGGGAAGAGGAAAAAGGAAAGTGTTTTCTTAATTGTATTAGGATTACTAATCTTGGGCTCCAAATTTAGTACCCCGTATATAAACCCATGGGATTTTGATATCCCATACCTCTCTTCTCTTCCTCTCTTGATCGATCGGCGGAACACCCCTTCTTAGGGTTTCGGTTTGATTTTTCCACTTTGCGTATTGCTTGTTTATACGTACTAGTTTTACGGTTAACTCGTTATTATACGTGTGTACAAGAACGTAATATAATCTCACTATAGATTATGTCGTGGATCGATTAGCAAACGGTAAGGGGTTAATCATTGATCCTCATAAACCCTAAATTGGAGATTTTAACTTGTTCGTTGGAATTGCATTGCAAAAGGTACGTAACCCTAATCGATTAATTATTAATGTGTTATTGTATGATCTTGTTTAAACCGCTTCCGCTATTACGTGCTTTGATCTTTACTCGTGTTTTATAATTGTTATGAACTACATAAACCTTCAGTGGCATCACGAGCCGTTTTAACATGTTATAATTGTCGATATCTAAATATCTTTAACTAATAATTGTTTTGAGTTAAAACTACATGTTTTTTTCATTTTCATAAAAAAAATTAGGTTTTGTTTGTTGGTCGGTTTATTAAAAAAAATTGAAACCCTAAAACTACATCTTTTGATCTTGATAAATTGCATGATTAATTGTTATGTCATGTAAATAAGGTTACGATCCGTTGAGATTTCATTAAATTGTTGATTTGGGTGGATCCATGACGAACGTGCATGTTTTTCATGGATCATATGATTTGTATGTGGTAATTGTTACGTATATGTGCTACTTGTTTATTTGATTCGATAAATCTATAATTAGGGAAGACTTTTATATGAATATAAAAAACCTAGATTTATAAATTTATTGAATAAAATCGTATGCATGTGGCTATTTGATTTGTTTATTTTACATATAAATTGTTATTATGTGTTTATGATTTAGTTTTTTTGTTTGCCTATTTATTTATCTAAATTACATGAATTGTTGTAAACAAGGGTAATTTTTTTAAGAAAAATAATACAGATTAAATCATATAAAAATTAAGAATTGTTTTGAGATTTAAATTACGTTGATTGGTAATTTTGCAATAATAATCAGAAAGGCACATCCAATTTTGACAAACTGTGTGGTGGGTATAACGCGTCGCTGGTCGAACCCGACTAAGGAAGGAGGTTACGCCATTTGTCGTTGACCAAATTTCTGGCTCGCGTGTGCGTCAAATTGGAGTTACCTACGATTATTTATATGCATAATTACTTTAAGGTTGATTTGCCGCAAATTCACATCCGAAACACACTGAATAAGGTTATTGCTTTGTGCTTTAGCCGAGTTTTAGAAAAAAGTACGTTGTGAATTTTGTTGCGGCTAATTCTTTAATTGGTTTAACCAGTGCCTCGACAACAAATTGTGTATAGTTAATCTTGCCGAAAAAGTTTACTAAATGTTTTATTAAACTTATGTTATGGAGATGTATGCATGCTTCTCCATACATAGATTTTGATTTTTCACATCAAAAACCAATACCCAAAAATTTAAGTCAAATTACATCTAATTGACGAACACTTAAAGTTACAATGTCGTCATGTGAGACCATGGACGAGATTGTGATGGAAAGAAAACTTTCATGATTGAATGAGATTTCACATAAATAGTTTTACGTTCTTTAGATTAGACGACTTAATTAAGTTACTTAGTAAGATCTAGAAACTTAAGGCATAAAGAGGGGATGAATCATGTTTACAATGCAACAAGTTTTGGCAATGTAAGTCGCTAAAGAATCTAGAAATTGAAAATTGTTTATAAATTAATTATTCAAAAATTTATCATGTTAAATAAATTCATTACTAGCAAATCAACTGATGTAATGAATTTATATTAATATCGGTTCTAGTTTTCAAGAAAATACTATGGTTAATTTTATTTACCGGGGTAATTTTATTTTATTGAAAGTATTATCGAAAATACTAATACTTGAACTTAAGTCTGTAGAAATGGCTCAACCCGAAAACAACAACGCTTTATGTTCGGCGTTCAAAACTTTCTTTGAACATCAAGAACCGACTGGTCAAAACTTTAACGATTGGTACCGCTCACTAAGAATTGTCTTGAGAGTTGCGGGTACTTATGAATACTTGTTCACGCCAGTTCCTCCACGACCCCTTGAGGAGGCTTCTGACGCTGATAAGATAGCATGAAAAGCTGAATACAAGAAGCATAATGATGTGGCTTGTTTAATGCTTGGGAAAATATCACCTGCTCTTCAAAATCAGTTTGAGCATCATCCTTCACAAAGCGTGCTTGAAGAACTTAGAAAAATGTTTGAGAATCTGCAAGTTGTGGAGATCTACGATGTAGTGGATGCTTTGCAAAGCTGCAAACAAGCCCCAGGAAAATCCGTAATTGCTCACTATTTGGAAATGAAAGGTTTCATGGACCAACTACATGCACTTGGGAAATCCTACGACAATGATATGGCTATTAACTTAATCAATAAGTCCCTTAACAAGGATTTTGGCGATTTTGTTAGAAATTAATACGCATTGCGCTGGAAGACAGTGAGTGATTTGCACGCAATGCCCATTGACTTTGAAAAGGGTTTAAAGTACAAGGCCCTAGCCTCTACTCCTCAAGTACTTTACATACAAAAATGTAGAGTGAGTATGCCAAAACCGCAATCGAACAAAAAGATGAAAGGCAAAGGTGATAAAGGCAAGCAAGTTGTGACTTATCAAAAGCCTAAGCAAAATCTTTCCAAGAAGAATCAATCTCAAAAGGATGAGAATTGTCACCACTACGACGCTAGTGGCCACTAGAGGAATTGTCATCTGTATCTCGAAGAGTTGCAAGAAAGTAAGAACAAGAAGTCTGAGCACAGTGCTGCAGCTTCAGGTAACTTATTTATTATTGAATTATTTAATTTAACATACAAATTAAATTCATGGGTATATGATACGGAATGCGGTATTAACATTTTTAATACGCTTCAGGGGTTTAAGATGGAAAGAAAGCTATCCTAAGGAGAGAAATAATTGCAAGTGGGCAATGGAGCACAAGCAGTTGTTGAAGCCATAGGAGTGTTTAATTTAGTTTTACTTTTGGGTTTAGTACTGATCTTAAACAATTGTCATTATGCACCTTCTATTGTTAAAGATCTCATTTCCTTTTCTAGTTTGTTGGATCTTGGATTTGTTCACACTATTTATAATAATGGAATTTTTATTTTCAAAAATCGTATTTTCTATTTTAATGCAATTGATGTGAATGATGTGTTTGAAATTGACATGCATGATAATGTTTCCATGAATAATAATAATTATGTCTTTAGCATGAATAAGAAGAGAAAGTTAGACTCGAACTCTTCTTATCTTTAGCATTGTAAACTTTCCCATATTGGGAAGACACGCATACAAAAGCTTCAACGTGAAGGTCTTTTGTAAAATATCAATGATGAATCATTTGATAACTTTGAGTCTTGTATCTCTGGAAAGATGACCAAGAAACCTTTTAATAGTAATATTGAAAGAGCTACATATCTACTTGGTTTAATACATACAGATGTGTGTGGACCACTTAGACACGTGTCAAGGAAAGGTGCTAGATATTTCTTAACATTTATGGATGATTTCAGCGTTATGGTTATGTTTATTTACTTAAGCATAAACATGAGGTATTTGAAACATTTAAAGTGTTTAAATCTAAAGTAGAACTGCAATTAGAAAAGAAGATTAAAGCTTTTCGTTCTGAAAGAGGTGGCGAGTACTTAAGCCAAGAGTTTAAAGATTATCTAAGTGAGAATGGAATTGTTCAGAATCTTACTTTTCCTTATACTCTACAACAAAAAAATGTATCTTAAAGGAGAAATCGTACATTATTAGATATGGTACGATCTATGTTTAGTCTTACAACTTTACCATTATCCTTTTGGTACTATGCCTTAGAATCTGTTGTTCGTATTCTAAATGTGGTGCCCACAAAGAAGGTAAATAAGACATCATAAAGGTATGGGGTTGTGAGGCGTATGTGAAACGTGACTCAGCTGATAAACTCTAACAACGATCTGTGAAATGTATCTTTGTAGGATACCCTAAGGAAACTATGGGTTACTACTTTTATTTTCCACCTGAAAACAAAGTTATTGTTGCAAGGTATGAAGATTTTCTTGAAAGAGATCTCATAAATCAAGAACTCAGTTGGAGAACTTATGATCTTGAAAAGGATCATATAGATACATTACCTTCTGAAAACACTAGCGAAATTCTTGTAGAACCAGAAATTCTGGGTGTTCCACGAGAATTAGTTCCTGTCCGTAGATCTAAAAGGACTATACGTGCACCCAACCGTCAATGTCTTAACATAGAGGTTGAAGATGATGAAGTAGGGGATCTTGGTGAACCTGCTAATTATAAATCTGCCATGCTTGATCCTGAAAAGGTTAAGTGGACTGGTGCAATGGATGAGGAAATGAACTCCATGAAAGTAAATGAAGTTTGGATTCTTGTAGATCCACCTCCAAATGACAAAGTAGTGAAAAGTAAGTGGATATTAAAGAAGAAAACTGACATGGATGGCATACTACAATCCTATAAAGCTCGTTTAGTAGCTAAAGGTTTTACTCAAACTTTTGGCATTGACTACGAGGAGACGTTTTCTTCGGTAGTAGACTAAGAGCTATTAGGATTCTCATAGCTACATCAGCATACTATGATTATGAGATATGGCAAATGGATGTTAAAACTTCCTTCTTGAATGATCGCTTAGATGAAGATATCTATATGCAGCAACCTGAAGGGTATGTTAATCCAAGGTATCAAAAACGCGGATGTAAATTTCAAAGATCTTTTTATGGTTTGAAGCAAGCATCATGTCAATGGAATAAACGATTTGATGAATAAATCAAAAAGTTTGGATTTGGTCAAAATCGTGATGAGTCATGTGTATATCGCAAAGCTAGTGGGAGTGATGTAGTGCTCTTAATCTTATATGTCGATGACATATTAATCGTGGGAAGTAACATTCCAAGACTTAAAGAAGTAAAGGATTATCTTGGTAAAAAAAAATTCTATGAAGGATTTAGGAGAAGTTGCATACATTATAGGAATTAAAATCTTGATAACTACCTAACTATACATATTCAGTCCGTTACTATTATGCCACTTTTTATTACAAATAAGAACTTTCGATACTTAATACATTGCGTTTTATATGCAGGTACAAAGTTTGAAGGAACAAAGTGAAGAAACAAAAAGAAGAGTCCTTGAAGTGCAAATAATAAAGACTTATATGAGAAGATTCTGGAACGCACGAAAGTGCGGCGCATAAACTCAAAAGTGCGGCGCACAATTCCTACCTCCAAAGTACGGTGCACTTTTGGAGACGTGTGGCGCATATTTACCCCCAGTCTCCGCTATAAATAGGGACCCTCTCATCTCATTTTACACACACCTCTCAACTACTACTCTATAAATCTGAGTATTCTAAGATTTCTTAGTTATATTTCAGTATATTTCACTTTTGGGAAATACTTTTAACGAGAGTATCTTACTCTTTGGTTCTTGGAAAGACGATACAATCCTGACACTTGTGTACTCGTTCATTCGATCAATCTAAGTATGATGTTCTCTTACTCTTTTCTATTTGTTACTTTGATTACTATGTTAGGCTAAGTTATTTGTGACTATATGGGTATGTGACTATAACTAGTGATGATGCCATGATATGATCATTTATAACTGATTTCAAGCTAATGTTGTAGAACCATTTTGCCACTTAGTTCTATCACCGTATTCTATCTAAAGTTGATTTGTTACGATAATTTAACGTCGAGAGACTCAAGTTGTTATAATAAGTTTTTAAGAACTTGTCTATGGTTTTGAATCTTTGGTTGGAGAGATCCGCTTAGATACTTTGATAAAATATTGAACTTGTTGGAAACTTGTTTTAAGCTTAGTCGCTTAATCAAACATAAGTCTTCAATCATACCAAAGTGAATTGTGTAAATTCCATTTTGAGGAAAAAGGATTATCACTATTTACCTAACTAAACATATCTTGATCATTATTATCATCATCACGAAATTATACGAACTATCCCATATTAGTCATACTTGTTATTATTGTTACTTATTTAATCATTTATTTCTTCAATTATTATATTGATTACCAAAATGAAATTAATTCTTTGCGAATGATCTTGGCTTACCACTACAAAACTATATTACGAACAAAAGGGTATACTTTCCCGTGTTTGTATTCTGGTCCCTTGTTTTGTCAAACCTTGTTATAACTTTAAGACTTGCGAAACGAACATCAAGTTTTTGGCGCCGCTGCCGGGGACTTACAATCATGTTTTGTAACCAAGTTTTCATAATCCTTGAAGAATTAAAGCATTTCTCACTCGAAACAACCAAAAAAATTTCTTTCAGTACAGAAAGTACGCCGCACAAACAAAAGTGCGCTGCACTTCCTGTAGCGAACCAAAGTACGCCGCACATCTCAATAGTGCGACGCACATTCCATACTATAACACCAAATCTATTGTTGGATGCACACCCGTTCATCTGAAACTTCACCAGTGTCACCATTATCAGAACCTAAGCATACCCTTAGCCGAAGGTTACGAAGACTTCACCTCCATGTACCTTTAGATAGGAGACACGAGCAACCTCAACCTCGCGAAATCAACCAACCTTTTGACAACCTCTCTCAATTTCTATTTCTCACTCAACTCATCGAACGTTACGATCCAATGTCGGACACCGATGATGAACCAATGTGGTCAGCCGATAGAGTTGTAGCACCAACTCTTGGCTCTGGAATCGTTTTACCATAAATTGCAAGGGACTTTGCAATCAAAGGAAACCATTTGACACTTGTCAAAAATCACCAATTTGATGGTCGAATCAAAACCGATCGTCACAAACACATCCATGAATTTAGTAGAATTTGCAGAATGTTCAATTATAGAGAAGTCTAAGCCAAAGCCGTTCAACTCATGATGTTTCCATCATCCCTGACTAGAGAAGCCAAGTCATGGCTCGAACATGCGAAGGTCTTAGAACCGCTTTCATTAGCCGATTCTTTCCTCCTGCCCTATTTGAAAAACTCCTCGGAGAAATCCAAAGCTTTTCTCAACAAGATCGAGAAACTCTCACTGACGCATGGTTAAGAATGAAAGAACTACTCAGAAACTGTCATGGTCATGGACTCAAAAAGGAAGGTATAATCAAGATTTTCTATCATGGTCTTGACGATACTACTGAAGATGCCATAAACGCCACAGCGGGCGGTATTTTCCTTTACAAAACTCCTAACCAAGCTTATCAATTGTTAGATGACAAAGTCTTACTTAAGCTTGACTGGTCTAAAAATCAAAAACAAAAACCCTCGAAAAACCGTAGCTTTTGCCGAAGAAAGCGGCAACCCAACCGACACTAAAAAGATAATGGCTCGTATGGATGCCATGTCTTTTAAAATTGATACTCAATATAAAGAGATGAAAAACAAATCTCGTGAAACTTGCAAACACCGTGGAGGAAACCATCCTTCTAGTGAATGTGATGACGATGACACACCCATGACGAAGGAAGAAGAAGCCAATTTCATGAACACCTTTCGTCGAACTCGATTTTATAACGATTGTTGTAATCGTGACCATGATAATTGGAGATCTAACGACAAACCAAGTTAGAATCGAGACGAAAAGAAACCTACTCAAATCGAAGACAAACCCAACCTCGAAACCAAGCTCGATAATTTCATTGAATCTCAAAGAAAGACCAACCTTTTCGTGCGAGATACATTCACTGACCTCAAAACAAAGTTTGAGACTTCAAACAAAAACCACCAAGCTTCCATTCAAAACCTTGAAGCTAAATTCGATCGTTTTGCCGACAAGCAATCGAATCGCGATTTTGGTTCTTTACCAAGCAATACCAACCTTAACCGAAAGAACAAAAACAAATACCAACCACCTCAAGCTCGTAACGAGCATGTGAATGTCGTATTCACGCGAAGTGGTTTATCTTACGAATCACCTGTCAGACCAACCCAAGATATACCCAGCGAAAATCCACTCGATTGTAACGACGAGGACGAAGCACAACCAACAAAAACTAAACCCACTGAAAACACAAACCCAAAACCAAAAGTACCATACCCCCAACGATTATGCAAGCAAAAGATGCAAGTTAAGTATGGTAAATTCCTCGGCTTAATCCAAGAAGTTCAAATTAATATGCCTTTAGTCGATGTTCTGGCTAGAATGCCAAACTATGGAAAATTTCTCAAAGAACTTATCAAAAACATACATAAGCTTGAAGATGTTTCTTCAGCTTTTTATGAATGATGAATGTTCTGCCATTATCCAAAACAAATTTCCACCAAAACTTGGAGACCCTGGAATTTTTCTAATTCCATGTACTTTCCATCATTCATACTCTTGTAACGCCTTGGCCGATCTTGGCGCTAGTATCAACCTCATGCCATACTCTTTGTATGATAAACTCTTAAAAGATGTTCTCAAACCCACAAAAATGAGTGTTTGCCTCGCGGACCGATCTTTTCAGTACCCAGTGGGAATAGCCGAAAACATGCTCGTAGGAGTTGGAAAATTCATTTTTCCTATTGACTTCGTAATTCTAGAGATGGAAGAAGATAGTAAAGTACTACTTATCCTTGGTAGACCTTTCTTACATACAGCCGACGCTGTTATTCGAGTAAAACAAAAACAACTCAACCTTGGAGTTGGAGAAGATAGAATTTCCTTTTCTATCGACGAAGCAATGAAACACTCGTAATCTAATGATGATACTTGCTTTAGTATTGATGTCATTGACGAAGTCGTTGAAGCCGATTTCGACGCTCTTCTTGATGAAGGAAGCAAAATTTTATATTCTATCAAAGGAACCATCCTCGAAGAACTTTTTGCTGAATTTGACGCCTTCATAGCCGTTCACACCGACGAACCAATAGAAACACCTGAGGAAGAAAAAGAAACCCCATTTGAAACCATAACTTTCGAAACCGATTTTAAAGTTAAGAAATCTGTGGAAGAACCTCCTACAGATTTAGAACTTAAACCTCTTTCTGAACACTTGGAATATGCATTTCTTCACGAAGAAAAATTACTCCCTGTAATTATCTCATCCCAACTTTCGGAAGAAAACAAAACCAATCTAGTCGAAGTTCTTAAGAAACACAAACAAGCTTTTGCTTTGAAGACTTCTGACATTCTTGGCATATGTCCATCATTCTGCAAACACAAAATCCAACTTTTGGATAACAAAAAACCAATAGTTGAAAAACAAAGAAGATTAAATCTTCACATGAAGGATGTTGTTAAAAAAGAAATACTCAAACTCCTAGATTCTGGAATAATCTACCCAATCGTGGATAGCCCATGGGTTAGTCCTATTCACTGTGTACCTAAAAGGGGAGGTATCATTGTAATGACTAACGAAAACAATGAGTTAGTACCAACACGAACCATCACCGGATGGAGAGTTTGTATTGACCATAGAAAATTAAATGACGCAACCGCGAAAAATCATTTTCCTTTACCCTTTATGGATCAAATGTTAGAAAGACTCGCAGGGAATGAATACTTTTGTTTCCTCGATGATTTCCAGATACTTTCAAATCCCCATCAACCCTATGGATCAAGAGAAAACCACATTTACTTGTCCATTCGAAACTTACGCGTATAGGCGCATGCCTTTGTCCATGAAATGCACCTGCTACTTTTCAGTGGTGTATGATTGCAGTTTTCCAAGATATTATTGAATAATCACTCGAAGTCTTTATGGATGATTTTCCGTCTTTGGAAATTCTTTCGACACATGTCTTAGCAATCTCGATAAAATGTTAGCACGTAGTGAAGAAGCAAATCTTGTGCTAAACTGGGAAAAATGCCACTTTATGGTTAAAGAATGAATTGTGCATGGAGACAAAGTGTCTGGCACAAGCTTAGAAGTTGACAAATCAAAGATAAACGTAATCTCAAAACTCCCACCACCTACTAACGTGAAAGGGATTGGAAGTTTTCTAGGTCATGCCGGTTTTTACCGACGATTCATTAAAGACTTTGCGAAAATCGCAAGACCTTTAACTCAACTTCTAAAAAAAGAAAGAACATTTGATTTTAATGATGAATGCCTTTTAGCATTTGAAACTCTCAAAGCAAAGCTTACATGCACACCAATTATTAAAAGCCCCAGTTGGAATCTTCCATTTGTGCTTATGTGTGATGCAAGTGAACACGCCCTTGGAGCCGTCCTTGGACAAAAAGATGGAAAACAATTTCACCCTATCTACTTTGCTAGTAGAACTCTAAACGCAGCCCAACAAAATTACACCATTACAGAAAAAGAACTCATGGGTGTAGTTTATGAGTTTGACAAATTTTGATCATACCTCATTTTGTCTAAAACAATAGTTTACACCGATCACTCAGCTCTAAAATAATTTTTTAAAAAGCAAGACACCAAACCTCGTCTCATACGATGGATATTGCTTTTAAAAAAATTTGATTTAGATACTAAAGATAAAAAAAGGAGCCAAGAATGTTGTTGTCGATCATTTATCTCGCATAGTTAATGATGATACTAGCGATGATGAAATCGATGATTTTCCCGATGAGCATATAATGAAAATAAATACTGACGGTACACCATGGTTCGCGGACTTTGCAAACTATTTGGATGTAGGTATTTTACGAAAGGGAATGACGTACCAACAAAAGAAAAGATTCTTTTCTGAACTCAAAAAATACTTTTGGGACGAACCTCACCTATTTAGAATATCTTCCGATGGAATGATCCCACGTTGTATTTTTGGATCTGAATCTCAAAAAATTCTAGATGAATGTCACTACGGACCGACCGGAGGACATTACGCTGTGAACACCACCGCTAATAAAGTGTTCGACGCTGGCTTTTACTGGCCTACGATTATTCGTGAAGGTCATACCTTAGTACGATTATGCGAAGTATGTCAAAGGACTAGAAATCTTTCAAAGAGAGATGAATGCCTCTCAATAACATCCAAGTCAGCGAAATCTTTGACGTGTGAGGTATCGACTTGATGGGACCATTTCCTAAATCCTATAAATGTGAATACATTTTAGTCGCCGTCGACTATGTATCAAAATAGGCCGAAGCTCAAGCCTTGCAAACTAACGATGCAAGAGTTGTTATAGCATTCTTAATAAAATTATTTTGTCGTTTTGGAATTTCAAAAGCACTAATAAGCGACAGAGGAACTCATTTCTGTAACAAACTCATGGACAAAATCATGAAAAGATATGGAGTTAACCACCAATTTTCCACATTTTACCACCCTCAAACGAGTGTTCAAGTTGAAAACACTGATAGAGCTCTTAAACTAATTCTTGAAAAGACCGTACAAAACAACCCTACTTGTTGGTCTAAAAAATTAGAAGATGTTTTATGGGCCTTTCGTACCACATTCAAAACACCAAGTGGAACCACACCGTACAAACTCTTGTATGGAAATACATGCCACTTACCAATCGAAATTGAACACCGTGCATATTAGGCACTTAAGAACTTCAATCCCGATCTTATTGTAGCTAGAGAAAAACGAATATTCCAACTTCATGAGTTAGATGAATTTTGACATCAAGCTTATGAAAGTTCTCGTTTATATTAAGAACGAACGAAAGTCTGCCATGATCAAAAATTACGAATAAGAAAAGAATTCAAACATGGAGAGAAAGTACTTATCTTTATCTCGAAATACAAATTCAAACAACCTAAACTCACCTCGAGATGGACTAGACCTTATACAGTGAAACACCAATATCTATCTGGATATGTTGAACTATATGGTAGAGACAACACAATTTTATAGTCAATGGATAAAGACTCAAACTCTAACATGAAGATGAAGACTATAATGAATTCGACATAGAAGAGATCCCATTCTTCTTAGAATAAACCCGAGTAGCCGAGTCTGGCTGAAGACTCTAAACTTAGTGCTTCTCGGACGGCAATCCGTGTTTTATCCCCCCACTTTTTACCGTAAGTGTGGAGGAGGACTTGTTGCATAAATAAAACCATACTTGTATACATTTTGCATGTGTTTTTTGTTTATCATGTCATGCAGGAAAAACATCAATTTGGAGCTATAAGCCGGATTCACCTCTTGAAGTCCCGTCATTTTCTACTTAGCCCCGGGAAGTTCTCCTATCCCTTTACATTTTTCCTATTTTTAGTTTTATCAGTTTTTACATCGAGGACAACGTTCACCTTAAGTGTAGAAGAGGAGATAAATAGGAAAAATAATAATAAATAAGTCAATTTTCTCCACATCAAAATCTTTTTGAATTAAAATAAAAGTATATATGTTTTGTAAATAAATAAAGTTTTTAGCAAAGCAAAAATCTCATTGATTGACATTATAACTACGCACAAAACCATCCACCAAATATGTGAGAAAACTAAGCTTTATATTTCTCTATTTTGTGTGAAAGCCGATAATCTAGTATAATTCAGAACTTGTGCTTGATCATCATTTACTAAACCGCAATGAGGTTAATTTATAGAAATTTTCAAAAAGAGGAAAAATAAATCCCATTGTATCATTTTAGTCAAGCTACACCGGCTTGCTAAAATATGTTGCACTCGTACTTATGTGTTATATTATCCTACGTGCTATTATCTCGATATTATGCATATCCATTGTCAAGTAGAAAGTATATATGATGATTCTATCTTTAAAAAAAAGATGAAAAAGAAAAAAAATATAGAAATAATAAAGTATTATAGTATAGTTTGTTCTACGACTTTGACAAGGCATATTTGTTACTAAGCCCACATCATTATCACGTTTTGCTTATTTGAAAAAATTATCTAGTGCTCACGCCGCAACGGTTATGTTTATGTGTCATGTACAAGCATATGCTAGTTATCTATTTTATATCCGTGCTATTTGAGTGTTATCTTACATTTTTCCCTTCTGAGTGACATTTGTGTGAACTTAAATCCAAACACTATCAATGTGAGGTGCTGAAATTATTTTGTCATTTGCTTTTGCTACTTAGAAAAATTTGATCATTTTCCTATCATACTACACAATACTTAAAAGCTTTTAAAATCTAATTTGTTTTCTCGATTTGATTGCTTGAGGGAAAGCAATAGCTAAGTGTGGAGGAATTTGATATCGACCTAAATATACATATTCAATCCGTTACTATTATGCCACTTTGTATTATAAATAAAAACTTTCGATACTTAATACATTGCGTTCTATATGCACGTACAAAGTTTGAAGGAACAAAGTGAAGAAAAAAAAGAGTCCTTGAAGTGCAAATAATAAAGACTTATATGAGAAGATTCTGGAACGCACGAAAGTGTGGCTCACAGACTTAAAAGTTCGATGCACAATTCCTACCTCCAAAGTGCGGCGCACATTTACCCCCAGTCTACACTATAAATAGGGACCCTCTCATCTCATTTTACACACACCTCTCAACTACTACTCTATAAATCAGAGTATTCTTAGCTTTCTTAGTTATATTTCAGTATATTTCACTTTTGGGAAATACTTGTAAAGAGAGTATCTTACTGTTTGGTTCTTGGAAAGACGATACAATCATGACACTTGTGTACTCGTTCATTTAATCAATCTAAATAAGATGTTCTCTTACTCTTTTCCATTTGTTACTTTGATTACTATGTTAGGCTAAGTTATTTGTGACTATATGGGTACGTGACTATAACTAGTGATGATGCTATGATATGATCCTTTATAATTGATTTCAAGCTAATGTTGTAGAACCATTTTGCCACTTAGTTCTATCACCATATTTTATCTAAAGTTGATTTGTTACAATAATTTGACGTCAAGAGACTCAAGTTGTTATAATAAGTTTTTAAGAACTTGTCTATGGTTTTGAATCTTTGGTTGGAGAGACCCGCTTAGATACTTTGATAAATATTGAACTTGTTGGAAACTTGTTTTAAGCTTAGTCGCTTAATCAAACATAAGTCTTGAATCATACCAAAGTTAATTGTGTAAATGCCATTTTGACGAAAAAGGATTATCACTCTTTACCTAACTAAACGTATCTCGATCATTATTATCATCATCACGAAATTATACGAACTATCCTATATTAGTCATACTTGTTATTGTTGTTACTTATTCAATCATTTCTTTCTTCAATTATTATACTGATTATCAAACCGAAACTAAGTCCTTGCAAACGATCCTGACTTACCACTACAAAATATATTACGAAAGAAAGGGTATACTTGCCTGTATTTGTATTATAGTCCCTTGTTTTGTCAAACCTTGTTATAAATTTAAGACTTGCGAAATGGACATCAAATCTATAGAGATAGGAGTAAGCGGTTAATTAGTCTTAGTCAAAGTACTTATCTTGACAAGATATTGAAGAAGTTTAATATGCATAAATTCAAGAAAGGTTTTCAACCTATGGAGATTAAGCATGATTTAAGTCATGAGATGGATGCATCTACACCTGAAGACGTAGAATACATGAAGAAAGTGCCTTATGCTTCGGCTGTAAGAGCTATCATGTATGCTGCACAAGGCCAGATGTAGCGTTTGCTCAAAACTTAGTGAGGGGTATCAACGAAATCCAGGGATGCTCCACTGGATTGTTGTTAAACATATTATAAAGTAATTGAGGAGTACAAAAGATATGGTTTTAGTGTTAAGAGGGAAGCCTAATACATAACTAAATGTGGTTTGGATTAGGAAGTTTATTGGAGATCTTAAAGTGATGCTTTCAATAAAAGAACCTATTAATATGTATTGTGACAGTTCTGCTGCAATCATATTTGCGAATGATCCTGGAGTCATGAAGGGCGCTAGACACTTTAAACGTAGATATCACTATGTTCGAGAACAAGTCGGGGCTGGTGAAATCAGATTAATAGAAGTTCACACAGATTATAACTTAGCTACTCCTTTTACTAAGGTTTTGCCTAGAGGAAAGGTCATTGAACATGCCAATGGAATTGGGCTTCATTTAGCCAGTGATTTCATGCAAATATGTGATTGGTATTTGGATCAAGGATGTTAGACATTATTATTTAATGAAATAAAGTATTGGTTATGCTTATTCTTGTTAATTAATTTTGTGTCCTATTTTACATGTTTTAATCCATGAATATTATTATATTATAAAATATCTATTGTCGATTAATATGGGAGTATTATTAAATTAAGACAAATCTAAATTGTGATAGAATATACTTGAAAGTATATTGATGTGTTTACATATCAAATTTAGATGATATTCAAGGAATTGAATATAGGACTTATCCCAACTATATGATTATATCTTATGGATCTTTGTCATTAAGTAAATTATAAATAGTTATCCTCAGACATAAGATACCAGAAAACTGTCGTGCATCTAGTGCATTTCTATGAAATAATCTAAAGCTATACGTAACTGGTGGTCATAATGGTTATTTTCAGAAGTTTTGCAAAATTCATAAGTTTTATTTGTAGTTAATATGGGATTTGTTTCCTTCAAATTCATTTTGGAATTTAATACAGATGGACCCCTCGTGGGATTAGTAAGATATTTGTGTGGCCGCACCCAAAGTCATTCTGAACTATGTTTAGAAGTTTTGATAATCTTGCTTAATCGGATAAACGAGAAACATAATAGTTAATTAAGGAATGATCAAGATCCATATCCTTATTAACATTGTATTAGAAATGAAAGGATAATAATCATGATGAATCATTAATAAGGTTTATCCAGGAGACTTTATTCGAGTTGTACTAGAGGTATCGGCGTGTAACTAGACGCTAACCAATGTGATCACACTATTAAAATATGTCCAAGTAGGAGTTGTAAGTTTATGGACTTTAATTTTAATAGATGTGTGTTAGGATCGAACTCAAAATTACATGATTGCACACAATACGTAAAGAGTTAATTTATTAATAAATATATTTTATATATTTATTAATTAAAACAAGCTTAAAACGTTTAACAATCGTTAAGTATTTAATCGTTTAGGACTAACGATTAACGTGGATAAAAAGGAAAAGACGAAAAGCTTCCGGAATCCCCTTTGAGGGTGATATCCGATCGGCTAGAAGGGGTAAGGGAAAAAGGAAAGTGTTTTTGCTAATTGTATTAGGATTACTAATCTTGGGCTCCAAGTTTATTACCCCTATATAAACCCATGGGATTTTGATATCCCATAACTCTCTTCTCTTCCTCTCTTGCTCGATCGGCCGAACACTCCTTCTTAGTGTTTCGGTTTGATTTTTCCACTTTGCGTATTGCGTGTGTATACGTACTAGTTTTACGCTTAACCCGTTATAATACGTGTGCACAAGAACATAATATAATCTCACTATAGATTATATTTTGCATCGATTAATAAAACGGTAAGGGGTTAATCATGGATCCTCATAAATCCTAAATTGAAGATTTGTTTTTGTTCGTTGGAATTACATTGCAAAAGGTACATAACCCTTATCGATTAATTATGAATGTGTTATTGGATTATCTTGTTTAAACCCTTTCCGCTATTATGTGTTTTGATCTTTACTTGTGCTTTTATAATTGTGATGAAGTACGTAAACCTTCAAAACCATCCTATATTTCAATGCATGAATCGAACATTCTTACTTAGCTAGCTCTCGCGTTCAATATGGGCTACATATAATTGAACTAGGTTAAGTACATTAGTATTTAGAAATCCCAAAGGTCATGACTTTAGAGGTTGATCGAAGTTGACCCGATTTCATCAAGAAAAAATGCTTTCAAAAAGTTGGATAGCGATGCATCATGCATAAGTTTTGTTTGTGTTAGTTTATAGCGATGGTGTTGGTTATGTATTACCTCGTCGTTTTAGTATTAATTAACGACTGAAAAAAATTTATAAGAAAATAACGAGTCACAATGAATTGACCGGACTTTTAAGAGGTAAATATTTACCGAGTGTGTTTGTGTTTGTTAAAAGTACTTTAAAACGAAGAAATTATACAGAGAAGTTTGTTAATTTTCTACATGATGCAAACAATACAAGTACATTTTCATGACAAAAAGTTTAAATATTTACGCGGCTAAAAAAACAGAAAGTAAGTTTGAACTAATGACACTTTATGTTTGATAACTATGGTTATGAGTTTATTTGAACATGTGAGAATTGAGATTGATTCGTTGTGTAAAATCTTTATATTAGTTATTTGCAGCTAAAAAAACATATATACGTGCAATATTACTTGTTATGAATCTATAGAGTTAGGCAAATCACAGTCACTACCACAATAATTAATGATAGATTTATAAAGCAAAATTTGTGATAGATACTACAATTGAAAAAGGAGGCATGAAAATGAAACTTGGTCCCTCCAATAACATTGATTTATTATGTGAGATTTCTTATTGTGGTTTGCATTACAAAAAAAAAGTACTTTGATAACTATTTACTTTCATTATGAATCACACGCGGTTGGTTTTTAATAATTAAAGCATGAAAATCTAATTAATCACTAGTAAACTGATTCAAATTCTGTGAATTAACCACATGGATACATGATGCATGAGATGCATGAGGAATAACATCCGTGGGTAATGAGTATGACTTATGGGTATCTTAAATCCGTCAGTTATTTACGTAGATTTTTTACACTCATCATCCACCGGTCACTCATTAGTAGGTATTATTTTCTATCCATACTCATATCTATAGGTATTTGTTACCCGTGATAAAACCCATAAATTAATGCAATGTAACAAAATCATAAAATCTTATACGAAAAGTAAGTATAAAATTGTGTTTTAAGAAACCCAATTAAACATAGTATTTATAAAACTATGTAACTAGAATAAGTGAATAACTATTTAAATGTATTAGATGACTAAATGTGTGTCGTGTACAAGATAGAGTGAGTAAGATGTGTTAAAAGTATAAAACAATAAGTAGCATATATGTATTATTATCAATGAACTGGTGTTTTTTATAACAAGAGGAGATGAACTAAATTATCCATATATATATATATATATATATATATATTTAATGATTTGATATTTCCTCTTCATTTTTTATTTTATTTAAACCAAACAATTTTTTTAGTTTAATGTGTTTTTTTTATAATGGTAACTATTAAAATTTACAACAACCTCACAAGTCACAACTATCTGAGTACAACTATTTAAATGTATACGGAGTAATTAAGTTATATTATTTTACATGGATTTATGAGTACACTTATAAGTATATTGATGGGTACAAACGTAAGGTATCAAATGGGTGTCATGGGTTTGGCCATGATGAGTATCATGGGTTTACCCGTGATGAGTATATGGGTTTACCCGTGATAGGTATACCATATCCGTCACCCACCCATCATCTATCGATGGGTTTAAAATTTTACCCCGACTCACTCATGGGTAAATATTACAAAATTACCCACCTTTTACGTGTGAGTACCCGTGGGTTATGGGTTTTTTCTCACCCATTGTCATCCTAACATCAACAATTATTACAGAAAGCTTTCACGGTAAATTTAGTGAGTTAATAATAGCTTATATTTTTATTACTATTTTTATTTTATTTGTGAGTGTGTGAGGTATTTAACAAATGGTATATTTGATATGAATTAAGTATTTTAATAAAATGTGAGTTTTTCATGCAGCTACGGTTAATAAACGAATTGTATGAGTGAAGAGATAAAACTAATGTGACGC
This sequence comes from Glebionis coronaria, assembly GCA_025667525.1. Taxonomy (NCBI): domain Eukaryota; kingdom Viridiplantae; phylum Streptophyta; class Magnoliopsida; order Asterales; family Asteraceae; genus Glebionis; species Glebionis coronaria. The sequence goes on from CM046874.1 coordinate 640,593,065, forward strand.
TAACGTGAATATGAATTTACCATTTACAACTCCCTTCAACCTTACAACATCGAACAAATTAATAAAAAATTTTATATTATTTTATTACAACATTATATATAACAACACATTAAAATCAAACGCTCCATTCCAAACAAACATACATTTTAAAGCCCAAATTATCCTAAATATTTCAAAAAAAATCTTCATATATTACAACTAAACAAAAATACAATAATTGAGTATTAAAAACTCTTTTCTCCAATAAATCGAAATATCTAAAATGTAAAAATATAATAGTTATAAATTTCATGCACATACGAAGTTTTTGCATATATTTTATACTATGAAATAAAGTATAAAGGGTATTTGTTTATATTGAACTAAGAATTTAACAAAAGCTTCTCGTAACCTCTTATGAGCTTATGATCTTATTACTAAAAAATGTTTGACACCTCAAATTACCAAAAGCTTTTTATTTAGAAAACAAACTAGCAGAAGCCAGTCAACTAAGGTAGACAAGAAACATGTGTAAAAAGTAAACTCATAAGCTGGTAACAGCTTATAAACAGTAGAATCGTAAACTCATAGCGTCACATTAGTTCTATTAATTTCGATTGGACTTATTGGGTCCATTCATAAGTTACTGGAGACATTAAAACGAAATCGTGCTTTTGAAGTTGTCGGTTCATGTTACAACAATACATTAGTAGCAGCCACATAATGTACACAAATGCCCAGAATTGATAATTTGGTTGCAAAAAAACTACCTAAAATCAAGAATGTGATAATCGAATGTTCGGAAGCAGATATAAAAGATGCAATAAGTTATATGTTCATCCAAAATTTTCTTTATTCTTTGTTCATACCAAACAAAGGATCCAAGTCTTTAACTCATTGTGTTATTTAACTCTATGCACTTACCAAAAAGTAGCATTTCTCCATAATTTTTTGCTCATTCTCTTTCTTTGTCGTAAAGAATGGAAATGAGATTGAGAATGGAATGACAAAGAAAGAGAATGAGCAAAAAATTATGGAGAAATGCTACTTTTTGGTAAGTGCATATAATTAAATAACACAATGAGTTAAAGACTTGGATCCTTTGTTTGGTATGAACAAAGAATAAAGAAAATTTTGGATGAACATATAACTTATTGCATCTTTTATATCTGCTTCCGAACATTCGATTATCACATTCTTGATTTTAGGTAGTTTTTTTGCAACCAAATTATCAATTCTGGGCATTTGTGTACATTATGTGGCTGCTACTAATGTATTGTCGTAACATGAACCGACAACTTCAAAAGCACGATTTCGTTTTAATGTCTCCAGTAACTTATGAATGGACCCAATAAGTCCAATCGAAATTAATGAAACCTAAAATCTTACCGGAAGTTAATAATCCTTTCTTTTAATTCTTTGCTTTGAGTAAAGTTGTTTACTTGTTTTTATATGAAAATGAACTTGAGTTTTAAGCCATTGAACAATTTAACAAGATGTAGATCAATATGAGATATTGTAAAACATTTAACAGTGAATTACCGATGTTATTTATTGATACATAATTTGATGGGACAGATGTGTGAATGAGGGGATGACAGTGCAAAAATGAAACATTACTCTTTGAATTTTTTAAGAAAGCATACAATCAAATAATATATGTATATCAAGAAAACATTACACAAGCGATGATGAACAATAATGTTTGAAAGATGATCGTATGATAGAGCTAATTAGAGCATAGATGGAGATGAATACATATAAAAATGTGCTATGCACGTGTTATTGGCTTTATAAGCGTACCTTTTTCCCCTTTCCTCCGTTCCTTCACGATTCCTTTTGAGAATGAAAATAAAGAACAGCTCTTTGTAAGTTATTGATCCTCACCTTTCTTTACTTTTTTAAGAGAATCCAAATCGATTCTTGAGAATGAAAACTAAATCGCTCTTTCCATTCTTTTTGTGCAACAAACATGAGAATCAATTCACTTTGTGATTCTTGTCATTCCTTTCCATCCTACCAAACATCCCCTAAAAACTGTCAAATGCTATTAATGAAAGCAACAGAATCAACTAAAATATAACAACTTTAATTGGATTGAGAACTAATATCTAACAACTAACTAATTTGCTCGAAAATTAAACTAATTACTATGTGAAAAACTACTATTTACTAAGTGTCTACAATTGGGAGGTGTTGGAGATTTTATAGACGGAATGAGAGGGATGTTGAGAAGTTTTTTTAGCTTGTGTCGACGTGTCAACGCCAATAAAAGAATGCCACATGAAAAATATAAGGTTCTTGGTAATTGGGGATTTTGGGGGATTTATGGATTGTTGATAATTGAACAATTGAATGATATAGGAGTGTAAAAGAGGTAAAAACTATCATTTTTTCTTTTGAAACCAATCTCTGAAACATTCTAAATCGAATTTAATTTGTTGTGGAAGATGATGCTGACGTGGCAGTTGGTAATATTTAAAGATGGATCATCATCCTAGCCGCTCATTATTTATCTACTTTGGATGGATGTGATGAGTCGAAGTGTCAAGTTCATTATTCCCATTTCTCGGATTGGCCCAAGTGGCCAAGCATAATAGAACTTTTAAAGTATGCTAAGATTAGTCGATGGAGTTATGGTTTGAAGATTGGCATGTTTAACCCCTTGTTTTATACTTCCAAACTTTACAATTTAAGTCCTTTATGTTATAGTTTCATATCTTGGCAAAATAGGTCCTTCAGTTTGTAATTTAATGGATTGTCATATTTAGTCCCTTAGCTTTGTACTATTACACTTGAGCTTTAAACTTTGTAGAAGTTTCACTTTTGGTCGTTGATCTTTGAAACTTGGCAACTTGAGCACACACTTTGATCTTTGACATATCAAATCCCTCAACTTTGACATTGTGCCCTCTTCAACTCTGTATCTTGAATTCTTTAGTACTTGCACATATTTGATCCATAAATCTCTGTATTTGCTTTAGTTATATTTGTCACAGACACAAATAACCCAACCACGGGTAATTCTAATATTTTAAAGCATAATTATGTTTATTTGGCAGTTTCTTGTGTATTTTATGGATACTACTGATGGGTGTATATACATTCATCATTAGTGAGGAGATTACAAGATTGAAACAACATGTTGGACATGTTTTTGGACAAACTACGTCATATTAGATGGCTCCTAAAAATTATCAGTTGAGATATCGAAATACTATTAACGAATGGAAGTTAAAAAGGTAGGGTAAAATACAACACGATGAAGCCATAAGATCGGATGCCAGAATTGACATGCTAACATGAAGGAACAAAATGCTTTTAGCCTCATAGATAAGTTGTAAATAAAGTAAACCCTGATAAGTGTGTATAGAAAGGGAAGGATAACAATATTAACTTTATCAATTGTAACACCCCATTTTTGATAATGGAATGTCACGCGTAATTATGGCGTGTCATCAAAGCATACAAGGATAAATGTCTAAAACATTACATGACCATCGGGATAACCGGAATCAAACATCGGTTCACAACATAAGCCCAAAACATAATAAAGCAAAAGAAATGAATGAAAGACTAAACAAGCATAAGTATATGAGGGCAAGAAGGAAAAGAAGTCTCTAGCAGCTTCCATCCTATGCACGTCCTCCAAATGCTCGAGTCTTCCCTAGGGTACCTGCTGTTTTGGGACATGGAAAGGAAAGTAACGGCTGAGCAAAACGCTCAGTGCACGGATATAGACATAGTGTGAATGACTAAGCATAATAAAGACTTAATAGTAGCGGAAATGTATAAGTCCTGGAAAACCTAGAACATGTTCATAAAACTGGTTTTATAGTTTGAAAAGCCTTATGTTTATCTTATGAAAACTGTTTAACATATTTTACCATTAGCCAATATAGGTCATGAAAATCCACCGTGCATGAATACTTGGAGGGGTGACCTCATCATGCAAATTAGAGGGGCTGCCTCTAATTTAATATACTGGTTTTTGGGTAGGAGGGATCAGCTCCTTGTGAAGGATGCAAGGCACACACCACATTCACCATGAAATCCTGAATAAAATATGTAACTAGGATGCACCCATACGCCACACATGATAAATATAAATAAATGGCCAAAATCTGAAGGGACACCACGAGCAATCACTCCGCCGTGGTGAAGTCATAACATCAGTGCCTCTAATGGTATGGTTATGGTACCTCCATAACTAGGTGAAACTGGTCATGCATGTATATGGCTATATGTAATCTTAATTAAACATAAGCAATCAAACACGTAACTTATACTACGGGAAAACAGTTGGCTGCATACGGGGAATCCTAATAAGGAAAGAATGTCCATACTGAAAGGACGGGAATCCGTACCTTATGTCCAGTGAACGAGAAAGACGAACTGCGAGAAATCCTACTTCCGAATCACTAGTGCTACATAAATACGTACATGAATAAGTATATGCTTACTAAATACATAGCTGTTTTTATGTCATGTCTTAGCTTATTTTATGTGTTCTTACCATGTTCTACTGTTTAAAAGCCTTAAACTGTGTTTTATCTTATATTCTGTTTAATCTGATTAAGTATTTCTGGTATTTCATGTGTTATTATACTTACTAATGTAATAATAAGTAACTTTCCAAAAATAGCAGGTTTCCTAAAATAGAAAGTTTCCAAAAATAGAAAGTTACCAAAAATAGAAAGTTTCCAAAAATAGAAAGTTTTCAAAAATAGAAAGTTTCCAAAAATAGAATTACTGCTTAAAATAGATAACTTTCTAAAAATAGAAAGTTTCCATAAATAGATTAGTTGCCTTAATTAAATAAGTTTCTATAATTAGATTAGCTGCCTGAAATAAATAAGTTTCTAAAATAGCTGGTTTTCATAAATAGATTAGCTGCCTTATTTAATTAAGTTTCTAAAAAAAATAGAAAGTTTCCATAATTAGAAATAAGCTGGTTAAATAAGCTAAGTATATAAGCCTAAGTGTTTTTCATGATTATTTTCTAAGTCATATGGTATAGTGTATAGTTTAATAATTATTTCATGTAATTTAATTAAACTACAGGTTATAATATTTAATTAAAGTATAACATGTTTTTAATTAAATAAGTGAAATACTTAGGTTAAAATATGTATTATTATCTATTAATAATATAACCTAAGTCATGTTAATTAATTAATTATATCCATGGTTTTAAAATAATTAATTAATTATAAGTCTTAAATATATAAATACTTAGGTTAAAATAATTTCATGATCATTAATAATTAAATAACCTAAGTCATGTTATTAAATTAATCACATCATTTTATTAATTTAAATTTAACCTAGCTCATAAACATAAAAAAAAACTAACATACACCATGAACCGGATCTAGACTAAAAACATGAATCGGACATGAAATCGATACCGTACCCCGAACCAACTCGGGGTACCCCGTGTTTCCCTTGCTGCCGTGGGACCCACACGCACCAACCAAGACCGTATGGTCTTGGTGGTGGTCGGCTTGGCCAAACCGAGACCCCTTCGGGTTCGGTGCAGCCTGCGGCCAAAAACAAACACCCCTTAAAACACCTTTTGATTTTATTTAGCACCAAATCATGTTAGATCCATGTTTAATTATTAGGTTTTTGTAAAAACATCACATGTTCTTGATTTATAAAAATATTAAATCAAAAGAAAAGGTTTAAAAAGGATTTACCGAATTCGTGGATCAAAAGGACGAAGAACCAACACGATCAATCACTAAAACTTCAAGATCCAAGATCACAAACCACCTCTTGTGGTGTTCTTAAGGTGGCGGCACAAAGAAGAACAAGGAAGAGGGTTTTAGGGTTATTCTAAAAAATCTTCTGTGAATGAAAATGAGTAGTGAAAAATATATCTTTTCCTTTTTAGTGAAAAATTGATGGGCTAAGCCCATCCCCCCTCCTAATTTCGTGGTAATGGGGCCCACAAGGGGTAACCCGAATGTTTTCCGTGTCTAAAACATTGGTGTGTTCTCGTGTGTTAAGTTATACGTTCGTGATTATTTGTGTTCGCGTTTTAAGTGTTCTCGTTACGTAAATATCGTGATCTAATATATTTAATTACGCTCGTAATAAATATATATACGTAATTAATAATAGTTCGTGTTTTAATTACGTTCATGATTTCATGATCGCATGTTCGTGATTAATTATTGTCAAATAATTATTACGTGCTCGTGCGTAGTAAATACTTATCGTGTTCTAACACGTACGTAATACGTAAAATCCTAACACGTAATCGTAATCATGCTATATTAGGAAAGTTTAAATCTAGTACGTACGATCTTAAGGGTACTATTCATGGTAAAAGCATGCGGGTTTTACAACTCTTCCCCCCTAAAAGAATAATTCGTCCCCGAATTATAGATAACGTAACTGAAAGAGAAACATACCCGAATCAAACTGAGAAGGTATGTAAGATAAATTAACGTGTAGGTGACCTGGCAGAAAGAACGCGGAATGTGACATGTCTTAAAAGGACATGGAACGTGACGTGGCTGAAAGGAAATATCTAATTGATAAGAGAAAACGGATAAGAAGTCCGGATGAACTTGTCCGTTTCCAAGTGGCTTCCCTCTTGGAACGGTTCCTTATAAGATCTTGACACGAATGATAATTCTTGGTCCTCCTGACCTTGACTTGGAATACGGAGAAGTTCTTGGTTATCAACGTAAGGTGGATCCCCTAAATTCGATCGAGGAATAAGAATTAACGTGTAAGAGTAACCAAAACATTATGGTGCAAAACAATCCAACTTAACCGATAACTAGCAACGATGCGCGAGACATATAGAAACGTAGTACGTGAAAAATTTTGAACGTGATACGTGAAAAATTTTGAACGTGCTACGTGGAGATATGGCGAGTGTAGTATGAGTAAACATATCGTGATCCCTGATACGTGTAACATATCTTGATCATGATATGAGGGACGTGGAATGAACATGACATGTGAAACATATCGTGATCATAGAATATAATGGCGGTAACGACAAACGCTAGAAGGTGAGACATAGATTATGACGAGAAACGTCTATCTGAGGATAGGGAGTTATACTAAACTTGGGTCTGGTCTCTCAAGTTCTTGCAAACTACCCATAATGAGCAAAGAAATGAACGTAAAATCGTAAACCAAAATACGATCATGGACGTGAATAGTGTCATGAACGCGAGCGCGAAAGCAAGGCGTGGAATTAGAACGAGGACGCGAAGTAAATAAGGAGCATAATTATGAATATTTGTCTGACCTGATAACTGAGGAATTACCAAGTGATCGGATGAGCCTTGGCTGGAATATGTCTGATCAATCTGTTGGTTCTGAAATCCTTGCGGATGTAAGGATTCTGCAGACTTGATCAAACTGTTTGCAATAACCCAGATAGCATCATGTTTCTTCTGAGTTTGCGTTAATCTGGTAACCAAAATCCGTGGAGATCTTTTCCCATTTCAATTCACAATTTCAGATGATGAAAACATCCCAGTTTGTTGGTGTCCTATCATAACCTGTTGGTATGTCAGGTACCTAGATATGAACGTAACTGTATCTTGCTTCGTAGAACTTGATACATAGGAGTTTGCGAAACTCTGAGTCTCTGAATCTAGACTTCTCCTAGCGTAGGACTTCCTAGAACACCTAATGTAGTGTAGGGTTCTCTCCTTTACGCATAAGCTGAGTCATGGTAAGATTAACCGTAGAAACCCATGTGATTCAGCGTATCACTGTGATCAAACAGAATTGATATTGGAAAAAAAATTTCCAGGGTAAAATTTCTCTTGTCATAGAATTTGCAACATAGTGCAGATAGGGTCTTCTTGTTCTTCTCTAGGCTTAGAGGAAATCAGGTTATCCTCAATGAAAACACTGATGAATTTGCTTAGGAGTTCATGGAAACTCAATTTATTAAGTCCATAATGTTGTTGGAGCATTGATGAGACTAATTCAAAATCATAAATCTAGCATGACCGAGTCGTGTACGAATAGCAGTCATGGACATGTCCTGCTTTTTCACTCGTCACTGTTGGCAGCATGATCATGAGTTCGATCTTGGAAAAGTGATTAACACTATAAGGTCGATTGGACATGTTGTCAATACGTGGAGGAGAATAACGGTCATGAATGGTGATTTGTTTAAATCGACGGTAGTCGACACATAATCTCATGGTACCATCCTTCTCCTTGTAGGTTCTTTTGGAATGCATAGGAAGATTTTGGAATAATCAACTGGCTATGCGTAAAAGACTTAAGTGGTCGTGTCTTACTGACAGCTAGAAAATTTTAGCGACCATGGCTAACAACGCACATGCTTGTAGGCATAGATAATTTGTACAGATTTTCCTGATGGAAAATCAAACTGAATGTATTCAGGAGCCTGAACATTACTGTACATAATTATGAATCATAGCATGGTGTGCTGTTCATAGTCCATAATTAGGATAAAATTCATCTTGTGTCTGTCCGAGGAAATGCGTTAGCAGCTTGGATCTCATCACTAAGCTGAAGGAAAACCTTCGTATAGGTGGGAATACGAAAGGCGTCCTTCGTGGTCATGAATATATGAAATATGGTGAAAGAAATGAAAGTGACATCGGCAACGTGACAGTTCTCACTGATGCGCCGGTAATGGTATTGAAATTCTTGTGGCCTGATTAATACATGGCACAACCAAATGGATATACCCTTGGAGGGTACCCTGAATTTCTTAGAAATGTTCCATAGTCGGACGTGAGTCATGTGTCTTGACTCGTTTCTTGGAACTATAAGCATGACATATGTCTTGACTGGTGTCTTGACATGTGTCTTCAGGAGATATACGTGAGACATGTGTCTTGACTGATGTCTTGACATGTGTCTTCAGAAAGTATACGTGAGACATGTGTCTTGACTGATGTCTTGACATTTGTCTTCAGAAAGTATACATGAGACATGTGTCTTGACTGATGTCTTGACATGTGTCTCGAGATGTGAAACAAATATAATCACAATATAAGGTTGTTATGCCAGAATTGGCGGATCGGTTGGACTACTAGTCCTTGTATTTCTGATCACGTCTGTGGTCAGAGTTTCGGTTGCGATTTCTAGTATAGTTGCTGTCATAGTAGTGATTACCATCGTCCTGTCTGTCAGTTCCATGATGGTCATTCTCATGACCGTGATTCATGTAACTATTCAGCTGAGTGGCCGGCTGGTACCGGTTTGCACTCATATGGCTGAAATGACAGCCGAATGACGTGTGACATGTAACTAAGAATTAGGGACAATGATTGATGGGAATCGTCTGCTGGTGAAGCATCTTCTCGTCCAATTGCTTTGCTCCGATGCCTTTGTCTTCGTCTTGTAGGATCTCCAGGTTGTGAACAGCATCCGCATCTCGTAGCATCTCCGAACGTCAGCAGCATCAACTTTAGTAACATCTCCAAGTTATGAGCGGTATCAGCAACCTTGTAGAATATCAGCAATTGAACATACGCCTGAGATGATTTAGAATCAACTAGCGAATACTCGAGAAGTATTGCAAGCGAAATACACATGGATTAAGGTATGTGAAATACACATGGAATACGGTACATGGAGTACACGTTGAATGCACATGAAATGATCGGTATGGGGTCGATCATTTGTCATGATTTAAGGAAAGTATACCGGTTAAACGGTTAGGAAAACCATCATGATAACCTGGCAGTATTAGCATAGACATCATTCTGGTTATAACGGAAACGTTAAAGTGTGGTTACACAAAATTCAACGATGATTTGCCTGACAGCATGATCAATGAAAACCAACCATGACTATCATGAAAGCATGATTCAATGAAATCTAACAATGTCTTGCAGGACAACGTAAATAACAAAAGAGGCGTAAAACATAATCAACATGAAGACGGAATTATCATGAAGAAACATGAAACCATCTATCACGAAGAAGTGTATAACATAATCAGCATGAAACTGAAGTTAACCATGACAGTATGAAAACATACTTGACATAAAAACATAATAACTTATGAGGGGCCATGACAATTTTTTTTATGCCAATTTAAATCATGAGAAAAAATTTTATGCATGAAAAACAGTGCATGAATGCGTAATGTAGTTTATAAAACCTTTATATGTGCGAGGGAACGCCTATGGGTCGGTTCCAAAACAAAAGACATGGCGAGGGGATGCCTATGGGTCGGTCCCAAAGTTAAAAGTTTCGATAAAAGCACATGCGACTAAATAGGGTCAGTCCTTACCAACCATTACTTAGTCATAATCCCTGTAACAATGATACATGAAACATAAATGAATGAAACTCATATGTCAAAACTTATCAGAAAAAAATTTTATGTGACTAATTATGAACTACTGGGGTTCAGTCCATATAGCCACAGTTCACGAGGAACATTATGCATGAAACAATGACACATAACTAAATATGAATGACGGTTGTCCATCCATATTAGTAAAACAATATCGATGAAAACATCAAGGTTAAAACCTCAGGGTGCTGAAAACATCATGGTTAAAACAACAATGCGCTGAAAACGTCAATACGTAGAATGACAAGTGTTGGCTTAGGAAGCTCCTGGTGACTACCCACTAGTCACAGGTCGAGTTTTAGAGCCTACAGGTCGAAACCTTGGCTCTGATACCATAATTGTAACACCCCATTTTTGATAATGGAATGTCACGCGTAATTATGGCGTGTCATCAAAGCATACAAGGATAAATGTCTAAAACATTACATGACCATAGGGATAACCGGAATCAAACATCGGTTCCTAACATAAGCCCAAAACATAATAAAGCAAAAGAAATGAATGAAAGACTAAACAAGCATAAGTATATGAGGGCAAGAAGGAAAAGAAGTCTCTAGCAGCTTCCATCCTATGCACGTCCTCCAAATGCTCGAGTCTTCCCTAGGGTACCTGCTGTTTTGGGACATGGAAAGGAAAGTAACGGCTGAGCAAAATGCTCAGTGCACGGATATAGACATAGTATGAATGACTAAGCATAATAAAGACTTAATAGCAGCGGAAATGTATAAGTCCTGGAAAACCTGGAACATGTTCATAAAACTGGTTTTATAGTTTGAAAAGCCTTATGTATATCTTATGAAAACTGTTTAACATATTTTACCATTAGCCAATATAGGTCATGAAAATCCACCGTGCATGAATACTTGGAGGGGTGACCTCATCATGCAAATTAGAGGGGCTGCCTCTAATTTAATATACTAGTTTTTGGGTAGGAGGGATCAGCTCCTTGTGAAGGATGCAAGGCACACACCACATTCACCATGAAATCCTGAATAAAACATGTAACTAGGATGCACCCATACGCCCCACATGATAAATATAAATAAATGGCCAAAATCTGAAGGGACGCCACGAGCAATCACTCCGCCGTGGTGAAGTCATAACATTAGTGCCTCTAATGTTATGGTTATGGTACCTCCATAACTAGGTGAAACTGGTCATGCATGTATATGGCTATAGGTAATCTTAATTAAACATAAGCAATCAATCACGTAACTTATACTACGGGAAAACAGTTGGCTGCATACGGGGAATCCTAATAAGGAAAGATGTCCATACTGAAAGGACGGGAATCCATACCTTATGTCCAGTGAACGAGAAAGACGAACTGCGAGAAATCCTACTTCCGAATCACTAGTGCTACATAAATACGTACATGAATAAGTATCTGCTTACTAAATACATAGCTGGTTTTATGTCATGTCTTAGCTTATTTTATGTGTTCTTACCATGTTCTACTGTTTAAAAGCCTTAAACTGTGTTTTATCTTATATTCTGTTTAATCTGATTAAGTATTTCTGGTATTTCATGTGTTATTATACTTACTGGTGTAATAATAAGTAACTTTCCAAAAATAGCAGGTTTCCTAAAATAGAAAGTTTCCAAAAATAGAAAGTTACCAAAAATAGAAAGTTTCTAAAAATAGAAAGTTTCCAAAAATAGAAAGTTTCCAAAAATAGAATTACTGCTTAAAATAGATAAGTTTCTAAAAATAGAAAGTTTTCATAAATAGATTAGCTGCCTTAATTAAATAAGTTTCCATAATTAGATTAGCTGCCTGAAATAAATAAGTTTCTAAAAATAGCTGGTTTCCATAAATAGATTAGCTGTCTTATTTAATTAAGTTTCTAAAAAAAATAGAAAGTTTCCATAATTAGAAATAAGCTGGTTAAATAAGCTAAGTATATAAGCCTAAGTGTTTTTCATGATTATTTTCTAAGTCATATGGTATAGTGTATAGTTTGATAATTATTTCATGTAATTTAATTAAACTATAGGTTATAATATTTAATTAAAGTATAACATGTTTTTAATTAAATAAGTTAAATACTTAGGTTAAAATATGTATTATTATCTATTAATAATATAACCTAAGTCATGTTAATTAATTAATTATATCCATGGTTTTAAAATAATTAATTAATTATAAGTCTTAAATATATAAATACTTAGGTTAAAATAATTTCATGATCATTAATAATTAAATAACCTAAGTCGTGTTATTAAATTAATCACATCATTTTATTAATTTAATTTTAACCTAGATCATAAACATAAAAAAACTAACATATACCATGAACCGGATCTAGACTAAAAACATGAACCGGACATGAAATCAATACCGTACCCGAACCAACTCGGGGTACCCCGTGTTTCCCTTGCTGCCGTGGGACCCACACGCACCAACCAAGACCGTATGGTCTTGGTGGTGGTCGGCTTGGCCAAACCGAGACCCCTTCGGGTTCGGTGCAGCCTGCGGCCAAAAACAAACACCCCTTAAAACACCTTTTGATTTTATTTAGCACCAAATCATGTTAGATCCATATTTAATTATTAGGTTTTTGTAAAAACAACACATGTTCTTGATTTATAAAGAGATTAAATCAAAAGAAAAGGTTTAAAAAGGATTTACCGAATTCGTGGATCAAAAGGACGAAGAACCAACACGATCAATCACTAAAACTTCAAGATCCAAGATCACAAACCACCTCTTGTGGTGTTCTTGAGGTGACGGCACAAAGAAGAACAAGGAAGAGGGTTTTAGGGTTTTTCTAAAAAATCTTCTGTGAATGAAAATGAGTAGTGAAAAATATCCCTTTTCCTTTTTAGTGAAAAATTGATGGGCTAAGCCCATCCCCCTCCTAATTTTGTGGTAATGGGGCCCACAAGGGGTAACCCGAATGTTTTCCGTGTCTAAAACATTGGTGTGTTCTCGTGTGTTAAGTTATACGTTCGTGATTATTTGTGTTCGCGTTTTAAGTGTTCTCGTTAAGTAAATATCGTGATCTAATATATTTAATTACGCTCGTAATAAATATATATACGTAATTAATAATAGTTCATGTTTTAATTACGTTCATGATTTCATGATCGCATGTTCGTGATTAATTATTGTCAAATAATTTTTACGTGCTCGTTCGTAGTAAATACTTATCGTGTTCTAACACGTACGTAATACGTAAAATCCTAACACGTAATCGTAATCATGCTATATTAGGAAAGTTTAAATCTAGTACGTACGATCTTAAGGGTACTATTCATGGTAAAAGCATGCGGGTTTTACATCAATACTATTCATAAAGACATAAAACAAAGATATACATTAGTATGCGGGCATATGAGTATGTGGTTCTGCTTCACAACTTTGAAAGCAATACCTTCAAAATGTTATTGGAAGTGGTTGGCCAATTTGGAACCGAGCTTCCACCCCTACTATATATGAGATGAGCGCACACGTGTAAAGGAAATGACTATAAGAACAAAAAACTTGGTGAAAAGAAACGAATGAGAATGAAAAGAGGATTGATGCTATTATGACAGATGATTCGTTTGGTAGAAAGAGAACGACCATTAACCTTACAAGTGTACTATATATGTTACTGCTAATTTCTTATGTTACTATTAATATATTATATATTAACCTTAATATACTATAAATATGTTAATACTTAATATACTTGAATTAATTCTTTTAAATAATACTTTTATGTTTTTCAAGGTATTGGTGTACTTTCGATGTATAAGAAAATCATATACAAGGCAAAGAAACTAACCATCTTCATTTATTCTCACCATAAATGTTGGCTAGGATGTAAAATTTCACCAAGAAATGAGATATTGTCCAACCGTGCGTCACGAGACCGCTTTTCCCTATCTAACCTTACATAGTTTGTTTGATAAAAGGAGAAATTAAGACATATGGTATCTAGCACCCAACTGGAAAAGTGTAGATTTTTCAATACCGTTAACAGGAACGCTGCATATACAACAATGTTAAGAACCACCTTTTGGGCCGGTGTGAAAGTGTTGACCCTTTTGGTTAAAGTACTTCGAACAGTTGACGGGTATTGGAAGTCCTTAATGGGGTTTGTTTATGGGAGAGAATGAAATCAAATGAAAAAATCAAAAGGGCTATAGGTGGTAAAAAAGAGCTTACGATTCTGTAATAAAAATCACAATTTAAAAGATGAAAGGTGGACTCGATTATGCTTTGAATTTGGTGGCTTATCTTTTAAATCCATGTTATTTATATAAGGATACACAAACCTAACATGATCCCGATATATCTAATGTGGTTCTTACGTTTTAAAAAAAATACTTGCCGAAGATTCATATATGCAAAAGAAAATTACATGTGTTGAGATGCCAAAGTACAAGAAAAAATAGATAAATTTGGAAATGAGCTTGCAATTTCATCACGCGAAATGTATAATGACACTTATGATCTGGGTAATGCAAATTATAATAAGTTATTTACATCTTTTATGAACTTTCATAGCTATTTATTTCTTTTATGAACTTTTAAAGTTGTATCAGATTTGTAGGGAACTTTTGGTGGTGCAACTCCGAATTTAAAAAATATTGCAATGAGGTTTCTTTCATTAACTATCTATTCATTAAGAGAGTAAATTTGCATACTTGCTGATATAGAATGATTAATAGAGTAAAGTTGCATACTTGCTGATATAGGATGATTAAGATAGTAAACTCTCATGTTGGATACTTGCTGATATAGAATGATTAAGAGAGTAAAGTTGCATACTTGCTGATATAGAATGATTAAGAGAGTAAACTCTCATGTTGGATACTTGCTGATATAGAATGATTAAGAGAGTAAAGTTGCATACTTGCTGATATAGAATGATTAAGAGAGTAAAGTTGCATACTTGCTGATATAGAATGATTAAGAGAGTAAACTCTCATGTTGGATACTTGCTAATATAGAATGATTAAGAGAGTAAAGTTGCATACTTGCTGATATAGAATGATTAAGAGAGTAAATTGGCATACTTGCTGATATAGAATGATTAAGAGAGTAAAGTTGCATACTTGCTGATATAGAATGATTAAGAGAGTAAAGTTGCATACTTGCTGATATAGAATGATTAAGAGAGTAATGTTACATACTTGCTGATATAGAATGATTAAGAGAGTAAACTCTCATGGTGGATACTTGCTGATATAGAACGATTAAGAGAGTAAAGTTGCATACTTGCTGATATAGAATGATTAAGAGAGTAAAGTTGCATACTTGCTGATATAGAATGATTAAGAGAGTAAGTTTGCATACTTGCTGATATACAATGATTAAGAGAGTAAAGTTGTATACTTACTGATATAGAATGATTAAGAGAGTAAAGTTGCATACTTGCTGATATAGAATGATTAAGAGAGTAAACTCTCATGTTGGATACTTGCTGATATAGAATGATTGAGAGAGTAAAGTTGCATACTTGCTGATATAGAATGATTAAGAGAGTAAAGTTGCATATTTGCTGATATAGAATGATTAAGAGAGTAAAGTTACATACTTGCTGATATAGAATGATTAAGAGATTAAACTCTCATGTTGGATACTTGCTGATATAGAATGATTAAGAGAGTAAAGTTGCATACTTGCTGATATAGAATGATTAAGAGAGTAAACTCTCATGTTGGATACTTGCTGATATAGAATGATTAAGAGAGTAAGGTTGCATACTTGCTGATATAGAATGATTAATAGAGTAAAGTTGCATACTTGCTGATATAGAATGATTAAGAGAGTAAAGTTGCATACTTGCTGATATAGAATGATTAAGAGAGTAAACTCTCATGTTGGATACTTGCTGATATAGAATGATTAAGAGAGTAAAGTTGCATAGTTGCTGATATAGAATGATTAAGAGAGTAAACTCTCATGTTAAATACTTGTTGATATAGAATGATTAAGAGAGTAAAGTTGCATACTTGTTGATATAGAATGATTAAGAGAGTAAACTCTCATGTTGGATACTTGCTGATATAGAATGATTAAGAGAGTAAACTCTCATGGTGGATACTTGCTGATATAGAACGATTAAGAGAGTAAAGTTGCATACTTGCTGATATAGAATGATTTAGAGAGTAAAGTTGCATACTTGCTGATATAGAATGATTAAGAGAGTAAGTTTGCATACTTGCTGATATACAATGATTAAGAGAGTAAAGTTGTATACTTACTGATATAGAATGATTAAGAGAGTAAAGTTGCATACTTGCTGATATAGAATGATTAAGAGAGTAAACTCTCATGTTGGATACTTGCTGATATAGAATGATTGAGAGAGTAAAGTTGCATACTTGCTGATATAGAATGATTAAGAGAGTAAAGTTGCATATTTGCTGATATAGAATGATTAAGAGAGTAAAGTTACATACTTGCTGATATAGAATGATTAAGAGAGTAAAGTCTCATGTTGGATACTTGCTGATATAGAATGATTAAGAGAGTAAAGTTGCATACTTGCTGATATAGAATGATTAAGAGAGTAAACTCTCATGTTGGATACTTGCTGATATAGAATGATTAAGAGAGTAAGGTTGCATACTTGCTGATATAGAATGATTAATAGAGTAAAGTTGCATACTTGCTGATATAGAATGATTAAGAGAGTAAAGTTGCATACTTGTTGATATAGAATGATTAAGAGAGTAAACTCTCATGTTGGATACTTGCTGATATAGAATGATTAAGAGAGTAAAGTTGCATAGTTGCTGATATAGAATGATTAAGAGAGTAAACTCTCATGTTAAATACTTGTTGATATAGAATGATTAAGAGAGTAAAGTTGCATACTTGTTGATATAGAATGATTAAGAGAGTAAACTCTCATGTTGGATACTTGCTGATATAGAATGATTAAGAGAGTAAACTCTCATGGTGGATACTTGCTGATATAGAACGATTAAGAGAGTAAAGTTGCATACTTGCTGATATAGAATGATTTAGAGAGTAAAGTTGCATACTTGCTGATATAGAATGATTAAGAGAGTAAGTTTGCATACTTGCTGATATACAATGATTAAGAGAGTAAAGTTGTATACTTACTGATATAGAATGATTAAGAGAGTAAAGTTGCATACTTGCTGATATAGATTGATTAAGAGAGTAAACTCTCATGTTGGATACTTGCTGATATAGAATGATTGAGAGAGTAAAGTTGCATACTTGCTGATATAGAATGATTAAGAGAGTAAAGTTGCATATTTGCTGATATAGAATGATTAAGAGAGTAAAGTTACATACTTGCTGATATAGTATGATTAAGAGAGTAAACTCTCATGTTGGATACTTGCTGATATAGAATGATTAAGAGAGTAAAGTTGCATACTTGCTGATATAGAATGATTAAGAGAGTAAACTCTCATGTTGGATACTTGCTGATATAGAATGATTAAGAGAGTAAGGTTGCATACTTGCTGATATAGAATGATTAATAGATTAAAGTTGCATACTTGCTGATATAGAATGATTAAGAGAGTAAAGTTGCATACTTGCTGATATAGAATGATTAAGAGAGTAAACTCTCATATTGGATACTTGCTGATATAGAATGATTAAGAGAGTAAAGTTGCATAGTTGCTGATATAGAATGATTAAGAGAGTAAACTCTCGTGTTAAATACTTGTTGATATAGAATGATTAAGAGAGTAAAGTTGCATACTTGTTGATATAGAATGATTAAGAGAGTAAATTCTCATGTTGGATACTTGCTGATATAGAATGATTAAGAGAGTAAAGTTGCATACTTGCTGATATAGAATGATTAAGAGAGTAAAGTTGCATACTTGCAGATATAGAATGATTAAGAGAGTAAAGTTGTATACTTGCAAATATAGAATGATTAAGAGAGTAAAGTTGCATACTTGCTGATATAGAATGACTAAGAGAGTAAACTCTCATGTTGGATACTTGATGATATAGAATGATTAAGAGAGTGAAGTTGCATACTTGCTGATATAGAATGATTAAGAGAGTAAACTCTCATGTTGGATACTTGCTGATATAGAATGATTAAGAGAGTAAAGTTGCATACTTGCTGATATAGAACGATTAAGAGAGTAAACTCTCATGTTGGATACTTGCTGATATAAAATGATTAAGAGAATAAAGTTGCATACTTGCAAATATAGAATGATTAAGAGAGTAAAGTTGCATACTTGCTGATATAGAATGATTTAGAGAGTAAAGTTGCATACTTGCTGATATAGAATGATTAAGAGAGTAAAGTTGCATACTTGCTGATATAGAATGATTAAGAGAGTAAAGTTGCATACTTGTTGATATAGAATGATTAAGAGAGTAAACTCTCATGTTGGATACTTGCTGATATAGAATGATTAAGAGAGTAAAGTTGCATACTTGCTGATATTGAATGATTAAGAGAGTAACTCTCATGTTGGATATTTGCTTATATAGAATGATTAAGAGAGTAAAGTTGCATACTTGCTGATATAGAATGATTAAGAGAGTAAACTCTCATGTTAGATACTTGTTGATATAGAATGATTAAGAGAGTAAAGTTCCATACTTGCTGATATAGAATGATTAAGAGAGTAAAGTTGCATACTTGCTGATATAGGATGATTAAGAGAGTAAACTCTCATGTTGGATACTTGCTGATATAGAATGATTAAGAGAGTAAAGTTGCATACTTGCTGATATAGAATGATTAAGAGAGTAAACTCTCATGTTGGATACTTGCTGATATAGAATGATTAAGAGAGTAAAGTTGCATACTTGTTGATATAGAATGATTAAGAAAGTAAAGTTGCATACTTTCTGATATAGAATGATTAAGAGAGTAAATTTGCATACTTGCTAATATAGAATGATTAAGAGAGTAAAGTTGCATACTTGCTAATATAGAATGATTAAGAGAGTAAAGTTGCATACTTGCTGATATAGAAGGATTAAGAGAGTAAAGTTGCATACTTGCTGATATAGAATGATTGAGAGAGTAAACTCTCATTTTGGATACTTGCTGATATAGAATGATTAAGAGAGTAAAGTTGCATACTTAATGATATAGAATGATTAAGAGATTAAACTCTCATGTTGGATACTTGCTGATATAGAATGATTAAGAGAGTAAAGTTGCATACTTGCTGATATAGAATGATTAAGAGAGTAAAGTTTGATATAGAATGATTAAGAGAGTAAAGTTGCATACTTGCTGATATATAATGATTAAGAGAGTAAACTCTCATTTTGGATACTTGCTGATCTAGAATGATTAAGCGAGTAAAGTTGCATACTTGCTAATATAGAATGATTAAGAGAGTAAATTTGCATAATTGCTGATATAGAATGATTAAGAGAGTAAAGTTGCATACTTGCTGATATAGAATGATTAAGAGAGTAAATTTGCATACTTGCTGATATAGAATGATTAGGAGAGTAAAGTTGCATACTTGATAATATAGAATGATTAAGAGAGTAAATTTTCATACTTGCTGATATAGAATGATTAAGAGAATAAAGTTGCATACTTGCCGATATAGAATGATTAAGAGAGTAAATTTGCATACTTTCTGATATTGAATGATTAAGAGAGTAAAGTTGCATACTTGCTGATATAGAATGATTAAGAGAGTAAAGTTGCATACTTGCTGATATAGAATGATTAAGAGAGTAAACTCTCATATTGGATATTTGCTGATATAGAATGATTAAGAGAGTAAAGTTGCATACTTGCTGATATAGAATGATTAAGAGAGTAAACTCTCATGTTGGATACTTGTTGATATAGAATGATTAAGAGAGTAAAGTTGCATACTTGCTGATATAGAATGATTAAGAGAGTAAACTCTCATGTTGGATACTTGCTGATATAGAATGATTAAGAGGGTAAAGTTGCATACTTGCTGATATAGAATGATTAAGAGAGTAAAGTTGCATAGTTGCTGATATAGAATGATTAAGAGAGTAAACTCTCATGTTGGATACTTGCTGATATAGAATGATTAAGCGAGTAAAGTTGCATACTTGCTAATATAGAATGATTAAGAGAGTAAATTTGCGTACTTGCTGATATAGAATGATTAAGAGAGTAAAGTTGCATACTTACTGATATAGAATGATTAAGAGAGTAAAGTTGCATACTTGCTGATATAGAATGATTAAGAGAGTAAAGTTGCATACTTGCAGATATAGAATGATTAAGAGAGTAAAGTTGTATACTTGCAAATATAGAATGGTTAAGAGAGTAAGGTTGCATACTTGCTGATATAGAATGACTAAGAGAGTAAACTCTCATGTTGGATACTTGATGATATAGAATGATTAAGAGAGTGAAGTTGCATACTTGCTGATATAGAATGATTAAGAGAGTAAACTCTCATGTTGGATACTTGCTGATATAGAATGATTAAGAGAGTAAAGTTGCATACTTGCTGATATAGAACGATTAAGAGAGTAAACTCTCATGTTGGATACTTGCTGATATAAAATGATTAAGAGAATAAAGTTGCATACTTGCAAATATAGAATGATTAAGCGAGTAAAGTTGCATACTTGCTGATATAGAATGATTTAGAGAGTAAAGTTGCATACTTGCTGATATAGAATGATTAAGAGAGTAAAGTTGCATACTTGCTGATATAGAATGATTAAGAGAGTAAAGTTGCATACTTGCTGATATAGAATGATTAAGAGAGTAAACTCTCATGTTAGATACTTGCTGATATAGAATGATTAAGAGAGTAAAGTTGCATACTTGCTGATATTGAATGATTAAGAGAGTAACTCTCATGTTGGATATTTGCTTATATAGAATGATTAAGAGAGTAAAGTTGCATACTTGCTGATATAGAATGATTAAGAGAGTAAACTCTCATGTTAGATACTTGCTGATATAGAATGATTAAGAGAGTAAAGTTCCATACTTGCTGATATAGAATGATTAAGAGAGTAAAGTTGCATACTTGCTGATATAGGATGATTAAGAGAGTAAACTCTCATGTTAGATACTTGCTGATATAGAATGATTAAGAGAGTAAAGTTGCATACTTGCTGATATAGAATGATTAAGAGAGTAAACTCTCATGTTGGATAATTGCTGATATAGAATGATTAAGAGAGTAAAGTTGCATACTTGTTGATATAGAATGATTAAGAAAGTAAAGTTGCATACTTTCTGATATAGAATGATTAAGAGAGTAAATTTGCATACTTGCTGATATAGAATGATTAAGAGAGTAAAGTTGCATACTTGCTAATATAGAATGATTAAGAGAGTAAAGTTGCATACTTGCTGATATAGAAGGATTAAGAGAGTAAAGTTGCATACTTGCTGATATAGACTGATTGAGAGAGTAAACTCTCATGTTGGATACTTGCTGATATAGAATGATTAAGAGAGTAAAGTTGCATACTTAATGATATAGAATGATTAAGAGATTAAACTCTCATGTTGGATACTTGCTGATATAGAATGATTAAGAGAGTAAAGTTGCATACTTGCTGATATAGAATGATTAAGAGAGTAAAGTTTGATATAGAATGATTAAGAGAGTAAAGTTGCATACTTGCTGATATAGAATGATTAAGAGAGTAAACTCTCATTTTGGATACTTGCTGATCTAGAATGATTAAGCGAGTAAAGTTGCATACTTGCTAATATAGAATGATTAAGAGAGTAAATTTGCATACTTGCTGATATAGAATGATTAAGAGAGTAAAGTTGCATACTTGCTGATATAGAATGATTAAGAGAGTAAATTTGCATACTTGCTGATATAGAATGATTAGGAGAGTAAAGTTGCATACTTGATAATATAGAATGATTAAGAGAGTAAATTTTCATACTTGCTGATATAGAATGATTAAGAGAATAAAGTTGCATACTTGCCGATATAGAATGATTAAGAGAGTAAATTTGCATACTTTCTGATATTGAATGATTAATAGAGTAAAGTTGCATACTTGCTGATATAGAATGATTAAGAGAGTAAAGTTGCATACTTGCTGATATAGAATGATTAAGAGAGTAAACTCTCATATTGGATATTTGCTGATATAGAATGATTAAGAGAGTAAAGTTGCATACTTGTTGATATAGAATGATTAAGAGAGTAAACTCTCATGTTGGATACTTGTTGATATAGAATGATTAAGAGAGTAAAGTTGCATACTTGCTGATATAGAATGATTAAGAGAGTAAACTCTCATGTTGGATACTTGCTGATATAGAATGATTAAGAGGGTAAAGTTGCATACTTGCTGATATAGAATGATTAAGAGAGTAAACTCTCATGTTGGATACTTGCTGATATAGAATGATTAAGAGAGTAAAGTTGCATACTTGTTGATATAGAATGATTAAGAGAGTAAACTCTCATGTTGGATACTTGCTGAAATAGAATGATTAAGAGAGTAAAGTTGCATAGTTGCTGATATAGAATGATTAAGAGAGTAAACTCTCATGTTAAATACTTGTTGATATAGAATGATTAAGAGAGTAAAGTTGCATACTTGTTGATATAGAATGATTAAGAGAGTAAACTCTCATGTTGGATACTTGCTGATATAGAATGATTAAGAGAGTAAACTCTCATGGTGGATACTTGCTGATATAGAACGATTAAGAGAGTAAAGTTGCATACTTGCTGATATAGAATGATTTAGAGAGTAAAGTTGCATACTTGCTGATATAGAATGATTAAGAGAGTAAGTTTGCATACTTGCTGATATACAATGATTAAGAGAGTAAAGTTGTATACTTACTGATATAGAATGATTAAGAGAGTAAAGTTGCATACTTGCTGATATAGATTGATTAAGAGAGTAAACTCTCATGTTGGATACTTGCTGATATAGAATGATTGAGAGAGTAAAGTTGCATACTTGCTGATATAGAATGATTAAGAGAGTAAAGTTGCATATTTGCTGATATAGAATGATTAAGAGAGTAAAGTTACATACTTGCTGATATAGTATGATTAAGAGAGTAAACTCTCATGTTGGATACTTGCTGATATAGAATGATTAAGAGAGTAAAGTTGCATACTTGCTGATATAGAATGATTAAGAGAGTAAACTCTCATGTTGGATACTTGCTGATATAGAATGATTAAGAGAGTAAGGTTGCATACTTGCTGATATAGAATGATTAATAGATTAAAGTTGCATACTTGCTGATATAGAATGATTAAGAGAGTAAAGTTGCATACTTGCTGATATAGAATGATTAAGAGAGTAAACTCTCATATTGGATACTTGCTGATATAGAATGATTAAGAGAGTAAAGTTGCATAGTTGCTGATATAGAATGATTAAGAGAGTAAACTCTCGTGTTAAATACTTGTTGATATAGAATGATTAAGAGAGTAAAGTTGCATACTTGTTGATATAGAATGATTAAGAGAGTAAATTCTCATGTTGGATACTTGCTGATATAGAATGATTAAGAGAGTAAAGTTGCATACTTGCTGATATAGAATGATTAAGAGAGTAAAGTTGCATACTTGCAGATATAGAATGATTAAGAGAGTAAAGTTGTATACTTGCAAATATAGAATGATTAAGAGAGTAAAGTTGCATACTTGCTGATATAGAATGACTAAGAGAGTAAACTCTCATGTTGGATACTTGATGATATAGAATGATTAAGAGAGTGAAGTTGCATACTTGCTGATATAGAATGATTAAGAGAGTAAACTCTCATGTTGGATACTTGCTGATATAGAATGATTAAGAGAGTAAAGTTGCATACTTGCTGATATAGAACGATTAAGAGAGTAAACTCTCATGTTGGATACTTGCTGATATAAAATGATTAAGAGAATAAAGTTGCATACTTGCAAATATAGAATGATTAAGAGAGTAAAGTTGCATACTTGCTGATATAGAATGATTTAGAGAGTAAAGTTGCATACTTGCTGATATAGAATGATTAAGAGAGTAAAGTTGCATACTTGCTGATATAGAATGATTAAGAGAGTAAAGTTGCATACTTGCTGATATAGAATGATTAAGAGAGTAAACTCTCATGTTGGATACTTGCTGATATAGAATGATTAAGAGAGTAAAGTTGCATACTTGCTGATATTGAATGATTAAGAGAGTAACTCTCATGTTGGATATTTGCTTATATAGAATGATTAAGAGAGTAAAGTTGCATACTTGCTGATATAGAATGATTAAGAGAGTAAACTCTCATGTTGGATACTTGCTGATATAGAATGATTAAGAGAGTAAACTCTCATGGTGGATACTTGCTGATATAGAACGATTAAGAGAGTAAAGTTGCATACTTGCTGATATAGAATGATTTAGAGAGTAAAGTTGCATACTTGCTGATATAGAATGATTAAGAGAGTAAGTTTGCATACTTGCTGATATACAATGATTAAGAGAGTAAAGTTGTATACTTACTGATATAGAATGATTAAGAGAGTAAAGTTGCATACTTGCTGATATAGATTGATTAAGAGAGTAAACTCTCATGTTGGATACTTGCTGATATAGAATGATTGAGAGAGTAAAGTTGCATACTTGCTGATATAGAATGATTAAGAGAGTAAAGTTGCATATTTGCTGATATAGAATGATTAAGAGAGTAAAGTTACATACTTGCTGATATAGTATGATTAAGAGAGTAAACTCTCATGTTGGATACTTGCTGATATAGAATGATTAAGAGAGTAAAGTTGCATACTTGCTGATATAGAATGATTAAGAGAGTAAACTCTCATGTTGGATACTTGCTGATATAGAATGATTAAGAGAGTAAGGTTGCATACTTGCTGATATAGAATGATTAATAGATTAAAGTTGCATACTTGCTGATATAGAATGATTAAGAGAGTAAAGTTGCATACTTGCTGATATAGAATGATTAAGAGAGTAAACTCTCATATTGGATACTTGCTGATATAGAATGATTAAGAGAGTAAAGTTGCATAGTTGCTGATATAGAATGATTAAGAGAGTAAACTCTCGTGTTAAATACTTGTTGATATAGAATGATTAAGAGAGTAAAGTTGCATACTTGTTGATATAGAATGATTAAGAGAGTAAATTCTCATGTTGGATACTTGCTGATATAGAATGATTAAGAGAGTAAAGTTGCATACTTGCTGATATAGAATGATTAAGAGAGTAAAGTTGCATACTTGCAGATATAGAATGATTAAGAGAGTAAAGTTGTATACTTGCAAATATAGAATGATTAAGAGAGTAAAGTTGCATACTTGCTGATATAGAATGACTAAGAGAGTAAACTCTCATGTTGGATACTTGATGATATAGAATGATTAAGAGAGTGAAGTTGCATACTTGCTGATATAGAATGATTAAGAGAGTAAACTCTCATGTTGGATACTTGCTGATATAGAATGATTAAGAGAGTAAAGTTGCATACTTGCTGATATAGAACGATTAAGAGAGTAAACTCTCATGTTGGATACTTGCTGATATAAAATGATTAAGAGAATAAAGTTGCATACTTGCAAATATAGAATGATTAAGAGAGTAAAGTTGCATACTTGCTGATATAGAATGATTTAGAGAGTAAAGTTGCATACTTGCTGATATAGAATGATTAAGAGAGTAAAGTTGCATACTTGCTGATATAGAATGATTAAGAGAGTAAAGTTGCATACTTGCTGATATAGAATGATTAAGAGAGTAAACTCTCATGTTGGATACTTGCTGATATAGAATGATTAAGAGAGTAAAGTTGCATACTTGCTGATATTGAATGATTAAGAGAGTAACTCTCATGTTGGATATTTGCTTATATAGAATGATTAAGAGAGTAAAGTTGCATACTTGCTGATATAGAATGATTAAGAGAGTAAACTCTCATGTTAGATACTTGTTGATATAGAATGATTAAGAGAGTAAAGTTCCATACTTGCTGATATAGAATGATTAAGAGAGTAAAGTTGCATACTTGCTGATATAGGATGATTAAGAGAGTAAACTCTCATGTTGGATACTTGCTGATATAGAATGATTAAGAGAGTAAAGTTGCATACTTGCTGATATAGAATGATTAAGAGAGTAAACTCTCATGTTGGATACTTGCTGATATAGAATGATTAAGAGAGTAAAGTTGCATACTTGTTGATATAGAATGATTAAGAAAGTAAAGTTGCATACTTTCTGATATAGAATGATTAAGAGAGTAAATTTGCATACTTGCTAATATAGAATGATTAAGAGAGTAAAGTTGCATACTTGCTAATATAGAATGATTAAGAGAGTAAAGTTGCATACTTGCTGATATAGAAGGATTAAGAGAGTAAAGTTGCATACTTGCTGATATAGACTGATTGAGAGAGTAAACTCTCATGTTGGATACTTGCTGATATAGAATGATTAAGAGAGTAAAGTTGCATACTTAATGATATAGAATGATTAAGAGATTAAACTCTCATGTTGGATACTTGCTGATATAGAATGATTAAGAGAGTAAAGTTGCATACTTGCTGATATAGAATGATTAAGAGAGTAAAGTTTGATATAGAATGATTAAGAGAGTAAAGTTGCATACTTGCTGATATATAATGATTAAGAGAGTAAACTCTCATTTTGGATACTTGCTGATCTAGAATGATTAAGCGAGTAAAGTTGCATACTTGCTAATATAGAATGATTAAGAGAGTAAATTTGCATACTTGCTGATATAGAATGATTAAGAGAGTAAAGTTGCATACTTGCTGATATAGAATGATTAAGAGAGTAAATTTGCATACTTGCTGATATAGAATGATTAGGAGAGTAAAGTTGCATACTTGATAATATAGAATGATTAAGAGAGTAAATTTTCATACTTGCTGATATAGAATGATTAAGAGAATAAAGTTGCATACTTGCCGATATAGAATGATTAAGAGAGTAAATTTGCATACTTTCTGATATTGAATGATTAAGAGAGTAAAGTTGCATACTTGCTGATATAGAATGATTAAGAGAGTAAAGTTGCATACTTGCTGATATAGAATGATTAAGAGAGTAAACTCTCATATTGGATATTTGCTGATATAGAATGATTAAGAGAGTAAAGTTGCATACTTGCTGATATAGAATGATTAAGAGAGTAAACTCTCATGTTGGATACTTGTTGATATAGAATGATTAAGAGAGTAAAGTTGCATACTTGCTGATATAGAATGATTAAGAGAGTAAACTCTCATGTTGGATACTTGCTGATATAGAATGATTAAGAGGGTAAAGTTGCATACTTGCTGATATAGAATGATTAAGAGAGTAAACTCTCATGTTGGATACTTGCTGATATAGAATGATTAATAGAGTAAAGTTGCATACTTGCTGATATAGAATGATTAAGAGAGTAAAGTTTGATATAGAATGATTAAGAGAGTAAAGTTGCATAGTTGTTGATATAGAATGATTAAGAGAGTAAACTCTCATGTTGGATACTTGCTGATATAGAATGATTAAGCGAGTAAAGTTGCATACTTGCTAATATAGAATGATTAAGAGAGTAAATTTGCGTACTTGCTGATATAGAATGATTAAGAGAGTAAAGTTGCATACTTACTGATATAGAATGATTAAGAGAGTAAAGTTGCATACTTGCTGATATAGAATGATTAAGAGAGTAAAGTTGCATACTTGCAGATATAGAATGATTAAGAGAGTAAAGTTGTATACTTGCAAATATAGAATGGTTAAGAGAGTAAGGTTGCATACTTGCTGATATAGAATGACTAAGAGAGTAAACTCTCATGTTGGATACTTGATGATATAGAATGATTAAGAGAGTGAAGTTGCATACTTGCTGATATAGAATGATTAAGAGAGTAAACTCTCATGTTGGATACTTGCTGATATAGAATGATTAAGAGAGTAAAGTTGCATACTTGCTGATATAGAACGATTAAGAGAGTAAACTCTCATGTTGGATACTTGCTGATATAAAATGATTAAGAGAATAAAGTTGCATACTTGCAAATATAGAATGATTAAGAGAGTAAAGTTGCATACTTGCTGATATAGAATGATTTAGAGAGTAAAGTTGCATACTTGCTGATATAGAATGATTAAGAGAGTAAAGTTGCATACTTGCTGATATAGAATGATTAAGAGAGTAAAGTTGCATACTTGCTGATATAGAATGATTAAGAGAGTAAACTCTCATGTTAGATACTTGCTGATATAGAATGATTAAGAGAGTAAAGTTGCATACTTGCTGATATTGAATGATTAAGAGAGTAACTCTCATGTTGGATATTTGCTTATATAGAATGATTAAGAGAGTAAAGTTGCATACTTGCTGATATAGAATGATTAAGAGAGTAAACTCTCATGTTAGATACTTGCTGATATAGAATGATTAAGAGAGTAAAGTTCCATACTTGCTGATATAGAATGATTAAGAGAGTAAAGTTGAATACTTGCTGATATAGGATGATTAAGAGAGTAAACTCTCATGTTGGATACTTGCTGATATAGAATGATTAAGAGAGTAAAGTTGCATACTTGCTGATATAGAATGATTAAGAGAGTAAACTCTCATGTTGGATACTTGCTGATATAGAATGATTAAGAGAGTAAAGTTGCATACTTGTTGATATAGAATGATTAAGAAAGTAAAGTTGCATACTTTCTGATATAGAATGATTAAGAGAGTAAATTTGCATACTTGCTGATATAGAATGATTAAGAGAGTAAAGTTGCATACTTGCTAATATAGAATGATTAAGAGAGTAAAGTTGCATACTTGCTGATATAGAAGGATTAAGAGAGTAAAGTTGCATACTTGCTGATATAGACTGATTGAGAGAGTAAACTCTCATGTTGGATACTTGCTGATATAGAATGATTAAGAGAGTAAAGTTGCATACTTAATGATATAGAATGATTAAGAGATTAAACTCTCATGTTGGATACTTGCTGATATAGAATGATTAAGAGAGTAAAGTTGCATACTTGCTGATATAGAATGATTAAGAGAGTAAAGTTTGATATAGAATGATTAAGAGAGTAAAGTTGCATAGTTGCTGATATAGAATGATTAAGAGAGTAAACTCTCATGTTGGATACTTGCTGATATAGAATGATTAAGCGAGTAAAGTTGCATACTTGCTAATATAGAATGATTAAGAGAGTAAATTTGCATACTTGCTGATATATAATGATTAAGAGAGTAAAGTTGCATACTTGCTGATATAGAATGATTAAGAGAGTAAATTTGAATACTTGCTGATATAGAATGATTAAGAGAGTAAAGTTGCATACTTGATGATACAGAATGATTAAGAGAGTAAATTTTCATACTTGCTGATATAGAATGATTAAGAGAGTAAAGTTGCATACTTGCCGATATAGAATGATTAAGAGAGTAAATTTGCATACTTTCTGATATTGAATGATTAAGAGAGTAAAGTTGCATACTTGCTGATATAGAATGATTAAGAGAGTAAAGTTGCATACTTGCTGATATAGAATGATTAAGAGAGTAAAGTTGCATACTTGCTGATATAGAATGATTAGTAAACTCTCATGTTGGATACTTGGTGATATAGAATGATTAAGAGAGTAAAGTTGCATACTTGCTGATATAGAATGATTAAGAGAGTAAACTCTCATGTTGGATACTTGTTGATATAGAATGATTTAGAAAGTAAAGTTGCATACTTGCTGATATAGAATGATTAAGAGAGTAAACTCTCATGTTGGATACTTGGTGATATAGAATGATTCAGAGAGTAAAGTTGCATACTTGCTGATATAGAATGATTAAGAGAGTAAATTCTCATGTTGGATACTTGCTGATATAGAATGATTAATAGAGTAAAGTTACATACTTGCTGATATAAAATGATTAAGAGAGTAAAGTTGCATACTTGCTAATATAGAATGATAGTAAAGTTGCATACTTGCTGATATAGAATGATTAAGAGAGTAAACTCACATGTTGGATACTTGCTGATATAGAATGATTTAGAGAGTAAAGTTGCATACTTGCTGATATATGAAATTGAAGGCTGGATTGATATCTTTCAAGCACTACTTTATCTTCTATTTATTGGCTTACAAAAACTTAGTACATAGACTTCCTTTGCCTTTAAGTATTGCTAATAAGTAAATTCCTTAATAGCTAAGAGTTCTAAACATCTAAGTATCCTTAAAAGGTAAGGATACTTATTATTGAAGTTTACTTAGAGGCGAGCATTCTTACTAGTTAAGTTTCCTTAGTAACTAAGTATGCAAAATATGAAACAACAAATCGTAGATACTCTAACATAAACTAATTTCACCATATCACTATAAGTGGATAATGTATACTAGGATAATCATGGGCATGACAACTTCACAAGGGTCCTTGTGACTCAAGTTTATTGTTTTTTCTCGCAGAAGGTTATTACACAGCAGTAAATTAAGACTAAATACATGTTTGTTCTTATATACTTTTGTTTGGCATTCCGGAATTAAACCTTTTCAGTTTCTTCTAGATAACAATGGTTTAAAACCTGATAAATTTCTTCCATTGACGGGCGTTTTTCTTGACTTGGATGAAGACAATTTGAAACAAGTGAAGTCAACTTGTATGCTCCTTTTGGAAGGAAACTCTCATGTTGGAGCTGTGGGTCAATTATCTTTACCAATTCATTTTCATCTGTTAGCAATGGAATAGCCCATTTCACCAAAATTTTCTTTCCCTCGGGTCTATTATTATCGTACACCTTCATCCCTGTCAGTAATTCCAGAAGTACCACTCCAAAAGCATATATCTCACTCTTCACTCCAAAACCTGACAAAGTGAGCTTTTTAGAGAATATAACTAGAACACCTCTTTTAAAGCAGAAGTTCATACCATTTTCATGATTACAAAAAGTAAGGCCACCATTAATACCATCAAACTTTGCATCTGCTTGGTAACGAAACCACTCAGGGGCAGCATAAGGTCCGTCTTTTTTGAATGAGTATGAACCATGAGCCACAAATGAGTTTTCCACCTCAAAATCCCAAAGCCGAGCATTATAATCCTGTAAGGTACAATGAAAGGCATACGAAACTAATGTTGCATAATAGCTTGCACTGATATTGAAAATGAAAGCATGTCGAAGGCAGTCTAATTTACCATGTCCACCAATATATATGTGGTCTTAAATTGGGTATATGCCAGATGCCGCCTCTTATGCAAGAAAGACAGACCATTAGCTGCTCCAACTGCTATTTTTAATCGTGCAACCCAAGAAAGTGAATTCGTACCGGGACCTGCATATGTTTTAACATATGTTTTATGCCTCAATGACTTGATCAGAATCAACTTATTTCTACAAAGTTATTCCTAATTAAATGACTCACGATCAGATACGTTCGGCCATACCAACAAGTGTTGGTAGATTCTATAAAATGTATCCAATTTTTGAGAATATCAAACTCCTGATTCATTAGAATATTTAGGATAGAAGATATTATCACCTCCAAATAGAAGTTTTTCTAAACTTGTGTCTGTAATTATCTCGTAAGCACAAGATAATTCTTGCTCACTTAAGCAATACCCCAAGAGTTTGACAAGATTTGGATGATGAAAATCTTCAGGTTTAAGATCCAGCTGCATACCCAAACTTCAGTTAGTTTATGAGCTTGCACTCGGAATACATGAAAGAATATATGAAATTCATTTGTTTCGCTACATGTCAATGTAATTCCAACATGATCAGTTCCTATATTGATATAAGGTGTCTATTTTTAAGTACCTCTGACTTTCCGATGTATCTCTTCCTAACGCACATTGCCAGACCAAAGTCGCCTTCTGTTAGGGCATGTGTCCCATCCTCAGCCAAACCTTTGTAAACGGTTTCAAGCAACGGTTTGGGGAACTCCTTATAATCGAAATTATATGTTGCACTAACCAATTCATCATATATGAAACGTTGACTCTTTAATTCACTTATCACTGCACGAGCTGAAATCGAGTCAGCCTTACCTGTAAAAAGATATCTTACTTTGGTAATGAATCTTCCTTCATCAACAGCATCATCAGCCCTTTCTCTTGCGTGTAACAGAACAGAGTCGAGCTTGACCACAACCTCTGTCATTGTAGGGCGTTGTTTTGGTTGATCATGTAAGCAGTGGCATGCTATCCTTGCGAACTTTTTCAGGCATTTTTTTGAGATTTGTCCCATTAGTCTATGGTCCACAAGTTTATTGAGTTTTCCCTCTTTGATCTGATCTTTAGCCCAAGCCGCCAAACTCCATTGCTCTTCATCAAGGGTTGAATCTACCGCCTGCTTCCCACATAACACCTCAAGCAAAACAACACCAAATGCATAAACATCAGATTTTCTTGTCAATTTTCCGGTATTGTAATAATATGGATCCATATATCCAAAAGTGCCTTTGACTCCGGTGCTCACATACGTTCGTGTCTGGTTTATTGGGCCAACTTTTGCCAATCCGAAGTCTGAAATTTTAGCAGCAAAGTTTTCATCCAACAAGATATTGGAGGATTTTACATCTCGGTGTATTACTCCATGTTGAGTTGATGTACCAGTGTGGAGGTAGTCTAAGCCACGTGCAGCGCCTATACATATCTTTAGTCGTTGTGGCCAGGATAATTCAGTATCACCTTTGTGCAAATGATCTTCAAGGGTGCCGTTGGGCATAAACTCATAGACTAGGCACATATCTTTTCCTTCATTACAGTAACCAATCAGTGACACGAGATTCCCATGCCGCAGCTTTGAAAGGATCTTAACTTCGGCCTTGAATTCATGTGCTCCTTGGTTAGACATGGAATGCAACCTTTTAACAACTTGGCGTACTGATCCGATCCTACAGAGACATCTATACACCTTTCCGAATCCCCCACGTCCAATGACAAAAGCATCATCAAAGTTGCGTGTCACGAGCTGAATCTCTTCAAGTGTAAAACGTTGAAATGTTTGCTCTGGCAGTATGAATGAGGAGTCACTATCGCTGATATGTCCAGGTAACATCATTGGGCTGTTTATTTAGTTGTAACGACTGATTGTCACTAGAGGAACCTAATTATCACTATCAGGGTTGGAGTTAGAGGGAGTAACATGACAAAAAGGAAGAGAACGGTACCTTAGAGATCTAAAAATTAAATTTTTGGTTAAGTTTCGCCTTACCTTAACGCATTTTTGATAAAATCAACCTGTAAGATTCGAGGTCGGTAATAATATT
Source organism: Glebionis coronaria (assembly GCA_025667525.1). Lineage (NCBI taxonomy): Eukaryota > Viridiplantae > Streptophyta > Magnoliopsida > Asterales > Asteraceae > Glebionis > Glebionis coronaria. The sequence continues at coordinate 640,626,526 of CM046874.1, forward strand.
CCCTAGTTAGGCGCCTAACATCCTAGGTTAATATATTGCCTAATCACCTTTGTTTTAGCTTTGAGTTTTCAAGAGATATCTTCAGTTCTTCACTGCGAAAGAGCTTCAGACTTGCTGCTCAATGGAAGCTTTTGGCTGAGTCTTGTGTATCGTTGGTTGAGAACGTTGACTTTTTGTTCTTTCAGCTTAGTTTCCTATTGGTGTCTTTGACTTGTACTGTTTTCCAGGAATTTTAAAAAAAAATCTTTGTGGAAGTAGTCATGGGACCAAGTTTTCCACGGGAATCAAGCATTGTTTGGATTTTAAAAGTACCCACGTTGATTTGGCTTATTCTGTTTAGTCACATTATTAATCATTGGGTTTATTGAATGAGAGGATATTTCAACTATTTGGTGAGTCTTTAGTGAATTGTTTATAAACTCTTTAAGTATAAAACCCAATTGTAAACCAGACTCCTGTTGTACTAGATGGTGTTGGCGTAAAATCCTTCAGTACCATGTGGGCTTTGAATTAGCTATATGCCTTAATGTGGTGCTAAATCTTTTGGTAACTTATAAAGGAATCATTTGGTGCAAATTATAAGTCGATGCAGATGTCAGCCTTGTTAGTCTCTATTCTGTCATAGTAGTTAGTTTTGGCAATCGATGTATACCTCTAGCTATCTCGATAACTGTTTGCTGTTCTGAATAAAATTAGTAAAGTTTCAAAAGAAAATAGTCATGTGACAAATTTGGTACAACAGAGTTGAAGAAAACATTAATTAGTTAACCCAAAAGGCCAAAACCACCAAATGCTATAATAGATCACTTCCAATAGTAAAACTGTTATACTACGAAATACAGAACAGTAAAAGGGTGCACTCACATATCTTCGGAAAATACAAATATAACTAGTTTCTGTCATGATGAGTAATAACAAATTAAAAATAATCATGAGCATCAATGCATCGCAAGAGACATTATGACTCAAGTTTATCGTTTTTTTCTTGCATAGATTTATTACACACCAATATACTAAAACTAAATACATGTTTCTTCAGTAAAAAGATCTACTTTTGTTTGCCTTTCAGGAATTAAACTTTTTCGGTTTCTTCTAGATAACAATGGTTCAAAACCTGATAAATTTCTTCCATGGGCGGGCGTTTATCTTGACTTCGATGGAGACATTTTGAAACAAGTGAAGCCAACTCGTATGCTCCTTTTAGAAGGAAACTTTCATGAAAAAGCTGTGGGTCAATTATCTTTCGCAAGTTTTCTTTATCTGTTAGGAAACTTATATTTCTCTCTTGGTACACCTTCTTCCCTGTTAATAATTCCAGAAGTACCACTCCAAAAGAATAGATCTCGCTCTTCACTCCAAAACCTGACAAAGTGAGCTTTTATTGGTCATCCATGCACAACTAGCTACACTCTTTAGAAAATCTAACTAGAACACCACTTTTAAAGCAGAAGTTCGTACCATTTTCAACATGATTATTTAAAGTGATGCCACGATTAATACCATCAAATTTTGCATCTGCTTGGTAACGAAACCACTCAGGGGCAGCATAAGGTGTGTCTTCTTTGAACGAGTAGGAACCATGAGCCACAAATGAGTTTTCCACCTCAAAATCCCAAAGCCGAGCATTATAGTCCTGAAAGGTATAGGAAAGGTAAATGAAACTGATATATATACAGAATGCAAGCTTGTCGAATGCAGTATACTTTACCAAGTCCACCAATATATATTTTGTCTTAAATTGGATATATGCCAGATGCCGCCTCTGATGCAAGAAAGACAGACCATTAGCTGCTCCCACTGCTATTTTCAATCGTGCAACCCAAGGAAGTGAATTCATACCAGGACCTGCATATATTTTGACATATGTTTTATGCCTCAATGACTTGATCGTAACCAACTTATTTCTACAAATTTATTCCTAATTGATAGACTCATGATCAGATACGTCGGGCCATACCAACAAGCGTTGGTAGATTCTATTAAATGTATGTTATGTATCCAATTTTTTAGAATATCAAACTCCTGATTCATTAGAATATTTAAAATTACACATATAAGATATTATCACCTCCAAATAGAAGTTTATCTAAACTTGTGTCTGTAATTATCTCGTAAGCACAAGATAATTCTTGCTCACTTAAGCAATACCCCAAGAGTTTGACAAGATTTGGATTATGAAAATCTTCAGGTTTAAGATCCAGCTGCATACCCAAACTTCAGTTAGTGAGCTTGCACTTGGAATACATGAAAGAATATAAGAAATTCATTTGTTTCGCTACATATCCAATGTAAGTCCAACATGATCAGTTCCAATATTGATCTAAGGTGTCTATTTTTAAGTACCTCTGACTTTCCTATGTATCTCTTCCTAAGGTACATTGCCAGACCAAAGTCACCTTCTATTTGGGCATGTGTCCCATCCTCAGCCCAACCTTTGTAAATGGTTTCAAGCAACCGTTTGGGAACTCCCTATAATCGAAATGATATGTTGCACTAACCAATTCATCATACCTGAAAGGTTGATTCTTTAATTCACTTATCACTGCACGAGCTGATATCGAGTCAGCCTTACCTGTATAAAGATATCTTAGTTTGGTATTGAATCTTCCTTCATCAACAGCAGGATCAGCCCCTTCTCTTGCGTGTAAACGGACAGAGTCGAGGCTGACCACAACCTCTGTCATTGTAGGGCGTTGTTTTGGTTGATCATGTAAGCAGTGGCATGCTATCCTTGCAAATTTTTTCAGGCATTTGTTTGAGATTTGTCCCATCAGTCTATGGTCCACAATTTTATTGAGTTTTCCCTCTTTGATCTGATCTTGAGCCCAAGCTGCCAAACTCCATTGCTCTTCATCAAGGGATGAATCTACCGCCTGCTTCCCACATAACACCTCAAACAAAACAACACCAAATGCATAAACATCAGATTTTCTTGTCAATTTTCCGCTATTGAAATAATACGGATCCATATATCCAAAAGTGCCTTTAACTCCAGTGCTCACATATGTTCGTGTCTGATTTATTGGGCCAACTTTTGCCAAACCAAAGTCCGAAATTTTAGCAGCAAAGTTCTCATCCAACAAAATGTTGGAGGATTTTACATCTCGGTGTATTACTCCATGCTGAGTTGATGTACCATTGTGAAGATAGTCTAGCTAAGCCACGAGCAGCGCCTACACATATCTCTAGTCGTTGTAGCCAGGATAATTCAGTATCATATTTGTGCAAATGATGTTCAAGGGTCCCATTAGGCATAAACTCATAAACTAGGCACATGTCTTTTCCTTCAATACAATAACCAATCAGTGACACGAGATTACCATGCCGCAGCTTAGAAAGGATCTTAACTTCGGCCTCGAATTCATGTGCTCCTTGGTTAGACATGGAATGCAATCTCTTAACTGCAACTTGGTGTACTGACCCGATCTTCCAGAGACATCTATACACCTTTCCGAATCCTCCACGGCCAATGACTAATGCGTCATCAAAGTTGCGTGTTGCAAGCTGAATCTCGTCAAGTGTAAAATGTTGAAATGTTTGCTCAGGCAGTATGAATGAGGAGCCAGTATCATTGATATGTCCAGGTAATATAATTGTGCTGTTTATTTAGATGTAAAGACTGATTGTCACTAGAGGAACCTAATCGTGGCTATCAGTGGTGGATTTCAAGGGCGTAATATTACAAAAATGACGAGTAAGGTACCTTGGAGATCTCACAAATTTTCTTTTTCGTTAAGTTTCAGCTTACCTTATTGCACTTTCGCTAAAAATAACGCGTATGTAATGGTACTCGCTAGCTAGTTCGGACCTGAACATCGTCCTAGTTCAATATATTGCCTGATAGCCTTTGTTTTAGCTTTGAGTTTGCAAGAGATATCTTCAGTTCTTCACACTGAAAAGAACTTCAGACTTGCTGGTCAACCAATGCTTTTGGCTGAGTCTAGCAAATTGTTGGTTGGCAAGGTTGATTTTTTTGGTATATTTGACTTGGTACTGTTTTCCAGGAACTAAAAAAAGATCTTTGTGGAAATTAAGTAGTCATGGGACCAAGTTTTCTTGTCCATTATTACTCATTGGGTTTATTGAATGAGGATTTTTTTTTCAGTTTTTTGTGAGTTTATTATTCTTTGAGAAAGTGTCGGTAAGCTAAAATAGCTAACATTTTTTTAGAAGGGCAGGTTAGTAGTCAAGAGACAAAAAATCGCAAATTTGCGGAAAGAAATGTCACTATAAACTCTAGGGTCTATTTTAGTATAAAACACAATTGTGAACCAGACTCGCGCGTGTTGTGCTAGATGATGTTGACGTAAAATCCTTCATAGCGTATGCACTTTGAATCAGCTATATGCCTTCATCATGTGGTGCTAATTTTTATGGTAACTAAGAAAGTAGTCATTTGGTACAGATCATTTTATGTTGATGTAGATATCAGCCTTGTAAATCTCTATTCTGTTTTAGTAGTTAGTTTTGGCAATCCATGTATAAGTATTAAGATTTTGTACCTCTAGCTATCTTGATAACTCTTTGTTGTTCTAAAGAAAATCAGTATAGTTCTGAATGTTTACCCAAAACCACCAAATGCTATAAATAGATCGCTTTGAATTATAAAACTTGTATACAGAACACTAGGCGCTCACATATCTTCGGAAAACATATGCTCGTACTATGTAAATCTTAACAGTGCTAACTTTTTCAACATCGGCGTACACTTGGAATATTTAAAGGTTAAATGTAACCCGTAGTAATGATATGATGTCTGCCACCATGACTAACAAGATCATCTATACCTCTATCTGTTCCAGTACCTGCAGAACATCCTTAACAGTTGGCCTAGCCTTAGGATCATCTTCAACACACTGAAGAGACAATCTCATTACGTTGACCATCACATTGTGGTATTCTGCTTTCTCCTGCATAAGTTTCTCGTCAAAGGCTTCAGCAGACCACTTTTCTTTTGGTACTGACTTAACCCAAGTTGGCAAATCAAGTGGATGTATACCTTTGTATGTAGACTGTCCTGTTAATAGCTCTAACATAATTATGCCGAGGCTATATACATCAACCTCTGAAGTAACGTTCCCTGATCCTATAAACTCTGGTGCACAATTGTTTCTGAACCTTCTTGGTGCGGTCGACATAAGTTGTGAGAGGCCAACATTAGCAATCAAGGGATTGTAGTTCTCATCGAGTAATATCATGCTCGACTTGAGATCTCCATGAGCTATCTTCTCTTGAGTGTGAAGGTAGAAAAGTCCTTTCGTGATGCCGGTAATTATGTTTATCCTCATCGTCCAATCGAAACTAGGAATAGACCCAATTTGATTTTCTGAAGCTGCATAACTGAAATATATAAGAAATTCATTTATTGAAAGTATAAAGATTAGTGTGGTAATTTCTTACATTGTAGTCGAGATGAAACACTTCCGTTTGGTGTAAATTTGAAGACACACAGTGTCTCCCCATTTCCCCAGTAATAGGCCTTGAGATCCAAAACATTCGGATGGCGAATCTTGCCAAGCGCAGAAACAACATTGACAAACTTCTTTTGACTTAGTTGAGTTAATATGCGTTTTACAATAACTTGAGAGCCATCTGCAAGATACGCTACATATGTTCTCCAGTAAGGATTCTCATTTAGAAACTTTGTAGATGCAGTAAGCAACTCTGTTAGAGTGAAATCAAATCCACCATTGAAATGAACCAAGTCTCCACCCGACTCATGAACTACATCAACTATTGACCCAACTGAGCCAACTCGTGTGCTTACTACTTTGTTGACATTCACACCCATGGGGTCACTTATCGCAAAACAAAGTGGCATTAAATTGTTAAGCCTCCACACTTTAGCAGTAAAAAATGACCATAACTTCTTGCTCACTTTTATGTTTGTAGCAGACTGATCCATCTTTTTCTGTAAAGATAACGCAAAATCAAGCTTTGTTATGACTTCAGCCATAGTAGGGCGTTGGTTTCGAACACTATGCAAGCACCTTGTTGCAACACGTGCAAACTCTTTCAAACAATCGGTGAATATTTGCCCTCTCAAATCAGAATCGATAATTTGGGACAATTTTCCTGCTCTTATACAATCTTGAGCCCATGTTGCAAGGCCCCATTGTTCTTCTTCAAGACTTGTGTCGACAGCTGACCGCCCACATAACACCTCAAACAATACGACACCAAAGGCATATACATCAGACTTTCTTGTTAGTTTGTTTGTGTAGAAATACATTGGATCCATATACCCAAAGGTCCCTTTTACTCCGGTGTTGACAAATGTATCTGTCTGATTAGTCGGGCCTACTTTGGCTAACCCAAAGTCTGAGATCTTAGCTGCATAATTTTCATCTAGCAATATATTAGAACTCTTCACATCACGATGTATTACTCCTTGTTTAGTACCAGTACCCGTGTGAAGATAATCTAAACCACGGGCCGCCCCTATACATATATTCAGCCGCTGCAACCATGACAAAGAAGTGACAGCTCTATGTAGACCACCTTCAAGCGTCCCCTGAGGCATATACTCATACACAAGGATCATTTCTTTTTCATCGTTGCAATAGCCAATTAAAGAGGCTAGATTACAGTGCCTTAACTTGGAAAGCATTTCAACTTCAGCCCAAAACTCAGATGCTCCTTGACTTGAATTGGAACGCAGCCGTTTGATGGCAGTAACGACTTCATTTGCTCCAATCTTGATGCTACCCTTATAAACATTTCCAAATCCACCACGACCAATTACCAACTCTTCATCGAATTCATTAGTGGCTGTCCGAATATCTGATAGGGAAATCTGATGAAATACTTGTGCTTGAAAAGATGGCTTATGGGTATCTTCCATAGCTTCAGGTTGAATCATACGTTGTCAAGAAAATCAAAATTTGTTACCACAAGTATTTGGTCAACAAAGTTGGCGTTTATAATAAAATTAGTTGCGCGAGACCTTATTATGTCTTAATCTTCATTTGTATAACAATTTATGGTCAGATTTCAAATTAATTAGCTGAAGTGTACGATGTTGATTTCTCAGTATTAGATTATCTATTAAAATTATAGTCAAAAACAAGCTTGGAGAACAAGGAATTATAATCAAAAGGAAAGACCAAGACTTTGAGGGTAAAAAGAAGTATGTAAGCTACATCAAATGAATTTCTAATCACAGCATATTCTTCTGCATAAGCCAATGGATATTATTCCTTATTACGGTTCACATTTGACAAACGGATCTTTGCATTCAACCCTACTTTCCACAATCAAACTGACTGGGCAGAAATTATGCTTGTGGGATCCTTTTATGCACGTCATGGGTCGATTTAGCAACCCCTTTCGGTTTAAGAGTCTCCATTCAGCATGCTTTTGCCTTTAAAGTTTCTCTCACCCATGATTAACATTGTTCAACACCGTTTCATTAAAGATGATCTTCTATTATTCGCTGCCTATCTACTGGCTAATGACATTTATCTTGAGTATATGTAATACAAGAATTTTGATGAGGCATGAACCTTGTTCTTACAACTTTAAAGAAACTACACTGCTTAAGAAATTAAGGAAATTAAACTGATCGGCAAAGACACATGGAAGATGATCCTTCAACTTCAAAACACATAAATTATTAAGTTTTGTAATATACAATGCATGTTTTGAATCTAGATATTTACTTTGACAACTAAAGTTCGTGAGGATTGTATGTGTTTTGATGCTTAATTAGGTACATTTGTATCGAAACACAGCTTATTCAAAACGACTTTTACACACGGAAGCTAGTTAAGTTTTCATGTAAACTAAGTCTTCATATGGAAGCATCTATTATTGAGGTCAAATTTGTTTAGCATTGATTTACATTCACAAAAATGTCCTGTTTGTGATAGAAACCTTTGAAACATCACAATATCTTCTTATCTAATGCTCTATTGCTTCCTATCTTTGGAAATCGATCTGCTCTTGGTGGGGACTCGTTGACAAACCGAAAGATGTTTTTGGTCTACTCTCTTGCGCTGATACCGGCTGCTATGGATGTCAAAGCGAAAAGTTTGTTTTGAAGTGGTGGTTCAATAAACCTAATGATACCAGAATATATAGGATTTGCTTCGATCCTAAACCCCCTCGCAGATGTTCTTGGTGATGAAGTTTAGAATCTTATCACAATCATGAATCACAATAGAAGGAAAAATCATGTCTTAACTGAATTGATTGGATTGTTAATCCAATTTTAGCTTGTAAAAACATTTTGTAATATCTTTTTTCAAGTTTCTTGCTATATAATAGTAGTTTTTAATGAAAATAGAATTCTCATATAGGACTAGACATTATTGTATGTTCAATGAAGCATCAGATTCTCTACACAAGATATTTTTCATCTATAGATTTAAAACAAAATTTAGTGTTTAATTATTTATATAAACAAAATATGCATGTTGATCAATAATAATGGCTTTAGCTTCTTGCACATCTGGAAAAGGTGATGAGAAAGTGTTGCTGTTGACATTATGCATGTGATGTGGGGAAATATGCACATGATTAATGGCCCATTAATATATTATTTGAAGTATATACATTTGATTATACAAGCACTAGTGTATGATTGCTTACAAATTATACCTGGCATTGTCCATCATTGTATTATGACCACCATCTGGACATCTGGTTCATTGGTCAATAACTCCATACAGATAACTACCAATTCAACAAAAAAAACTAACATTATAAAGAACTTGTCCCTCTTACTGACAATACAAGATTAGAATTCATTAACTGCCAATGGTACACTAAAAGTGCTAGAGGGCCCTTGAAAAGTAGATTAGCTAGGAGAATCTATGCCCATGCTATTGAAAGAATACTTAAAACATCTAGTACAGAAACCAGAAAAAAGTTTAGGAATGGTTTAATCTAAGACTCGAGATGAAGTATCATGAGGCTAGCCCTTCTCGAAATTTTCATCCAGGTTCGCGAATTGTTACTTATTCAGGTCCAGATGTGTATATACATATATTTACGGCCGTTTGAAGCTAGTCCAGTTCCATCAGCATGTGTTCTCGTGTTCTTAAACGTCCATATAAGAATAATCAATCAAGTAATCAACCAGTTAAGTTATACGTTGCGCATGCATACCAAAACAAACCCTTCAACCTTACATGTCCTGAAACAAGTAAAATACTATCACGAAACTAGTGTAAGGACTACATTAAAAGAGATATACATGGTCCGAAACTGCTTAAAAGAGGTCATTAAATTATAAAATGGTGCTTAAATTATGCTTAGTGGGTGTTTGGATGTGCTTATTGAAAATAAATTATTCATTTTGAAAACTCTATTTTGAAAAATTATCATTTTGAAAACTTCATTTTAGAAAATAGTGTTTGGATTTGATATTCCAGTTTGAAATCGCAATAATCAAATAATCACTTTTTTGAGTGTTTGGCAAATTTTGATATTTTGATAATAAACTCCATTTTGAAAGCTTAATTTTCCAAAACTCCATTTTGAAAATGAAATAAACAGCTCCCCACTAATTTTTTCAAAAATCCATTTTGGAGCTTCTAAACACAAATAATCACTTATCTCCATTTATTAGCCAAACACTTTTTTTAACTTATCTTCATTTTGAAACTGAGATTTAGAGATAATCTCCTCTTAACTGCACATCTAAACACCCCTTAATAATGTGTAAGACATTGATATTAAATTATTTGATTAATATGCTTAGATATTCTATAGAACCTGTTGGATCGAGACGCAATATTTTAATGTGTTGCGATTGTCAACTTACTGTACGTTCTTATTGTCACTAGAAATATTACTTTCAAAGCATGTCGACTCGATCATCACATTGATTATAAGGGCAAACTGGTAACTAATACTTCTTCCATCCTAAAATTATTGTTCACCGACAAAAAACATATAGTTTAAAAAAAATCACCTTTTTAACTTTTTCTTTCTTACTTTTTACATAAAAACAGTTTTATCCTTAAATAATTAATTTAAAACTTCTTTGAAGTTTGTAATTATAACTTCAAGTCATGTTGATGTAACTTTTCTACCTATTTTTAGAAGTCGATATTTAATTTGAAACAATCCGAAAAAAAAAATATGAATTATAATTTTAGGACGAATATAGTAATAAAGGAACAATATTCTCACATAATTTTAATTAAATTAATCCACATAATAATGTATAACTTATGAAAAATAAAATCAATAATTTTTATGTCACATCATTATATGAATTTATTTTTGTAAAATTTATGTGAATACTTATAATATTTCTCTTAATAATAACCGGTTTTGATTAATTATTTTGGTGTTTGAGAACCATTATAAATTATATTTACGATAATTTATTTCGAGTCATTTTCTGTACTCACTAGATTATCGTACTCACTAGAAATATTATCTGCACATACATTATTCTAGAAGATTTGTTTTAACTGAAGAAAAATTAAAGTTGATGTCAAAAATTTCTACGCCAGGCTACAGATAATGTGCAGATAAAAGAAATGAAAAATACTTTTTTATAAAAAAAAAAACAAACGATACCTAATATAATACTCTTCCAGAATAAATCTGATAAGCAATATTTTAAATTTTCAATAACAGCAAGCCAGAAATAAATTTGAGTAGCAATAAAGATGGTGAGGACCAGGTGGGTGGTCCATAGAACCGACTGCCTGCTTTTGTGAAAGTTGGTGCTTCTTCATGGACATAAAATATCACTCACACGTCTCTCAACCTTGCTTCTCATCCATGCATGCAACTATGGATTTATGTGGTCCACGTGTATTGTCAGTTTTCTTTTTATACCACAAAAGTATACTTCAAAATGTAATATTTCTGTAGTTTCTTGATATAGTAGGTATGATCGTACTTGTAAAAGTAGCAAGGTTTTGCTACGAAAGTAAGAAGGACAATTTTTACAACAAAATATTATATAAAAGTTGGTTATAGTAGTATAATTAAGGGTTAAAGCCATAAATTACCAACGAACTTTACTTTTTTTCTCGATATTACAAATAATGAACATAAAATACTTATCTAACCATTGAACTTTATGTTTATTTATAATATTACCTATTAACCGTTTTTAATAGGTAAAAAGGCATTTATGACCGACACGTCACTTGCTTTAGCCGGTCATTTTAAGTTTAGGTTTATTCAACTTTGGGTTAAAGCTATAAATTACCAACGAACTTTACTTTTTTTCTCGATATTAAAAATAATTAACATAAAGTACGCTACCACTCTCTCTCTCTCTTGAAATTTTAATCAACTTTCTCTATTGATTCCAATTATGTTTCCTTTATCCTTTTCTTGTTGTCAGTCACATGTCGTCGGAAAACAACCATTATCCGGAAACCACCACTATAAGACCCACCACCAGAAACTAGTTTGTAAACTGGTTAGATATAATGGTAAACCGGTTATATCAGGTGGTAAACCGGTTAGATCCGGTGGTTACCCGGTTAGATCTGATGGTTACCCGGTTAAATACGGTGGTTACCCTGTTAGATCCGGTTGTTACCCTGTTAGATTCAAGTGAAAACACATAATGTGGTGCGGCCACTGTAACGTGGTCGGGGTTGTTGGAAGAGTATGCTGTGATGGTTTTGTTTGAGATGGGTTTTCAGAGTATGATTGATCTGAGTGAGTATGATTGATCCAGGTATGATGTGAACAAAGTCGAGAAAAAATCAACAAAATTCAACGACACGTGGGCAAAAAAAATGACGTGGAATATAACAATTTTACGTTACTAATAATAGCCGGTTCCAACAAGTTTCAATGGCGATATTATAAATAAACATAAAGTTAAATAGCTAGATAAATATTTTATGTTCATTATTTGTAATATCGAGAAAAAAAGTAAAGTGCATTGGTAATTTATGTCTTTAACCCTATAATTAAACATACTCAGTTAATATTTACTATCTTTTACCCTTTTGTTCTTACGGTTAATATTTAAAATGCCTCAAAATCACTTATTATTTATTTTTTTACCCGTTAAACCAAAAAATCTTTAAAAAAGTTTCAATAAATCGTATAAGTCGCATGAAATATTTAAAAAAAAAATAGTTAGGTGGATTAAAAAAACAAATAAAATATCATCTTAGAATATTTTAAAAATTAGGTTTTTATTGTTATTATTCATGATAATAATGTGACAAAATTACAGTATGGTAACCACGCCCTCTCTAAGGGTTACTAACTTGAATGTATAAGTGTAAAAATGATCGAAATCCTGATTTTTGCTAGAAAAATGTTAGTAGTATTGCATAGTAGTACTATTTTAGTATATTTACCTAAACTTGGAAAAGTTTATTCTACAAATGTCTATAAAGTTATTGAGATCACTTTTGTTTAACGTACAAAAGCAAACACTTATTTCTCAAGTGAAAACAACAATCACAAAACATGTCTCTTTATGGACCAACTGGTCATGTTTTTTAATGGCGCCCTCCATTATTTACTTTAAAAGAAACTAACCTATTTTACAAGTACAGAAAGGGATTACTGTATTAGAACAATATTACTGTAGTAGGTATTTGTACTTGTCAAAGGAATTGAAATGTAAACCACTAAAATAAACAATATCTAAATGTTACTGCTACTGTACAACAGTACTTCACAAACTAAAAAAATCAACTAGTTTAATTTGCTCGAGCATTGCAACTACAATGAAACTCAAACCTGTAAGTTTATAGAATTTAATTTTAATAGACGTGTGTTAAGATCGAACTCGAGATTACGGGATTACACACAATACGTAAAGAGTTAATTTATAAATAAATGTATTTTATATGTTTATTAATTAAAACGAGCTTAAAATGTTTCACGATCGTTAAGTATTTAATAGTAAAGGACTAACGATTAACGTGGATAAAAAGGAAAAGAGGAGAAGTTTCTGGAATCCCCTTTGAGGGTGATATCCGATCGGCTAGAAGGGGAAGAGGAAAAAGGAAAGTGTTTTCTTAATTGTATTAGGATTACTAATCTTGGGCTCCAAATTTAGTACTCCTATATAAACCCATGGGATTTTGATATCCCATACCTCTCTTCTCTTCCTCTCTTGATCGATCGGCGGAACACCCCTTCTTAGGGTTTCGGTTTGATTTTTCCACTTTGCGTATTGCTTGTTTATACGTACTAGTTTTACGGTTAACTCGGTATTATACGTGTGTACAAGAACGTAATATAATCTCACTATAGATTATGTCGTGGATCGATTAACAAAACGGTAAGGGGTTAATCATTGATCCTCATAAACCCTAAATTGGAGATTTTAACTTGTTCGTTGGAATTGCATTGCAAAAGGTACGTAACCCTAATCGATTAATTATTAATGTGTTATTGTATGATCTTGTTTAAACCGCTTCCGCTATTACGTGCTTTGATCTTTACTCGTGTTTTATAATTGTTATGAACTACATAAACCTTCAGTGGCATCACGAGCCGTTTTAACATGTTATAATTATCGATATCTAAATATCTTTAACTAATAATTGTTTTGAGTTAAAACTACATGTTTTTTTCGTTTTCATACAAAAAATTAGGTTTTGTTTTTTGGTCGGTTTATTAAAAAAAAATTGAAACCCTAAAACTACATCTTTTGATCTTCATAATTTGCATGATTAATTGTTATGTCATGTAAATAAGGTTAGGATCCGTTGAGATTTCATTAAATTGTTGATTTGGATGGATCCATGACGAACGTGCATGTTTTTCATGGATCATATGATTTGTATGTGGTAATTGTTACGTATATGTGCTACTTGTTTATTTGATTCGATAAATCTAGAATTAGGGAAGACTTTTATATGAATATAAAAAACCTAGATTTATAAATTTATTGAATAAAATCGTATGCATGTGGCTATTTGATTTGTTTATTTTACATATAAATTGTTATTATTTGTTTATGATTTAGTTTTTTTGTTTGCCTATTTATTTATCTAAATTACATGAATTGTTGTAAACAAGGATAATTTTTTTAAGAAAAAAATACAGATTAAATCATATAAAAATTAAGAATTGTTTTGAGATTTATATTGCGTTGATTGGTAATTTTGCAATAATAATCAGAAAGGCACATCCAGTTTTGACAAACTGTGTGGTGGGTATAACGCGTCGCTGGTCGAACCCGACTACGGAAGGAGGTTACGCCATTTGTCGCTAACCAAATTTCTGGCTCGCGTATGCGTCAAATTGGAGTTACCTACGATTATTTATATGCATAATTACTTTAAGGTTCATTTGCCGCAAATTCACATCTGAAACACATTGAATAAGGTTATTGCTTTGTGCTTTAGCCGAGTTTTAGAAAAAAGTACGTTGTGAATTTTGTTGCGGGTAATTCTTTAATTGGTTTAACCAATGCCTTAACAACAAATTGTGTATAGTTAATCTTGCCGAAAAAGTTTACTAAATGTTTTATTAAACTTATGTTATGGAGATGTATGAATGCTTCTCCATACATAGATTTTAATTTTTCACATCAAAAACTAATACCCGAAAATTTAAGTCAAACTACATCTAATTGACGAACACTTGAAGTTGCAATGTCGTCATGTGAGACCATGGACGAGATTGTGATGGAAAGAAAACTTTCATGATTGAATGAGATTTTACATAAATAGTTTTACGTTCTTTAGATTAGACGACTTAATTAAGTTATTTAGTAAGATCTAGAAACTTAAGGCATAAAGAGGGGATAAATCATGTTTACAATGCAACAAGTTTTGGCAATGTAAGTCCCTAAAGAATCTAGAAATTGAAAATTGTTTATAAATTAATTGTTCGAAAAGTTATCATGTTAAATAAATTCATTACTAGCAAATCAACTGATGTAATGAATTTATATTAATATCGGTTCTAGTTTTCAAAAAAATACTATGGTTAATTTTATTTACCGGAGTAATTTTATTTTATTGAAAGTGATATCGAAAATACTAATACTTGAACTCATTTCTGTAGAAATGGCTCAACCCGAAAACAACAACGCTTTATGTTCGGCGTTCAAAACTTTCTTTGAACGTCAAGAACTGATTGGCCAAAACTTCAATGATTGGTACCGCTCACTAAGAATTGTCTTGAGAGTTGCGGGTACTTATGAATACTTGTTCACGCCAGTTCCTCCACAACCCCCTGAGGAGGCTTTTGACGCTGATAAGCTAGCATGAAAAGCTGAATAAAAGAAGCATAATGATGTGGCTTGTTTAATGCTTGGGAAAATATCACCTACTCTTCAAAAGCAGTTTGAGCATCATCCTTCACAAACCGTGCTTGAAGAACTTAGGAAAATGTTTGAGAATCTGCAAGTTGTGGAGATCTACGATTTAGTGGATGCTTTGCAAAGCTGCAAACAAGCCCCAGGAAAATCCGTAATTGCTCACTATTTTGAAATGAAAGGTTTCATGGACCAAGTACATGCACTTGGGAAATCCTACGACAATGATATGGCTATTAACTTAATCAATAAGTCCCTCAACAAGGATTTTGGCGATTTTGTTAGAAATTAATACGCATTGCGCGGGGAAGACAGTGAGTGATTTGCACGCAATGCCCATTGACTTTGAAAAGGGTTTAAAGTACAAGGCCCCAGCCTCTACTCCTCAAGTACTTTACATACAAAAAGGTAGAGTGAGTAAGCCAAAACCACAATCGAACAAAAAGATGAAAGGCAAAGGTGATAAAGGCAAGCAAGTTGTGACTTATCAAAAGCCTAAGCAAAATCTTTCCAAGAAGAATAAATCTCAAAAGGATGAGAATTGTCACCACTGCGGCGCTAGTGGCCACTGGAAGAGGAATTGTCCTATGTATCTCGAAGAGTTGCCAGAAAGTAAGAACAAGAAGTCTGAGCATAGTGTTGCAGCTTCAGTAACTTATTTATGATTGAATTATTTAATTTAACATACAAATTAAATTCATGGGTATATGATACGGAATGCGGTATTAACATTTGTAATACGCTTCAGGGGTTTAAGATGGAAAGAAAGCTATCCTAAGAAGAGAAATAATTGCAAGTGGGCAATAGAGCACAAGCAGTTGTTGAAGCCATAGGAGTGTTTAATTTAGTTTTACCTTCGGGTTTAGTACTGATCTTAAACAATTGTCATTATGCACCTTCTATTGTTAAAGGTCTCATTTCCTTTTCTAGTTTGTTGGATCTTGGATTTGTTCACACTATTTATAATAATGGAATTTCTATTTTCAAAAATGGTATTTTCTATTTTAATGCAATTGATGTGAATGATGTGTTCGAAATTGACATGCATGATAATGCGTTTCTATGAAAAATAATAATTCTGTCTTTAGCATGAATAAGAAGAGAAAGTTAGACTTGAACTCTTCTTATCTTTGGCATTGTAGACTTGCCCATATTGGGAAGACACGCATACAAAAGCTTCAACGTGAAGGTCTTTTGCAAAATATCAATGATGAATCATTTGATAACTTTGAGTCTTGTATCTCTAGAAAGATGACCAAGAAACCTTTTAATAGTAATATTTAAAGAGCTACATATCTACTTGGTTTAATACATACAAATGTGTGTGGACCACTTAGACACGTGTCAAGGAAAGGTGCTAGCTATTTCTTAACATTTACGGATGATTTCAATGTTATGGTTATGTTTATTTACTTAAGCATAAACATGAGGTATTTGAAACATTTAAAGTGTTTAAATCTGAAGTAGAACTACAATTAGGAAAGAAGATCAAAGCTTTTCGTTCTGATAGAGGTGGCGAGTACTTAAGCCAAGAGTTTAAAGATTATCTAAGTGAGAATGGAATTGTTCAGAATCTTACTTTTCCTTATACTCTACAACAAAAAAGTGTATCTGAAAGGAGAAATCGTACATTATTATATATGGTACGATCTATGTTTAGTCTTACAACTTTACCATTATCCTTTTGGTACTATGCCTTAGAATCTGTTGTTCGTATTTTAAATATGGTTCCCACAAAGAAGGTAAATAAGACATCATAAAGGTCTGGGGTTGTGAGGCGTATGTGAAACGTGACTCAGCTGATGAACTCTAACAACGATCTGTGAAATGTATCTTTGTAGGATACCCTAAGGAAACTATGGGTTACTACTTTTATTTTCCACCTGAAAACAAAGTTATTGTTGCAAGGTATGAAGATTTTCTTGAAAGAGATCTCATATCTCAAGAACTCAGTCAGAGAACTTATGATCTTGAAAAGGATCATATAGATACATTACCTTCTGAAAACACTAGCGAAATTCTTGTAGAACCAGAAACTCTGGGAGTTCCACGAGAATTAGTTCCTGTCTGTAGATCCAAAAGGACTATACGTGCACCCAATCGTCAATGTCTTAACATAGAGGTTGAAGATGATGAAGTAGGGGATCTTGGTGAAACTGCTAATTATAAATTTGCCATGCTTGATCCTGAAAAGGTTAAGTGGATTGGTGCAATGGATGAGGAAATGAACTCCATAAAAGTAAATGAAGTTTGGATGCTTGTAGATCCACCTCCAAATGATAAAGTAGTGAAAATTAAGTGGATATTCAAGAAGAAAACTGACATGGATGGCAAAATACAATCCTATAAAGCTCGTTTAGTAGCTAAAGGTTTTACTCAAACTTTTGGTATTGACTACGAGGAGACGTTTACTCCGGTAGCAGACTAAGAGCTATTAGGATTCTCATAGCTACAGCAGCATACTATGATTATGAGATATGGCAAATGGATGTTAAAACTTCCTTCTTGAATGATCGCTTAGATGAAGATATCTATATGCAGCAACCTGAAGGGTATGTTAATCCAAGGTATCAAAAAGACGGATGTAAATTTTAAAGATCTATTTATGGTTTGAAGCAAGCATCATGTCAATAGAATAAACAATTTGATGAAGAAATCAAAAAGTTTGGATTTGGTCAAAATCGTGATGAGCCATGTGTATATCGTAAAGCTAGTGGGAGTGATGTAGTGCTCTTAATCTTATATGTCGATGACATATTAATCATGGGAAGTAACATTCCAAGACTTAAAGAAGTTAAGGATTATCTTGGTAAAAAAAATTCTATGAAGGATTTAGGAGAAGCTGCATACATTATGGGAATCAAAATCTTGATAACTACCTAAATATACATATTCAATCCGTTACTATTATGCCACTTTGTATTACAAATAAGAACTTTCGATACTTAATACATTGCGTTTTATATGCAGGTACAAAGTTTGAAGGAACAAAGTGAAGAAACAAAAAGAAGAGTCCTTGAAGTGAAAATAATAAAGACTTATATGAGAAGATTCTGGAACGCACGAAAGTGCGGCGTACAAACTCAAAAGTGCGGCGCACGATTCCTACCTCCAAAGTGCGGTGCACTTTTGCAGAAGTGCGGCGCACATTTACCCCCAGTCTGCACTATAAATAGGGACCCTCTCATCTCATTTTACACACACCTCTCAACTACTACTCTATAAATCTGAGTATTCTTAGCTTTCTTAGTTATATTTCAGTATATTTCATTTTTGGGAAATACTTTTAACGATAGTATCTTACTCTTTGGTTCTTGGAAAGACGATACAATCGTGACACTTGTGTACTCGTTCATTCGATCAATCTAAGTATGATGTTCTCTTACTCTTTTCCATTTGTTACTTTGATTACTATGTTAGGCTAAGCTATTTGTGACTATATGGGTATGTGACTATAACTAGTGATGATGTCATGATATGATCCTTTATAATTGATTTCAAGCTAATGTTGTAGAACCATTTTGCCACTTAGTTCTATCACCGTATTCTATCTAAAGTTGATTTGTTACGATAATTTGACGTCGAGAGACTCAAGTTGTTATAATAATTTTTTAAGAACTTGTCTATGTTTTTGAATCTTTGGTTGGAGAGATCCGCTTAGATACTTTGATAAAATATTGAACTTGTTGTAAACTTGTTTTAAGCTTAGTCGCTTAATCAAACATAGGTCTTGAATCATACCAAAGTGAATTGTGTAAATTCTATTTTGACGAAAAAGGATTATCACTATTTACCTAACTAAACATATCTCGATCATTATTATCATCATCACGAAATTATACGAACTATCCCATATTAGTCATACTTGTTATTATTTTTACTTATTTAATCATTTCTTTCTTCAATTATTATATTGATTACCAAAATGAAACTAAGTCCTTGCGAACGATCCTGGCTTACCACTACAAAACTATATTACGAACAAAAGGGTATACTTTCCCATGTTTGTATTCTGGTCCCTTGTTTTGTCAAACCTTTTTTATAAATTTAAGACTTGCGAAACGAACATCAAGTTTTTGGCGCCGCTGCCGGGGACTTACAATCATGTTTTGTAACCAAGTTTTCATAATCCTTGAAGAATTAAAGAATTTCTCACTCGAAACAACCAAATAAATTTCTTTCAGTACAGAAAGTACGCCGCACAAACCAAAAGTGCGCCGCACTTCCTGTAGCGAACCAAAGTACGTCGCACATCTCAATAGTGCGAAGCACATTCCATACTATAACACCAAATCTATTGTTGGATGCACACCCGTTCATCCGAAACTCCACCGGTGTCACCATTATCAGAACCTAAGCATACCCTTAACCGAAGGTTACGAAGACTTCACCTCCGTGTACCTTTAAATAGGAGACACGAGCAACCTCAACCTCGCGAAATCAACCAACCTTTTGACAACCTCTCTCAATTTCTATTTCACACTAAACTCATCGAATGTTACGATCCAATGTCGTACACCGATGATGAACCAATGTGTTCAGTCGATAGAGTTGTAGCACCAACTCCTGGCTCTGGAATCGTTTTACCAGAAATTGCAAGCGACTTTGCAATCAAAGGAAACCATTTGACACTTGTCAAAAATCACCAATTTGATGGTCGAATCAAAACCGATCCTCACAAACATATCCATGAATTTAGCAGAATTTGCAAAATGTTCAATTATAGAGAAGGACAAGTCGAATCCATTCAACTCATGATGTTTCCATCATCCCTGACTGGAGAAGCCAAGTCATGGCTCGACGAACTTAATGAAGGAACCATTCGAACATGGGAAGGTCTTAGAACCGCTTTCATTAGCCGATTCTTTCCTCCTGCCCTATTTGAAAAACTCCTCAGAGAAATCAGAAGCTTTTCTCAACAAGATCGAGAAACTCTCATTGACGCATGGTTAAGAATGAAAGAACTACTCAGAAACTGTCATGGTCATGGACTCAAAAAGGAAGGTATAATCAAGATTTTCTATCATGGTCTTGACGATACTACTCAAGATGCCATAAACGCCACAGCGGGCGGTATTTTCCTTTACAAAACTCCTAACCAAGCTTATCAATTGTTAAATGGCAAAGTCTTACTTAAGCTTGACTGGTCTAAAAATCATAAAAACAAAAACCCTCGAAAAACCGTAGCTTTTGCCGAAGAAAGCGACAACCCAACCGACACTGAAAAATAATGGCTCGTATGGATGCCATGTATTTTAAAATTGATACTCAATATAAAGAGATGAAAAACAAATCTCGTGAAACTTGCAAACACCGTGGAGGAAACCATCCTTCTAGTGAATGTGATGACGATGACACACCCATGACGAAGGAAGAAGAAGCCAATTTCATGAACACCTTTCGTCGAACTCGATTTTATAACGATTATCGTAATCGTGACCGTGATAATTGGAGATCTAACGACCAAGTTACAATCGAGACGAAAAGAAACCTACTCAAATCGAAGACAGACCCAACCTCGAAACCAAGCTCGATAATTTCATTGAATCTCAAAGAAAGACCAACCTTTTCGTGCGAGATACATTCACTGACCTCAAAACAAAGTTCGAGACTTCAAACAAAAACCACCAAGCTTCCATTCAAAACCTTGAAGCTAAATTCGATTGTTTTGCCAACAAGCAATCGAATCGCGATTCTGGTTCTTTACCAAGCAATACCAACCTTAACCCAAAGAACAACAATAAATACCAACCACCGCAAGCTCGTAACGAGCATGTGAATGCCGTATTCACGCGGAGTGGTTTATCTTACGAATCACCTGTCAGACCAACCCAAGATATACCCAGCGAAAATCCACTAGATAGTAACGACGAGGACGAAGCACAACCAACAAAAACTAAACCCACTGAAAACACAAACCCAAAACCAAAAGTACCATACCCCCAATGATTACGCAAGCAAAAGATGCAAGCTAAGTATGGTAAATTCCTCGACTTAATCTAAAAAGTTCGAATTAATATGCCTTTAGTCGATGTTCTGGCTAGAATGCCAAACTATGGCAAATTTCTCAAAGAACTTATCAAAAACAAACATAAGTTTGAAGATGTTTCTTCAGCTTTTTATGAATGATGAATGTTCTGCCATTATCCAAAACAAAGTTCCACCAAAACTTGGAGACCCTGGAAGTTTTCTAATTCCATGTACTTTCCATCATTCATACTCTTGTAACGCCTTGGCCGATCTTGGCGCTAGTATAAACCTCATGCCATACTCTTTGTATGATAAACTCTCAAAAGATGTTCTCAAACCCACAAAAATGAGCGTTCACCTCGCGGACCGATCTTTTCAGTACCCAATGGGAATAGCCAAAAACATGCTCGTAGGAGTTGGAAAATTCATTTTTCCTGTTGACTTCGTAATTCTAGAGATGGAAGAAGATAGTAAAGTACCACTTATCCTTGGTAGACCTTTCTTACATACAGCCGACGCTGTTATTCAAGTAAAACAAAAACAACTCAACCTTGGAGTTGGAGAAGATAGAATTTCCTTTTCTATCGACGAAGCAATGAAACACTAGTATTCTAATGACGATACTTGCTTTAGTATTGATGTCTTTGACGAAGTCGTTGAAGCCGATTTCGACGCTCTTCTTGATGAAAGAAGCAAAATTTTATATTCTATCAAAGGAACCATCCTCGAAGAGGAACTTTTTGCTGAATTTGACGCCTTCATAGCTGTTCACACCGACGAACCAATAGAAACACCTGAGGAAGAAAAAGAAACCCCATTTGAAACCATAACTTTCGAAACCGATTTCAAAGTTAAGAAATCTGTGGAAGAACCTTCTATAGATTTAGAACTTAAACCTCTTTCTGAACACTTGGAATATGCATTTCTTCACGAAGAAAAATTACTCCGTGTAATTATCTCATCCCAACTTTCGGAAGAAAACAAAACCAATCTAGTCGAAGTTCTCAAGAAACACAAACAAGCTTTTGCTTTGAAGACTTCCGACATTCCTGGCATATGTCCATCATTCTGCAAACACAAAATCCAACTTTTGGATAACAAAAAACCAATAGTTGAAAAACAAAGAAGATTAAATCCTAACATGAAGGATGTTGTTAAAAAAGAAATACTCAAACTCCTAGATTTTGGAATAATCTACCCAATCGTGGATAGCCCATGGGTTAGTCCTATTAATTGTGTACCTAAATAGGGAGGTATCACTATAGTGACTAACAAAAACAATGAGTTAGTACCAACACGAACCATCACCGGATGGAGAGTTTGTATTGACCATAGAAAATTAAATGATGCAACCGCAACAAATCATTTTCCTTTACCCTTTATGGATCAAATGTTAGAAAGACTCGCAGGGAATGAATACTTTTGTTTCCTTGATGGTTTTTCCAGATACTTTCAAATCCCCATCAACCCTATGGATCAAGAGAAAACCACATTTACTTGTCTATTTGGAACTTACGCGTATAGGCGCATGCCTTAGTCCATGCAATGCACCTGCTACTTTTCAGAGGTGTATGATTGCAATTGTCCATGATATTATTGAAGAATCACTCGAAGTCTTTATGGACGATTTTCCGTCTTTGGAAATTCTTTCGACACATGTCTTAGCAATCTCGATAAAATGTTAGCACGTAGTGAAGAGGCAAATCTTGTGCTAAACTGGGAGAAATGCCACTTTATGGTTAAAGAATGAATTGTGCATGGAGACAAAGTGTCTGGCGCAAGCTTAGAAGTTGACAAATCAAAGATAAACGTAATCTCAAAACTCCCACCACATACTAACGTGAAAGGGATTGGAAGTTTTCTAGGTCATGCCGGTTTTTACCAACGATTCATTAAAGACTTTGCGAAAATCGCAAGACCTTTAACTCAACTTCTAAAAAAAGAAAGAACATTTGATTTTAATGATGAATGCCTTTTAGCATTTGAAACTCTCAAAGCAAAGCTTACATGCACACCAATTATTAAAAGCCCCAGTTGGAATCTTCCATTTGTGCTTATGTGCGATGCAAGTGAACACGCCCTTGGAGCCGTCCTTGGACAAAAAGATGGAAAACAATTTCACCCTATCTACTTTGCTAGTAGAACTCTAAACGCAGCCCAACAAAATTACACCATTACAGAAAAAGAACTCATTGGTGTAGTTTATGCGTTTGACAAATTTTGATCGTACCTCGTTTTGTCTAAAACAATAGTTTACACCGATCACTCAGCTCTAAAATACTTTTTTAAAAAGCAAGACGCCAAACCTCGTCTCATACGATGGATATTGCTTTTACAAAATTTTGATTTAGATACTAAAGATAAAAAAAGGAGCCAAGAATGTTGTTGTCGATCATTTATCTCGCATAGTTAATGATGATACTAGCGATGATGAAATCGATGATTTTCCGGACGAGCATATAATGCAAATAAATACTGACGGTACACCATGGTTCGCGGACTTTGCAAACTATTTGGACGTAGATATTTTACGAAAGGGAATGACGTACCAACAAAAGAAAAGATTCTTTTCTGAACTCAAAAAATACTTTTGGGACGAACCTCACCTATTTAGAATATGTTCCGATGGAATGATCCGACGTTATATTTCTGGATCTGAATCTCAAAAAATTCTCGATGAATGTCACTACGGACCGACCGGAGGACATTACGCTGCGAACACCACCGCTAAAAAAGTGTTCGACGCTGGCTTTTACTGGCCTACGATTATTCGTGAAGGTCATACCTTGGTACGATTATGCGAAGCATGTCAAAGGACTGGAAATCTTTCAAAGAGAGATGAAATGCCTCTCAATAACATCCAAGTCAGCGAAATCTTTGACGTATGAGGTATCGAATTCATGGGACCATTTCCTAAATCCTATAAATGTGAATACATTTTAGTCACCGTCGACTATGTATCAAAATAGGCCGAAGCTCAAGCCTTGCAAACTAACGATGCAAGAGTTGTTATAGCATTCTTAAAGAGATTATTTAGTCGTTTTGGAATTTCAAAAGCACTAATAAGCGACAGAGGAACTCATTTTTTATAACAAACTCATGGAAAAAATCATGAAAAGATATGGAGTTAACCACCAATTTTCCACATCTTACCACCCTCAAACGAGTGTCCAAGTTGAAAACACTAATAGTGCTATTAAACTAATTCTTAAAAAGACCGTACAAAACAACCCTGCTTGTTGGTCTAAAAAATTAGAAGATGTTTTATGGGCCTTTCGTACCACATTCAAAACACCAACTGGAACCACACCGTAAAAACTCTTGTATGGAAATACATGCCACTTACCAATCAAAATTGAACACCGTGCATATTGGGCACTTAAGAACTTCAATCCCGATCTTATTGCAGCTGGAGAAAAATGAATATTCCAACTTCATGAGTTAGATGAATTTCGACATCAAGCTTATGAAAGTTCTCGTTTATATAAAGAACGAACGAAAGTCTGGCATGATCAAAAATTACGAATAAGAAAAGAATTCAAACATGGAGAGAAAGTACTTCTCTTTATCTCGAAATACAAATTCAAACAACCTAAACTCACCTCGAGATGGACTGGACCTTATACAGTGAAACACTAATATCCATCCAGATATGTTGAACTATATGGTAGAGACAACACAACTTTTATTGTCAATGGATAAAGACTCAAACTCTTACATGAAGATGAAGACTGTAATGAATTCGACATAGAAGAGATCCCATTCTTCTTAGAATAAACCCGAGTAGCCGAGTCTGGCTGAAGACTCTAAACTTAGTGCTTCTCAGACGGCAATCCGTGTTTTATCCCCCCACTTTTTACCTTAAGTGTGGAGGAGGACTTATAGCATAAATAAAACAATCCTTGTATACATTTTGCATGTGTTTTTTGTTTTATCATGTCATGCAGGAAAAACATCAATTTGGAGCTCTTGAAGTCCCGTGATTTTATACTTAGCCCCGGGAAGTTCTCCTATCCCTTTACATTTTTCCTATTTTTAGTTTTATCAGTTTTTACATCGAGGACGACGTTCACCTTAAGTGTAGAAGAGGAGACAAATAGGAAAAATAATAATAAATAAGTCTATTTTCTCCACATCATAATCTTTTTGAATTAAAATAAAAATATATATGTTTTGTAAATAAATAAAGTTTTTAGCAAAGCAAAAATCTCATTGATTGACATTATAACTACGCACAAAACCATCCACCAAATATGTGAGAAATCTAAGCTTTATATTTCTCTATTTTGTGTGAAAGCCGATAATCTAGTATAATTCAGAACTTATGCTTGATCATCATTTACTAAACCGCAATGAGGTTAATTTATAGAAATTTTTGAAAAGATGAAAAATAAATCCCCATTGTATCATTTTAGTCAAGCTACACTGGCTTGCTAAAATATGTTGCACTCGTACTTATGTGTTATATTATCCCACGTGCTATTATCTCGATATTATACCTATCCATTGTCAAGTTGAAAGTATATATGATGATTCTCTCTTTAAAAAAAAAAGATGAAAAAGAAAAAAATATAGAAAGAATAAAGTATTATAGTATAGTTTTTTCTACGACTTTGACAAGTCATATTTGTTACTAAACCCACATCATTATCACGTTTTGCTTATTTGAAAAAATTATCTGGTGCTCACGCCGCAACGGTTATGTTTATGTGTCATGTACAAGCATATGGTAGTTATCTATTTTATATCCGTGCTATTTGAGTGTTATCTTACATTTTTCCCTTGTGAGTGACATTTGTATAACACCGACTTTGATAAGTGGACCGTTACGCGTAATTATGGCGTGTCATCAAAGCATGCAAGGTAATATGTAGTAAAACATACATGACCATAGAGAAAACCGGAATCAAACATCGTTCCCAAACATAAGCCCAAAACATAATAAAGTAAATAAAATGAATGAAAGACTAAACAAGCATAAGTATATGAAGGCAAAAGGAAAGGAAGTCTATGGCAGCTTCCATCCTATGCATGTCCTCCAAAGTGATCGAGTCTGTCCTTGGGTACCTGCCGTTTTGGGACATGGAAAGGAAAATAACGGCTGAGCATAACGCTTAGTGCATGGATATACAAGCATGGAATGAATAATATAAGCATGTAAAACATATAGCAGCGGAAATGTGTAAGTCCTGGAAAACCTGGTATAACTTAGTAAAACTGGTTTTATAGTTTGAAAAGCCTTATGTTTATCTTGTAAAAATTGTTTAGCATATTTACCATTAGCCAATATAGGTCATGAATTATCCACATGCATGAATACTTGGAGGGGTGACCTCGTCATGCGAATTAGAGGGGCTGCCTCTAATTTAATATACTGGTTTAGGTAGGAGGGATCAGCTCCTTGTGAAGGATGCAAGGCACACACCACATTTACACTAAATAATCTACTGAAAACATGTAAACTAGGATGCACCCATACGCCCCACCTGATAATAATAATATGGCCAAAAGCTGAAAGGGACGCCACGAGCTATCACTCCGTCGTGGTGAAGTCATAACACTGGTGCCTCTAGTGTTATGGTTATGGTACCTCCATAACTAGGTGAAACTGGTCATGCATGTATATGGCTTTAGCTATTCTAATTAAACATAAGCAATTCAAAAACATATAAAACATATACTGGGGAAAACAGTTGGCTGCATACGGGGAATCCTAATAAGGAAGAATGTCCATACTGAAAGGACGGAGAATCCGTACCTTGTGTCCAGTGAACGAAGAAGAAGAACGGAAGAGAGTCCTACTTCGGTATCACTAATGCTACATAAATACATACGTGTATAAGTATCTGATTACTGAGTACGTAACTGGTTTTATATCATGTCTTAGCTTGTTTTATATCTTCATGTCATGTTTTATTGATTTAAGCTTTATACTTTGTTTATCATGTATTATGTCTATTCTGTTTAATTATTTCTTGTATTTCATGTATTATTATACTTGTTGTGTAATAATAAGTAACTTTCTAAAAATAGTAGGTTTCCTAAAAAGAAAGTTTCCAAAAATAGAAAGTTTCCAAAAATAGAAAATTTCCAAAAATAGAAAGTTTCTAGAAATATATTTACTGCTTAAAATAGATAAGTTTCTAAAAATAGAAAGTTTCCATAAATAGATTAGCTGCCTTAATTAAAATAAGTTTCTAAAAATAGAAAGTTTCCGTAATTAGATATAAGCTGGATTATTAAGCTAATAATATAAGCTTAAGTGTTTACTGATTAATATTCTAAGTCATTAAATTAAATAGTATAGTTTATTAATTATTTCAAGTGAATTAAATAAACTATAGGTTAAAGTACTTAATTAAATATAACATGATTTAATTAAATAAAGGTAAAAATACTTAGGTTAAAACATTTATTATTATCTATTAATAATATAACCTAAGTCATGTAGATTAATTAATTATAAGTAATGATTTTAATAATTAATTAATTATATAGTCTAATTAAAATGATAATTACTTAGGTTAAAATTCATGTATTAATAATAATATTAATAACCTAAGTCATGTAAATTAAATTAATCATGTGCATGTTTTAATTTATTTAATTTAAGTCTTGTAAAAAATAACTTGTAAACATAATTAATCTTGTAAAAACTAACCCATGAACCGAACTGTGTTTTAATCTAACATGTGTGAACGGACCAGTTTAAACCCGTGAACGCGCAACCCAACTCACCCTTGGTCAAAACCTAGCCGCCGGCTAGCAAAAGTTCCCACCGGCTAGCCGGCGGTTCCCCTTGCTTCCGCGGCTAGGGTTCCCCCTGCTTTCCTTAATTAGCCACCAGCTTAAGCCGGTAGTGGTTTTTGGTTCTAGCCGAGACCCACCCGACACAAAACATACCTCGACCGAGGTTGGGGTTTCCCTTGGTTCCTGCTGCCGTGACACAAACTACCACACCGAGACCTTGAGGTCTCGGTTGGTGCGAATCAAAAGAAGCCGAGACCCACTTGGGGCTCGGTTAATGCGTCGGCCACAACAAACACCCCTTAAACCCTTAATTACTTTTACCCCCATGTTTAATTAACATGATTAATAACTTGTTTTTAAAACATACATGATTTCATGTGATTTATAAATTAAAATCATAAAAGAAAAGAGGTTTAGGGTTTACCGATTACGTGAGTCAAATGAGGATGAACACACTAACACACGTGCAATAGATCAAACACTAAAAATCAACCAATCACACCTTTGGTGTGAGTTAAACCTGGCGGCCAAGGAGAGGAAGAAAAGGAATTTATGGTTTTTGCTTATTTTCTAATTCTTGAATTATGAAAATAGTTTTTCCCTTTTTCCTAGTTTAGTAAATTTTGCATGGGCTTGGCCCATGTTTCTTGTTGTGTCCGCGGGTAAGGGGCCCACAAGGGGTAACCCGTACTTTTCTCGTGACTAATATTTAGTGTGTTCTTGTGTTCGTGTTATCGTTCGTGTCTTATTATATTTATTCTTGTTCGTAATAAATATACATACATACGTAATACTTAAGCTCGTGATTATTTACGTTCATGATTTCATGTTCGTATGTCCGTGATTATAATTATTATTGAAATAATTATCGTGTCTTAATACGTAACAAATACTTATCGTGTTATAACACGTACGTAATACTTGTAATTCTTGTTCGTGAAACGTAAACATGTTATAAAAGGAAAGTTTTAATCATGTACGTACGATTATTAATGTACTGTTCATGGTAAAAGCATGCGGGTTTTACAACTCTTCCCTCCTAAAAAGAATAATTCGTCCCCTAATTATAGATAAAGTAAACTGAAAGAGGAACATACCCGAATCAAACTGAGAGGGTATGTAAGATAAAAGGACATGCATGTGACATGGTAGAAATGAACGTGGAACGTGACATGTCTTGAAAGGACATGGAACGTGACATGACTGAAAGGACATATCTAATCGATAAGAGAAAAACGGATAAGAAGTCCGGATGAACTTGTCTGTTTCCAAGTGGCTTCCCGCTTGGAACGGTTCCTTCATAAGATATTCGCACAATGATAAATCTTGGTCCTCCTGACATTGACTTGAACATCCTTAAAAGTTCATGGTTATCAACGTAAGATAGATCCCCTGAATTTTATCGAGGGAATAAAAATTAATGTACAAGGGTAACTGAAACGTTATGGTGCAAAACAATCTAACTTAACTGATAATTAGCGACGATGCGCGAGACATATTGAAACGTAGTACGTGAAAAATTTTGAATGTGATATGTGAAAAATTTTGAACGTGATACGTGGAGATATGGTGAGTGTAATAAGAGAAAACATATGGTGATCAATGATACGTGTACGGTGTAACATATCGTGAACATGGTATAACTAAGGAGGTAACGCCGAACGCTATAAGGTGAGACGTGGAATGTGACGTGAAACGTCTGTTTGAGAATAGAGAGTTATACTAGACTTGGGTCTGGTCTCTCAAGCTCTTGCAAAACTTCCCAGAACGAAAATAAACGTAAAATCGTAAGCCAGGAGACAATCATGAACGTGAATAGTGTCATGAACGTGAGTGTGAAAGCAAGTTGTACAATTTGAACAAAGACGTGAACGTAAATAAGGAGCACAAATGTGAACCTTCGTCTGGCCCGATAGCTGAGGGATTACCAAGTGGTCGGATGAGCCCTGGCTGGAACACGTCCAATCAATCTGCTGGTTCTGAAATCCTTGCGGATGTAAGGATTCTGCAGACTTGGTCAAACTGTTGACAATAACCCAGATAGCACCATGCTTCTTCTGATTTTGCGTTAGTCAGTTGGTGTTCTATCTTAGCCTTTTGGTATGTCAGGTACTTAGATATGAACGTAACTATATCTTGCTTCGTAGAAACTTGATACATAGAAATCTACGAAACTATAAGTCTCTGAAATTAGACTTCTCTTAGCGTAGGATTTTCTGGAACACCTAATGTACTGTAGGGTTCTCACCTTTACGCATAAGCTGAGTCATGGTAAGATTAACCATGCGAATCCATGTGATTCAGCGTGTCACTGTAATCAACCAGAATTTATATTGGAAAATTTCAAGGTGAAATTTCTCCTGTCGTAGAATTTGAAACATAGTGCAAATATGGTCTTCCTGCTCTTCTCTAGACCTAGAGAAAAAAATCAGGTTGTTCTCGATGAAAATACTGATGAATTTGTTTATGATTTCATGGAAACTTAATTTATTAAGTCTATAATGTTGTTGGAGCATTTATAAGACTAATACAAAATCACGAATCTAGCATGACCGAGTCGTGTACGAATAGCAGTCATGGAAATGTTCTGTTCTTTCACTCGTCACTGTTGGCAGCATGATCATGAGTCTGATCTTGGAAAGGAGATTAACAACCTAAATTCGATTGGACATATATTCAATACGTGGAGGAGAATAACGGTTATGGATGGTGATTTGTTTTAAATCGACGGTAGTCGACACATAATCTCATGTTACCGTCCTTCTCCTTGAAGGTTCTTCTGGAATGTATGGGAAGATTTTTGTATAATCGGCTGGTTATGCGTAAAAGGAACTTCAGTGGTCGTGTCTTAACTGACAGCTAGAAAATTTTAGCAGTCATGGCTAACAAAGAACGTGCTTGGAAAGCATAGATAATTTGTACAGATTTTCCTGATGGAAAACCATGTTGAATGTATTCAGGAGCCTGAACATTACTGTACAAAATCATGAATCATAGCAGGGTGTGCTGTTCGTAGTCCATAATTAGGATTAAATTCAATTCGTGTCTGTCTGAGGTAATGCGTTAGCAGCTTGGATCTCATCATTAGGCTGAAGGAAAACCTTCGTATACATGGGAATACGAATGGCGTCCTTTATGGTCATGAATATATATGAAATATGGGTGCAAGAAAATGAAAGTGTCAATCGAGCAACCGTGATAGTTCTCACTGATATGCCGGTGCTGGTACTGAAATCCTTGTGGCCTGATTAATACATGGCACAACGAAATGGGTATACCCTTTGGAGGGTACCCTGAATTTCTTAGGGATGCTCCAGAATTTGACGTGAGTCATGTGTCTTGACTCGTGTCCTGGAAATATACGCATGACATGTGTCTTGACTGGTGTCTTGACATGTGTCTTTTGAAAGCATACATGAGACATGTGTCTTGACTGATGTCTTGACATGTGTCTCAAGGTGTGAGCAAATAGAACTACAAATATTAGGTTATTATGCCAGAATTGACGGATCGGTTGGAATACAGGTCATTTGTATGTCTGATCACGTCCGTGGTCGGAGCTCCGGTTGCGATTTCTAGGGTAGTTGCTGTCATAATAGTGGTTACTATCGTCCTGTCTGTCAGTTCCATGATGGTCATTCTCATGACTGTGATTCATGTAACTATTCAGCTGAGTGGCCGGATGGTACCGGTTCTCCACTCATATAACAGAAACGACAATTGAATGACGTGTGACATGTAACTAAGAATTTGGGATAATGAT
Organism: Glebionis coronaria; assembly: GCA_025667525.1. Taxonomy (NCBI): domain Eukaryota; kingdom Viridiplantae; phylum Streptophyta; class Magnoliopsida; order Asterales; family Asteraceae; genus Glebionis; species Glebionis coronaria. The sequence continues at coordinate 640,658,229 of CM046874.1, forward strand.
TGATGGAAATCGTCTGGTGGTGAAGCATCTTCTCGTCCGATCGCTTTGATCTAACGCCTTTGTCTTCGTCTTGTACGATCTCCAGGTTGTGAACAGCATCAGCATCTCGTAGCGTCTCCAAACATCAGCAGCATCAACCTTAGTAACATCTCCAAACTATGAGTGGCATCAATAATTTGTAGAACATCAACAAATGGAATACGCATGAGATGATTTAGAATCGACTAGTGAATATTCATGGAGTATTGTAAGTGAAATACACATGGATTATGGTACGTGTAATACACATGGAATACTGTACGTGGAGTACACGTGGGCTGCACATGAAATGATCGATATAGGCCGATCTTTTGACATGATTTTACATGGTTTGAAGACCAAACTGGGTTGATCGTCATGATAGCCTAGCAATATTAGCATAGCCATCATTCTGGTTGCATAGAGAAACGCTAACGTGTGGTTAAACGAATTTCAACGATGATTTTCCTGAAAGCACGGTTAATGAAAACCAACCATGACTATCATGAAAGCAGGATTTAAATGAATTCCAACAGTGTCTTGCATGAAAGCATAAGCAACAAAAGAGACGTAAGATGTAATCAACATGAGGACAAAATCATCATGAATAAACATGAAACAACTTAACATGAAGGAGTATATAACATAATCAGCATGAAACTGAAGTTAACCATGATAGTATAAAAACATACTTGACATAAAAACATACTGTAGTAACTTATGAGGAGACATGAAAAAAAAATTATGCCAATAAATCATGAGAAAAATTTTATGCATGAAAAAAAGTGCATGAATGCATGATGTAGTTTATAAAAACCATTATATGTGCGAGGGGACGCCTATGGGTCGGTCCCAAAACAAAAGACATGGCGAGGGGACGCCTATGGGTCGGTCCCAAAGTTAAAAATTTCGATAAAAGCACATGCGACTAAATAGGGCCAGTCATGTACGAACCATTACTTAGTCATAATTCCTGCAACAATGATACATGAAACATAAATAAGTAAAATCATCTGTCCAAAACTTATCAGAAAAATTTTATGTGACTAATTATGAACTACTGGGGTTCAGTCCACATAGTCACAGTTCACGAGGAACATCATGCATGAAATAATGACACATAACTAAATATGAATGACGGTTTTCCATCCATATTAGTAAAACAATATCGATGAAAACATCAAGGTTAAAACATCAAGGTGCTGAAAACATCATGATTAAAACAACAATGCGCTGAACACATCAATACGTGGAATAACAAGCGTTAGTTTAGGAAGCTCCTGGTGACTACCCACTAGTCACAGGTCAAGTTTTAGAGCCTACAGGTCAAAGCCTTGGGCTCTGATACCATAATTGTAACACCCTACTTTGATAAGTAGACCGTTACGCGTAATTATGGCGTGTCATCAAAGCATGCAAGGTAATATGTAGCAAAACATATAGACCATAGGGAAAACCGGAATCAAACATCGGTTCCCAAACATAAGCCCAAAACATAATAAAGTAAATGAAATGAATAAAAGACTAAACAAGCTTAAGTATATGAAGTCAAAAGGAGAAGAAGTATATGGCAGCTTCCATCCTATGTATGTCCTCCAAAATGCTCGAGTTTGTCCTTGGGTACCTGCTGTTTTGGGACATGGAAAGGAAAATAACGGCTGAGCATAACGCTCAGTGCACGGATATACAAGCATGGAATGAATAATATAAGCATGTAAAACATATAGCAGCGGAAATGTATAACTCCTGGAAAACCTAGTATAACTTAGTAAAACTGGTTTTATAGTTTGAAAAGCCTTATGTTTATCTTGTAAAAATTGTTTAACATATTTACCATTAGCCAATATAGGTCATGAATTATCCACGTGCATGAATACTTGGAGGGGTGACCTCTTCATGCAAATTAGAGGGGCTGCCTCTAATTTAATATACTGGTTTAGGTATGAGGGATCAGCTCCTTGTGAAGGATGCAAGGAACACACCACATTCACACTGAATAATCTGCTGAAAACATGTAAACTAGGATGCACCCATACGCCCCACCTGATAATAATACTATGGCCAAAAGCTGAAAGGGACGCCATGAGCTATCACTGCGTCGTGGTGAAGTCATAACACTGGTGCCTCCAGTGTTATGGTTATGGTACCTCCATAACTAGGTGAAATTGGTCATGCATGTATATGGCTTTAGCTATTCTAATTAAACATAAGCAATTCAAAAACATATAAAATATATACTGGGGAAAACAGTTGGCTGCATACGGGGAATCCTAATAAGGAAGAATGTCCATACTGAAAGGACGGAGAATCCGTACCTTGTGTCCAGTGAACGAAGAAGACGAACGGAAGAGAGTCCTACTTCGGTATCACTAATGCTACATAAATACATACGTGTATAAGTATCTGATTACTGAGTACGTAACTGGTATTATATCATGTCTTAGCTTGTTTTATATGTTCATGTCATGTTTTACTGATTTAAGCTTTATACTGTGTTTATCATGTATTATGTCTATTCTGTTTAAGTATTTCTTGTATTTCATATATTATTATACTTGTTGTGTAATAATAAGTAACTTTCTAAAAATAGCAGGTTTCCTAAAATAGAAAGTTTCCAAAATAGAAAGTTTCTAAAAATAGAAAGTTTCCAAAAATAGAAAGTTTCCAAAAATATATTTACTGCTTAAAATAGATAAGTTTCTAAAAATAGAAAGTTTCCATAAATAGATTAGCTGCCTTAATTAAATAAGTTTCTAAAAATAGAAAGTTTCTATAATTAGATATAAGTTGGATTATTAAGCTAATAATATAAGCTTAAGTGTTTACTGATTAATATTCTAAGTCATGAAATTAAATAGTATAGTTTATTAATTATTTCATGTGAATTAAATAAACTATAGGTTAAAGTACTTAATTAAATATAACATGATTTAATTAAAAAAAAGGTAAAAATACTTAGGTTAAAACATGTATTATTATCAATTAATAATATAACCTAAGTCATGTAGATTGATTAATTATAAGTTATGATTTTAATAATTAATTAATTATATAGTCTAATTAAAATGATAATTACTTAGTTTAAAATTCATGTATTAATAATAATATTAATAACCTAAGTCATGTAAATTAAATTAATCATGTGCATATTTTAATTAATTTAATTTAAGTCTTGTAAAAAATAACTTGTAAATATAATTAATCTTGTAAAAAGTAACCCATGAACCGAACCGTGTTTTAATCTAACAAGTGTGAACGGACCGGTTTAAACCCGTGAACCGGCAACCCAACTCACCCTTGGTCAAAACCTAGCCGGCGGTTCCCCTTGCTGCCGCGGCTAGGGTTCCCCCTGCTTTCCTTAATTAGCCACCGGCTTAAGCCGGTGGTGGTTTTTGGTTCTAGCCGAGACCCACCCGACACAAACATACCCCGACCGAGGTCGGGGTTTCCCTTGGTTCCTGCTTCCGTGACACAAACCACCACACCGAGACCTTGAGATATCGGTTGGTGCGAATCAAAAGAAGCCGAGACCCCCTTGGGGCTCGGTTCATGCGTCAGCCACAACAAACACCCCTTAAACCCTTAATTACTTTTACCCACATGTTTAATTAACATGATTAATAACTTGTTTTTAAAACATACATGATTTCATGTGATTTATAAATTAAAATCATAAAAAAAAGAGGTTTAGGGTTTACCGATTACGTGAGTCAAAGGAGGATGAACACACTAACACACGTGCAATAGATCGAACACCAAATATCAACCAATCACACCTTTGGTGTGAGTTAAACCCGGCGGCCAAGGAGAGGAAGAAAAGGGATTTAGGGTTTTTGCTTATTTTCTAATTCTTGAATTATGAAAATAGTTTTTCCCTTTTTCCTAGTTTAGTAAATTTTGCATGGGCTTGGCCCATGTTTCTTGTTGTGTCCGCGGGTAAAGGGGCCCACAAGGGGTAACCCGTACTTTTCTCGTGACTAATATTTAGTGTGTTCTCGTGTTCGTGTTTTACGTAATTTAAATAGTTATCGTTCATGTCTTATTATATTTATTCGTGTTCGTAATAAATATACATACATACGTAATACTTAAGCTCGTGATTATTTACGTTCATGATTTCATGTTCGTATGTCCGTGATTGTAATTATTATTGAAATAATTATCGTGTCTTAATACGTAATAAATACTTATCGTGTTATAACACGTACGTAATACTTGAAATTCTTGTTCGTGAAACGTAAACATGTTATAAAAGGAAAGTTTTAATCATGTACGTACGATTATTAATGTACTGTTCATGGTAAAAGCATGCGGATTTTACAATTTGTGTGAAATTAAATCCAAACACTATCTATGTGAGGTGCTGAAATTATTCTGTCATTTGCTTTTGCTACTTAGAAAAATTTAATAATTTTCCTATCATACTTCATAATACTTAAAAGCTTTTAAAATCTAATTTGTTTTCTCGATTTAATTGCTTGAGGGAAAGCAATAGCTAAGTGTGGAGGAATTTGATATCGACCTAAATATACATATTCAATCCATTACTATTATGCCACTTTGTATTATAAATAAAAACTTTCGATACTTAATACATTGCGTTTTATACGCAGGTACAAAGTTTGAAGGAACAAAGTGAAGAAAAAAAAGAGTCCCTGAAGTGCAAATAATAAAGACTTATATGAGAAGATTTTGGAACGCTCGAAAGTGTGGCTCACAAACTTAAAAGTTCGACGCACAATTCCTACCTCCAAAGTGCGGCGCACTTTTGGAGAAATACGGCGCACATTTACCCCAAGTCTACACTATAAATAGGGACCCTCTCATCTCATTTTACACACACCTATCAACTACTACTCATTAAATCAGAGTATTCTTAGCTTTCTTAGTTATATTTCAGTATATTCCACTTTTGGGAAATACTTGTAACGAGAGTATCTTACTGTTTGGTTCTTGGAAAGACGATACAATCGTGACACTTGTGTACTCGTTCATTTGATCAATCTAAGTATGATGTTCTCTTACTCTTTTCCATTTGTTACTTTGATTACTATGTTAGGCTAAGTTATTTATGACTATATGGGTATGTGACTATAACTAGTGATGATGCTATGATATGATCCTTTATAATTGATTTCAAGCTAATGTTGTAGAACCATTTTGCCACTTAGTTCTATCACCATATTTTATCTAAAGTTGATTTGTTACAATAATTTGACGTCAAGAGACTCAAGTTGTTATAATAAGTTTTTAAGAACTTGTCTATGGTTTTAAATCTTTGGTTAGAGAGACCCGCTTAGATACTTTGATAAAATGTTGAACTTGTTGTAAACTTGTTTTAAGCTTAGTCGCTTAATCAAACATAAGTCTTGAATCATACCAAAGTGAATTGTGTAAATGCCATTTTGACGAAAAAGGATTACCACTCTTTACCTAACTGAACATATCTCGATCATTATTATCATCATCACGAAATTATACGAAATATCCCATATTAGTCATACTTGTTATTGTTGTTACTTATTCAATCATTTCTTTCTTCATTTATTATATTGATTATCACACCGAAACTAAGTCCTTGCAAACGATCCTGGCTTACCACTACAAAAATATATTACGAAAGAAAGGGTATACTTGCCTGTGTTTGTATTATAGTCCCTTGTTTTGTCAAACCTTGTTATAGATTTAATACTTGAGAAATGGACATCAAATCTATAGAGATAGGAGTAAGCGGTTAATTGGTCTTAGTCAAAGTACTTATCTTGACAAGATATTGAAGAAGTTTAATATGCATAACTTCAAGAAAGGTTTTCAAACTATGGAGGTTAAGCATGATTTAAGTCATGAGATTGATGCATCTACACCTGAAGACATAGAATACATGAAGAAAGTGCCTTATGCTTCGGCTGTAGGATCTATCATGTAAGTTGCACAAGGCTAGATGTAGTGTTTGCTCAAAACTTAGTGAGGGGTATCAACAAAATCCAGGGATGCTTCACTGGATTGTTGTTAAACATATTATAAAGTACTTGAGGAGTACAAAAGATATGGTTTTAGTGTTAAGAGGGAAGCCTAATACATAACTGAATGTGGTTTGGATTAGGAAGTTTATTGGAGATCTTAAAGTGATGCTTTATATAAAAGAACCTATTAATATGTATTGTGACAATTCTGCTGCAATCATATTCGCCAATGATCCTGGAGTCATGAAGGGCGCTAGACACTTTAAACGTAGATATCACTATGTTCGAGAACGAGTCGAGGCTGGTGAAATCAGATTAATATAAGTTCACACAGATGATAACTTAGCTGCTCCTTTTACTAAGGCTTTGCCTAGAGGAAAGGTCATTGAACATGCCAATGGAATTGGGCTTCATTTAGCTAGTGATTTCATGCAAATCTGCGATTGGTATTTGGATCAAGGATGTTAGACATTATTATTTAATGAAATAAAGTATTGATTATGCTTATTCTTTGTTATTTAATTTTGTGTCCTATTTTACATGTTTTAATCCATGAATATTATTATATTATAAAAATATCTATTATCGATTAATATGGGAGTATTATTAAATTAAGACAAATCTAAATTGTGATAGAATATACTTGAAAGTATATTGATGTGTTTACATATCAAATTTAGATGATATTCAATGAATTAAATATAGGACTTATCCCAACTATATGATTATATCTTATGGATCTTTGTCATTAAGTAAATTGTAAATAGTTATCCTCAGACCTAAGATACCAGAAAATTGTCGTGCATCTAGTGCATTTTTGTGAAATAATCTAAAGCTATACGTAACTGGTGGTCATAAGGGTTATTTTCAGAAGTGTTGCAAAATTCATAAGTTTTGCTTGTAGTTAATATGGGATTTGTTTCCTTCAAATTCATTTTGGAGTTTAATACAGATGGACCCCTCGTGGGATTAGTAAGATATTTGTGTGGCCGCACCCAAAGTCATTCTGAACTATGTTTAGAAGTTTTGATAATCTTGCTTAATCGGATAAACGAGAAACATAATAGTTAATTAAGGAATGACCAAGATCCATATCCTTATTAACATTGTATTAGAAATGAAAGGATAATAATCATGATGAATCATTAATAAGGTTTTATCTAGGAGACATTACTCGAGTTGTACTAGAGGTATCGGCGTGTAACTAGACGCTAACCGATGTGATCACACTATTAAAATATGTCCAATTGGGAGTTGTAAGTTTATGGACTTTAATTTTAATAGAAGTGTGTTAGGATCGAACTCGAAATTACATGATTGCACACAATACGTAAAGAGTTAATTTATTAATAAATGTATTTTATATATTTATTAATTAAAACAAGCTTAAAACGTTTAACAATCGTTAAGTATTTAATAGTTTAGGACTAACGATTAACGTGGATAAAAAGGAAAAGACGAAAGCTTTCGGAATCCCTTTTGAGGGTGATATCCGACCGGATAGAAGGGGTAGGGGAAAAAGGAAAGTGTTTTCCTAATTGTATTAGGATTACTAATCTTGGGCTCCAAGTTTATTACCCCTATATAAACCCATGGGATTTTGATATCCCAAAACTCTCTTCTCTTCCTCTCTTGCTCGATCGGCCGAAAACTCCTTCTTAGTGTTTCGGTTTGATTTTTCCACTTTGCGTATTGCTTGTTTATACGTACTAGTTTTACGGTTAACTCGTTATTATACGTGTGCACAAGAACATAATATAGTCACACTATAGATTATATTTTGGATCGATTAATAAAACGGTAAGGGGTTAATCATTGATCCTCATAAATCCTAAATTGAAGATTTGTTTTTGTTCGTTGGAATTGCATTGCAAAAGGTACGTAACCCTTATCGATTAATTATGCATGTATTATTGGATTATCTTGTTTAAACCGCTTCCACTATTATGTGTTTTGATCTTCACTTGTGCTTTTATAATTGTTATGAAGTACGTAAACCTTCAAAACCATCCTATATTTCAATGCATGAATCGAACATTCTTACTTAGCTAGCTCTCTCGTTCAGTATGGGCTACATATAATTGAACGAGGTTAAGTACATTAGTATTTAGAAATCCCAAAGGTCATGACTTTAGAGGTTGAAGTTGACCCGATTTCATCCAGAAAAAATGCTTTCAAAAAGTTGGATAGCGATGCATCATGCATAAGTTTTGTTTGTGTTAGTTTATAGCGATGGTGTTGGTTATGTATTACCTCGTCGTTTCAGTATTAAACGACTGAAAAATTTTGATAAAAAAATAACGAGTCACAATATATTAACCGGACTTTTAAGAGGTAAATATTTACCGAGTGTGTTTGTGTTTGTTAAAAGTACTTTAAAACGAAGAAATATACAAGAAGTTTGCTACTTTGCTACATGCACGTATTACATGCAATCAACATAAGTACATTTTCATGACAAAAAGTTTAAATATTTACGCGGCTAAAAAATAGAATCTATAGAGTTGAGATTGATTCGTTGTGTAAAATCTTTATATTAGTTATTTGCAGCTAAAAAAACATATATACGTGCAATATTACTTGTTATGAATCTATTAGAGTAAGGCAAATGAGTCACTACCACAATAATTAATGATAGATTTATAAAGCAAAATTTGTGATAGATACTACATTTGAAAAAGGAGGCATGAAAATGAAACTTGGTCCCTCCAATAACATTGATTTATTATATGAGATCTCTTATTGTGTTTGCATTACAAAAAAAGTAGTTTGATAACTATTTACTTTCATTATGAGTTCCACGTGGTTGGTTTTTAATTATCAAAGCATGACGATCTAATTAATCGGTAATAAAATCATTCGAATTCTGTGAATTTAACTAGCGGCTGAGTTTCGTGTCGAAACCGACTCGACCCGGTCCGAGATTAACCGAACCAAAAATGCTTAAAAATTTGGACCGAAACCAAAACCGAAGGCTTTGGTTCGGATCGGTATACACTCGAGCTCACTCGGGTTAGACTCGGGTTTAACCCGAAACCGAATTCTGCCCAAATAAGTTACCCCAAACACCCTTTTACAGAAAAAATGGCAGAAAAAAAATTCAGACACCCCTTTACTTACAAGTTTAGTAGCAACATTACAAATTCCACAAACTCAAGTAATTTAGTAGCAAATTTAACAAAATATAACAACAAACAATGGACGGGTCAGTCATGCTTCAACATTAAACATTCGTCGCCATTTCTTGTTCTCCCATTTGTTTGTCTAACCGTCTTGATTTCTACAAAAACATAACAAATGAATTACAAATCTATAATTACAATGACAAAATTTGTTACAAATCTAGAAAAACATACCTTTAGCAAGCTCGTCATTTTTCATTAAGTATTCAAACGTATCTATAGTCATGTTTCTACTTGATGTACGAACCCAATCTTGTGTGCACACCTAAGCCTCTACAATGTTTGGCGCTAAATAAGTTCTATATGGGTCCAGAACTCGACCGCTCGCGCTAAAGGCAGATTCGAAAGCAACGGTGGATACTTGGATTCACAAGATATCTAAAAAATCAAAAAAATAAAAAAAAAATCAGAAAAAAATTTAAAAATATCATAAAAATAAACTAATGTTTTTTTCCATTTTTTTCTATTTTTTTGTTTTTTCTATTTTTATAACTTGGTTATGTCTTTAACTATAGCTACTTAGAAAAACTCTAAAAAAAGAAAAATATTTAAAAAAAACACAAAAATTAACCCATTATTTTTTCTAATTTTTCTGTTTTTCTATTTTTTTTAATTTGGCTATGTCTATAACAGTGGCTTTAAAAAAATCAAAAAAATTAAAAAAAAAAGAAAAAATTAGAAATTACCTTTCCCCTTGCTTGATACGATTGGAACGTAGAATATTTAACTTCCACCAATTAAAACGTCGAAGTCTTCGTCATCCTCTAGCTCTACACGCGATTTTTTAAGATACTTTTTCAACTCGTCTTCACCCCCGCTCGACTTATTTCTAACCGTATCTTTAAACGAATTTAAGAAAGCATTGCCACGACGATTTCTAAAGCTACTACTTTTATTAGACATTGATCTCGATAAGTCGCTTGATGTGGTTGTGTCATATTTTTCTTTGTATATGCCAAACAATAATCCCATATCCTTCTCAACAAATTTTTTAGTTAATTCGTCGGTGGTTAAAAAATCAAATGGCGTCTAATTACTATCTTCCTCGTTTTTCTCCATTGGTACACAACCATTTTATATCAAATGCTGAAAACCATAGCCTATTATTTCCGACTTCATCGTAGGATCTAAAATAACGGCAATGTACATATAATGGTTGATTTTTTTCTAATCACCCCAATATTTGTCATACTTTTTTCTCATTTCTCCAACCATGTCCTTAAAAGAAGCATTTTTTTGCCACTCACGAAGATGCTTATCAATATTAAGTACCTCTCCAAACCACAAATGAGCAACGGAACATGATACGTTTGACACAAGTTCCGTTGATTCCTTAAATTTCCCTAAAAATTGAACTACCGTTCTACAAACCGTAAAATCAGCCCGCTTTAGTGTTTCCTCTAAGTCTCGTGCAAAACAAGAGTTCTTAAAATCATAATAAAAAAGCATATTTTAACTCAATGGCGGTTATCAACAGATCATGTGTTGAATTCCATCGTGTAGGGCATTCGAAAGTCAAAAACTTTTTTGAATCGGTAGCCTTCAACACTTTCTTTAAAGTTAGTAACTCTTTTGCTTGAATGTTTTATGTATTTCGGCCAAGGCTATGGTATCAACTTCTGTTTTGTACGTTTTTAAACCATCTTTGACAATTAGGTTTAAAATATGAGTCCTACACCTCTGAAAATGTTTACCATTATCATACTTAGTTGGTAAATTCTCTGTCAAGTATTTGAGTGTTTTGTCATTTGAAGAAATATTATCAACCGTCACTGTCATAACATTCTTTAAACCCCATCCGTTTATACATTACAAAATTTACCTACCAATATCCACCCCTCTATGACTATGAATTGGTCTAAAATTGATTATTATTTTATGCATTACCCAACCATCATCTATAAAGTGTGCGGTTAAAACCATAAAGTTCATCATTTTACAACTAGAAATCCAAGTATCTTTGGTTAAATGGAATGTGGTGGAATCGTTGTTTAATAAATTCAATAGGATTTTCATCTCTTCTAGATAAAACTTAGAAATACCCCTATTAATAGTAAAACGGTAGGGCATATGATATCTAGGTTGCACGTCCGAGACGAACTTAATGAACGCCGGGTGTTCTACAAACATAAAAGGAAGCTCAGCAAGAACAATTAACTTAATCAGCGATTCTTTGATCACTTTTTCATCATACTTCCACGTTTCTAAAGTCCCACTACTAGTGCCACCCTCATCATTCTCACTAATCTTTTTCTTAAATGCTAGTTTTTTTTTTGTTTCTTAAGTTTCTCAATATTAAGGTTATAATCACTATTAACATAATGATTCTTCAAGTGTCGTGTATCATGTTTAACAGGGTCAGCTTTGAAAACCGATGTACACCATTTACAGTATGTCATCTTAATAAGTACCCCATTTTCATCATTTTCAAACTTTATATCAAAGTATTTCCAACATTCAGCTTTTGGTTTCCTTGGATTTGATGGGGCTTTTCTTTTTCGTTTCTTATCTTATTTCCAAGAATCTCCACGTTTATGGCATCATCCTACACAAATTATCAAAACAGTGGGTATCAATAGCATACACGAATATGAGCTGTACAAATTGTCAAAACAGTCAACAGTAGGTCTAAACAATCAACAGTGGGTCACAAATGATGTAAATTCGTGTATAATTCGTGTAGTAATTAAGCTTTACAGTGGGTATAATTCGTGTATAAATACTAATTATAATTAGTAATTTTTTAATTCGTGAATAATTAATTTGAACAGTGGGTCACAAACGAATTAAATTCGTGTATAATTAATTCGAATAGTGGGTATCATTCAAATGGATTAACAAAAAAATGGGTATCAATCAAAGCTATTTATACACAAATTAAAAAAAATACTAATTGTAAAAATTACTAACAATGGGTATCATTCAAGTGGATTAGCAAAAAAAATGGGTATCATTCAAATCTAATTATACACGAATTAATTTTTTTTTACTAATTATAAAAAACTTACTTCAACATTAATTGTGTTTTGTTGACATAGAAGGATTCATATGTAGGCATTAAAAATGAAACTGAATCATATGTGTTGTTTTTTTTTTGGTAACCGTGATTTCCGACTCATTGGTTGACTAATCCACGGGGTTTGAGCCCACCGCCACACAGACTCAAACCAGGTAAAGGCCTCCCTTTTCAGGAGGTTGGCGTGGCCACTTCAAGTTTGTTTGCACCTAGCAGGAATTGAACTTGAGTTGTTTTGTTGAGGGTTTCTTGATCCATTATGTTGAGTTTACTTCTTGAAGGATCTTTGAAACTTTGATCAAAATACAAAGACTGTGCGGAAACCAATCTTTATATATAAGAAGAATGATAGAAATAACTAAACGTTCAAGCCTCAATATCGGAGAATTTATGGAGGAAATCCGGTTTTAAATTCCTAGAAACCACACGATTATATATTAATACGATCACTCTAAATAGTGATAGGGTTTATAACCTTGAAGCTATAACAACCAATGAGAGAAATGTGTAGAGAATATGTATGTGTAGAAGTGTGTTTATCTCTTAGAACCTCCTTTTATAGTGCAAGGAGTCTTAGGTGGTTACAGTATAACTAATACTTTCCTAATTATTATACATCAATACCATTTAATCAATTCCTAAATAAACTTGTAACCTCCTCATCATAATTAAAATATTTAATACTTTATCTCACTACCAATAGGAACTGTATGCTACAAGGAGGACCGAAGTACTCCAGTAGGAACTATAACTCACGAGGAGGAACGAAGTACTCCAGTAGGAATTGTAACTCATCAGGAGTAACTTCAAAATACATTATTCCTCCCTTAAACTTGAATTTAACCCTGTTGAGTTAAAGTTTCCAAATAACCAATAAGCTTGAAGATTGGAATGTGAACCATAGAAGCAACAAGTCTCACTTGATAACACCTGAAGATACTCTAAAGTACTTGCTCCACATCCTACCTACTGAATGTCTAGGAATATGAGCCAAAATCGCAATAAGAGCTTGAGCTGCACCTGGAACTGCTAATCTTCTTAAAAGCTTGAAAATATCTTCACATGTTGAGACTTGACAGTAACATGAGTAGATTTGATAAGCCTTTACCAAGTAGTTGCTCGCTCTTAGGCTAGCCAACCTTTTTGTGGAATCACGTCAATACCCTAGGAGACTAGTACCCAGTCCAGCTCTTAGAACGTGAATTAATGGTGAGCTGAAATACCCTAATGATTTTTGGCAAACCATCACAACCGTCAACGAATTTGATAAAAGTCTTTACCAAGAGCCGTACCCTCTTGGACTAGCCAACTCTCAGTAATGAAGCATGGGTAAGTTGAAACCCAATAGTTTTGAGCAAACTATTATAGCTATCAACGGATTTGAGCAAGTATTTACCACAGACCGTTTGCCTATGGACTAGCCACTCTTCAGTCTAGGACCAAGGTGAGTGATGACCATCCAGTTATGGGTAACATGGCAACCATCAACGGATTTGATATGGTCTTTACCAAGCAAACGTTTGCTCTTGGACTAGCCAGTTCTTATCTTTGTTAGACATGGTGAACTGATGACCATTTGTTGTGTGGTGGTTAGCCAACACTTATGCCTTTCTTAATCAGAACTAAACAACTCACGATAGCCTCTTTCTTTTTTTTCCTCTTTTTCAAACGATTCTAAGACTATAAGTTAACCAGCAGTAAAATTTGACGCACCAGGAAGAGCAATGGTCCACCAGGAGCAGTATGAGTGCAACCAGGAGGAACTAGTGGTCGACTAAGAGCAACTTAGTTCTACTAGGAAGAACCATATCCACCAGTAGCAATGCCATTCTGCACAATTGATTAGACAAAAAACAGAAAAATATACACTATCATACATAAAACAAGCCTCCCCTTAGGCAAAAACCTCCTCTCAAACAGAGCTAAGTATCCACTATCATGGAAATCCTTCTTCTTCTTTTTTAAGACTTTTCTTTTCCTGCAAAAAGTTAGTTCACATAAATATAGAAATTACAAATCATAGTAATTTACAATCACACTCGTTGACAATTGCCATAAACACATACCAAGCAATGGTTAGTGCTTATGAAAGTCCCAAGCCAAAACAGACTTGAATCTTCCAAAAACATCAACGTACTCATATCTTGTTAAGTTCTTTGATGCACTATTTGATTTGGAAACATGTTTTAAAACATCTTGTTTAGGTTTCCAAACCCACCTAGCCAAGGCCTTAACAGTATTAACCTTTGTTTTTGACCGAGCAGACTCAACCCTCTACCCTTAACATTGTTAAAACATCTTGGTTGTGGAATTATGTTACTTTTTGGATTGGGGTGAAAAACTCTACCAAAGTTCTTGTGATTCACCCGTCTTTAGTTATTCCACACCGGTTTAACCTGTTATTTATCATTAATCTTTCTCTTGTGTTTACAAGTATAGTGCAAGTGATCAAAACTACCACACACATAGCACGCCTTATTTTTAACACAAAGTTATCACCTAATTTATGAGTCATCATACCATTACAACCTCTTTGATTACCTCTAGGACTCGTATTGTTTTTTCTAGGGTTATCTGCTTTCCTATTACTTTCAATCTTAGCACAAACAGATTAAGAATAGAACTTAGGCGATTCAGCACTTAAGGTAGACTTACATGAGGCATATTTACTAGTCGTAGGTTCACTTATAACAGGTTCAGGCACAAACTCAAGTGTTTCAACCCTAGAGTTGGACTCACAAGAGTCAAGGTCACTGGTCTTAGGTTCAAAGACTTGTCACTAGAGTTACAAGAGATAAAGTCATTAGACACAGAAATAGTTTCAATTGATCCAGTGGAACTTGTGCCATATGTCATTTGCGATTCATCAAAGTCGGAGTGGTCTGAGTTAGGCATAAATGTCCCTACGAGAGGTGGAGGAACAGCATGCATCTCTGCAACTAGTTTATACCTATTGAAAATAGGCCTACCTTCCACATCTTCAGGGGTAGTGTCAAACATACTAGACAAAAAGGAGTCAAAAACATCATATGGCCTAAGATAGTTATCAAATCCTAAGCCAATTTTGGTTCTACCAGACATAGAGCTATCTACTAATTTGACTAAGTTTTTAGATGAATTTTTCCATTTATCAAACCTAGCCAAAGCATTATCTAGTTTAGTATGTAGCTCCTGCTTCTCTTTATTTACCTCAGTATTAAGTTCTCCATAATATTTTAGTAGATTAGATGTGTTCTTTAAGTCTATACTTAACACCTTAATCTTTTCTTTATACTCTAATTAGGTATTTTGAAACCACTTTTTATGTTGTTCCAAGGTTTTGAGAGAGCTTTTATATGCCTTAACTTCTAGGTAGTATTCGTTATTTTGGGCCCCTAGCTCAGAATATTGTTTTTGAAGTTCTAAATATTTATGTTCACATGTTTCTACACAACTACTTACCAAGTCATAGTTATTATAAACATGCATTTTATTCTTTAGTTTAGCATTATATTCTCTAACTTCAGATTTTGTCATAAAATTTACCTTATCGGTTGGAATTGGAGTTCTGCACGCCATGTCTTCTTTAGCAACACCTTAATTAGGAGTTTCTTGAAAAACCTTTAAAATCATATCCTTTAGCGACACTAATTCTGTCACAGAACTGTTACAGATCTATCACAGAACTAGCAATACGTCGCTAATCTGTCGCTAGACTATCGCGAATTCTGAACAACAACTTCACTTCACATAAACACGGATGTAGAAATCTTGTTCTTCTCAATCAAAGCTTCTCAATGAGGCTCTGATACCAATTTTTGAGTTTACTTCTTGAAGGATCTTTCAAACCTTGATCACAATACAAAGACTGTGCGAAAACTAATCTTTATATATAAGAAGAACAATAGAAATAACTAAATGTTCAAGCCTCAATATATTAATACGATCACTCTAAATAGTGATAGGGTTTACAACCTTGAAGCTATAACAACCAATGAGAGAAATGTGTGGAGAATATGTATGTGTAGAAGTGTGTTTATCTCTACACCCCAGGACCTCCTTTTATAGTGCAAGGGGTCCTAGGTGGTTACAATATAATTAATACTTTCCTAAGTATTATACATCAATATTATTTAATCATTTCCTAAATAAACTTGTAATCTCCTCATCATAATTAATATATTTAATACTTTCTATAAGAACATGATGACTAAATATTTGATCTTATCTTCTACAATCTTCCATCAACTTTATCTCACTACCAGTAGGAACTGTATGCTACCAGGAGGAACGAAGTACTCTAGTAGGAACTGTTGTTGATCCCAAACTTAGATCTGTTTAGCTTTGTATTAACGAGAATAAATCCAAGTGTAATACGTAGAGAAACTTTATGTTGAAAACAATCTAAGTATTATACGGAATTAATACTTAAATCAAAGAACAAACAATATACCAAACTTTCAACTTTGATTATCACAAATGGCGTACAAATACTATTGAAAGTGTTATCAAATACTAAACCCTAAGGCCTCCTTTTATACATGTAAGGAGCCTTGAATATTAAGCTATTCGTCAACTATATTAGGAATATTTCAAAAGATAAACATAAGAAAATACAATATTCGTATACATCTTCCTAACATATACAAACGTGTTGACTTTAACAGCTAACAACCCTTGACAGTGGCTTGATTCTTCTTGTATGTGTCTAGTTTGTTGGTGGCTTGATTACTCTTGTCAGTGGCTTGATTCCATTTGTAAGCGGCTAGAAGACTTAGTGAATTTTATTCCCAAAAATCCTCCCCTAAACTTGATAGTTATCCCAAACATCAAGTTTCTTGAATAAAAACAAAATATACAGAGGATTCTAACAAATAAAACCTATTCTTGTATTTGAGTGAGAAGAAATCTCATCAAGTCAACTCCTACACCACTAGTATAATCCACCTTTAGCTTGGTGCTCACCATCTTCTTCAAAACTTCTTATGACAGTGGATAAACCCTATCAACCAGCAAGAACTCTGAAAACTTTGTTGTACAGAGATGGTAGACTCCAACAACCGAATACAAACGCCACTCCAAAGTACTCAAATCTTCCAAATCTAGCCAAACTGGATCAGCTTCATCATGATCAAACATTCTCTTGAATGTTGACCATATTTTTATTCCATTCAAAGATGAAGGAGCCTCAACCTCATACTTCTCCTTCATTAAACTCCAAAGAGCTTCCAAGTCTTCTCTGTCAACACTCCCAAACAAAGACATAAGTGAGGAAAAGACATATACCTTATCCCCATACCTTGTTATCTTCCAGAAACCTGTTGTTGAATCTTCTTCATACTTGATAATAGGGTTTCTGAAGTCAAGAGGTACAATTGTTGTCATATCACCAACCTCCAAAGGTGAAAGCTCCAAATTTTTCTTCAAAGTACCTTCATTGAATATTGGATCCAATGGACTGAATTTTGGAAACAAAAATTTTACTCCCTTCTTCACATGCCTAGGTGCTATTGGTACCTTCTTGATTCTCAATTGTTCCTCAAGTTCCTCTCTTCTTTTAGTAGACAACTAAAGATGGGTGTTATGTTCACTAACCTGTTGCCAAATAGGATAAACCAAATACTCCAACAGGTCAAATGATAAAGCTCTCAACTTCTTATATATCCATCCAACTTGGTGACCTCTGAGCAATAAGTAGTACAACTCCAATCCTAGATGTCTTTGACTTCTCCTTAACATTAGTAGCCTTATTGCCAAGATGACCTTAACATCATACTGAATCCTGAGCAACAATTCCAATGCCCAGATCTTCATGGAGAGTGTAATGTTTGGATCATCCAAGTTTGATTCTTTATACTTGTAGACCTGTGGTACATATTGACAACCTCAGGCACATCAAATTCAATTTGCAACTTTAGTTGCCTCAACTTATCCTTGGCAATCTCATCCTCACCATACTATAATTTCTCTGGTTCATCATCAACACCAAAAGTTAAACCATGTCCACTACTCTCTTCCTCATCACTATCACTAGCTCTTCTTATACCCTCAGATTCTGAACTAATCTGAGCCTCTATATCCCCTTTCTTTAATCCCCTCTTCTCTTGTTCATCTAATTGTTGAGCCAACATAGCATCAAACTTAACTTGTGTAGCATTCTTGGGGACCTTAGCCTCTACCATTATCCTTTTTCCCTTATATAACGGATCAATGACAGGAAAAGTGGTTGTGGATACCTGAGAATAACCCTCACTAATTACCAAAGGTGGTTGGGATACACCAATGATACATGTAGGTTTGTCAGTGGCTATTGACAAAGTCTCAACAGGTTGATTGGTCTTATTAGTGGTTGAACTTGAAATTTCTTCTTAATGCAACATCAATTCTACAAAGGATATCTTCTTAGGTGTCACCTTTGAAGCATCAAACTTCCCTTGTTCCTTTAGACCTGTAAGTGAAGCAGCTACTTCCTTATCACCAAAAGAACCTTCTTTGGAACTCTTTGTTAATGCAAAGCAATGCCTAAAAAAATTGTTAGTATTAATTAATCTTTCTTAGTTTTGATCACGAAAAATTACAAATACATTTATTGTCAAACACAATCATAAAACGAATTATCTAACAAAGACTATCATCAAGGTAATAATCATTACACTAACATATCTTAATCATGCTTAGTGATCATAAAAGTTATTAGCCTTAAAACTCACTTTTGTCAAATGTAACAAAAGATTTTTAATAAACTTTATTTTTAAGACAATGTTTTATTAAAATGAAAATGTAAATTTGAATATGGCATATTCCAAATGCCATAAGAATATCCTTTGAAGGTTTAAACAGCCTCAGATGTTTTAAATTCTCTAAAAGACAAAAAGGAGCGTAGTCTACTCTCCGCGGTTCCTTAAGTGCCTACGCGGTTCCCTATCAATAAGGAACCGCCTGGGTAGCTAAGGAACCGCCCCCAGATAGCCGTTGGCATTTGTCTTCTATAAATAATGGATGAAATCTGCATTTTCCTCAACCCTTTTTGGACATCTCTTTCAGCCTTCTTTCTCCTATCTAATCCTAGCCATTTGTAATTGATCACTTAATGTGTTAAGTATGTTTACTCTTTATTATCATCTTGATCTCCTTCTTTACCTTGTCCAAAGAGAAGATCACTCACACACTTGTGATGTTATTAAAGATGAAGCTTTGATGAAGATCACCTTCTCCTAAATATCTAGTCATGTTCATCATTTGTTTATTTGTGTCTTGTGTAGATCCAATGTATTTGTGAATACTTGGACTAGTTGTGTTCATCATAGCTATATGTGAATACTTGGATTAGAGTTGTGTAAATCCATTGCACATGTGTGTGCTTGGATTTGTGTTGTGTAGATCCAAGCCACATGTATGTACTTGGATATGTTTAGTTGAGTTGTAATTAGTTGTGTTAGTTCTCACTAAACTATAAAGTGATGTGGTTGTGTCTTGTGAGTTCTCACTAAACTATAAAGTGATATGTAGTTGTGTTGTGTGAAGTTCTCACTTAGCTTCAAGGTGAAGAGTCGTGAAGATTGGTTCTAGCTTTGGATTAGAACTTGACATCTAGCCTTGTGTCGGAAAATGGTGAAGTAGGCTACGTTGTGAAGATTGGTTCTAGCTTTGGATTAGAACTCGACATCTAGTCTTGTGTCGTATAATGGTGAAGTGGGCGACGTTGTGTAGATTGGTCCTAGCTAAGATTAGGTCTCGACATTTAGCTTAGTGTCGGAAAATAATGTAAGCAATGTTGTAAGGTTTTCTCCGCCAAGAAGGGAGCTTGTGGATATAGTGGAAATCTCGAGTAAGGTGTACTCGAGGAGTGGAGTAGGAACGAGGATAGAGCCTCGTTGCCGAACCACTATAAATCTTGGTGTCTTCCTACTAGGTCGTTTCTTTCCTTACTCATTACTTACATTCATTATCATTATACTTACTACACATTGTTAATGCATTAGAATTGAACCTAATCATTATGCAACTAGCTTTCAAGTAAAAGATAGTTTTGTGCACTCACCTAATTAAAAGTAATTTTAATTAGGAGATAAACCGATGAGAAACTATTCAATCCCCCCTTCTAGTTTCTACAATTGGTATTAGAGCGATGGTGACACAAGATCTTTGAAGTATATTGTACTTTAAAACTTGGATCGATCCATTGTCTCCTCAAATTAGAAGGATAAGTTGTACTAAAGTTTTTCTTTGGTCAAAACTATTTATTGTTGAAAATAAGCCTTTTAAATTGTTAATATTGCATCTCATTAGATTAGTAGTATTAATGCATTTTAGATTTACTCTTTTAATGTATCTACTAGTTTGCATCTTGTTATGTGTAGGTACTCATGAAGATAAATCATTCTATTGATTGTGGATTGAGTTACTTACACTTGTAGACGACTCATCTTCTTTGATTTCCAACATCATTGAATGATGATATCAAGATGGGTAGGAGTGATACTAGTCCTTGAAGACTTATAAGTCACTATTAGTCATAGTTGGGCTTTGCATTGGTTCCTTAAAAGCTTGGAATGCAATTTGTGGCCTAGGTACGCTTTCGTTCTTCCACACGCCCTATTGATCACTCTTTTGATCATTAATTGACTATATGCTTGTTCTTGGCATCCTTGCCTTGACATTTATTTGTGGTTTGTAATTCTTTCCTTTTTCCCTCTCAAACCTTCATTGCTTGGATACTTGACTCACTATGGAGATGTAGGGTGAGTTAGTAGAAGCTTAAAGTATCAAGCATGATTTCCATGGTTTGCACCATTACGGTTAGTAGGCCCAATATCATGTGTAACTTGTGCAATTAAGATCATCTCTATGATGATTACTGAATCCCTTAAGATACCAAACTACTTCATTAAGTTGTAGGTGGATTTTACACATTTGGAATTGAAATATTCCAAGGATATTGTTATTGTTAATCCTAGCAATAATTATCCGATCATGTGGTAGAGAAAGTTATCTATACTTTGCTCATGTTTTGAAATAGAATAAGGCTACTCTTGAAAATGATCTTATTCTATGCATCATAATTGCTTGGTATAATTCATTATCAAAGTCGTTTAAACCTTCGCCGGAAAGGCACGTCCTAAACCACTATATATGACACAAGCTCTTCGCCTCCTCGTTTTGAAAAATTTCATTTGTCTCTTGAGAAATGTTCTTGGTCTTGATTTACTTCCCTTGACTCCTCTCCCCTTTGCTTATTTGCTACGAGTAGTCGTTTATCTGTTTAGGTCTTTTCCTATCTCGATTTAACTCGTAATCCTTCAATAAAGCATTATTACCTAGTGTTGTGGTGATCCAATGATATCCTAATAGGTTTAAGATATATTTTTAAGTACTTTAAAAATTTTGGTTTTCAAAAATTCTTTGTTCTTCTTTGATAAAAACCTGCCTCTATAGGCGGTTCTTTATCTCTCGCGGTTCAAACGCGCGACTCTCTATCGATAAGGAACCGCACGTAGGAACTTTGTCAGAGCGCCAGTTTTTATAAAATACCCTTTTTTAAACAAACCCTTCTCTCTCTTTCTTTCTCATAGCCGACGGTTTTTTTATTTTCCACCATTTTTGAAGCTTCAAAAACCTTCAATCACTCAAATTAATTGATTCCAAGTTGTGGGTTTCACTCATCCTTCATCCAACACAAATTAATTGTAAGTATTCTCATTCAATTTCATCTATTTTGTTCTAGGGTTCATCCTTTCATAATTGGGGATTTTTAAAATTGAAATTGAATTAGAACCTTGATAGGAATGTGGGTTGACATAGTTACTTTACTATGATTCCTTAAGTTCATATTCGTTAAGATTTCACTAAAATCCACTTGTAGAACAATCCGAATTTTGACTAAATATTTTTGGTTAATTAATGTAATTGAGATGAACCCATGAACAAATGGGTAATTGCATTGTTAATGCCTGCCTAAAATCTTTGTTTTGAAAAACCAATGTTCTAGTTCATTGTTGATTCTACATAGTTCATATGTTTTGGTCAATAATGAAATGGCTACATTGTGAACATGAGAATGACAAGGATTAATCCTTTGTCTGTCAAGCAATTGATGAAACACATTCTCATCTTTTTTTTTTCTTTAACATATGAGTGATTGGAGAAATATTTCTTGTTTATTGTATTTAGGTACTAATCATGCCTTCAAGATATCAAAAAGATCACCAAGACACTAGACAATATATGCCTAACCTTGCCGACTTTTGTCACTCAACTCAACTTGCCAACACCTATCGTTCCCTTCAAACTCGTTGTTTCCACGAGGGTAGAGTTTTCCAAGAGGACATTAGGAATTATGCTTACATTAAGTCTATGTTTGAAGAAATTGGGTTCGATTGTTTGTTATACATGGAAGAAGACATTTACCCCCAATTCCTCTTGGGGTTTTTAACCACTTATTCTCTCATTATGGAAAATGGTAGAATATTTGTTAGGTTCATCTTGAATGGTCAACTCATTCAATACTCTCTCGAAGCCTTTGGTCAAATTCTTGGTGTGCCATTTGAGGGCACTTGTCGGTTCACAGATAAATGGAATCTTGAAGCTCTCCTTGAGTCCAACGATTGTCCTCCAAATGACCACTTGGAAGTTGACATTGACTTCATCCTTGACATCATTTCCAAAGTGCATAATAGAACCGTTGTAAGAAGCCTTCATTCTAAAAGACATTCGGTGAAACGTCATGAGGTTCTCTTAAGCGACCTTAATGATGATATGGTCCAATGGGCCAACATCCTTAGGGAAAATATGTTTTGTCTTGGTGGTAATCGGGATCATGTTTCGGCATGTTTAGTGCATATGATATTTTGCATCTTTACCGAAACCAAGTACAATTTAGCATATTTTATCGCTCGACGGATCGATTATGCTATCTCCAAGCCCAAAACAAACCTCTGTTATTCCATGATCCTTACTCGCCTCTTAAAAAGGGTTGTTCGTGATTTTCCTAATCTCAATCTTTCTCGCTTTCAACCGTTTCAACGGGTAATGTTGCTTATTCAAGAGGTATATGAAAGAAAGCCTAGAAGTGATAGAGGTTCAAGAAAAGCCGACCAACAAGAGTCCGATGATGAGGACACTTCTATGCCAACAAGTGATGGTGATGGCATAGGTACAAGTGCTCATTTCGGCTCTTCGAGTAACTCCCACCCCTCCACTAACTCATTCATGGACGGGTTAGAAGACCTATCTCCTCCTCCTCACCATGCTACTAGTGAAATTCCGTAGAACCTTAGTCTTGAGGATGTCTATCGGTCAAATCTTATAACACAAGGTGAGTTACATGATCATCGAGTTGAGTCAAGAGGTGGATTCAAGTACTTGGGGAAATTGATCAAAGGACTTGGCAAGAAGAAGATATGATGACTTGGATTTGATTCATGATGAACATGATGTTGGATATGTTTTATGGTGTTGAACTTCTCTTTTTTTATGTGTGTATTAACTATTACTACTTGTTTGGATTACTAACTATTTTAATCCTTAATTAACTATGTAGTCGATCTTTCGATTTACAAAGCTTTGTGCATATTATGTGTTTGTTAGCTTCCTAGATTTTGATTTATAGTTAACTTTGGCTTGTTATTTACCTGTGTGAAATCTGGGCTAACCAAAGTTTGAGGAAGTGCAAATTTTTTACACCACTGGTCGCGGTTCCTTATCAAACCCGCGGTTCCTTAGCGATAAAGAACCGCGGCCCTACATAAGGAACCGCATGTCCCTGTTTCGACAGAATCTTTGCTTTACACTGTTTTCCTTAATCTGTGTAAAACTTTGATAAAAATTTGCAAAAACCTGCACTTTTCTAAACTAGGGTACCTAATTTCATTATTCACCTAAAATTATTTTAACCCATTACTAGTTTGGATCATTCCTTTCTCTTCCTAAACCCTCTCTTGTTGATTGTTTTCTTCATCCCTTCAACTCTTCTCTAAACCTTAACACACAACCATGGTGTCCACTAGAACATCCACTTCTTCCAAAACTTCCTCCTCCAAAAGAATCCTCAAAATTAAGATTAAGTTACCTAACATTGGTTCTTCATCTTTTCACACTCCCAAAAATGAGATCTCTCCCATTCTTATTTGTTCTTCACCTTCACGACCCCTTTCTCCATGCAAGATAAACTCAACCCATGGTACTAACCATTCATATGGTTCTACCTCCTCTTCATTCCAATCAAGAATGAATTAGCTTTCTTCACCTTTCACTCCTAGTCCTCCTTTGGATGGGATTTCTCAACCTCAACCTCTACAAAGCATTCCCTTTGTACTTGATCCTCTGGTTACCTCTCCTTTTACTCCACCAAATTCTCCCATCTCACCCTTAGACACTATGCCTCCACCACCTCCTCCACCCTCTAACACTAATGCTCCTATTTTGGGCATTCCTATTCCTTACTTCATGGGTGATCCTTACTTCTTTAGGTTCTTAGAAGCTCATGGTACAAATTGCCCATGTTGTCTCTATAATAACTACATCATTCAAAACCTAAGGTTGGAGATGTGTGGTCTTCATAGAAGGTTGCATGATTTCTTGCTTGCCTTGTTCTCCATGCCTCCTCCTAGGAGATGAATGGTGGGTTTTTTTTCAAAATAACATGCTTTTTAAAGAAGGTCAAGCCAAAGAGATCCATGAATTCAAGACCTAGTTTTAGCTATCTTTGTAGTAGTTTATTGTCTTTTTATTTCTTGTATTTCTTTTCTTTTCCCTCATGATTTTCTCATGTGGATGATTTATGGATTTAGTTTTATGTGTTTCTATCTATGTGATCACATTAATTAACTTCAATTTATTTAAAATTGAACCTAAATTATGGATTTGCTTTTTAGTAATCCGGTGGTCTAGTAGGGTGGTAAATGGTAGTGGTAGCCATTGTTGAAGTTTAGAGAGAGTGTGGTTGTGTGTGTAAAGAGAAAGAAAGGAAAATGTATTAAAAATGAAAAGAAACACAAGAAACACCCCTCCTTGGAAGCCTTGGAGGGGTATATATAGTCACACACGACACTTAAACTATACAGTATTTTCTAGTCTAGTTTAAGCGTGTGTGACTATGATAACTAATAGGAATTCTTAAATGTCGTCACATAAAGTGAATTTCCAACAATCTTCCCCCATGGGACGACGTGTAGAATTCCTTACAATATTTTTCCTAACAAGTACATAATGATTAAGAACAAAAGCTTCCATGAAGCGTGTTGGAAATACGTTTTTCCCAATAAAGTCTCGGTCACATCTTAGTTAGCATAGATCACGAGTTATAGAATATTTAGAACTTTGTAACTTGGAGCGACCTCCCTTAGGGGGAGATTGTTGGAAATACGTTTTTACGTATTTATGAAGGATCGGTCGCTCCAATGATAATTATGTAATGGGCTCGTGATCTACTTAGTAAACGTATAGTCCATATAGCCCACATGTAGGGTGGGCTATATATATCCCCTCCTAGCATGTTAGGAGGGGTTGGTGGTTTTCATTTTTCTAATCATTCAATCTTTACTTTCTCTCTCTACTCTTCTCTTTTCTCTCCTTTCTCTCTCTACTCCATCATCTCCCTTCTCATTCTTCTTCTTCACCGTTACCCTCCTCTTGTTCACTATCTTCCTTTTCCTCCTCAGGCAGAATGTGGTAAGGTACCACACTTCCAAACATCTTAAACAACCGATCATCCTCCATGATAGCTTCATTGAGTGCTTTGTAGAGTGTCCGCTGAACTTTAGACTTATCAAAAGATCCAACTTCCCTCATGCGAGCTTTGAGGATCTTCTTTAATTCAAAATCCGTTAAGTGTTATGCCATTTTGTATGCGGATTCGGAAGGGTTGGACGACTTGATCATCAAGTTATCAGCCGCAAGTTTCCTCATTTCTTCATGCAGCTTTGGCATAAGGGACTCAACAGATTCTTTCACCTTCTCTGAAATAGAAGCTTCAAGTGTTTCTTTCTGCTCCTTATATTTATCTTTAATAGTTTTAAGTCTCGTAAGTCGTGCTTCATACTTATCAGCTTCAGCCTGTTTGACCCGAGCAAGTTCTTCTGCATGAGCTTTACGTGTCAACTCCATCTCTGCAGTGAACTTAGCCATCATCTCTTCTTGGGCTTTCTTGGATGCCTCTTCACTTTGTACTCGTCGAAGTAATTCTTCTTGAAGTTTATTCATCTCTTGTCTTTGACTATCCGTATGTTTATCCAACAGTTCTGCCATTACAAATGCAGCCATTGAAGATGATGCAGAGCTACTCTGGGTTGGTTGAAGAGGCTCGGTTGTGATTACAGTACTAAGGATGGAAGTTATTGGAGGTGGAAGGAATGGTGTTGGCACCGGTCGGGTTGGTAAGGGCTGGATTGGTGGAGGTTGAGTTACGAGAGGCTGGGTAGGTACCATGATTTTAGTAGCACCGGACTCCTTTTCAACACTTGCTGAAACAGCAATGGATGTCTCCTTCGAAGTAGTGTACCGTTCGGGTGATCCAAACTCATCAATATCATCTGGTTCCTCGTACTCTTCTTCAACATCCATCTGTGCACCCGAACCACTACCGCCCGTGTCTCTCCTACTCTTTTCAATAGCCATCTTCATTAACTTTTTCTCAGTCTTGTCAAGAGTAGGATCGTCATCAACATCTTCTTCGTCGTGGAGAACGAGCTCATCAGCCGTACTCTTACCCTTCTTAGCCTCAGTCTTTTTCTTCTTGGTTTGGGGTTCAGATAAAGCAAGTGGTTGCTTGCGTTTACCTTTACTCTTGACCGTAGTAGACGAGTCTTCTCCTGTCTGAAGGCTTGCTTTTTGCTTCTTGATTTCTATTAGCAGTAGCTTGTAATCAGCAGAAGCTTTAATTTTATCCGTCAGAAGATAATCGCGAATAGGACCAGTATTAACAGCACTAGATGGTCCTTCATGCCTTAGATCCACAGTGTTATCAGCCTCTTCAGTGTGGTGACGACTTGCTGCACGCTTATCAATAGAGACATCATTCTTCATAAAATAATGAATTATAAGCTTGATAAACCGAGGGTAAGGTAAGAAATTAGCCTTCAGCTTCTTGTTTTGGAAGAGTTGAAAGGTAAATTCTTCCCACAACAAGGATGCATAATCTGCATTTGAGCCTTTGTACCTTCCATAGAAGATGTTCATAATTGGACCCCGCACAGCATCATGCCCAGATGTTTTAGGTGTAAGACATCTACTGAGAATACCCAAGATTGCTCTCCAAGGTTGACCCACTTTAGCGGTGGTAAAATCGGACACAACTCGTATGTCAGGACATCCAAGAGCACCGAACATCTCCATGAGTTCGTCTTTGGTAGGATCCCTTGAAAATGACAAACCTTTGGGTGTATCCCGAATTCCAAATATCTTGCGGAAGTCTGAAACGGTGAGTGTCTGTTGCTTGTTGTCGAGAGAGAAGGTGATCTTGTTTGAAGTACTCTCTTTGGTAGCCCAGAATTCATACATGTAGTCATATGGCACCGAAGCAGTACTCCTTAACGCATTCTTGAAGTGAGATTGATCAAGGATTGCTATGGCGACTTTGAATCCACGGTGAGTAGATTTTGAAACTTGCTTCAGCCGGTAATTGTTTGGTATGAACTTGAGGGCTCTTGCCTCGGCAATTGCGGCTGCTCTAGCATCTTGGAGTTCTTGCACTGTTGGATTAGTCATGGTGTCTGCTTAAGATAAGACATAAAAGGTTGATACACAGAAATATATATATACCATTATGTTGTTATTTCTAAGCATAACACATAACAAGTAATTATAACAAGCAAACAACTATCAATCCAACAACCCTTCATTCGGAACCCTTCATTCGGAACTCTTCATTCGGAACTCTTCATTCGGAACTCTTCATTCGGAACTCCTTCATTCGGAAGTTCGTTCGGAACTCTTCATTCGGAAGTTCGTTCGGAACTCCTTCATTCGGAAGTTCGTTCGGAACTCCTTCATTCGGAAGTTCGTTCGGAACTCTTCATTCGGAAGTTCGTTCGGAACTCCTTCATTCGGAAGTTCGTTCGGAACTCTTCATTCGGAAGTTCGTTCGGAACTCCTTCATTCAGAAGTTCGTTCGGAACTCCTTCATTCGGAAGTTCGTTCGGAACTCCTTCATTCGGAAGTTCGTTCGAAACTCCTCCATTCGGAAGTTCGTTCGGAACTCCTTCATTCGGAAGTTCGTTCGGAACTCTTCATTTGGAAGTTCGTTCGGAACTCCTTCATTCGGAAGTTCGTTCGGAACTCCTTCATTCGGAAGTTCGTTCGGAACTCCTTCATTCTGAAGTTCGTTCGGAACTCTTCATTCGGAAGTTCGTTCGGAACTCTTCATTCGGAAGTTCGTTCGGAACTCCTTCATTCGGAAGTTCGTTCGGAACTCCTTCATTCGGAAGTTCGTTTGGAACTCCTTCATTCGGAACTTCATCCGGAACTTCGTTCAGAACTTCGTTCGAAACTTCGTTCGGAACTTCATTCGGAACTTCGTTCGGAAGTTTACTAGCCTTGTTCATTCAGAAGTCCTAAACGCACCCTATTAAGGATTATTCTAAGCGCGTGTGTGAATTTTAAGGTATTCTAAGGCAACCATACACAGTCTAATGTAAATCCGATCCAAACCCAGCTAAAACCCCTAATTTATTAACCCTAAATTAGGCAAACGAACCCTAATTTGATTAACCTTAATTCAAACGAATTAATTAAGAGGATTTAAATGATTAACCGATATTATGTACCTTAGAGATGAATGAGTTGGATTGACTGATTAAACGAGATTATGTTGATGATGTTTTGTAAGATTTGGTTGTGTGTTAATGGCGGTGAAAGAGAACCAGAGAGAAGGAGATAGAAACGAGAAAAAGAAAAACGGGGGAGGGGATTTGACTAGGTCAAATTATTCAAAGAATTCACCCCTTGTCACTTTAACCCCTACAGTTTTCACTTTTACTTTTTATTCCTTGTCTTTTCTAGTCTCCCTAACCATCGTAAATTTAGCCGACGTAACCTATCTTAGCTAAACTATACACGACAATCTCACAAACAAATACAGAACGAATGTTGAAGCAATTTCAGCCATTAACCATTGAGCTAATTAATATTCCTCGAAAACGTTTGAAGACCTTTTTGATGACGAAGACGATTTAATATTTTCTCCCCCTTAAACGATGACCCGTTTTCTATTTAAAGAGTTGTAGTCATTGTTTAACGAGGCACATGATGATGAAAAACATTTGTCAATTGATGTTTTGAAAAGATTGATTCGTGGTGGCAATAAGATTTCTCTTATTTAGACAAATTAATGCACTGAAATGTACACTAACTTGTGTTAGACCAAGTTGTAAAGTAAACTTGATCCCTTTGCATGATTTGGCTTGTAAATCATGCCCGAGAAAATTACTTCCCGTTGTGAGCCAACGTTTTCCAAGGAAATACGTGACTTTAATGCGAAAAACGGGTTGCAGTCTGAAATAACTACAAGCCATAATGGGCATGTTTTAAAAATGTACAACTTTTATACGGACTCTATTTATGGCGCCGTGTCAATATTGATCGACATTTCTAAAGCCGTAAATATTACCGTACTAAAAGACATGCCCGATTTGAAAAACGAAAAAATATTTTTGGATTTTCTTGATTTTATAATTTTTATGGTTTTTCTAGGTTTTATATTTTTTATGGTTTTTCTTGGTTTTATATTTTTGTATTTTTCTTTTTTTTGGGGGTTTAGATATATACGATAATATACATGATCACGAACAAAGGATACGCATGAATAGTTTACCACCACTATTCAGCTGATTCTTCTGCCAATTCTTTGAGAGTCGCTGGAGAGAATGACTTCATGCCAAGCTTTTCGATCAAAAACTCGATACGTCCTCGATCTAAGGCTTTGGTGAACATATCTGCCAGCTGATACTCGGTGGTGACAAAATACAGCTCGATCACTCCGTTCTCCACATGCTCTTTAATGAAATGGTAGCGAATGTCTATGTGCTTTGCCCGGGAGTGTTGAACGTAGTTGCAGCAAAGGGCAATGGCGCTCTTGTTGTCACAATACATCGGGATTTTGTTGAATCCCAAACCGTAGTCAGTTAGTTGTGATCTCATCCAAAGGACTTGAGCACAACAACCGGACATGGCGATGTATTCAGCCTCCGTGCTAGAAATTGCAGCGCTTTTCTGCCTTTTTGAAGACCAACTAATCAATCTGTCTCCAAGGAGTTGCACAGACCCAGAAGTGCTACGCCTCGTGTCTTGACACCCAGCATGATCGGCATCTGCGTATGATATTAAAGCAATGGAGGAATCTTTCGGATACCATAGACCACGATGAAGTGTTCCTTTGAGATACCGAAAGATCCTTTTAACAACATGTAGGTGCTTTTCGGTAGGCCGAGCCTGATACCGGGCACACATGCATACGGCAAATTGCAAATCAGGCCTGCTAGCAGTCAGATAGAGAAGGGTGCCGATCATCCCACGGTAAAGTTTTGGATCGACAATAGTCCCATTCCTATCTTCATCTAACTTGGATTTCTCCACCATTGGAGTGTCCACGGGGTCACAATTCTTAAAGTTATATTTCTTTAAAGATTCTAGAGCATATTTGGATTGATTAATAAAGATGCCTCTAGGATTCTGAGAAATTTGTAATCCTAAGAAAAAGGAAATTTTTCCCACCATTGACATCTGAAAGCGTGTGGACATTATCTTCTCAAAGCGTTTTGACAATTCTATGTTAGAGGCAGCAAATATTATATCATCAACATAAATTTGTACCAGTATCATGTCGTTGTCCTCCTTGAGAGTGAATAGAGTGGGGTCCACCTAGCCTTTGGAGAAGCCTTCCGAGATGAGATATGTTGAAAGGATATCATACCATGCGCGTGGAGCTTGTTTCAACCCATAGAGAGCCTTCTTAAGCTTGTACACATGATTAGGAAACTTCGTGCTAACGAACCCATCCGGCTGACTAACATAAACTTCTTCCCTTAGTTCACCATTCAAAAATGCCGTCTTCACATCCATTTGATAGACGATCATGTTCATATGAGCAGCATACGCAAGGAATAGTCTAATAGCCTCCAATCTTGCAACAGGAGCAAAAGATTCTTCGAAGTCGATACCCAAGGCTTGTTTGTATCCTCTAGCAACCAATCTTGCCTTATTCTTCAAGACTCCACCCATCTCATCGAGTTTAACCTTATAAACCCACAACAAAGTAAGGATGTTAACCTTGTCAGGGAGAGGAACTAATTCCCATACTTCAAGTCTTTGGAATTCATTTAGTTCCTCTTGCATGGCTTCAATCCAAGATGATTGAGTCCTAGCCTGTTGCCAGTTTTTAGGTTCAACTTCAGAGAGAAATGCATCAAAATAGCAATAGAGTGCACTCTCTTGTAATTGATGGCGTGTAGAGACTGGTCGATCGAGACTTCCAATGACATTCCTAATTGGGTCATCTTTTGTCCATTTGGTGCTATGATTTTCAATCCGTGGTGGTCTGGAGTGAACAATTGAAGGAGCTTCTTCTGAGGTAGACGCGGCTGAAGGGTTTTTAGGTATCGGTATACCAAAGAAAGGAAGCTCTTGTAGGTGAGCATATTCCAAATCGTGATCAATAGAATCCTCTTCAACATCATTAGGCACAAGTAAGGGTGATGATTCAGGTGTAGTTTGAGAATCACTTGGTAGAGGTGCATCCGGTTCAATGTTAATTGAAGATGCATTTGATAAAGCTTCATTAGCTTGAGCAACAACATCCGGGATTGGAGCTATCACTACAGGTGCTGGAACTTCATCATTTGGGGGATCAAAGAATTCATCAAACAACGGTTGAAATAGTTTATCCCACTCGGGCCTTGTAGGTGGTAAAAATGATGTAGAAGTAGGATTATTGGGAACTAATCCGGAACTAATAGCACCGGTTCCCATCTCGTGAAGCGCGGGTTCAGAGCTGCGTTGCTCAGAAGCCATTGTTGATTCATACATAACGGATACAAAAAAAAAACCACCCTCGACACATCTCACACCAAACGGACTCACTGACACGACTCAGACTCACAACCCTCAACTCTAACATCTCAAACGACCCCCACTCCCTCACCCTCACTCTCGACTGACTTACCCTCTCCCTCGACACAATCAAACAAATCCACACAAACACACACACCCATCGCCTCGACAACATCACTCGTTTCAGACCCTCATTTTCAACACACACTCCCCCAACTCGACTCACCCACCACCCTCGAACATCACACCCCACAAACACAACTCTCGGTCAAACCTCACAAATTCATCACTCCCAACAGACTCGATAACACAACCCACCCGACAAAAACAGACTCAAACCTCCCCTCTCGTATCACACGACTCACCATTGACCAATTAAACAACAAAACATCACAAGAAAGACTCGACAGATGATAGACGACAGACTCGATAAACAAACAGAAAAGTAACAACCTACCCGAGACCTATCACAGATCTTGACGAACTTTCTTTCTTGAATCTTTGAATGAATGAAGATGTAATTAAACAGGTACTCAATGGTTTAATTTTATCCGGTTTGGTGTGATTATAGTGGTAGATGCTGTTCTTAGTGATTCGTATGATGTGAGGAGAATTAAAATCACAGGAATATTGTGATTATTCTGGTGAAGGGGATATAGAAGAAGTAGATTGTGGCTGGGTTTTTGAGAGAATGCAAAGAAAAGAGGCGGAGTAAATAAGATTTCTTTAGGGTTGAGTTTTATTTTGTTTGATAAGATAAATTGGATTATATATATATTCTTGTCAGGCGGAGTTAACAAAAAAAATTTTGGGAGTCTGCATCCAAGCCACGTGTGCTACACGTTTTATTCAGATGGAGTTATACATCTGCTATTTTGGCAACTGGCACCACTACACAATTTAACTGATTCTTTTTTTTTTTGCTCCCTTAAACGTTGGTATTCAGTTTTGGGCCACGCATTGTGGATATTGGTTTAATTGTTGTTGAGAATACATTTTAAGTGGACGTGTGGGAGAATACAAATACTGATTTTAACAAATATTTTGAGTGGACGTGTGACTTCATACACTTTATATCCAAATTTTTATTTCAAATTTCTTATTTTGAATAAAATTTGTGATATTAAGTTACATTTGGTTATAATCGAGACGTGGGTAAAGTGACAAAAAGACATTACTTTAATTTGATCATCGTTGTTTTGCATTCAAGAGATTTTGGTTTCTCGAGTATACACATTTAGGGGATTTAATCATCTTTCTTCATAATCCTTACTATCATTTTTTATCAAACTTTCAATGGAGTCGTTGAATTTGACACTTCAAAAGGGAGAAGCGCATAAAATGCAAGACAAAGTTAGAAAAAGTGGCATCACTTCATTTCAAATGCTTCAGTCTCATCTTGTCACTCTTTCGAGGATTCAAGGAGGGAGCGAATTTGTGACAATCTTTGGTCAAGATCGTCATATAGTCATCGACTCTATCATCACCACTTTGACCCAACTCGCCGAGAAACTCAACCATGGAAACTTTAATCACTCTGCATCGGCACTTGCATATAAGGCTCTTGTGACACAACTCACGCCTTTCCTCCAATTCAATATCATCAAGCCTGAAAGTTCAGTGATTTGCCAATCATTTCTTCGAGATACACATACCGAGCTTCGAGTTTTCCGTGATACAATTTTGAAACTCATGACATCGGTCTCGTCTTCGATTTATGAAAGATCTCGACTTCAGCAAGGGTATGATAATGGAGTGCAAGACTCTTCGATGCAAGAGGAAACTGGTCATACGGTTGAAAACTTGGAGCCGAACGATGCCAAGAGCATGGAATCAGGAGGACAACATGATACCAGTGGCACGTCAGGGAATGTTCACGAGTTTTCTCTTGATGACACCTTACCCATTTATGACGCAGAGCCTGAAAACATGGAACAGTGTAATGTTGTTTATGATGTATATGCTGATGATATGCCGCATATTAAGCATTCTGAACCTAATTATGACAAACATGGGATAGAAAAGAGTGTTAGCAATACCACTTCTGCTTCATCCGATGTAAGTCATAATGGGGGAGAGATTGTTCAAAATGCTAAACATCATGATAATTGTCTTATAACTGCTTCATTGACTGCTTCTGATTCCACGATTAGAGAGCTCGAAACGATTGTAGCTCAACAATCAAAAGATCTTGAGGATGCCAAACTTGAATTTTCTAAGAAAACGGACAAATTTGAAACATACTTTGAAAAACTTGAAAAGTCAAACGTTGTTCTTGAAAGAAAATTGGATCAAAAAGTTTTAGATTCTAAAGCTGAAAAGGATAATCTTTTGAAACAACTTCAGTTACTAGAGTCTAAATTGACATCCCAAGATAGAGTGCTTAAAGAGAATGAGACATTAAAGGCTCAAGTACAGGAAAAGGTCTTTGCTATAGCCGCGTTGAAAAACGAGTTAAGGAAAAATAGAGGACCTAGCGTGGACACTAAGCTTGAAAAACCATCAATCTTGGGGAAACCGCCTACAAATCAGTTCGTCAGACAACCGATTGTCAGACAACCTACTGCATTTAGATCCGAGCGACCACAATCCTCGAGACCGCGGTTTTCCTCCCAAGTTGATTTGGTTCATCTTTCTAGACCAGTCAGTCCAGCAACTAGGCCCTATGTGATCACTCCAACTTTAGCAAGACCAAATCATATGATTACCTCTAGTTTCCCTAAAAATACCAAGACCACGTCTAGAACTAGTTCAAATGACGTTGGCCATAAATCTGGTCTAAGGGAAGTTATGCAAAAGACACATGTAAGAGATAGCAAAGTCAATCCTAGTCACATGCCTTCTAGATTACCCAACACTGCTAACCGTAGCATGTCATCTCCTAGGAGCATCGATCAATCATCTAGGAATTACTCGGATATTAAATATGCTACTTGTAAAACATGTAGAAAATGTGTCTTTAGAGCCAATCATGATTCCTGTATCAAAAAATTACTTGATGAGGTGAACTCCCGTGCTAGAATTAAGTCCCAGTGGATAGCTAAAATCAAACCCTTTGGTAAAGTTTGGCGCCCCACTGGTAGAACTTTCACTCTTGTAGGAAACGAGTGCCCTTTAACTAGGATAGTCTCCGATTCCACTAAGACTACTAGGGAGGAAATTGATAAAGATGATACTTCACTTAAGCCTAAACTTAAGGTTTTCTATAAAAGGAAACGTTTGCCAGCTAAGATAAGTGAATCATCTACTCAGGTCGCCTCAGATACAAGTAAAGCCAACTGTGAACCCCCACGTGCTTCTAAAATTGATATCGCTAACCCATGTCAAAGCAAGCAAATTCCTAATGAGAATGCAGGTACCAAAGTTGATGTTCCAAAAGAACGAAGCGGTCCAATCATTGTATACCATTCAACTAAGGATACTCTCAGAGTTTGGTTGCTGAAGAAGCAGATATCAGAGAAACAAGTGTCTCAGGGGATTCATGGTTAAGCTTAACTGCACAAGGACTTATAGTCACATCACAGACTATAACTCGATCTTCAAAGAAAGGAAAGTTTATCGCCGATGATAAACTTATCCTAACAACGAGAAATTAAGTTTTCTCGGGCATGAGCTTATGTTAAAAACATTCGAAGTTTTTAAGCTCATGCACTATGGCTCCTCGCTCAATGACAGACGATGACCCGGACTTCAGAGACATGGAAGTTTATCTACGCAACGATAACTTACCCTTTTAACAAGAAATTAAGTTTTCTTGGACACGAGCTTATCCTAAAACCATTCAAAGGTTTTAAGCTCGTGTATAAGGCTCATCATTAAATAACAGATGATGACCCGTTCTTCAAATAAAGGAAAGTTTATCGCCGATGATAAACTTGTCCTTACAACGAGAAATTAATTTTTCTCGGGCATGAGCTAATAATAAAAACATTCGAAGTTTTTAAGCTCATGCACAATGACTTACAATTAAATATCAGACTGTAACTCGAACTTCAAATAAAGGAAAGTTTATCTTAGATGATAACTTATCCTCTTAACGAGAAATTCATCTTTCTCGGTCATGAGCTTGTATTAAAACATTCGAAGTTTTAAGCTCATAAAGGAAAGTGTATCTTTTAAATAAGAGAACTTTTCCTCATAACGAGAAATTAACCTTTCTCGGTCATGAGCTTTCCGTTAAAACAGTCAAAGTTTTCAAGCTCATGAAAACGACTTCTAAGTAAATGTCAGCTTAGGACTCGTCCATCAGATAAAAGGAAAGTTTATCGCCGATGGTAACTTATCCTTAACAACAGGAAGTTTACAACTTCTCGGACTTGAGCTCGTTTTGTAAGATATTCAACATCTTAAGCTCAAGTAATTGTTTTTCAAAACTTTGAACACAATTTTTCAAGAATTTTTCAAAAGGTTTTTTCTAAATCTTTCAAAATTGTGTGTTCAAAATGTTTTGATAAAAAGAGCATGTCTTCTGGAATCGATAATATTTACGAACCTAGAAATGTCATTCAATAATGACACGGGATTGTAAATAAAGTTCGAGCAGAAGTTTAAAAGATTTAAAACATGCTCCATTATGGTTTGCTATTATTTCCGATAGTAACCCGCTTTTCACTTTGAAGTCAAGCATTTCACCGGAAAGCTTTGACTTCAGAATCCGAAGTTATCATCTCCACCAACCGTAGCAACTTACAATTGATATCTACATACTCGACGATGCGACTACTCAAACGGTGACTACATCTCTTTCAATAGAACACGGGTCAACAATTGAGGGGGAGCAATTGTCCAGCATTCAGAATCCTTGATGCAGAGAGTGCCAAGTTCATATATTGGTGTCAAGACAACGATATCAATCATACACATGGAGTCAAGAGATAACTTTAGAAGTTACGAGGAAGACC
The DNA here is from genome assembly GCA_025667525.1 of Glebionis coronaria. Lineage (NCBI taxonomy): Eukaryota > Viridiplantae > Streptophyta > Magnoliopsida > Asterales > Asteraceae > Glebionis > Glebionis coronaria. Next base: position 640,695,328 of record CM046874.1, read on the forward strand.
AACATTCGTGAACAAGAACCATGTGTTTCTTTCATATGATGTTCTCCATCATTCAGGTCCAACCTCGTAAATTGCTAATATTGTGAATTCATTATCAAATATGATCTTTGCACGTGATAAATACCTTACACTTGTGTTTAAAAGGTATTTAATTTACGTTTCAAGTACACCCTCATTAATTTGAGGGGGAGCTTGTGTAATTCATGAAGATAATTGGATTTGCATTTTTCTTCCCAAATTTTCTTAAAACGCTATTAAATCAATTGATATTAAAAACATTGATTGAGTTAATATTTTTAATATGGGGAGAAAATATGATTTAATAGGGGAAATGATTAATCACAAATGGTTTGACTTAACGTGCTAGCTCATCCCGACATGTGCGAAATGTTTTCGGATATCGTGGCATATGTTAAGGGGGAGCAAAATGGATTTACACTTCAAAATGGATTTAATGGTGACATACACTTACCCAAAACATCTCTATTCACGATGATGAATATTGTGGTGACATAAGGATGGTAGGATAGGTTAAAGTCCAATGATTCCTCTAGAACCGGAGGAATCTTCCCAAGGACATTCCATAGCTAGAAATAGTAGTCCTTAGGAAAGATGGAGAAAGATTGTGAACGTAGCTGAATGCCGACCAAGTACTTAAGTTAGCACTGGAACAATCACAACAAGGTGCTAGTTATGACGTATTGGTAGGCATTGAAGGGGTTGAAGAATGAAAAAGAATTGTAAAGATAAAGGGTGTAAAGAAAGAAGCCCTCCTTACAACTTTAGGCAGAAACCGGGTCAACACATATGCTATTGAGATCATTTTAATGATGCTCGATATTGAAGATAGACATCATGGACCCAGTGATGCAATGCACAACCCATCCCAGCTAACTCAGATATCTCTTAAAAGATATTTATTTTAATCGCACGGAGACAACACGTTATCTATTGATTTATTCACTCCGAATAAATTGATATTGAAATGGTGGCACTCCTCTCCAACCTCCGATCACTAAAAATCCAAAATGCACGATTGAGTCTAGAGCCATTTGAGATCATCAAATATCTCATTAGGACACACTTTCATATTTCCTTGCTTCTTCACACACTGTGAAAAGTAAGAAAGATCTTAAGAGTCCTACGCAAAATCTTCATGATCTTGCCTGAACATCCGAGTAATACGAAAGTATTTACAATGAAGATGGAAATTCTTCTTGAGCGAATATCAAAAAGCTCATGGTAGGTGACTTGTGCGATTCTTTATGAATCAAACTTGTGATAACTGGAAAGCAACAGAGGTTTAATTCTTAAATGAATTTAAACACGTTCCAGGCCTCTACGCAATATCTTAGTGATCTTGCCAGAACACTCAGAGTGATACCTTAGTGTTCACAGTGATGAGTGGAAATCCTTGTAGTGTTAACCTCAAACAACACTTGGTAGGTAACTTGCAAGATTCTATACGAATCAAGCTCGTGACAACTGGAAAGCAACGATGGTGCGGTTCTTAATTGAATTTCACTTGTTCCAGGAACATGAATTGACGGCTTCAAATCATGCAGATATTATTATCCAAATGATTCACTCTTTACGTTCGTAGTCAGCTTTGGACGGTCGAGTAAAGAGAACGGGTTTACCCGCGAAATCTTGTCAAGGAGGTTCTTTATTGAAACTACCTGCCACAAGTACGATATTTAATATCGTCCAACGGTCTTCACCGACCGGAGGTAAAATGCTACCGAGTTAGAATGAAATGTTCAAAGCCATTTCATCCGTGTATATGTTTTGTTGCTAACTGTCTTATGCAGCGTAAATAGAAGGTGGCATTGTGGTGTACAATCCAGAAGAAGTCGTCACCACATGCTTATACTACATACAATTAGTACTTCAACAAATTCAAGAAAGTCTGAAGGTCAAGTCTTCCGCTGTATCAAACTCTGAAGCTTTCAAGAATTTAAAGATATAAGTATGTGGAACATGAAGTCACGAAGAGGCGAATGTCACAAGTGATGAATGCACAAGGTTAAGGCAAGAAAACATGCTCAAGACTTAAGTCAAAGATCACATCAAGCATATTCACAAGAACAAGGTCGAAGACTCAAGCATAGATGCTAGGTTTAAGATTTTGTAAAAAGATGTGACCTCCCTTAGGGGGAGATTGTTGGAAATACGTTTTTCCCAATAAAGTCTCGGTCACATCTTAGTTAGCATAGATCACGAGTTATAGAATATTTAGAACTTTGTAACTTGGAGCGACCTCCCTTAGGGGGAGATTGTTGGAAATATGTTTTTACGTATATATGAAGGATCGGTCGCTCCAACGATAATTATGTAATGGGCTCGTGATCTACTTAGTAAACGTATAGTCCATATAGCCCACATGTAGGGTGGGCTATATATATCCCTTCCTAGCATGTTAGGAGGGGTTGGTGGTTTTCATTTTTCTAATCATTCTCTTTACTTTCTCTCTCTACTCTTCTCTTTTCTCTCCTTTCTCTCTCTACTCCATCATCTCCCTTCTCATCTTTCTTATATTTATCAATTAATCAACCCACTTTATCAATTCAATTCATCATGTAGAATAGGCTAATATTTACGTAGACCTTCAAAGCGTCCAATGCTGATGATGTCTTCTGAGGCCTTTGACTTCAAGTCTTCACTTCAAAATGACTCATTTTTAAAGTAACTTATAGTAGAAATACTGTAACGGCACGAGCTAAGTAATCCATATACTTCTAGTTAAGGAGAAGCTTCTAAATTAACTTCCCCCTAATTCATGCCACATAAACTTGATGTAGAAGCTTTTAAATAGCTTCCCCCTAAACCGACAATCCTCGTAAGCAACTTCAAAGCTTTCAATAAAGCTTAGAATGATTAAGCGCACATCGGAATTTAAAAAGCAAACCCCATCATATAACATGATAATGTTGCCATGAGGGATTGAAAGTAAGGGGTGCACCAAGTAGATCAACAACTTCTCTTCTCACGCTTGAATAATTCTTCTGAATTTTTCTTCCCCCTGAGAGTTCAAGTTATGCATACTAGAAAGAATCAGGACATTTCTTCCCCCACATAGTTGAAGAAAATAAACCAATCCTAAGTATGAAGCTCAAATACTGAAGTAGACACTTTATCCCATTCATGAAGTTGACATCGTAACACCAGAGTCAATTAAGTCCCGGAAATGCACATATCTTCTTTCGGAGATGCACCAGAGTCAATTAAGTCCCGGGAATGCATATCTCTCCATATAGGATAATGATGATGAATTATTGCAACAACAAAACAATTAAACATCGAATCAGTAGTGTACCGTTTAGAGATTGATAACGCCACGAGTTAAAACACTGATTTTCTCTGCGGTTATGACAATTGTCTTCCCGGAATATCTTCAAATCAAAAGAAGGTATGAAGTTCATCACGTGTACTCGTTGAGCGTTTAATGTGTCTTCTTCTTCCCCCTTGATGGTTTCGAAACTCGAAACCAGCAATAAATCGTACGCACATGTATCTGAAATCTCGTGAGAATAATAAATAAGCAGAATTATATATTTTGTGAGAATCAGCTGCTGATCGAAATTCTCTACTCATAAACTCTCCATGGCCATCTTTACCAACCCCCTTGTAGGCAATTTGAAGTGACCACTGATAGAATGAACCGGATATACCAAACATGAAACAGAATAAGAATCCCTCGATCTTGTGACTTAAGCTTGCACAATTGTTGAATGAGGAACGGTGGAGAAATCTCTAAGTACCCAATGCATCACTGAAGAAGTCTATAAGCACAACACCTCTTGAAATTATCCACGTCGACTAAGCGCGTGACACTGAGTACAACAATGTAACTCCTTTAAGTGATAGTTATCCGAGTCATCAACCAACCACCCCGAACCCGGAAACTAGATAAACAAGTCTTCATTCTAAGATTAAGCACGAACAAGTTATCTTTCAAAGATAAAATAAATGCACGCCTTCGAAGAATCCGTCTTCAACTTCAAATAATAATACCCGATCAAAAATCCGTAGTCACTAAAAATATAGCCATTTTTCTTGGTCTTGTCAAATAAATTTTCGTCACTTTTGTCGTGTCACTTTTATCACATTGTCTCGCCACTAAGTCACGTTTAAATCCCGACAATTATATAACAATAAGCCAATCCCCATTCACTATCATAATTTATGTCAAATTTGGCTAGTTGACAAAAAAATTATGATAAGAATTAAATATAATTGCCATTATGTTATATATTAATCATCTACATGCTAGTGCACCCTTGGACATTTTGAATATATTAGGTAACCATATACGTAGTCACGAAATTTGTAACCCAGTACACGGCCTAACATAAGCCACCAAATGAATGTGACCCAAAAAATTTCGTGGCCATGTGAACACTTTTTGAAATGTCAAGGATAGTAATAAACTTGGTCCATCACACACGATCTAACATTGGCCCATTCAACAAACACACACGGATAAATAACTCATACCCTAATACATCTCATATTTTATACTAATCTCTTAATCATTCACAGCCACACACAAAAACTAACCTATCTCCATCTTAAAAAACTCACAGCCGCTTTTTCTCCCATCAACTCCCTCAATCACATCATACTCCTTCATCAACAGATACATATCGAATCAAAACCAGAAAAAAAAAACCCATAAAGATTTTTAATCCACGATCTGATTGAATGTCAAGGTCACGAAAACCAATGAATCTCCTAGACAACCCGAAAATCTCTAAAGTAAAATTTTCAAAGGTTGATTCCAATAAGAGACGACATCAAGATCTTTAAACAAGATCTCGGGTAGGTATAGTGATTGTGATTGCATGTTGATTTAATTTAAAACCGAAGTAAAGAATGAAGATTATAACATAATTGTTATAGATCTATCTTTATGTTCGAAAATTAAAAGAGAAGGGATACATTTCTCACAGATCTGTGATGATATGATGGTTTCGTGTAGATCTAAATAGATCTTGGCATGCATGTGTAAACACGAATTTATTTTTTTATTAACTCTGAGATCAAATTAATTATGTTTTAAATGTTGAGTCATGTTCTGAATTGGAGAGGGTTTAGGTGACGATGGGAGTAGGATAGATTTGGTGGATTTGTTATGGAGAGACAAGGATGTTGTGGTTAAGGTGTCGGAATGTTTTTTAAACATGGTCTGTCCATAGGAAAGTTTTTTAGGGTCGAGTCAAGATGGTGATTAAGTGCTCAGTCTCAATGTTTTCATTTTTAAGCATTAGTCATCGCAATGTTTAATCTGTTTCTTCCATCGGAATGAATATATCCGTCGGAATATATCCGTCGGAATATATCCGTCAGAATATACCCGTCAGAATATACCCGTCGGAATATACCCGTATGGAATATACCCGTCGGAATATACCCGTCGGAATATACCCGTCAGAATATATCTGTCGGAATATATCCATCGGAATGTGTTCCATCGGAATATTCGATCGCAAGTAGAAACCCATGGTTTATGCGATCGCAATATTCCGATCTGAATGTTACCATCTCAATATCTGAAAACCTTATCCATAAGTTGTACTTTTTTTTCTTCAGGATGTAGCTTTTTCTTCATCTGATATTCATCTTTATCTTCAAGAAAAAATGAATAGTACTTTTAAACCCAATAGCATATCTCAAAATAAGATGAAACCAGAAAGATTAGACATCAGACGTGGACTTATGACCCGATCTAATATGGCTACAAACTTTTAACCAGAAAACTGTTTGACAGACAACAAAACTGTGACAAGAGACCAGTTGTGATAAGACCAGGTAGTGATATTCAGACCATTGGGACAACAAAACTGTGACAAGAGACCAGTTGTGATAAGACCAGATTGTAACAAAAGAAAACTGTGACAAAAACATGACCAAATTTTTTACTGTTTGGACAGCAAACAAGAACGTAGTGACAAAAAAGTTAGAACAGATTCGAGACCAAAAAAAAATTTAGACCACCATATCGAAACCAAAAACATGATCCAAGGATTGAACTGAGGCTCTGACTTTTTAGTAATTCGGTGGTCTAGTAGGATGGTAAATGGTAGTGGTAGCCATTGTTGAAGTTTAGAGAGAGAGAGTGGTTGTGTGTGTAAAGAGAAAGAAAGGAAAATGTATTAAAAATGAAAAGAAACACAAGCAACACCCCTCCTTGGAAGCCTTGGAGGGGTATATATAGTCACACACGACACTTAAACTATACAGCGTTTCCTAGTCTAGTCTAAGCGTGTGTGACTATGATAACTAATGGGAATTCTTAAATGTCGTCACATAAAGTGAATTTCCAACATAAATCTATTACAACCTCTAAAAACTTGACTTAAAATTGGATCAAAATGTTATCTAAATATTTTGTCACCCTTTGTCAAGACCTTCTTTGTGAATGTGTTGCTTTTATGAAACTCTAGCAACTCTAGTGCTAAAAGAGGTAATAAAATCCAAGATTTGCAAAATTTTGAATAAGTCTTATTTTTCTCCAAAACTTTTGAAAATCAAGATTTGTCGTCCTCTGGACGCGGCTCCTTAGCCCCCAGGCGGCTCCATATCGATATGGAACCGCGGGCTCTATTAAGGAATCGCGTATAGTAAAGCTGTTCTTGGCTTACTTTTGGTCTTTCTTCTTTGACCACTATCTTGGTTAAGATTCTTTGTTTACCCAATTTGGCTAAACATTCCCTAAAACCTTTTATTTTCATTTCAAATCTTTGCCTTGTCTATTTTCTTTAAATTCTTCTCTTTCGGGAGTTCTTTTCTTCATTCCTCATAATGCCTAATTCTTCCTTTCCTAACCTTGACATTTCTTTGTCACAATCTTCTCAACCTAAAGCTTCTTCTTCTAAGCTTTCAAAGAAACCGAAAATCTCGGTTAAACCCGTTTGGATAAAAAAATAACAAGAATCCTCATGATTCTTCTTCTCCAAAATCCTCCAAGAATTCCTCTTTCTCTCCAATTTAATACTGGAATGAGACTTACTTTATAAATCTAATTACCGGAGAAAAAGAAATTCTTCCACCGCTACCAAAACCTTTCAACTCTCCTCAACTCAATGACCTGTCTTCTTTCCCTAATCTCACTAGGCATTGTGAAAACATCTCTTATCCATTATCTCTCTCTCCACCAACCTCTAATTTTGATGGACCTCCATCTAACGACTTTTTTTTGCATCATGGTTCCTCGTGTGTGTGTTGTCGTTTTCAACAAAGTGAACTTGCTCATATCTATGACAAGCTAAATTTCCTTGAATTCCTCCTCACTCGACCTCCTCTCAAAGTTTTCGTTCCTGTGAACAAAACTTCGAATGATGCTTCGTCGTCTTTCTTTTCCAACTAAGGCACATTTTGTACTTTAGTTGTTTGAGTCAATAAAACTTAAGCAATCTTGGAAGATTATCACTACTAGAGTAGTTTATGCTTTGTGGTTTATTTTCTATATTTTTTGCTTTAAATATTCATATTGTGTGTATGAATATTTCTCTTGTATGTTATTTCGTATTTGTGTAATATGAATGTTATGTGTGTTATCTTTCCCACTAATTCTATTTCACACATTTGTTAAACAGTTGATCATGGTTAAAACTTAAAATTAATTATGGGTGATTCCATAAATTCTAAATTTTTTCCCCATGACACTTTAAATCATCTTTAATTGGTTTGGATGTTTCTTTTCTTCCTTTATTCCACCAATTGAACTATGATGTTTTCAATACACACTCTTTGGACATACTTAGCAAATGCTTGCTTCTAATTTGAGATTTCTTTTCCTTCTCCCTCTCAATTTAATTAGTAGGTAGTGCACATACATACATTGGTGTTTATTTTCTTTCTTCTAACCTTTGTGTAGCATGTCACCTTAGCTCATTTAATTGGTGCCCCAAGCAAGGGGAGTAAGCACCAAGGGGGAGCTACTAGCAAAGTCAGGTTCTTTTCTTCTTCAAAGACTTGTGCTAACCATTTTGCTTCGACAAAGGGGGAGAAATGATAGTGATAAACTCGTTAATAATTCGAATAAACTTGTATTTACGTAAATAAGTTTATAGTTTGTCGTAATCAAAAAGGGGGAGATTGGTAATGCAAAGCAATGCCTAAAAACATTGTTAGTATTAATTAATCTTTCTTAGTTTTGATCACGACAAATTACAAAGACATTTATTGTCAAACACAATCATAAAACGAATTATCTAACAAACACTATCATCAAGGTAATAATCATTACACTAACATATCTTAATCATACTTAGTGATCATAAAAGTGATTAGCCTTAAAACTCACTTTTTTCAAATGTAACAAAAAGATTTTTAATAAACTTTATTTTTAAGAAAATGTTTTATTAAAATGAAAATGTAAATTTGAGTATGGCATATTCTAAATGCCATAAGAATATCCTTAAAACCTCACATATTTCAAATTCACTAAAAGAAAAAAAGGAGCGGAGTCTACTACCCGCGGTTCCTTAAGTGCCTACGCGGTTTCCTATCGATAAGGAACCGACTGGGTAGATAAGGAACCGCCCCCAGATAGCCGTTGGCATTTGTCTTCTATAAATAGTGGATCAAATCTGCATTCGCATTAACCCTTTTTGGACATCTCTTTCAGTCTTCTTTCTCCTATCGAATCCTAGTCATTTGTAAATGATCACATAATGTGTTAAGTATGTTTACTCATGATTATCCTCTTGATCTCCTTTTTTACCTTGTCCAAAGAGAAGATCACTCACACACTTGTGATGTGATTAAAGATAAAGCATTGATGAAGATCACCTTCTCTTAAAGATCTAGTCATGTTCATCATTTATTTATTTGTGTCTTGTGTAGATCCAATGTATTTGTGAATACTTGGACTAGTTGTGTTCATCCAAGCTATATGTGAATACTTGGATTAGAGTTGTGTAAATCCATTGCACATGTGTGTGCTTGGATTTGTGTTGTGTAGATCCAAGCCACATGTGTGTACTTGGATATGTTTAGTTGAGTTGTAATTAGTTGTGTTAGTTCTCACTAAACTATAAAATGACGTGGTTGTGTCTTGTGAGTTCTCACTAAACTATAAAGTGATATGTAGTTGTGTTGTGTGAACTTCTCACTTAGCTTCAAAGTGACGAGTCGTGAAGATTGATTCTAGCTTTGAATTAGAACTCGACATCTAGCCTTGTGTCAGAAAATGGTGAAGTAGGCAACGTTGTGAAGATTGGTTCTAGCTTTGGATTAGAACTCGACATCTAGTCTTGTGTCGTAAAATGGTGAAGTGGGCGATGTTGTGTAGATTGGTCCTAGCTAAGATTATGTCTCGACATTTAGCTTAGTGTCGAAAAATAATGTAAGCAACGTTGTAAGGTTTTCTCCGCCAAGAAGGGAGCTTGTGGATATAGTGGAAATCTCGAGTAAGGTGTACTTGAGGAGTGAAGTAGGAACGAGGATAGAGCCTCGTTGCCAAACCACTATAAATCTTGGTGTCTTTCTACTAGGTCGTTTCTTTCCTTACTCATTACTTACATTCCTTATCATTATACTTACTACACATTGTTAATGCATTAGAGTTGAACCTAATCATTATGCAACTAGCTTTCAAGTAAAAGATAGTTTTGTGCACTCACCTAATTGAAAGGAATTTTAATTAGGAGATAAACCGATGAGAAACTATTTAACCCCCCTTCTAGTTTCTACACTCTTATCACTCAAAATGAAAGGCTAGGTAGGTTCATCCGCTCCTTTGTTAGAATCCTCCCTAGCTTCACCTGAGGACTCTACAAAAATCTCCTTCTCTGCTCTAACCTAACAATCCTCTCCCTCAAAGTATTGAGTTCAAGGTCTTGAGCTGAAAGTTTCTTTACAAACTCTACATTTTGCTTTTGCAAGCTAATGTAGAGTACCGTCAATTCAAGAGTAGTCATTGGTTGCATACTACCCTCCCCACATGGGGGAACTCAATCCCAAATGGAGAATCATGGGTCATAGAAGTGGGCTTATGTACAATAGACCTGGCTTGACCTGCATCAAGGCCAATAGGTTCAGCCACCTCCATATACTAACCACACCAGTGGTAGTGGTTCTCTCTGCTACATGGCTAGGTACCCAAGGGAGAACACCCCGACAGTCCTTTGGCGTTTGACTAATCGAAATTCTTGTTGTGGGGAGTCTGAGGAGGTGTTTGGGTCTGCATGACTGGTGTCGGGGGCTAAAACATTAGTGTCAGCGGCTGACATAAGAATGTCAGCTGCTGGAATGGAAGGATCATGTTGATTAATGGTCATGTCAATTATGGGTTCAGGGTGGGGTGGTGGTGGATCTTGTTGCTGTTCTTGTTCTGGTTGTGGTTTTGGTTGGGGTTGTGGGTTGTGGGTTCAAGGCAGCTTGAATAACCGGAAGCATGGGTGGTGTTAAAGGCAAGGGTTCATAAGGTGCGTTATTCAAGGTTATGAAAAGCTTTTTATTTTGCACAAGGATCATATAATAGTGTTCACAATCCCTGCCACAATCTCTTTGTAAAGCAAAAACCATTAGTAAAAATCGAGGGTAAGCAAGAGTCATCTTGCTCCCCTTATTATGTAACATGCCTTCGAAAATCATTTTGGAAAAATTATAACGTTGCCCAGTTGCTAAATAAAAAAGAGAACTCCCGATTGAACGGTTGATTTCATTAAATGAAGAGCATTTGGGACTAAGACAGTGAAGAAGGACATGTATTAAAAACTTCTAGGCTCGGGGAAATTGTCCTTTTGGATATTTTTAATAGTCCCTGAAGGGGGAAGAGTATAACCCAAGCCTTGAAGTCCCTCATGTAGCACATTAATAGGAAGGGTGAGGATACCATCAACATCATCAAGATGCAAGGGCTTGACGTACCAAAGCCTCAATAACCACCCATAATGCCCTCTAATGTAATCACTCCCTCAACCGTTGAGGAACTGGTTGTGTTCCAAAACTGCTTGATGTGTGTGTTAGGAATGATAGGAGCACGTGTAAGTGCGTACCTTAAATTGGAGGCCAACAAATACTCTATCATTTAGGTGTACTGTGGATGCTATTTATTATCAGCAATCAAGTAGGCAATCATATTATGTTGATCCTTGAACTCCAAGACAGCAGTAGCAGGTCTAAACTTAGACGTCATTGATGAAGGTAAAAAGCTTTGAATGAAGGTACATATTAGTTTGTATGAGAAATAAGTGAGACAAATATGCAAGTTTCCCTATGCATGATATGGTGAGCCAAATATATAGTAGGAAAATGTGGGATGTGATTGGTAGAAAATAGAGGTAAGTGAGAAAATTTTGCAACGTGTAATCATGCAAATCTTTGAAAAAGTGAACTCGTCTCATACCAATTAAAGAAAATAACCACTCCCCAAAAATTACGGCTCAAAATATCATAAAAATAACAACTAGGTGGGACCTAGTGTTTTTCAATGGTCAAAGCTTTGTCAGCGGCAACGGCTATATTTGTCAACGTGTAAAAAGGCTTTGTCTGTGGCTAAAATGTATTTGTCAGTGGATAAAATTTCTTTTGGTATTAGGTCAAAAATAAAAAGAATAAATAAAAATAAATAGACCTAACATAGAAATTAACCCTAAGAGAGTTATCTTATCTTAAAAAAGATAGAGTTTTGCAAGCATTTTCCAATCATACACACTTGCTTACACAAGATAGATATGACTGTCCTCAAGTGTCCCTTGCTCACAGAGTCCCTAAGAAGGAAGTTATCTCATATAATATCTTTGTAACTCCCAGGTAAACCCAAAAATATGTAACCAAAGTCACCAAACCAACCAACCCAATGCTAGGTAAAAATGTCTTGGAAGCATACATGTTTAAAATAAAACGTGCATGCTACAGTGCCTCAAGGTTTCGAAATTCCAACAATTTCATAAAGAAAATGTCTTCACTATTTCTAACTCCTACTCACCGGTGGACACAACCTAGAATCGTGATAAGAGCACTCTAAGAGTACCCAAAATCCTAAAGGTTTTCCTAAAACCTCCCCTTAAACAATGCTTCATATATGTGTGACAAATTTTTATTTCAAGATAGGAATATAAATATTCCAACCATCATAAATAAACTTTTGGCACTTTCATTTAGTCCATAAGCAATTATGTATCCATTTTTACAATGGCCCTTCATGCCTGCATTGTTAGATGAAAAACCACAAAAACTACCACAAAAGCTGTCAGTGGCTTCTTTCCACTTGTCAGCAGATAAAAAGCCTTTGTCATTGGATAGAAAAATATAGTGGAAAATCTAACTTAACAAAGAATAATAACAGTGCACATCTTGTACATACTTTACATGAATTTCAAAAAACCACATTTTTAAGGATTGATCATTCCAATACTTGTGACCAAGTACTAGAACCTCCTAACATCAAATGGTTTAGTTAAAAGATCAGCCACCTTATCTTATATGTCAATTTTATCTAGATGTATTATACCTTTTTCAAAACAATCCCTTATAAAATGATGTCTTATCTCTATATGTTTGGTTTTAAAATGATGTACAAGAATTTTAATGATGCATAATGTATTGTTATTATCTACAAAAATCTTGGTATGCATAAAATTGTACCCATAGTCTAACAGCTGATTTTGAATCCATGGCACTTGTCCACAACATGCAGCAGCAGCTACATACTCTGCTTCAGTTGTTGAGTTAGCCACAACTGGTTTTTTTTGCATTGCCAAGAGATCAAACGACTTCCAAGGAATTGACATCCACCTGTTGTAGATTTTCTATCATTGTTGTCACCACCATAATCACTGAATATCCAATAAGCTCCAAGGGTGATTCCTTAGGATACCATAGACCAAAGCTAGGATGGCATCTAAGGTACCTAAAGATCCTCTTGACTACATGAAGGTAACATTCCTTTGGGGTCACTTGATGGCATGCACAAGCACATACTGCAAACATGATGTCTGGCCTAGATGTTGTGAGATACGTCAATGATCCAATCATTAACCTATAATGCCTGACATCAACTTCCTTACCATCTCCAATATTTCCTCAAGGATGTTCTATGTCCATAGGTGTACTAGCCCGTTTCTCATGATGTGAGAAACCAAATTTCTTCAATATCTCAGCCATATATTTTTCTTGAGAAATAAAGATGTCATCTTCTTTCTGCTTTACTTGAAGACCTAAGAAGAAATTCATTTCACCCATGGCACTCATTTGGAATTTATCAGTCATTAGCTTGGAGAAATCCTCACTCATCATAGGATTGGAGGAACCAAAGATGATGTCATCAACATAGACCTGTACAAGAAGAAAATTTTTCCCATTCTACATGGTGAACAATGTCTGGTCTGTGGTGCCCCTCTTAAAGCTATTTTCCACTAAGTATGTAGAAACAGTACCATACCAAGCTCTAGGCGCCTGATGAAGGCCATACATTGCCTTTTTCACTCTATAAACCTTGACTGGATTCTCTGGATCTTTAAAACCAGGAGGTTGCATCACATAAACTTCCTCTTTAATTGTTCCATACAAGAAGGCACTCTTCACATCCATTTGTTAGACTTTGAAACCAATGAAAGAAGCATAGGCTAGGAAAATACTTATTGCTTCAATCCTAGCAACAGGTGCAAAAACCTCTTCATAGTCAATACCTTCTTCCTGTGTATATCCCTATGCAACCAATTTTGCCTTGTTTCTAATCACAATACCTCTTTCATCTCTCTTGTTCCTTAGAACCCAACGTGTTCCTACTGGTCTGACATGACTTGGGCAATCTACTACTTCCCAAACATCCTGAATAGCAAATTGGTGAAGCTCATCTTGCATTGCTTCAACCCAGCTTTCTTCTTTAAGAGAATCAAAATTTTTCTTGGGTTCTAATTGTGATAGGAAACAAGCAAACAAACATTCTTGAACAAAAGGAGTATCATCCTTCTTGTGAATATTTGCAATAAATCCACCTTGGTGCTTCTTTTTCCTTCTAGTTTGAACTGGAGTATTTATGTCACCAATGATTTGAGAGGGAGGATGATTTTTAGCAACAAAAGTAAGAATTCCTCCCCTAAATATTGTGTTGTCTTTCACAGTAGACTCCAAGTTACCAAGATCACCATCATCATTGCTTCCATACCCACTTGAAATAGGAGACATGTTGTCAGTGGCTGGATTGTAGCCACTGACACCTTCTTTGGGTATGGGATCTTCGTCAACAAGTTCAAGGATGTTTTTGTCAGAGGATGAAAGCCAGCTGTCAATGGCTGATTCTGATGTGTCAGTGGCTGATATGGAGTTGTCATCGGATACAATTGGTTTGTATGCGGGTAAAGATTCACTGACTGTTTCATCAAGTTGTGGCTCCACTTGTTGTTTTCTTTCCTCTTCTCTTTCAGTAGTAGATGTAAATTGGTATGTTAAGCATGTTGAACGAAGGAATGGGTTCAGTTGCATTTGATCTTATCACCTCTTTGGCTTGTATACCTGCATTATCAACAATAGGTGCTTCCAAGATTTCTGGATTAGTGACAGGCTTTCATGGACCTAGACAAAGGCTCTAAATCAAACCGCCAATTTGGTCCAGTCTTAGGATCACTATTTTTACTCTCTAAGAAGTCAACATGCATATTTTTTTGTTATAAGCCTAGTCTTCTTGTTATAAACCCTATACCCCGTGATGTTCATAGAGTATCCCACAAAATATCCCTCATCGTCTTTTGAATTAAACTTACATAGGTTATCACTAGTATTCATAATGACTACATGACATCCAAAGGGTCTAAAGAAGTCTATGTTAGGCTTCATATTCCAAATTAGTTCATAAGGGGTTTATTGTAAGATTTATTGTCCAAGGCTCTATTCTGAACATAGCATGATGTACTTATAGCCTCAACCCAAAAAGCAATGAGTAAACTAGCATCTGCCAACATGGTCCTAGCTGCTTCTATGAGTGTTCTATTTCTTCTTTCAGCTACACCATTTTTGCTGTGGAGTTCTAGTAATGCTAAACTCTCTAGTAATCCCTTTCTTGACACAGAAGGCATCTAACAAATTATTCTTAAACTCACCACTATTATCACTTCTAATAGTGTTAACCTCAAAACGTGCTTTCTTTTCAATATGGGTAATGCAGTTAATCAATGTTTCAACGATGTCACTTTTTTGAGCCAAAAAGAAAGTCCAAGTAAACCTAGAATGATCATCAATAATAACAAAGCAAAATGATTTACCATTAAGACTCTCAATATTAGTAGGTCCAAACAAGTCCATGTGAAGTAAGTGAAGTGGTTTAGAACTAGAATGAACACTTTTAGACTTAAATGAGGCCTTGTGTTGTTTGCCTTTAAGACGTGCAACACAATTATGATCATTGTGGAATGCCTTTGAGGGCAATCCTCTAACAAGATCATGTCTCACAAGTCTATTCATGTTCTTAAAGTTTATATTCCCTAACCTTTTGTGCCACAAATTACTTTCATCTACTGAAGCCTTAGAATAAAGACAAGACAAGTTATTGTTCATTTTAATCCCAATTATAAATGTCTTTATGTCTAGATGTTCTAAATTCAATGAACTTTTCAGCATGTATTTCAAAATCTTTACTTAACACCAAACATTTTGTGTCAGTAAAGAGAACTTTATTTTTGTTTTCACAAACTTGTGACACACTAAACAAATTATATCCAAGTTCTTTGACCAAGAAAACTTCCTCAAACCTCAAATTGTTGGTGATTAAAGTGCCTTTGCCAGAGATTGTTCCATAACTACCACCAAAGTACACTTTATCACCATCTTTAATAGGAGTGAAGTTTGTTATGTAATCCTCCTTCCCAGTCATGTGCCTAGAGCATCCACTGTTCCAATATCAATGATCATTGACCTGTTTTAGAATGCCCTGTACATAAAGAAAACAAATTAGTTTTCTTTGGGAACCTAAGCCTTAGCCGGATTGGATCCATGTGGTTGTTCAACAAGAATGGACTTATTCCTTGCAACAACCTTATGTTCATTCCTTTGTGCCCAAAACACCCAGTTTGTTCCAACATTCTTTTCAATATATTTAAATTGGTTACAAGTTTTTGAAACACCATTAAAAGTAGAGTTTTGCTCTTTTTTAGGTTTCCATGTTAAGCTGGATGATGCCTTAGACCCCTGTCCCTTAGGTTTCAAATGTCTATTATTATTTGGTCTAACATAAGGTCTGACTGCTGGTAGTTGTGACACAGAAATACCAAACCTAGAGCTGTCAACGGCTTGTCTTGCCTTGTCAGCAGATAGATTGTTCCTGTCAGCGGCTAAATTAGGGTTTGCTACAGGAACCCACAGTCTGTTAGACCAAGTGTTGGTCTTTTGAAATGGTCTTTGTCCATCTGTATTAACTCCCTTAGAGAAATAAGGAGCTGGTCTAGTGGCCTTTGGACTTGGGTGTAAAAAAGGTATAGGTTTGACCATAGTTGACCTATTGTTAGTGGATTGGGTGTATCCACTGACACAGTTTTAGGCCAAACGAGAGAAGCTCCCACATTTGTAACAAGACTTTTTAGACACAAACTTAGGCTTTGACTGATAAAATCCTGTCCCATTTACACTAGCTTGACTTTGAGGTGATCTAGGTTTCTATACATTTCAGCATATTTAACACTAGATTTGCCTTTAGTTGGTGAGCCAAGATTAACAGGTTTACTGGTGGTAGGGTTGGTCACAACAATGGCTGAAGTTTGACTGAATCATCACTAAGCAGCCTCCCTTAACAAAAAGAAAAGGGTTGGTTGCTTTCCATTGTTCTAGATCAATCAACTTCTTCCCATATTCCTCAACAGGGCTAAGCATATGTGGTGGAGGAATAAACTCTTGCTCTTGGAATTCTAGGATACTAGTCCAAGACAAATCCTTGTTATGTACTCCATAGAAATTGCATGGGGGAGGTGGGACAACAGCAAATTCCTTTGCATGCATCCCTATCCCAGACATATCTTTGAGGTTTCTTTGCTCACTTAAACACTTATCTAAGATAACACTGGCTTGGTCAAACTTTTTAGTTTTAGGCCATACATTCTCCTTAGATTTAATGGCCTCATCTAGCTTAAGTTGCAATTCAGTTCTAGATTATATTAGAGTTGCTTTAAACTCATTACTAAGTTTTAAATCTCTTTCTAGAACACTGATTTGATCCTTAAGATCAAATTCCATTTTCTTATATTCTTGCAACATCCCATCTGATTGTGCAAGCCCCCTTTTGTAGTTAGTTAGTTTTGTGTCAAGATCTAGTATATCTGATTTTAATTTTGACACCTCCTTGTTTAGGTTTTCAGTGTTTTGCATACAACCTTTACTACAAAAAGCATCATCATATACCTTACTATTTGATGAACAAGAATATTTGGCCATAAGAGCAAAGTGAACATGCTCTTCCTCCTTTTTAGCAACCAAAGCTTGATTCTGCACAAATTCTTTATCCAAAAAGCTCCAGTCCCATCCAACACCATTAATGTTCTACATAGCTACCATATCTTTTGGCTTAGCATCTTCAATCTTGATGGTTCGACTTGCACTATGTCCTCCATCATTCCTAAGTGGAGACTTGCATTCCCTCTTGAAGTGACCCATTCTATGGTAATTGAAGAATTCAACCTTGGATTTATCAAATCCAGCAGATTCATTGTTGTTGAATGTCAACCTTTTACCCAACCTTTTGTAAAACCTATTGGCTTTTATATTGCTAAGGGCCAAATTCCATTTGATGTCCATCTCTTCAAGATTGTAATCACTTATCTTCTCAAGATCTTCAAACATGACTAGAGAACCATTGGGCAAAGCATCAATGTATGCACATACAATATCTAAGTCAATTCCAGCTGGTTTGAGATTTGATGACCCAACTATGTATGTGTCAGTGGCTGTTGAAGTAGATCCACTGACATGTGAAATTAATCCACTGACATGAGAAGCATTGTCAGTGGGCGAAGAGTCATTGTGAGAGACAAAATCCATGCTCCCTGAAGTTGATTTACTTCCATGTTTTAGGAAGGCTTCGGGTTCCATAACCTTCAATTGATTGTATATGTCATCAAAGGAGTTGTTCCTGTAAGCCTTAGTAGCAATGATAGACTTAGCATGAACATCCCAAGCTTCACCAAGGGATCCAAGAAACGTAGCACTAATATCTTCTTCTTCAAAGTTTAATACCATGAATGCTAGCTTGCTGGTGATGTCTTGAAGAAGACTTTTGACCTCACTTAGTTTCTTATTAGGATGAGCTATAAAGACTAGTAAACTCATTACTAATTGCTTCTTTCTTTGTTTGAGAGTTTCCTCATTACCACCATAAGTGGTTTCAAGGGCTTCCCAAAGCTCTTTTGCAGATTCATACTTAAACTGGTCTTTGGTACCAAGAGCCAGTTTAAGACAACTTAATGGCTTCATATCATTCCTCCTATCAGCTATCTCAGCAGCTGAAGTAGCTCTACCATCTTCAGGTCTTGACAACATATCATTCCCAGTCTTTTCAGCTGTTTTTCGTGTTGTAATAGCTTCTACAATCTTCCTTTTCTTATCAAACTGAAATCCAAACTCAATAACTTCCCAGAGAACATAATTGTCAACTTGGAGATATTGTTCAAAGTTGAAATTACATAGTTCAAAGTTGTCAGGGTCTAGCATGGGAATTTTGAGATGGTGATTTGAGGATGAATGTGGGGTTTCTGTTGATCCAAGGCTCGAGCTTGCTACAGACATGGTGTTTTGACGATTTTAGGGTTTTGTGCGATTTAGGGTTTTATGTTCTTTTGTTCAAAGTTCCTCAACAAGTTCTGATACCACTTTTTGATCCCAAACTTAGATCTGTTTAGATTTGTATTAACGGTAATAAATCAAGTGTAATATGTAGAGAAACTTTGTGTTGAAAACAATATAAGTATTATGCGGAATTAATACTTAAATCAAAGAACAAACAATATACCAAACTTTCAACTTTGATTATCACAAACGGTGTACAAATACTATTGAAAGTGTTATCGAATACTAAACCCTAAGGCCTCCTTTTATACATGTAAGGAGCCTTTAACATTAAGCTATCTATCAACTATATTAGGAAGATATCAAAAGATAAACATAAGAAAATACAATATTCGTATACATCTTCCTAACTTATACAAACGTGTTGACTTTTACAGCTAACAACCCTTGACAGTGGCTTGATTCTTCTTGTCTGCGTCTAGTTTGTCGGCGGCTTGATTACTCTTGTCAATGGCTTGATTCCATTTGTCAGCGGCTAGAAGACTTAGTGAATTTTATTCCCAACAACAGTAACTCACTAGAAGGAACAAAGTACTCCAGTAAGAACTGTAACTCACCAGGAGTAACTTCTAAATACATTATTTCTAACACATTACTTGAAACTGATATGTTCTTCCCATTTTTGAGATAAGATGAAAGAGATAAATGACATGAAAATAGCGTCTGACCAAAATAAATTCTAATAAAAGTCAATCGGGCCATCTCGGGCTAGCTCTAGCTTTTACTACCGAACCAACTCGAAACCGAATAGTAGCCATTTTTTAACCGATTACCAAACCGAATAGCTCAACTTTGTATATTGAGCACACACTTTGATCAATGATATATCAAATCCCTCAACTTTGACATTGTGCCCTCTTCAACTATGTATCTTGAATTCTTCAGTACATGCACAAATTTGATTCGTAAATCTCTGTATTTGCTTTAGTTAAATCTGCATTGCTTGCCCAAGCACAAATAACCCAACCACGGGTAGTTCTAATATTTTAAAGCATAATTAGGTTTATATGTC